>JAJAQA010000005.1:11443317-12058317 GCA_021464565.1 Rutilus rutilus | reverse complement strand
TCAACAAAAGGGTTACGCCAACCGAGATCGCTTATAGCACCTTTAAATAAAAAACTAACAGTCCCTTACGATTCTACAAAAAAGAAAAAGGTGAAATAGAGATCTCATAAATTGGTGAATTTGTATTTTATCTGTTTAAAGTTTATGTACCCCTTCACTATTTTTCTGTGACTGTCTTTGGGACAGTTCACACAAAAATGTAAAATCAGTAATTATTTACTCACGTTGATGTTGTTTTAAAGCCTTATTACCTTATTTTTTTTGGAACACAAGATTACATAAAAAAAAAAAAAAAAAAATCCCTGCTGCGCTTTCATGTAAAAAAGAAAAAAGGATTCAAATGTCATAAAATAATTGTCCAGGATCCAAGTGCAAAGGCAAGTCCTTGCAATAGTCTTTAATGAAGAATATACATAGGCAGTCTGTCATGCAACGACACAGAACTGGAATAAACTCAAAGTTAGTGTACTTTACAGAAGGTCAGCAAAAAACGGAAGACTCCTGTCTTGGTAATAGTTTGCAGAGCTGGTAATTTATGTGGCAGTAACACAGTCCTTGTAAGTGGCCACAAAGCCATAGAGAGAAGACTGTAGAAGCAGTGGTGTAGTCTACGTGATACGCAGGTATACGCCGTATACCCACTAGAAAATGCCAAGGATTTGCGTATACCCACTTAAAAAAGCGTGAGGATACGTATCAACTTCGTTTTGTGTCAGAACTTTCACACTTTCATTCATAAATTCACCCCGTCTGTGTTTGCGAAGCGACGGATCGAATCGCGGAATCCAGTCACAAATGGAACTTGCTATATAAAGCAGAACGTCACGGAATTAGGCTATTTTTGAATGAATAAATCAAAAGTAGCTGCTGTACAATGAATGAAATCTCGATATGGACTAGTGTCTATGAATATTAAAGCTAAAAGAGACTGCAATTGTTCTACGCGTCTCTGGGAATGAGCGCTCAGTGTGCTCCTCCACTACACACACACACACACACACACACACACACACACACACACACACACACACACACACACACACACGCACACGCACACGCACAAGCACAAGCACAAGCACAAGCACAAGCACAAGCACAAGCACAAGCACAAGCACAAGCACGCGTGACTCACGCTCGTGGGGTTTTCAGCTTTTCACTGTATTGAGACATGATGTAGGCTACACATGTGCATTTCATCGCAGAGCTGCTATGAGAGTCACTTGATGAGAATTTCACCATTTCATTTGATAAAACTATCGTCATTCATTCGTTTCATATACACACAGAAACTGTTATGTCTTTACGACAACCTGTCAAAACAAAAGTTCTGTATAACTTGAAGAAATTATAACAGAAATATATTACTATTGCACGGAGTATACTTCAGGCCTAATAATAATAATAATAATAATAATAATAATAGTTTATTAAAACACACAGAAACTCAAATGTCTACAACCCACCAAAATAAAGTTCGGTCGAATTAACTCAAATTAATTAGAAAGAAATTGCACAGTAAAATGTATTTTAAAATAACATTTTTTTCAAAAACGGGGGGGGGGGGGGGGGGGGGGGTATTAGAGTATACTCACTACAAAAAACTAGACTACACCACTGTGTAGAAGGCCAACAGCGTCAGGGTGACACAAGCACCAAGCACAACTCCTCTAGACTAGACAAGATAATAAAAGGTAAATATTCATGGAGATAACATATTACACAGGCATGACTCACGTACACACAAAATAATCCAACAAAGAACAAAGGGAACAAATGCTAGAAGTAGGGAGAAAGTAATGAGACTAAAGTGAGAACAGGTGTCACAGAGAAGCAGCACGGACGCTAATTGCAACCATGAACAGGTGGGAAAATAGACAGGGCCAGAGCGAGAGAGAAATAGAGAAAAAGAGAGAGACCAGAGATGCTCACAAGTCTCTGAGCTAGAGTCCAAGTCAAGTCTCCCCAGATAGCATACATATCCGGGCCTCATCTGGGCCAACTATGGCACACGTGGCTCAGTTCTGGCAGCGGCAAAGGTTATATGGGCCGTCTCTGGCCCACACACATCAAGCCGGTTTTAGTGTGAGTCGTGGCATGCTGTTCATGGGCCAGATCTGGCCCGTGTGCAACAAACCGGCTTTAGTTTGAGTCGTGGCTTGCTGTCTGTGGGCCAGATCTGGCCCGTGTGCAACAAACCGGCTTTAGTTTGAGTCGTGGCTTGCTGTCTGTGGGCCAGATCTGGCCCGTGTGCAACAAACCGGCTTTAGTTTGAGTCGTGGCTTGCTGTCTGTGGGCCAGATCTGGCCCGTGTGCAACAAACCGGCTTTAGTTTGAGTCGTGGCTTGCTGTCTGTGGGCCAGATCTGGCCCGTGTGCAACAAACCGGCTTTAGTGTGAGTCGTGGCTTGCTGTGTGTGGGCCAGATATGGCCTTTGTGCAACAAACCGGCTTTAGTTTGAGTCGTGGCTTGCTGTCTGTGGGCCAGATCTGGCCCGTGTGCAACAAACCGGCTTTAGTGTGAGTCGTGGCTTGCTGTGTGTGGGCCAGATCTGGCCCGTGTGCGACAAACCAGTTTTAGGATTGTTGTGTGTGGGCCAGATATGATATTTAGTATGATATTAATTCATAGTAATTAAGTTTTAAAATGTAAAGGAAGAAGGCTGACTTTTGTTCTTTTCCCTTTGTTTGTCTTAGATCTGATAAAGAATCATTGAATTAAGTCATCCTTTCTTTTTTATAATCCGACAGATTTGTCTGTATAATTAAGATACTATTCTGTTCTTTAACTTTGACACTGAACTTGAGGAATTCTAGGTAATAGCAGTCATTCTGGTCATTCATTAGTAATCAGTAACCTAGATATGAATAGCTTATTCTAGATTGCCAAGGGCATGTTGTTTATTTGTTAATTTATATATTGAATAATGATGGAAATAAACTAGGATACTGACATTTGCAATGTATACAGCCTTATGAAAAGCAGCAATCAATTAGATCAAAAGTAATCAGAAAAAAAATTCAGCCACCTGCAACATCTGAATATTCAATCAGTACTTTTTTTTGGACTAATGTAGTTTGCACATGCACACAGATTATCTGTTATCTTTGTGGGCACTCTCAATAGACATCTTTAAATGTGCAGTCTGTAAGAATGTCTGTGAGCTAGTGGTGGAAATAGGTACTGTAGTCCAAATTCAAGTTATGGGAGATTGTTGTTTACCCCGTCCCCTCCTCTTCAGACTCGACCCTCATGCAGGTTGCCAGTTTAAGGTCACGCAACAACAGGAACGAGCGCAATTGACAATGGAAGCCGAGGAGACTTACCATAAGTTGATGAGTTGATTTATCCATGTTATTATATGCTCTTGGTCATACCCTTACAATGACCTGGGGGTCCGCCAGCATTTTTTTGGTGAGCACAAAGTCAGCGGCTTGATACGGTTGGACCTAAACCGGGAACTTCCGCCAATAGCTTTATGAATTATGAAAAGGTTCCTCCAGTGCGAAAGCCCTTTATGACGTTTGTATACCAGTTAAAGGCAGCAATGCACTAATCTGGCTTTAACACACAGTTGTCTTCATTTAAAGTAGGAACACTTCTTATCAGTGCTGATGCCACCAGTGCTGATTTTCCATATCGGAAAACTTTAAAATGGCACTTTATGACAAAAAGATTGCCCAACCCCTGTTGTTGAACAATTTTAAAATAGTTTGCACTGTCACTAATTTGTAAATGTGATGAATGGAACCTTTTTTTATCGATTTATAATGTATGTGTGAAGTGCTTAAGTGCCCTCCATAATACGCTTGCCTTCGATGAATCCAAATGGGCCCCTGAAGCCTGCAGCCTTTCCTTCCTTTCTAGCCTGGTCGATTTTGGGCCAGAGAGCCTGTCTGGAACGCCAGTCCTCTTGAGTCAGATCTTCAGTAAAGCGAATCCCCTCTTCTTTGCAGATTGGAGAAGTTTTTGTTCGCCTCCAGATGTCATCTCTCACTGCTCGTCGCACAAATAAAATGATTATTTGTCGTTGCCGGTTGTCCATCCTTCTTCCCACTCTGTGGACAACGTCGACCGCTTCATCCATCTTTACCGCCAGGTCCGGTGCAATCCTGCGAAGAAGCTCCACCACCTCCGTTCTTATGTTTTCATTAGCCGTTTCTTTTTTCCCTTTGATGCGCAGGCACCACCGTCTTTTGTATCTGTCATTGTTCAATACCTGACCCCTCATGTCTTCATTTTCTTTAGTCAGTGTCTCCACTTTCTTTTCCAGGTGTTTTATTTTCGTTTTACACTCTTTTAGCTCTTCTGTGTTGAACTGCACCGATTTAGCAATAGAAGCTAGCATGGAGCTGTGCTGTTGCAACTGCGTGCTAAATTCTTCCATGCGGTCGTCTACACGTTGACCGAGAGAGTTGATAGCATTCAGTATGGTCTCGGTGTTTGTTTCTTCCTGAGACATACCTTTCGTTTTCTTCTCCAGGTGTGTTTTTTCGGGGGTTTCCGCTGGAGTTGTCGGCCCTCGTTTGTTCTTGCTAACGTTAGTCATATCTGCATAGTCGTGTAACGTTACACTCGTCTTCATACAGCTTTCAAATGGGAGACTTTTTTGCGCCGGAGACTTTCCGCTGTTGTGTTTCTTCATTTTCGTGCTGAGAACTGGACAAATGGCAGTTAATAGTGGATATGTATTTTTTAATTAACTATAACATCGGGACTTCCCGAGGAGCTCAGTGAGATGCGACTGCACGGACCGCCATCTTACCGGAACCCCGATACCATTCACTTGTGCTGGACGCGTGCGCGCGACCAGAGAACGGCAGCCATTTTTCATTGTTCAGGAGAGCTCCATGACGGTGCGTGCATCGATCGGATTCTGTGTTATACGTTCTTCTTTCTTGGTAAATATTACTCCAATATCTTTAATATGCACAAATAAGTTGTGAAGCGAAGTTAAAAGAACATTTGATGTGTACATTTTTGTTTATAGATTTATTTGGAGCGCATGTGTGACGAGTGAACCTCGTGGTGATCGGACGGTAAAGGATTGGGTATGTACGTTTCATGGTTTATGGGGGAAATTACTGATGGCATGTTTATTTGATAAATCTGTTAATGAGTTAAATCTATATTTTGTGATTATACAGTATAACTTTATGGTTAAATGCATATTTCTGGTTCCGCATGGCATGATTAAACGTGGGTTGTGGCTTTGTTAAAGTGCTTTTATTTCTCTTGTAACTTAGGCCTAAGTTACCTCAGCCACTGCCGTATTCCAGTTTGTGTTATCGTATTTAATTGTAGCCTAACATATTTTGGTTTGGAGAAATCAATTTAAATCTGACCAGTTGCAGTGTATTACACTGCATTTCAGTTTGAATTGAGTTAAGTATTCTGTGGATTTGGGCATTGATCCACTGGTTAAGCTTTTTGTGACATTTGATTGTCATCTTCAAATTTACTGTAAACTGTTTATACAATTTCTTTTTTTTTTTTCTTTTTTTTTTGTTTAACTAGTGAAATCTTTTTTTTTTTCTTGTGAAATCTCTTCGAACAAGGCAAACTTTTTTCTTAATCGGACTTTTATCTGTTTAATTGTGCTTCCATTGACCGCTGTCACTTATTTTAAACAGCAGTCAGAATAAAACCCCAATTTCAAAAAGCATAGTTTGCTTCCGGTGTGTATTTCTGCAATTTCACCCGGTTGCATTTTTTCTCCTTTGTTTAATTTTACTGTGACTTATGTTGTTCTTATTAATTTTACTGTGACTTATGTTGTTCTTATTAAAATCACTCTCAATTAATTGTTTTCCAGCTGCCTTTAAGACATATTACACGACAGTGCGCAGGAGCTTCAGGTACAAACAACCAGATCTTGCATTGCAGGCGGAAGCTGTGGTGAATTCAGCTCGGAGTCGAGCGAGAAGAAAGACGGTAAGATTTATTAGATTAGATTCGTTTTTGGTCAATGTAACTATTTTTCAGGTGCATTAATAGATGTGTGTTGTCCATACGCAGTGCATTGCGCAGTATTGATTGTCTTTATTGGTTTTAACAGCTGCTAAAAGCGAGACAGAGTGTGCTAGCTGAGGATGAGGTGGGCCTTCGGAAGTGTGCTACCATAGACCTGATGTCTGATGAGGAAGACGGCATCGTTGGCGGGGTGTCTGGATGGATTGTGCGACCTCCGTCCTGTCGCAGCCAGGAGCTCACCGAGCTCTGTACCACGCTGCAGTCGAGATTAGAGGCGACTCCAAAGTACAGAGCAACGCACCACAGACGTCTGCAAAATGGACCGAATTCAGACAGAATTCCGCCTTGTGAAATGTAAGAATATTCTGTTTTTCATGATTTCATCATAAAGCAAGAGGTCATGGGATTGATGGCTATTATTTGTTTAATAATTGTAAATAATCCTGTCATTTACAGGAAGCAGTATGCCATCTTCACAACTCTGAGACAAATTGTGGGCGCTACGAACTGGAGCAAGGTAAAAAAAAAAAAAAAAGAATCTTACATTCTTTTATTTTTTTACTTTCATAAAAACTTACAAACATTTTAAAGGTAAGATTCAAAGAATATGCTTTCATTCTCTTGTATAAGAAAATAGATCCGTTATAGTTTATGATCTTAATCATACATTTTGTTTCCATAGAGTAACCTCGCCTCATAACGAGGGCGTAACCTCACATTTACTCAGAGCTATGTCTGCAAGTCCACATTTTCATGACGCTGATCATGACGACATTGTAAGTAACCTTTACTATTTTCTCCTTGTTTCATTTTACTGTGACTTGCGTTTTTTTAATTCATATCACTCTCATTTAATTGTTTTCCAGCTGCCTGTAAGACATACTACGAGACAGTAAGCAGGAGCTTCAGGTACAAACAACCAGATCTGGCATTGCAGGCCGAAGCTGTGAAGAGTTCAGCTCGGAGTCGAGCGAGAAGAAAGAGGGTAAGATTTTTAGTCAATGTGACTATTTTTCACGTGCATTAATAGATGTTTTGTGTCCATACACAGTGCATCACAGTACTGATTGTCTGTATTGGTTGTTTTTACAGCTGCTAGAAGCGAGACGGTGTGCTAGGTGAGGATGACGTGGGCATTTGGAAGTGCGCCACCATAGATCTGATGTCCGATGAAGTTCAACCACCAGCCAGGAGCTCACAGAGCGCTGTGCTACGCTGCAGTCGAGATTAGAGGCGACTCCTAAATACAGGGCAACGCACCACAGACGTTTTCAAAGTGGATCGAATTCAGAGAGAACGCCGCTAGTCACCTACTACAGCTCCGAAGATGAAAACAGACACTGAGCTTCCAATTTGTTGTGTGTGCAGATGATCTATGCTTTGTACATAGGTGTATATTGTTTTGTGTCTGTGCTAATAAAGCTCTTTCTTTGAATAAACAGCATGTCCCTGGCAAATTTTCCATTCCTTTATAAATTCATGTCCTTGATGGTAATAATAGTGTAGTCCATAGGTTAACAATGACATGAATATACCACAGAATAGCATATTATGAATATAAAAAAATAATTTATATATTATTATTTATATGAATATTATAATTTTTTGAATTTTTAATGAGCGAGGGTGACCAATAGTAACAGATCTGCCAACCAATCACGAGTGATTTTTCTTGTTTAAACCACGTGGGTTCAACCAATAGTGAGTGAGGAAATTCAAGCCTTTCTCTGGCGGGAGCTGCTATTCATATGGTAATTAGAGCCATTCACACCTCCGGCGCGAGCGCTCTGCATACGTCATGGTTCGTTTCCGACAATATTCGGCACAGACGAACGCGACGTTCACAGGCTGTAAATTGTCGTTAACTGCCGAAAATTAGGGAGATTTGCGGCCGTTTACGGGGTCGGAAATCCCCATTTTCATGCAGTGAGAGATACCAAATGTTTGGAGTTTTCATCATGACAACCCCCCTATCCTGACTGACATTGACTGGATGATTAAATTCAGCACTCTTATAGAATTATGATTTGATCAATTAAATTTTTTTTGTAATAAATTCACATCTTAAAGGTCCCGTTCTATGTGATCCCATGTTTCAAACTTTAGTTAGTGTGTAATGTTGTTGTTAGAGTATAAATAATATCTGTAAAATTATAAAGCTCAAAGTTCAATGCCAAGCGAGATATTTTATTTAACAGAAGTTGACTACAAAAAACGGCTGGATTGGACTACACCCCTCTACATCCTGCTTTAATGATGTCACTAGAACCGTAACCTCCGCCCACAGGAACACAGGCGTATTGATGGCGAAATGTCAACAGACGTGGTTGATGTTTATCTATAATCGGATACCGCAAAAGTTTAATTCGAAGTTGTTAGTTTGCTCTGTCCATTTCACCACGGACTGTTTTTCTAACCTGGGATAATATCAAGCAGACTTCTCTCAGCGTTTCATACTGACGAAGGGGACAATTTCAACTATATTCCAGCAAGCGGTAAGTAGTGATTTAATATGGAAGTAGCGATCACTCTTCACATCGTTCGTTTCTCTTAGTAGGATGAAAATAATCTTACTTAAACTGTGATTAATATACAGAAAGCGATCAAAGAACAATCCCTTTCCAATCGCCCAAGCTATCAATCACACAGCGCGAGTTTATCTGGACACTTGCCAAAACTCGTTATGAAATAAATGACGCTGTTACACTGCACAACGAAGCTCTTACTGTATTTATATGCCTCATGTTTGCATTGGTGAAATCATTAGTGATAGTGCAGAAACTGCGTTGCAATGATAAGATCTTTCACGCGATCAACAGACTGTCATCTGCTCAGTGCTCATCACTGCAACCTTTTATGTGATGGGAATAGATCTAAATACTTAAAAAACTTCTCATGATTCGTTAATCCAGATAGCTGTAATAGTAAAAACGTATAATAGCTGTAATAGTAAAAGTTTTCCAGATAGTTCCACATGTAATGCCAGATATTTCATATGCAAGCATGTCAGCCAATCACAGCAGAGGGCGTTTACATTGAAGTCGCCCCTTCAAACAGAGCGTTCAAACCAGGGAATGAAATCAGGCTAGGAAATATGCCTTTTATTTCTAAATTATAACAATTTTTGATCTAAAAAACATACTAACATTATAAGGGCACCCCTGGAAACATTATAAAATAATAAAAATAATCCATGGAATGGGACCTTTAAGACAACTTTGGGGTTTTAAATAAGAATATGACGTTCTGTTATGAGACATGCATCTGTTTTATTCATGTCCACTGTAGAGGACATGCTTGTCAGGCATTTTAGGAGACAAGTGAATAGGAAAGAAATGCTAAATATTTATATGAAATATGAGCTATTATAAAAATGTTGTCAATTTATTACTCGTTATAGCTACTTTTTTTCCATTACATGTTTCCTAAAAACACATTACTATTCAAATTAGAGACAATGAAAATATACATATCGCATATAATGGAAAAGCAAATTTTTGGCCATGTTTACAAATAATGTAAAGATATATATATATATATATATATATATATATATATATATATATATATATATATATATATATATAGATGAAAAATTAATTCTGTTCAGTCATGTTTCTCATTTTTCTCCATTTTGCTTTTGTGTCAACAGCAGCTAAATGACCCCCAAAAGCTCTTTTAAGAGCTCTTTCAACCATTAAGCATCTCTTTATCCATGTAAGTATATTTTTGAGACACTTCAGTTAGTATTTGGGCTTATATTCTTTAAAGCTACATCATCAGCCATGTCTTAACAGCTTGAGATGTTTCCCTTATTTGCACTTTATCTTAGCTGTGCATGTTAATGTTTATTTATCTGCCTTTATCAGTTCAAAATTGTGACTAATTAAAAATTATCTGAAAAGATGAGAAACATGGGCATAATTAATGCGGTTTCTCGTGTTACCATAATATTTTGCTAGTCAATAATTTAAAATCCATGATTTTTTTTACCACAATTTGATTAATCAATTCATTTCTTTGACTACTGGACGTCTATAAATACAGACCTAGGTAATATTTGATATTACAGTAGTTAGTCTTATTTTACCCATTTGTCTTGTCTGCAAACAGATCATTGTGACTGTGGTGAGCAGGGTGTGGCTGAGAGTGAGAGAACGGAGGCTGGTGAGTGATTGATAATGAGCAACGTACAGGTGTCACTCATCAGTAATCACACTGGCCTCCAGCTGTTCTCTCAAAGCCCTCAGCCTCGGCCTGCTCCCCACAGTCATCCTTTGCTGTAAGATGTTTTAAGCACATTCTTAGTTTCACTTTAGACTTATTTTATATATTAATTTTAGATTAATTTGCAGCATACACCTCATTCAACATTTTGGACTACTGTAGTGGTTACCTGTAATATATTCTTTTTATTGTTTCCTTTTTTAGATTTTGCATCATCCTCCACTGTTTTTTTTTTTCTGTTTTTTTCTAATCATCCCTTATTTCAACCAAGGTAAGTTGTCTTTTTTTAAGCATCACTTAAAGGTGTTTACAGTTGTCTGTAGTTATTTTCTCTTTAGTGTATATGTGCTTGTCGTGGAAGCATAAATGAATTTATTATATTAAACAGAACTTTTAACAAGGTGAATTAGACTGATGCTATACCTGCGTTTTAACACAAAAGGTCTTTGGATTTCCACTTACTTCTAAAATGAATACTTAACTTGTGGTTATTATTATTTTTAATGAAAACAACTCATCAATAAAGATAGTACAATGCTAAATTTGTTTACCGTATATCTAACATTAAAGGGATACTTCAGGATTTAGCATTAAGCTTTGTATCAATAGAAAATAGGGCTGGGTATCGATTCAGATGTTATGATTCGATTTTCGATTCTAAATTCGATTTCGATTCGACTCAATGAATATATATTTAACACAAATCCTATATTTATAATAAAAAATAAAAAAGTGAACATTAGTTTACAAGTGGTTAATTAATAAAAAGAAGAGCTACAAACCTGTATATTAAACTCTTTTTATTTTATGTACACTTGTCTTGGGTACATTAAAACAGAATCATATTTACCTGTGCCCTTCCTGTCTAACAGGTAGGACATATGCAGAAATTGAATAAAGTTATCAAAGTTATCAAGTTGTCTGCGCTGTATTAATTATAAATTATATATAGACTAATCCTTATTAAAGTTACAAAAGTTCTTTAGTCAAGAGCAGTGAGTGTTTTTTCTCTGTTCCCTTTGTTCTTTGATTAATTTTAACTAAAGATATAATTAGTGGCTACTGTGTATTGTCCCTTTAAGACCAGCCGCTGGTGACAGAGACGCGGATCTCACACGCGCCTCATTCTCTCACGAGTCACAACTCTTCCCGTTCATCATAAGACTGCTCTTATGTTATGAAGATACGCAGAGCAAGCTCTTTTTTGTCTTGTCGCGCATGAATGGTTTAAAAACCTTTGCATGAATAAGAGCGGGATTATGTAACACTAGCCAAAGGATGACAAAAATTAACAGATGCTGCATTAATTGCGTTAACAGCCCAAATTTGTTAATTTCATAATAAAAAAAAAAGAATTGCAGCATTTTGCATCATATAATTGCGTAGGCTCGACATCGGGATTGCGATATGATTAATCGTGCAGACTCGATAAGTTGAGGTTATTTTATAATTAAGATAAAACATACATAAAATCTCACATCATTAGCTATAAAATGGAGTTTGCAAGCCTATGAACAGTGGAGGAAAACTAATACTGGCTTTTAGGTAATAGATAAATAAATATGGAAAAAAAATCGATTCGTGGTGTTTGAGAATCGATTTTGAATCGACCACATTTAAAAAAAACGATTAGGGCCTATTCACATATCGCGTCTTTTGCGCGCGCAAGTTCGTTATTTCAAATGTAGGCGCGCGGTATGCGCGTGCTCATAATGGAAGCGACGCGGTCGCGGTGCGATGCGCTCGTTTTTTCCAAGCGCGTCCGCGCCGCATCGAGATAAAAACATCTCAACTTTTCAGAATGCCGCAAGCGCACCGCAGGTCACGTGACAAGAACCAAGCTTAGCAACGACAGACGCCTCCGGAGCGCAACCACCTGAGCGCTTTGGAAAAAGGAGAACGTGGCGCGCCTAGCGTTTTCTATGCGTTTTTAGGCGCGATATGTGAACGCCGCCTTAATCTGCTTTCCCCCCTCATATCCCCCTGAGATTTATGTTTTTTTTTTTTTTTTGGTCTGGAAAAAATCCTCCGATGACGCAAAAATCATCATTTTGCGTCATCGGAGGATTTTTTGTCCAAAGCCTAAAGACTACAGCCAATAGAAGGCGCTGTTCCGCATGTTTTCAACCCGCCTATATGAGGATGCGATCTCACTCACAGCATGGACACAGATAGTGTCAGCTATCTTTTATTTGGAAGCTAAGCTAGCAGGCTCTTGTTCTGTGGAGAAAGCTGAGTAGTAGGAGAAAGTATTAGGGGTTACCATACTCTTTTTCCCGGACATGTCCGGCCGTCGAGATCGTCCAAAATGTCCGGGATTCGGCTTTTGCTTTCTGCGGTCGCCATTCATTGTTTACATGCACACCTTTTGTTTCAATCTAACTGAATTCATTCCGATTGGTGAATCTGAATGTAGTGTTTACATCAGTGGTTCTCAACCTCTCCTGCAGGGACCCCCTGACAGGCCATGTTTCTGTTTTAACCCTGAAATGGCACACCTGATTCAATTAATGAGTAGTTATTAGAGTAGGAATTAGTCAATTAATCAATTAGTCAACTACTCATTAAGCCTTTAATTATTTGAATCAGGTGTGCCATTTCAGGGTTAAAACAGAAACATGGCCTGTCAGGGGGTCCCTGGAGGAGAGGTTGAGAACCACTGATTTACATGAACGCTAAACGAGTGATCGGTTGATGTGGATCGATTGATAAGGAAATTCCCGCTCCTCTGTGAGATACGAGACCAGTGCGTCTCACAGGTGTTGCTCATCAGTAAACAAGCCCCCGGCCTCGCGTCGCTCTCACTCGTCCTGCTCGCCACAGTAAACATAATCAATGGAGACTGTAGAACGCAAAAGCCGAATCCAGGAAATTTTGGGCGATCTCGAAATCCCTGTCAGACTCGTCACAGAGACTCACTAGTAGCTAGCCTTGTATTTAACTGCGCTCTCTCACCGGTAGGCGTCAATGATGCGCGGGTCAATGTATAAACAACCCGCACCCGACCAACGTTTTCAACTAACTCGACCGCAACTCGGACCGCAAAAAAAACTAGTGACTAGGAACTAGTGTTATGTAATTAAGGCTTCATTTATTCACTTATTTCGTTTCATTTTCTTAACAATTAAGACGCTGCATGTGTTTATACAGTCTAATCGAAGTGTGCGTCTCTCCCCTGACTTTCCCAACAAAAATTCCGCCCCCTCTCAGAAAATACATAAAACTGACATTACTGAGCTATATGCGTTTAAAAGTAGCCTATTAAAATGGTACAATGGCATTGCTCAGTTCAACGTGTTGGGAAATCGGGCATTTTGTCCTGCGTCAGCATTTATTCAAAAGTCAATAACGCTCTCATTCAAAAAGTAGCCTATAGGATTTCCCACTTGTATTAGTAGGCTTAGGCTATTTCGCCACGTGGATGCATTAGCCTATTACTTATTTTCATTATTTCGGCAAATGTTTCCCACACTTTGCTCTTTCTATTTGTCTATTTGCGGAGCTTCCACTCCCTTCACCTTTTCTCTTGCCGCCTCCATCTCTACCTGCAGACTGAGCTTGTGCGTCATCTTCGCGCCAGTTATTCAGCCAATAAAGTGTAGGCCTATGTATTTCATAGAAAACTGTGTCTAGTACTATATAAATTACAAAGGTTTAATTGGCATCTTTAATTCAAACGGCCCGACCGACCGCGACCCGAATATCATTAAAAATATTTTTGGATGACTCGTAACCATGGGTGACCGCAGGCATCCGCTCATTTCCAGTGTTTGGAATAACGCCGTTTAAAAGAACGGCGTTAGGTGGCTCGCACAGCGATTGAGGAGGTGGGTTAATAACGAGGTAAGCGATTATGATTGGCTAAGGCAGGGTCATGTGTTTCATGGTAGCCAATCAGAGCCAGTGTTTTTACACACACGCCAGCACACGCGCCACACACACACACACCAGCTAAACAGAGATTCGATGAAGCAGCAGAGATGGCGAGTCAGTAGCAGTCTATGGTCAGGAGCAATCCGATGAAAAGTTGGCATTTTCAAGGTGAAGATATAAGCACTACTTCAAATTCATTGAGGTCAAAGGCTAGAACTAGGAGTGGAACGGTACATGTATTCGTATTGAACCGAAAGAGAGAGAGACTCGCGGGCGCGATTGAAAAGTTGCAAAGTGGTTACATTTGTGTGTGTGTGTGTGTGAGAGAGAGAGAGAGAGAGATTTTTTGATTTTTAATAACAAACTTTATTCAATCATAATACAAAAGAATAAATATTACAACAATTTCAAATCCACACAAATTCAAAAAATAACTCCTCCTCCACAACCGTACAAAAAACAGAATTATAACACCACTGTAATTTGAAAGTTTCTATGTCATTCATTGCTTTGTAATACTTAAACTCCACAACAATTCTTGACTTAATAAAAGCTTTAAATAAGGCTGTAATCTCATGACCACCACTATTTTCTATTCTGTTCTTCCTTGTTTTATAAATTGCAAGCTTTGCCTGTCCAAACAGAAAATTAAGCAGCTGCCATTTAATCTTTTGCTTTTGATTGTATCCTGCCCCTACAATAAAAACATCTGGAGTAAACTTTTCCCCACATTTACCACATAACAAATCCAACAAATTAAAAAGCGTTTGAAGTCTTTTACACTCCAAATAACAGTGAAAAATAGTTTCTCTAGATCCACAAAACACACATTTATCATCAGTATCTGGATTAATGACTGAAACAAAAGCGTTGACAGCCACAGCCCCATGCAATATTCGCCATTGTAAGTCACCAGATCGTTTGGTCAATGGTGGTTTGCACAGCACCCTCCACACAGGTTTCATATCCTCTTTCAACCCAAGCTTATCCCTCCAAACTGTATCAACCCTCCCATTTAGTGTTCCTTTATTAAAAACTTTTACAAAGCATTTATACATCACTTTCCCTCCGACTTCATTCAGATCTAAATCTTGCAGTCCGTTGAGATCCAACAAAGGACCTGACATTTCTTTTAAGTCTGGTGTAATCCCAAGTTTTGGAAAAGGGTCTCTAATGTCCGGAGTTACTCTTCCATTCTTAAAATCCTTTATTAAAGTCAGTTCCTCCTTTGTCAGTCTTGTTTTCCACATATCCATTATGGTTAGCGTGTGGCGCATTGACCTCTGACCCAACATAGTAGCTACTGCATTTATATCATTCATCTCAGGTTCAGCCACGTTAACTATGTGCCTCAATGCCACAGTTTTAGAGGCACACAGTATCTGCGTAAGTCCCAGAACATTCTCACCCATAATATCCATGCGAGCTCCTCTGATTAGAGGTTCTTCGAGTAGCCAGAACAAAGAATTGGTCTCCTCCAGTCTGCAAACATTTAAAAGTCCCCACACTTTGAAAAGTTCACAATAAAATCGAGGCACTCCAGCAAATCGTAGTTGCTTAGCATCCATTAGAAACAGCGCAGCATCCAGCCCAAGTCCGTCTACTGTATGCAAAATCGTTTTTGCCATCTTCCTCCACACAAGCTCAACAGGGCCAGTCAGAAATTTCTGAATAAACTGCAGACGAAAAGTAGCATGTCTGCTCGGTAAGTGCACCAAGCCTTGTCCTCCCTCTTCTTTCGGAAGAAAGAGCACACTTTGGGGAACCCAGTGTAAACAATCCCAAAAAAAATTCACTAGGATTACCTGTAATCGGGACAGTAGTCCAACAGGTGGGTCCACACAAGATAACCTATGCCACAATGTAGAGGCAACCAAGTTGTTGATTATTAAAACTCTCCCTCTAAATGACAATTGAGAATGAATCCATTTCCATTTTTTCAATTTTCCTTCTATCTTTTCAATCACCCCTTCCCAGTTCTTTTGTTGGGTGTTTAAATCCCCAAGATGTACTCCTAAATATTTTAACCCTTCTTTCTTCCAACTCATCCCACCAGGTAGTTTTGGCATCCCTTCCTCCCATTTCCCAACAGCCAGTGCTTCACTCTTCTCCCAATTAATTTTTGCAGCTGAAATTATTCCAAAATCATTAACAACAGAAACCAGCTGATTAATGTCTTGTTGCCCATTTACCAAAACCATAACATCATCGGCATAAGCTGAAATTTGATGTTGTATATCATGATTCAATGTTAAACCTTTAATCCTATCTCTTAATTTATTCAGCATTGGTTCAATAGCTAAGGAGTAAAGCATACCAGACAGTGCACAACCTTGTCTGATTCCTCTACTAGCTTTAAACGGGGCACTCAAACCACCATTGACCTTCAGTAAACTCTCAGTGTCCTGGTACAACACTTTAATCATATCAACAAAAACAGAACTAAAACCAAAAGCTTCTAGGGTGTCCCATAAATACTGGTGCTCAACTCTATCGAAAGCCTTCTCTTGGTCAATAGAGATAAACCCCAAATTTACCCCTAAAAGACTCGAAACACTTAAAATATCCCGTATGAGACAGACATTATCTGTGATTGACCTACCCGGCACACAATATGTCTGATCAAAATGAATTACCTGCCCCATCACTTTTCTCAGTCTATTAGCCAGAGTCTTTGAAAGGACTTTGAGATCAGAACAAAGCAAACTCACAGGTCTCCAGTTCTTAATCTCCTGCAAATCACCCTTTTTGGGTAGCAATGTGATCACTGCTCTCCTACAGCTCAGGGGCAAAGAGCCATCAGCCAAGCTTTCATTCAGGACAGCCAGCAGGTCCTCGCCCAGCACAGCCCAAAACTCTTTATAAAACTCAGCTGGGAGTCCATCCATCCCAGGAGCTTTTCCACTCTCCATGCCCTTGAGAGCGTTCAGAAGCTCCTCTTCCGAAAGAGGCCTCTCCAGCTCTGCCTTTGAGTCCTCCAAGACATTTGGCAGACCTTCATAGAAGCAAGCAGACAACTCCTCGTCCTTTCTATATTCACTACTATACAATTTTTCATAGAACTGTACAGCTCGTTTTCTAATTTCAGATGTCTTTGTCAATTCCTGCCCGTTTTCAGAGCGTAAAGAGTGAATATAGCGACTCTGACCGTTCTTTTTTTCAAGACTAAAGAAAAACTTAGATGGGGCATCCATTTGCGTTAAATTTTGAAAACGAGATTGGACCAAAGCCCCCTTTGCTTTAATGCCGAGCAAATCTGACAGAAGAGATGTCTTAGTTTTAAGTGTCTCGATATGTCTTCCCTCCCCAGTATTCTCTGCTAACCCTTGTGCCTCCATTATTTCAGATTCAAGTTTTTTCATTGATCTAGTGATGTCCCGAGAGACACTGAAAGTATACTGTTGACAAAGTACTTTCACTTCAACCTTTCCACAGTCCCACCACTGACGTAAATTTTCAAAGCATGGTTTTCTTAATTTAAAATCATTCCAAAAAGAAACAAAAACAGCTCTAAAATTCACATCACTTAACAGGGAAGTGTTAAAATGCCAATATGCACTCTTTGGCTTCACATTTGTTATAAAAACATTACATGTGACTAGACAATGATCAGAAAAACCAGTTGGTGTAATAAAACAACTTTTCACAACATTAAACTGATGCTTAAAACAATAAAATCGATCCAATCTGGCTAAGGAAATGAAATTCTCTCTATTATGCAACCACGTGTATTGTCTTACATTATTATTTAGATCCCTCCATAGATCACATAAACTATGAGTCTCAATCAGTTCATTTAAAGCACGACTCGAAGCAGCATGAGGTTCCACATGATTCCGATCTAGACTATAATTCCCTGTACAATTAAAGTCCCCGCCCAAAAACAAAAAATCATCAGAACTACAATTCTGTAGAATTGTACTTACATTTTTGAGAAAGAGTACTCTTTCATTACCATTTGTTGGGGCATAAACATTAATAAAAACAGCCTTGAATTTTTCAAACTGAGCCCTTAAAAATAATAGTCTGCCAGGTATCACATGTTTAACCTCACATGAGATAGGTGAGAAATTCTTAGCAAAAAGGACTGCCACCCCTCCTCTAGTAGAGCTCATGTGAGTAAGAAACACTTCACCCTCCCACTCTTTTTTCCAGTCAATTTCATTAATACAGTCACTGACTACGTTTACATGCAGCCAATATCCGGGTTATGGTCGGGTTAGGGTCACTATTTGGGTTTCTGAAACATTCGGAATAACCCGTTTACATGCGTGAGCAGAGAGAGTTACTCCTGTATACATGGAATTTGTAATCAGTTGGGAATATCCCGATGTAAACGGCGACGCACGGTTAGCGTCAGGACGTACGGACAACATTAAGACGCAATATGCGTCATTTCCAATTCTTCTTCCTGTATCCAAAGACAACAACAACAGCAGCAGCACCCGGATAATGAATCGTTCGGGGCAGATAGCGATCGCCTTTGTTTGCGCTTTCCTTCTCGCTCCAAAAGTGTGGTGCTGTGCTGCGTCTCGCCATGTTTACCTCTACTTCTTGTTTACTTCCGGTATACTGCACGCGGGTTTTTGCATGCGCCGTCTTTACTCAAAAGACCAAGATTCCTTGCGAATAGAACATGCGCAGAACACAAATCAATGTTCCTTTTGATGGGGATATGCCGATACGCGTTTACATGACCAAATATTCGGGTTAGAAAAGGGGTACCCCAGGGGTAATATCCGGGTTTTTAAAAACCGGGATATGAGCATATCCGGGTTTTTGCCGGTGTTTACATGGCCGTGCGCGACCGGGTTATTGCTAATATCCCGGTTTTGAACGGGTTATTGGCTGCATGTAAACGTAGTCACTGTGTGTTTCTTGGACAAATTTTACATCAATATTCTTTTGTCTGATAAGCTCAAACAACATTGCTCTTTTATGTATATCTCGGGCTCCATTCAAATTAAGAGAGCTCACCCTCATCACACTCATTAAAATAAATAGTATGAGGGGACATAAACCAAACAAAAACATGGGAAAACAGCGATTATGTGGTTTCGAAGCCATCTTCAGTTTGTACTTCTAATTTCAGTTTGGAAACAAGTTTCTTTAATCTGTATATTTCTTGAACTGTAAACTGTTCCCCTCCTTCACTTCTCATTAGCATTGTCACTGAGTTAATAAACATTCTGCGGTCAGCAAAAAAATCCTCAAACTGGACATTTTTCACATTTTTCGTTCTTTGCAGGAATGATTTTATTTTGTCAAAGTTGTAATCACTGCGTCGACTTCGTCCTGTCCTACTGTCCACTACTTCACCATCAGAATCATCAATCATCCTGCCTTCAGTATCAAGTTTATCAGACTCTGTTTTTGTTTGTCTGCTCATTTTAGCCGTTTCCATACTCTTCCTGTTTCTCTTTCTCTTAGTATTGGGTACTTTGAAAAGTGTTTCATCACAAGCAATGTCTGTCACCATCTCTTCCTCCTCCACAATACACTCAGCCACATTAACAACATCAGTAGACACCGTAACCAGTTTTTTCTCAACATTTTCTGTATTTCCCCCCACAACAACAATAGACACTGTATCAGTTTCCTTCTCCCCACTTTCTGTATTTCGCCCCGCGGCATTACTGCCATCATCTTCTTCACTAACAGAATCCTCCGTCACCATCGCGCTACTGTTATCGCGCGCGGTTTCTCCGCTCGGCCCCGGCTCTGGGTCTAACTCATCTGCTCTCTCAGGACACGCACGCCTAACGTGCCCTGTTCGCCCACAACCAAAACACTTCATAGTATCAGATGATACAAACACAACGTAATCAAAGCCATCCATTTTGAATTTAAACGACACATTCAGTTCATCCAAATCACTCTTTAAAATCATAAGTAGCTGCCGTCTAAAACACACAACATGCTTAAGCAAAGGCGATTTACACCCTAATGGGATCCTTTTCATTTGTGAGACAACTTTTCCATGCCTAGACAATTCATTAATCAAGAGCTCATCTTTAATGAAAGGTGGTACATTCGATAATGTTATCTTTCTTGCCGGCTGAACCAGCGGTATTACTGGAGTAAAAGTGTCCTGAATTACTACTCCGGTCTGCACTACACTGTTTACATTCTCAATGGTATCAAGGAAGATAACCACAGCACTGTTCATTCGAGAAGCAGATATTATGCTATTAAAACCAACAGCGTTACCCACAGCCAAACTACAATCCTCCACAGAGCAGTTCATCACAGGCGCGAGTTTTATCCCGTGTCTGCGTGAAAGCTGCTCAAACTTTGTTTGGCTTGGACCCGCCATTGCTAACCAGCAAAGCGCTGGTTAACAGCGTTCCTCCAACCCCCACTCCTTTAACTTTCTTTGTATTCTCTTCAAACAATTTTTAAACCAAAAACCCCAAAACAGGGACAGTGTAAAAAGAAAGAATAGACTCACTCGCACCGCAACACTCTGAGAGAGAGAGAGAGAGAGAGAGAGACTTTAACCCCTTTTTATTTATAACAATTAAGGGTTTTAAAACACCTTACAAAAATACATTTCCAAAACAATTTAACAAAAACACCAACATTTTACCAATTAAAAACTAAACTTCTATTCTCACTCACTGTCACCAGTGCCTCTCTCACACTCCATCTCCATTCAAACAAAGCAACATTATCAGTGTATTTGTAATATGTATACTCAATGGTCACTCGAGATTCTATTAAAGACCTGAACATAGCAACCATATCAACCTCTGTTCCTGCATTTTTACACTGGTGGGATTTCAGAATGGCTAACTTAGCCTGGCCAATTAAAAAATTGGCAAGAACACATTGTTGTTGCCATGACCTTCTATATTTATATCCCAGTATAAACAAGGTATTGCTATATGAAAAACCTAATTTTGTGATCAACTTTTCTAGTATTACAAATATCGGACCAAGTCTTGGACATTCAAAAAACATATGAAAAACAGTATCATGAGCATTACAGAAGGGACATAATAAAACAATCTTATTAAATTTTGAAACCAAGCTATTTGAGGCTATAGCACAATGAAGTACTCTCCATTGAAGATCTCCACATCGCTTCGAGATAGGAGGTTTGTACAATACTCTCCATGATGGATGTACTTCTTCACAAATAGAGATCTTAGCCCTCCATTTAGTATCTGTTTTTCCTTGCAAATGCCCAACATGCACAGATTTGACACAAATATAATAGAGATTTTTCTTTGCCACATCATGAAAAAACAAATCCCCATATCCCTTCAACAATGTATTCTGGTTTATATTACCCCCAACTCTCCCATCTCTAGGGGTCACCTTCAGCTCAGGAAATGTCTGAGGTGTAAAACCATCTACCAGGGCTGAGTTTATAAAGGACATTAATACAGGGGGAAAAGCATCCCTAATACACTTGATTATCCTATCCATAGTTCTCAGAGATTTAATTCCAACCTGTGCAGCAAGTGATAACACAGTTCGCCACTGACATTGTGTCAAATCAATTAAATCCATAACTTTACTGACCCCAGCATTTAAAAACTGTGGAACAAAACAAGACAAATTAGATGGTAGTTTTATAAGGGGATTAAAAAACAAGGGTTCTGAAACCCCATAGTGCACATCTTCTGTTCTTGTAAAGTTTAAATATTTCCATGATTTAATTACTGACATGTAAAAGTTAGGAAAGAAACAACGTGCCTTTTCCTCAAAGGGCTTTTCCATTAAAAACAACTGTTTATCAAGGCCTATCCCACCTAAATCTGTTAATATAGACAACCCAAATGAAACCCATCGTAAAGGAGCAGAACAATACATAATCCTCTGTAATGTTTGTAATCTCATTCCTAATATTTTTTACTCTATATGTATTAGTCCTTGACCTCCCTCAGCCACAGGAAGGTAAAGTATACCAGGAATAAGCCAATGGTGACCGTTCCAAAAAAAATCCACAAAAGCTTTTTGGATGATAGTAAGCAATTCCTTAGGGGGATTTAAAACAGTTACTCTATGCCATAGCATTGAGGCAGCCAGATTATTGATAATCAAGCACCTCCCTCTGAAGGAGAGCTGTGGGAGAAGCCATCTCCATTTTTGTAATCTGCCGATCACCCGATTTGCTAATCCCTCCCAGTTCTTTTCAGTGTATTGAGCTGTCCCAAAAAACACACCAAGCACTTTAAATCCATCTTTAACCCATCTACACTGTTGTGGTAATCGCGGAGGTCCTATATCCAACCAGTCTCCCAACAACAAGGATGCACATTTATCCCAGTTAATACGAGCAGATGTAGCTTTCTGATACTTGTTCAAACAATAAATAAGTTTAGTGACATCATCAGTGCTCTTAATTATCACTGTGACATCATCTGCGTAAGCTGTTAATTTCACCGGGACTATTTCTGGAAAACCTGGGACACCAATACCACACAGCTGTTTCCTCAGCATAACTAACAGAGGTTCAATGGAAATAGAGTACAGAAGACCAGACAGAGGACATCCTTGTCTTATTCCCCTGGTCACAGAGAAAGGCCTAGTTAAAGACCCATTAATTCGAATCATACTGTAAATGTCACTGTACAGCAGCTTGACAAGAGAAATAAATTGTATACCAAAACCAAAAGCTTCAAGGGTCTTAAACAAATAATGATGGTCCACCCTGTCGAAAGCTTTTTCCTGATCCAAGGAGAGGAATCCAATGTCCAATTTGTGTCTTTGTGCAACTGTGATAATGTCTCTTACAAGAAACAAATTATCAAAAATTGTACGTTTAGGTACACAAAATGACTGATCTTCATGGATTACATTTGTCATATATTTTTTAAATCTAAAAAGTAGAGAGAGAAAGAGAGAGAGAGAGAGAGAGAGAGAGAGAGACTTTGACTTTTAACCCCCTTTTATTACAAAATATTCAGGGTTTAACTAAACCTTACATAGATTTAAAAAGGTAATTTAAAACACAAACATACAATAATAAATAGCACAAAAAACCAAGCAAGACAATAGCACAATTAAATATAAATTTGCAAAGCACCATCAAAATCAGATTCACATATGCACTGGTTTACTCCCCAAATGTGATTGAAAGTCTCCAGGTCTTTAACCAAGTTATAGTATGCATATTCCACCTTTAATCTAGTTTTAATTAACCCATTTAAAATTAACATTGCATCAGTTGTCCCAACATTATTTATTTTGCTTTTACGTGAAATCCATATTCCCATTTTTGCTTGCCCAAACAAAAAATTAAGCAAAACATGGATCTGCTTTCTGTTTCTGCTATATTTTGGTCCATAGATAAATAACATAGGTGAAAACACTTCTCCCAAAACTGTACACCATTCTTCTAATTGAGAAAATAAAGGCACAAGCCTCCCACATTGGAAAAATAAATGAAAAACAGTTTCAGTCATCCCACAAAAAGGACATCCCTCCTGAACCTGGGGATCGAGGTGTGCTCTGTATCTGTTCGTAGCTATTAACCCATGCACAACTCTCCACTGAAGGTCTCCAGACCTTTTCTCAATGGGAGGCTTGTACAAGGCCCTCCAGCAACCCTTCGGGGAAGAGCCTGATCCGAATAGCTCTTGCCATTTTGACTCTTTAACTCCTCCTAAAGAGTGAGAGTGTGAAACTTTTACACATATGACATACAGTGCTTTCTTCTCAGTTTTACTGAAACGGTCCAGTACAGGTGTCTTGAAGGTCAACAAAGACCCCTCCTTTTCTTCAAAAATACCCACAGCCGGAAATATTCTTAGTTCAGGAAAAGTTACATCCATCTCTTCATTAGTTGTTTCCACACTGCGTTTAAACTCCGTCGATAGGCTCTCAAGGATTTCAGTTAACAGTCTTTGTGTCAGACGAATTGATCTTACTCCAATCTTGGAGGCTAGCATTTCAGGAGACATCCATCCATCTGAAGTTATTAAATCCCCAATCTTTACAACGCCTGCAGCCTTTAGAAGATTCCTCATCGATGGTGACTTTAAAATCACTGAGTCCACTATAGAGTTGTACATTAGGGGTTCCTCTCTTGACCAGAGACCTCCCTCATCCGTGATGTCTCTTGAGATATTAAAAGTCCTCCAGGCTTTGAATACTGAATGGTAAAAGGAAGTTAGTCCAGTCAAATCAACATTTTGAATGTCCAGGAGAAACAAATGTTTATCCAGCCCCATCCCTCCTGCTCTTCTAAGGAGGGCACAAGCTACTCCAGACCAGCTGACATCCACTCCGTAGAGGAATCTTTTTACTGTCTGTAGTCTGAAAGTCTTAATTCGGCTTTTAATATCCACTAGCCCTTGTCCACCTTCTTGTCTGGGCAGAAACAAAGTTGATGCTTTTGTCCAATGGTTACCGGACCAAAAAAAGTCTGTTAAGCGTTTTTGGATTTTTTCAACCAAATCTTCAGGAGGTTCCAGAATGTTCATTTTGTGCCATAGCATTGAGGCTACAAGGTTGTTGCAGACCAGGGCTCTTCCCCTATAGGATAACTGTGGTAGCAACCACCGCCAGGAAGACAACCGAGCACACACCTTCTCCACCAGGCCCTCCCAATTCTGTCTCTTGTAATCCTCCCTTCCTAAAAACACCCCCAAATATTTTAACCCAGATTTTCCCCATTTTAAATTACCTGGGAGAGCTGGAGTGTTGTGGTCTAAACCACACCACAATGCATCACTTTTCACCCAGTTTACTTTTGCAGATGAGGCTTTACCATAACTTAATAAAATCTCTTTCAAAACCTGAACATCTTTAACATCCCTTAAAACAACAGTAATATCATCAGCATAAGCTGAAACTTTTACATAATCATTAAAAATAGCACCTTGTACCTTCAAACCCATTAAACTCTCTCTTAATTTACATAGAAGAGGTTCAATAGCTAAGCTATAAAGCTGACCAGAAATTGGGCATCCTTGTCTGATACCCCTCTGTACCTTAACAGGGACACTCAGACCTCCTGCTATCTTTACCAAACATGTTGCATTATTGTACAACAACTTTATCATTTTCCTAAATTTCTCTCCAAACCCAAAAGCTTCTAATACTTTAAAAAGATATTGATGATCAACACGATCAAAGGCTTTCTCCTGATCAAGTGACAGTATTCCTACATCAATATTATTACACATTGCATAATCAATGACATCGCGTAATAGATGCAAGTTATCGGCAATACATCTGTCTTTTGTACAATAAGATTGATCTTTGTGTATAATTTTGAACAATATTTTGTTCAATCTGTTGGCAAGGCACTTTGATAAAATTTTATAATCAGTGCAGAGAATTGCCAAAGGTCTCCAGTTCTTTAACAGGGTAAGATCACCTTTTTTTGGAAGCAATGTTAAAACAGCCCGTTGGCAGCTCTTAGGTAGAAAACCAGTACGATTACATTCATTGAGCACCTCAAATAAATCAGATCCAAATGTTGTCCAGAAATGCTTATAAAATTCACCAGGAAGTCCATCTATGCCTGGGGTACGATCCGACGAAAGACCCATTACGGCATCACTTAATTCAGCAAGAGTTAGTCCAGACTCCAATGCTTGTTTATCTTCTTCATTTAGACAGGGAAGATTTTGTAGGAATGTCTATGTCCTCAGGTGAGTATAAATGCGAATAAAACTTCACTGCTAGTCTGCGCATTTCCACAGGTTCAGATGTACATTGTCCATTGTCATTCTTCAGGTTATACATTTGGTTAACTTGTACACTCTTACGTTCCAGATTGAAAAAAAAGGAGGTGGGACTGTCCATATCCTTTATAGATAAGAATCTATTTCTCACAAGAGCTCCTTTAACCTTTTCATTTAAAATAGAGCTTAATTTTAATTTCTTCTCAGACCACTCATGTACATTGGAAGAAAAATCTCCTATCATGTTTTTTTCAAGGGCAAGGATTTCTCTTTCAAGCCATTCCAGAGACTGTTTAAAAAAAAAATTAGAATGGGATGTGTACTGCTGACAAAAATCCCTTATGTGGGCTTTACCAACTTCCCACCAAAGAATAACATTATCAAATCTTATTTTCTCTTTTTTCCATGTCTCCCAAAAAAGTTTAAAAGATTCACAAAAACTCTTGTCTTTTAACAATTTTACATTAAAATGCCAGTAAACACTTCTGTTTTTCTTAGAATTCAAAGTACAATCAATAGTGATTAATTTGTGATCAGTAAAAGATGTGGGGACAATGGCTGTATGAATAATTCTACTTTTCATACTATTTGATAAGTACAGTCTATCTAGCCGTGCTGCTGAAATCCTCCCATCACTAACCTTTACCCATGTATATTGTTTAACAGAGGGGTTATTTTCTCTCCATATATCAGTAAGATTGGAGGTTTTAAAAACATTATCAAGTACTATAGATGACTGAAAATGGGGTTCTTCTCCATTTCTATCAAGCAAAGCATCAAGTGTACAGTTCCAGTCCCCAGCTAAGATAGTAAAGCCGTTAGCTTGCTGCTTTCCTAAAAACACTTTCAATTTATTAAATAAAAGTATTCTCTCAGCTCCTATATTAGGTGCATATACACTCACAAACATAAAGACAAGACCATTTAAATCAACCTTAACTGCTAAACATCTTCCTGGTTCAATTTCACTTTTTTCCAAAACTTTAGCTTTTATAGAGGGAGAAAAGAGAATAGCAGTTCCTGCACTCAGGTTAGTACCATGTGAGAGCACACATTCATTCCCCCACCACAATCGCCAGTCAACCTCATTGTTTGCATCACTATGAGTCTCTTGTAGGAAAATAACATCTAATTTCTTTAACTTAATAAAATTTATCACTGTATCAGCTTTACTCTTATCCCTCATCCCATTAACATTTAAGGAGCCCACACGTAAGATTTCCATGTTAAGGAAAGAAAGAAAAATAACAATCAGAAAGAGATGTGTAGCCATAGTGATTAGTTGTATTTCCCTCTTTTCAGTTTCCCTTTCCCTGTCTTAAACTTTTTCCGAATCTCAGTTATATGTTTTTTTAACCTAAAACGTTTCTGTTTTGATAGCTCATCATTATTGCAACTTTTCCTTGCCCACATTACAGAAGAAATAAACTTATCCAGATCTGGGAAAAATTCACTCACTTCTATGCTTCTACCTTTTGTCTCATCCAGAAATGCATTAATTTGTGCCACAGTGTACAAATCTTCTGTATCTACTTTTGACATTTCTGACCCTTCAGACCAATGCCCATCATCTCTCATACTATCATCTGTATACTGAGATAACCCATCTGTATCATCCACCAAGCATTCATCAGCTGTTGTCTGAGATACACTCTCGTTTTCTTTTGCTTCCTCAACATCATCATTTATGACAAGCGCAGAACTACATCCAGCCTGTTCACTACTCTCCACATCCACACCAGCATCGCTTTCACTCACCTCATTGTGCCCGTAGACCTCCTCTAACGGCCTCTTGTTTGGTTTCTTAGGTACTTGTTTATCCTGTGCTGTTGCCGTTTTATCCTCGGTATCACGATGAGCTGATCCATTTTCAGTAACATTAACAGGCAGCTGCTGCTCAACGTCCGCTTTTTTATTAGGACAGGAGAAGCGTTTATGGCCTATATTCCCACACTCAAAGCACTTTAGATTATCTGTACTTGCATACAACATATATGATCCATCTCCATGACTTACACGGAACGAGATCTCTAATGTGCGCTCTGTTGAAGTCAGAAACATTAACACTTGTCTCCTAAATGACAAAACGTGTTTGAGATCAGTGTTTTTACAGCCCAATGGGATGTTTCTGACAGGACTTGCGATTTTACCATATCGGGTTAGTTCTTTAACAATCGCGTCATTTGAGACAAAAGGCGGTACATTGGAAATAGTGACTTTAGTTGCCGGAGCCGTTAAAGGAGTAACGGGCACAAACATTTCCTTAATCCATAATCCATTCTCAGTCACCTGGTTAACTAACTGCTCTGTTTTTAAAAACACGATAACAGCTTTGTTCATACGCGATGCTGAGAGAATATTATCGAAACCTATAATTTCTCCCACCCCCACGAGAACATCCTCCACGCTCACGCCAATCTCAGGTACACACCTGCATCCATTACGCAACGACAGGTGCGATACTCCCTGTCTAACTTCAGCGGCCATACCGACACGCGACAAAAAGCCGCGAGCGGCTTCAAGCACTCAGTAATCTTAAACAAAATTATTAAGACAATTGAGGGGAAAGAAAATAAGAAAACACATTCAAAGTGCTCGATATTCGCGCTCGCTCTAACCAACACACTCACTTGCCCACTACACTCGCACATGCGCAGAGAGAGAGAGAGAGAGAGAGAGAGAGAGAGAGAGAGAGAGAGAGAGAGAGAGAGAGAGAGAGAGAGAGAGAGAGAGAGAGAGAGAGAGAGAGAGAGAGAGAGAGAGAGAGACGATCGAAAAGGCGCAAATTGTTAACATTTGTGTGTGTGTGAGGCGCGGACGCGATCGAACAGTGGAAACAAAAACATAATCCGTAATTTTGTTTATACAGGACATTCAAACT
This sequence comes from Rutilus rutilus, assembly GCA_021464565.1. Taxonomy (NCBI): domain Eukaryota; kingdom Metazoa; phylum Chordata; class Actinopteri; order Cypriniformes; family Leuciscidae; genus Rutilus; species Rutilus rutilus. Next base: position 12,029,721 of record JAJAQA010000005.1, on the reverse strand, counting down.
GCAAAGTGTTTAAGTTACTGCTAATTATAATTTTAAGGAAAACAAATATATTAATCTTATATAATGTGCACAGTCAGTGCACTACAAATAAACTGGTTCAATGCCTTTACTTTATAAATAAAACTTTTAAATAAAAAGTTGAGAGAGGTTGATTTAATTTGCAGAGTTAAATGCACTTTATATGGTGTAACTGTTTACTTTTCTTACAAAGAATGCTTGAAGTGCAGGATAAACCTCTTGCTGTCTGTCGACGTGCAATAAATATCTAAAGTTAAACACCTGTCTGTTCTACTCATTTCAACTGACTTGTGAAAACTGCTTAAAAAATCCAAATTCTTTGACATATAGCAACTTTTTTTTTTTTTTTACAGTAAAGGCCCGTTCACACCAAGCACGATAACTATAAAGATAATGATAAAGATAACTATATATGCGTCCACACCAACGAACGATAACGGTCTTTTTATTCTAAGCACGCTCGCGCCCGCCCCATTTTAAATGCGCGAGACCTTTAAATTAGAATGGTAGAATCAGAATCTGATTGACTGTCAGTGTTTTATCGTTTGACAGCTGGAAAAAAATCGTTCTGAAAGTGATCCCAACAATATCGTTCCTCATATCTTTATCGTTATAGTTGTGGTGTGAACTCTGTTATTCTTTAATATGGAGAACGATTTTTAGAATTATCTTTATCGTTATCTTTATAGTTATCGTCCTTGGTGTGAACGGGCCTTAACGCAAATAGTTACTTTCCCTGGTAACGAGTTACTTTTATTATAGAGTAATTCAGTTACTAACTCAGTTACTTTTTGGAACAAGTAGTGAGTAACTATAACTAATTACTTTTTTAAAGTAACGTTCCCAACATCACTGGTAGGCGTGGCTTCCTAGGGCAGTGAAGCAAGTGCATTCTGGGAGTTGTAGTTTTTCATCCACAAAAGCTAAAAATACATTTTCTGGCTTTTCTCAGCCTAGAAAGCTCCAAATTCAAAAATAATTTCACATTTCTACTACATAAATGACCCATTTTAAATACACATTCATCTTTCCAGAGCTGAAATATCCCTTTAATGAAGCAAACTTTACATTTAATATTAGTCCTAGAGCAGAAAAAGTTTAAAGCTGGGGTAGGTAACTTTTGTAAAAATGTATTTTTTACATATTTGTTAAAACTGTCATTATGTCCTGACAGTAGAATATGAGACAGATAATCTGTGATAAAATCAAGCTCCTCTGGCTCCTCCCAGTGGTCCTATTTCCATTTGCAGAAATACACCGCTCCCAGTCAGAAACAACCAATCAGAGCCAGGAGGAGTGTCTTAGCAGTGTCAATCAAGTTCGCGTACGCGCTGATCGCCCCTCTCTCGCACAGCGCGTACCGTCATTCAAAATCAAGAATGCCGGTGTGCCGCAGCTGTGCTAATGGCGGTCAAACAACCAAAACTGCCAATTTCTCGAGTGGCACCTGCTCATACAACAAAGACAGGTAAACGGAAAAAGACCGATGACGATAAACAAGCCCGTCGGAGCCCATTGACTCAGTGTCAAAACTCTAGCCGCATAACATACAGATAAAATGTCACACACTGTGCAAAGCAACAATTGAAACCTGCTAATTCACAGGCTATCGCTAGAATAATTATTTACATAGCCTACTGCAACGTTAGTTACCGTTATATTATCTTACTAGCTATTTATAACTCATAGAAAGAGTGCAACGTTATAAAGTTACATTACATGTATTGCATAATACGTAATGATTTGAGGACCAAGTTTGTAGTCAAAGTATGGGCAGGCCAGTCAGTGTAAAGCATTTCGTCCCTACCAGTGAATGTGCCATAACTGTTTATCCATCGTCATCGGTGACCCTGCATGTTTACTAGCCTGCGCGTTCACGGCAGGCTCCGCTGTGGGGGGAACTTTACATAACAAAATACATGTTTAACAGCTAGTAGGCCTAACGTTATATGTAATGAATCTTACACGAAATTCATCTTCATCACAGTGCAACTAATGGAAATGGAAAAACGTGTATCATTGCAACCTGTTTTTAGCTTTGCCTTATAGTTATAACTAGCTTGTTAGCGAATCAAAAAATATATATTTTAAACTTTACCAATATCGATATGATAGCTTGATAGTGAGTAGGCTACTAAAATACATCTTATTTGTTTATATTCATAATGATAAAGTTAGATTTATTTATTTATTACATGTGATTCTGACATGATGCTACATGCACTGCGCTCCTTCCTCTCCGTCTCAGGTAAATAATGCGTCTTCCAGCTCAGCTGTCGGAGTCGCGCGTTCATGTGTTTTGGGGGCGTGGCTTTGGAAGGACCCCACAAAGGGGAGAGGGTGAACTTAATGGAAATAATGAGCTGTCTTTAAAACAGTCGTTAGAGGTCTACATACACTTGATTTTTATACTTTCTTTTTCAGAATACTTATATTTTAATTATGTATTGATATATACATAAAGTTTAAACAAATTTGAAAAATAAGTTTTTTAGACCATTCCTACCTACCCCAGCTTTAATACATTTAAAATATTATAATCACTTGATGCCATTGAACCATGTGCACTATTGTGCAAAAACTGCAACAAATCCATTATTCATGATTAAAAATCTAAACCAAAAGATTACTTTTAGTATCATAATTATTAAACCGTAATGAATTAAAATTGACTCACCTAATATAGGCGGGATTTTTTTTTTTTTTCAAATGAATAAAACACACTTTAAGATTCAAAATTAACACTAGAATACCAAAATATTATATTTAAAAAAAAATACAGACATTAAAGACCCTAGAACGCAATTTTACTCTTTGGTTATGAATGCAGCTTGGAAAAAACTGCAAATTCATTATTTAGGAATAAGATTGAACAAGATTTAGTTTAGTATTACAATTATTAAATTTATGAATACAAATTTACTCGCCTTGTTTGCAGAGACGAAGAATAGCTGAATCACCACGAGATCTTCCATCGCACATATCTTATAACTCATATCTTATTACACTCATCTCGCAATGTCGTGATAGCTACACTACACGGAAAGCCAGCTAAAAAAAAATCTAGTATGATGCACATGATTTGATAGATGTGTAAAGAATCAATGCAGGAAAAAGGAGAAAAAAAAGAAAACAAAACCAACTAGATTCAATCCACTGTAGCGTTAGTATGATGACACATGATCAGATATTCTGATTCTGATATTCTGTTCTACCAAACTCTTGTCTCTTTTGACCTGTCTGTAAATGCCTGTAATACAGAATAATACTCTTGACTTGTATTGTTTAATCACTGTCATTTAATATGTTTATTTGTTGATTGTAAAGGATGACAGAATGTTACTGTGAACTAGGCATGTGCCGGTATCACATTTTCATGCTGCGATTAATTGAGTGAGCTTTTATCACGGTATACGGTATTATCCCGATATTTTAATTGCACATGAGAAACAGATGGATTGGGGGGGGGGTGTAAAAAATAAAATAAAACTTGCATCACAAGGTGTAATTGTGATTGTCAAAACATTTGGTAACTAAACTGAATTTTATTAAGTTTAGTGATAACATGGTACAATGATTACATGGTACAATGACTGTTTGGTAGGCTACTGTTTGTATTGCTTAACACAAATTTAACGATTTCAATTCAATACTTGGGATTTGATTTAAATCTTGATTCAATAGTGACTAATTTTGGATAAATATTAGGAAGGCTACAGTAGATAGCCCACATGTTATTTTTTTCTCATGAAAAAAAATATCTCACATAATACCATATAGAGCCCTATAAGCTGGTATTATTAAAGGTTACAAATAACTAATTAAATCAAATATAATGTGGTTTTCATTATAATAACAATTATGTAATGACACAAGTAAAAATATAATATGTAAAAAAGTGCAGTGCACATATTCAGCAAAATACTCCTCTTTATCTATTTGTTTTAGTCATCTAACATGCTGCTGGTCATTAAATGGTTTAAATGTAACGTTATGTGACAATTGTTCTGTTTCATATCAAAAGTAACCTGCTCTGTCTTGTTTGACGGTCTTCGTGTCCTCTTTGCTCCGTGATTTTTCTCTGCGTGAGAAAACGGATGTGTGGCGTGAGCTTGTGAAGAGTCTCACGCTGAATGCGTCAAGTTGGCAGCTCTGCTTTTAGAAGCGGGATGGATCCGGATAGATCGGCGGCGGCCATAGACTGTAGGCGGCGGCGTTCCTCCTTCCACCATGCTGCTTCTCCATGTGAGGACTGTTTACATTAACGTTAGACTAGAAGTGCGCACCGGCCGCATGCTTATACACGTGGCGATTGTTTACATCAGAGTGCGCACGTGTTTCGCGCAGCATATACGCAGTGTTTGTTTGAGCGGTTGATGGAAAATAAGCTATAATGCGCGTTCTAAAAATCTAAATTCGGATCTATTATTTTTCACGGTATTTTGAAGTGCCTGCGATAACAATATCGTGCATATTCATTACCGCGATTTATCGCATTACCGAATACCGGCACAAGTCTACTGTGAACTATCCCTTTAATTTATTAACTTGCTCTCCTAATCTGGTGCTTCTCTCTCATTATAGGGTAGTGAACAATAACATCCTGAGCTTGAACTCATTAGGGATATTCCATGCATATTTTATTTGTGACTCTGTATTGTGTTCACTAGTGATGAATTACAATGAACGCAGCAATCTTAGGAAAAGGGCCCTCAAAAGAGTTGACACTTTTCTTAAATCAGTGAATCATGAGGTGTATGACCATACTGATAATCTTAACAACTCTCCTGTTACCATTCCTCCTGGTGGCATTCTCTCTGACTGCAGACCTTCAGATTTGAACCCTACTTGCATCTCTGTTAGTGAGAATACAAACCGCAGCCATGATTGTAGCAGTACTGGCGAAACAAACGATGAAAGTGATCTCAGAAGCAGCATTACTGACTGGGCACTTCGTTTTGGTGTATCTCTCATTGCGCTTTCTGCTTTATTGGCAATTCTTAGTGCATTTACCATTCCTGCCAAAAGATGGAAGGTCACTGTTAAAAACGAAAACAGTACAATGTGGAGATGATTGCTGGGGGATCTTTCCACTATTTTGGTATTGTCAATGCTTTCAGAAACACGTTGAGAAGTGTATGTTCTTATTTTACAGACGGGCACACATTTAACATGCAGCTACATTTTGACGGCATCCCACTTTTCAAAAGTTCTTCAGTTCAACTTTGGCCTATTCTTGGCATGTTCAAAGGTCTATCTAAGAAACCTGTTGTCGTAGGGTTGTTTTGTGGGACCACTAAGCCAAAAAATCTTTCTGACTATCTCAGTCACTTAGTTTGTGAGTTGCAGAGTTTAAGAAGAGGTTTTGTTTTTGGTGGCAAGACTTTCTTTGTCAAGGTAACGTCTATCATGTGTGACGCTCCAGCACGAGCCTTTATCAAAGGTATAAAATCGACGAGTCGTATTAGATCACTTTTATGATACTTTTGTGATGTTTTGTTTTGTTTTGTCTTTTATTATTTATTTATTTATTTTTTGCGTGACAGCCACCAGGAGGCTAACGTTAATCATTCACTTTCATTACATCGACAAGAAGAGTCTCCATTAGGCTACATATTCAAAAATGTCCCTTTGTCTTCCACGGAAAGTAAACTTAAGGATTTGCATATGAAGGTGAGTAAATGATGGCAGAATTATAATTTTTGGAAGAACTAACCTTAGTCCTTTAATATGCATTTTAAGGCTGAGATTATGCATCGTCTGCAGAGCTAACGTTACTTACACAAAATAACATCTAAAGCGCATGTGACAAAGACAATATCGTTATGAACTTCAGAAAAATATTTATTAGATTTAGGTAGGTATTAACTAACAGACAGACAGAGTTATATTCAAAACAACCCCAAATCTTACTAACTTACCATGATAAAGTGCTTTAACATTTAAACAGATCCAACAAATAAAATGAAGAAAAAACATTATCTGTCTGTATCTGTCTGTATAATGTTGGCCACTGAGAGTATAATGGAAATATAATTAACCACAAACCAACATGAGACTTCAAGTCTTTTAAATAAATGATTCTCTCTTCTATCCTTTTCTTTTGGTATAGGATAAAATAACAATTCGGGGCTCCTCTTTCGACTGTTGTTGCAGCCAACTGCACAACATATTGCAGGCATTGCTGAGACCGTTGGTCGTAAAGATGGCGGCGCAAAGCTACAGTGACGTCATGTGAACCGAACGAATAGTTAGCCTCAAAGCTCCTGAACACTGACCTTTCCAATTTCTCCCTCTTGTTTTCCTGTACAGGTACCAGCAGAGCAGGGAATTACTCTCTACCACTGGCCAGAGAGGACGCAGAGACTATGAATTGTGAGTATTTGAAAACACTGGGCATGTGAGTTACAGAGTAGATGTGCTTCAATTTGATAATAGTTAGACTTGAACTTGCCTCAAAGCTCCTGAACACTGACCTCTCCAAATCCTCCCTCTTGTTTTCCTGTACAGGTACCAGCAGAGCAGGGAATTACTCTCAACCACTGGCCAGAGAGGATGCAGAGCTTGTTCATAATATGTAGAACTTGTTCCTAATATGTAGACCTTGGTCTAATGTTTTCTTTGGACAGTCCTCCCCTTCTGGACCTCTGCCTGTTTAATTGTATATATTTATATAATGTATTTATTATATTTATTGTTTCCTGTTTTTGATTTTTATTTATAAATATTTGTTTTCTTTGGACTACCTTCTGGTTTCTTGCAGTACCCCCTTCTGGACCCTGCCTGTTTTATTGTATATATTTATATAATGTATTTATTATATGTATTGTTTCCTGTTTTTGATTTACTATTTATAAATTTAAATGTATTCATGAAATATTTATATTTATTAAATCACTTTTGACTGATTATTTGAGTATTTTCTTTATTATATTATGATTAGATCTGGGCCAGATGTGGCCCATGCCATTTTTGAGATTTGGCCCAGGTGTGGCCCATGTCATTTGAGATTTGGCCCAGGTGTGGCCCATGTCATTTCTGAGATCTGGCCCGGTTGTGGCCCATGCCATTTCTGAGATGTGGCCCACGTCTGGCCCGGTTATGGCTGACTTCTAGCTGCCACACTCAGGTTGAGTCATCGCAGTCATTCCATGCGGTATGTGGGCCAGAAGAATTTGGAAGATGTGGGCCACAACTGGGCCAAATGTCATTTGCTATCTGGGTCAAGTCTTTGAGCTAGAGTCCAAGTCAAGTCTCAAGTCTGAGCTAGAGTCCAAGTCAAGTCTCAAGTCTCTGAGCTAGAGCCTAATGCTTTCTGTACACCTAAAGACTTTGAAAAGATTTAGAAAAGACTTTATAAGATTATCAGCTCACATCTAAAGACTTGGGTTCACAGTTTTTAGTCTCAGAGTTGTCTCAGACTAAAGATTTTACAAACACTGAATCTTGTAGTGACACTATTTACAAGACTACAACTAGATTATTTTAGCTTTTTATTCCCACCAAATTCCTCCCATCATGCTCAGCAGTGATTTAACAAAAATGGAGGAGAAGCAGCTACAGTTAGCTACTGTGGCTTTTGCCATTGCAGTTATGTGCAGTGAAAGAAAGAAGAAGAGAAAGCGTCAGAGGATATGGGCACGGCCTTGGCTGCATGGACGGGGACAGCAAGGTCTGTCTGTCCTTCAAAGGGAACTGGAGGTGAGTTATGTCAATACTGCTATAGCCTACTATTGCAATCATGTACTGCTAACTATGCTAATGCTATGCAGAATACCTTGTGCTAGCTTGACCACCCAGGTAAAACCACCCTTTTTTAGCCAGATAAAAAACAGAAGTGGATTCAGAGAGTTACTCCGGATGACCTCTGAGGACTTCGAATATATATTACAGAAAGTGGAGCCACTCATCTGGAAAGCAAACACAAAGTTTCGAATGGCCATCAGTGCAAAAGATCGACTCTCAGTGACACTGAGATTTTTGGCCACAGGTTTGTATGAGGGACATTATCACTGCTGTTGTAGAAACACCTTCCTAGTTGTACCCCATCCTCCCAAACAACTCATGTTGCCCTGGTGATGAAATTATAGAAATTTACTTGGTAGATATTAGGGGTGGGCGATATCTCGATATTTAAAATATATCGATATATTTTTTAAACACGATGTGGATTTTGACATATCGTATATATCGAGATATTGTTTATATTAAATTCTGCAATTCTCACTTTGCTTGTTTGCCTTTGCTGTGCTCGCTCCCGCCCGCCTCCGCCTCCTCGCGTGTTGTCTCATTCAACCAAGTCCCCCCCGGTCAGGCACATCAATCTTTCCCCGCCCAGCGAGTGCTTGAAGTCCGTCAGAAACAGCGCGCGCGCGATCAGTTGTTGGCAATTTGTTGTGTAGCGTCGCCTCTCGCCGCATTGCTTTTGTTTGAGGGCGCTTGACACACTCACACTTAACATGCTCCCCTGTAGAAACGGGCCTGGCAGCTCGCGCCAGGTCTAGACCATAGACTGTAAAAAAATAGGTCTAGACACGGTGAAAGTTTCCTGATTGTGACGGATTGCCGAATTTACATGCACATTATAAATTAGCATTATATTCTGCGATAGATAGGCCTACAGTGCCAAAAAGAAGAGAAGAGGATAAAAGTGGATAAAGACAGAGGTAAAGTGATGTAATGAATGAACAGTTTATATTATTGCACAGTAGTAAGATACTATAATTTAATGGTAGTTATTTTTATCTTAAACTTTATGCTAGCAGTTGTTCTGAGTTCTCCAGAGGCCCCAGACAATGTGAATTTTTTTTTTTAACAATCATGTCAGTTTTTAGACAGTCAGTTTTTTTTATTAATGTTTTACTCTACAGTTGTGCTGTTTTGGGGGGATATATGGCATTTTTTAAATTTATTTGCCAAAATTAGTAATGATATTTGATCTGGTAATGATATTTGGTTTATTAAAAATAGTGCTATATGTATTATTTATTCCTTTATTTTACAGTTAAATTATTATTTTAGTATACAGGACTTTTTTTTTTTTTTTAAATGTTGCAGAAGCACTTTGTTCCTACATGAACTGCCTACCTATTTGCACTTCAATAAAAAAGACTTTGTGGTATTTGGCATATTTGTTTTTGCAGTAGTTTTTGGGGGGTTATTTTTCCTCTAAAGATATCGAGATATATATCGTTTATCGAGATATAGCACAATATATCGAGATATATTTTTTGCTCCATATCGCCCAGCCCTAGTAGATATAAAAACTTTTTCTGGTAAGGAAAAAAGTCAATATCAGGAAACAATGTGTAATCACCATCACATCCAGCCGGCTCCCTGAGACAGCTCCCACGAGTGGGTCTCGAACTTGTGTCTCTGGTGTGAGAGGCTGACACGCTAACCTCCATTACACATGCATAGTTACTGTTACCTTGTTCATGAATTAAAAAAAAAAAAAAAAAAAAAAAAAAATTTCATCTCATCTTAGGATGCATAAACTTTTTCAAATGCCAAAATGATCTTTCCATTTTTTTTGTATGTTCCATTTATTAAATTAAATGTAACTGTACACTATTCTTTATCTGCAAGAGACATACTCGTCTTTTCAATAAAAAGTTGACCGTAGCTGTTTTTAAAAGGTACAAGCTGTCACACACAATTGTAATTGTGCAAGTTTCCACCTGTTCTGTTACAGTTAGATGGTGATACTTCTATTTCTTTACTGCTTCCATTCAAGGTGAGACCTTTAAATCCCTGGGATTCCAATACTGCATGGGGAGCACAACGGTTTCACAGATCGTCATCTCAACGTGTGAGGCTCTGTATGAAGTTATGAAGGAGGATTACCTCAAGGTGGAAAAACTAACATTTTAACAGAATCGGGGTCTATCTGTAATCTTACATTATGTGGTGCCCATAGCAAGTTAAAGTCAAACATGATCATTTATTGTTATCTGGATGTGTTTGTTTGCCATTTTATTGTAGACACCAACATCAGAGGCTGCCTGGAGAGCTGTCGCCGCAGACTTCAAGGACAAGTGGCAGTACCCAAATTGCCTGGGTGCGCTTGACGGAAAACATATCTCCATTCAGCCCCCCGGTCACTCAGGCAGCACATTCTGGAACTATAAAGGCCACTTCTCTGTTGTTTTAATGGCAGTAGTAGATGCCAATTACAAATTTGTTTATGTAAATGTAGGAGCCCAGGGCAGACTGTCAGATGGTGGTTTATTTGCCCACAGTGACCTCCACAGAGCAATGGAAACAGGCTGCCTGAATTTACCCCCACCAGAACCCCAGCCTAACACCACCACTGTCATGCCATATATGTTTGTTGCTGACGATGCATTCCCCCTTCGCACGGACCTGCAGAAGCCATTTCCCCACCGACAGCTAGACCATGACCAAAGAATCTACAATTGCAGGTTGTCGAGAGCAAGACGGGTCGTGGAGAATGCCTTTGGCATTCTCGCTAACAGGCTTCGGGTCTTCAGAACAACCATCTGTCTACATCCTGACAAGGTTGTGAAAATAACACTAGCCTCATGTTTGATCCACAATTTCTTGCGAGAACACAGATCAGAGTATGTGCCACCAACCTTGACAGACCAGGAGACTGATGACCACGAATGGATCCCTGGATCCTGGAGACAAGAAGGCCAGGGAGCATTCCATGATCTGCCAACCGGCCATGCACGCAATCCTACACAAAGGGCTAAAGACCTGAGGGACCTGATGAAGAAGTACTTCAACTCACCGGAGGGCCAAGTACCATGGCAGGAGCACCACATTTAACGTGTGCACTTTCCCTTACACCACATATATATATATATATATATATATATATATATATATATATATATATATATATATATATATATATATATATATATATATATATATATATATATATATATATGTATGTATGTATGTGTAATATATGTATGTAAATCCTGTTCAAGTCTGCATTTTCATTTAAACAAGGAACATTTCTGTTTTACTGGCGAAAACTGTACTGCTGCACTGTACTGGTTAAATCAATTGAATAAATAAAGAAATACATTCAAAACAGTGTGTACTCTTCTTTTATTCCAAGTAGAAAAAACACTTCCACATTGTAGGCAAATTTTTTTTTTTTTTTACAAAAGCACATTAATTAGCTGTAAATACTAGCTAATTCAGCCACAAGAGCTGAGGTAAAGTGCAAAAAAAAAAAAAAAAAAAAATGAAGTGGAAACTCAATGTGTTTCAATAGGGTATATGTCGAACGCCGCATTACGAAACCGGAAAACAGAACGCATCGCTTCCGGTTCAGGTCTTTTGTATGTGCTTCATGCATTTTTTTACCGTTTTACTCAAGATAACTTAAAAGGAGCGAGCAAAGATGATCATAACCAATGTCCCTCGCATGTGAAGATCGATATTTAAAAGTAAAAAAAAAAAAAATCTTCACACTAATGTTTAGATATTTAAATAGAATAAAAAGCTAATAACAAAGTGAGATAGGTCGGTTAGCTGATTACCTTAAAATTCCATAGATATCGGCATCAGTTCATACGGCTGTTAACACTTTCTATGACAAGCGGATGCGATGAGACCAGGTTTCCGGTTTCGTCATGCGACGTTCGACATATACCCTATTTGCAGTGCTTGGGCTAACAGGCAACACCCCTTAAAATCAAAACAATATGACATCCTCATATTTTTTACAAAAGCATATTAACCTGCAAATATCAGCTAATTCAGCCACAAGAGCTGAGAAAAAGTAAAAAATAAATAAATAATAAAAAAATAACCTTGCAAACTCAATGCGTTTCAATATGAAAGTGCTTGACCAGCAGCAACATTTTAAGAGTTTGGTTCCAAAACGCAATAAACGCCATTTTTTAAAAAAAATGAGTTTCTGCAAAAATCAGTATTGTATCTGGTCGATATTGATAAATCAATATTTAATTTTACGTAAAATGCTATATCCGGCGTGTTATTCTGTCATGTTTACTCCCTTTGTTTCCAAACCGCGTCAAACGCCAGTCTACTTTATCTGCAGAACGCAATACATCCGCTCAACCAATCACAGCGCACCATTCCACGCACTGTAAACAGTAAAGGCGGCGCTTTAAATACATCCGGCATTCTAGTTTTTCTTATAGTATTTTGTGTTTAAGAAACAAAAACAAAAATGAATAATTTTGACGGCATTGATGAACCTGTGGTGGTTTCTGTGGTGGGGAAGAAACGTAAACCATCTAAATCGAATCATCTACGCGAGAAGATTAAAAAGATGAGGCACTCGGGAGGAGGAAAAATGCCGGCTATTGCCTGTAAACACACGGCGACAACATCACATTTCTGTCACGCTGACACATTGACCCCAGGGGATCTCTTGAAAAATTTTCAATTATTTTACTCGAAGACAACGAAAAACGAGCAGGACCAAGCCATTTTACAGCTTATCGCCGTCAAAAAAGTTCAGCGGCGACGTCCCAAGGTTGACAACAGCGAGATACAGAAGAATAGGGAGGTCACAAACGAATACCATTTGCTGACTGAAGATCATCCGACAAAGATGCCTGTCTGCAAGACCACCTTTTGCAGCGTATTGGGTAAGGTTATTTTTGATTTATTAATTATACTATTCATAGAGGCCATAGCTGCCAACTCTCACGCATTCACCGTGAGACACACGCAATTAACACTTTTCACACGCTTTCACGCCACACATCCAGCACAGAAAAATCAGAGCAGGTTACTTATGATATAAAAAAATCTCAGCTCTCAGATTCTGTCACTTTTATTACGAAATTCAAACAATAAATACCGTTTTGGCGCTTGTAAATGTGACGCGACAGATCCCTAGCGGCACGTGAACGATCATCTCTGCTAATAAATAAACACAAATGAACACAGCTGAAAGATACAGTACAACTTACCGAAATGTATATTCCTCATACTTAATATCGACCAATCAATCAATCAAAGGGGTCAATAAAACAGCTGGAGAAAATTATTCACATATTTACCTCAGGAAAGCCATTTAATGAACATAGGCTATAGCACATTAGTTGGCTAGAAAAAAAGAGCTAAATATGTGTAGCCTACTATATTACATATTTATTATATTTTTACTCATATCATTAAATAAAGTTATTATAATAATAAAAAAAACGCATTATACGCATAAGTTACTTAATTTGAGTTATTTTTAACCTTAAATAATACTGCCAGCTGATAGGGCTCTCTGTATGTTTACATCATTAGGTGAGTTGTTTTTTATTTGAGAAAAATAAATGCCTATCTTGTGTAGCCTACCTTATATTTATCCAAATGAGTCAATATTAAATCAAATCACAGTTATGATTGTGCCGTGAACTGGCACGGAGCCTCTGGCTTATTATTACTTTTGAGGATCAGCGAAAGGGGGTGTTCCCTCACGTGCCCCTCACTGAAAACTATAAATAGAAACATAGCCTACTATCCCATCCTGCTCTTAGTTGTCATCTTAGTAACATTATATTGTGAAAATGTAGCGCCTATGCTGGCCATCAGCCCTGCATGATGATACACTTTTCTATTGAATCTTTAATGTTTTAAAAGCGTTGTTTGTTTGCTTGCCACTTGGGCAAAAATGTCCTGGTTGGTCAAAAAGCATCTGATAAATAGCCCTACTACAAGTTAAATAAATAAATACATACATACATACATACATACATACATGCATAAACAAATAAATGTATTTTTTTATTTTTTTTATTGTAGGTATCGGCAAGGAACGTGTGTCTCGAGTGGCAAAGTATTATGCACTCAACGCTACAGCCAGACCAGAACGCAGGGGTGGTGCTCGTAAGGTGGCTGAAAATGAGGCCAAGAAGCAGCTTGTGATGGATCACATCCAAACATTTACGTGTAGGGCTAGCCATTATGGAAGAAGGGGAGCACCAGCCCGGAAATACCTACCCAGTGACCTCAGCGTGATGAGAATGCACAAGCTATTCGACCAGCAAAATCATGATTTAGTCATCTACTCCCTGTATTACACTGTTTTTCGACAGCACTTCAACCTTGGATTTGGGCATCCTGCCACAGATGCCTGTTCTTCATGTGCCAAGTTTCAACTGAGAGTTAAGGACCCCAGCTTAACTGAAGAAGAGAAACGCAGTGAGTCCACATCCTACAATTTACACAGGAGACGAGCACGGGCGTTCTATGATTTGCTGGGGAAGGTAGATCATGATGCAGTGACTCTTTGCTTTGACATGATGCAGAATTTAATACTCCCTAGAACCCCCATTGGTCAGGCATACTATTCCAGACAGCTGCACATGTATGTCTTTGGTGTTGTTATTCACCATGGGAAGGGCAGTAAACAAACAGTGGACGATGTTCATCTGTACACATGGATGGAGCACGAGAATAGAAAAGGTAGTAACATGACTGCTTCAGCTCTGGACCACTGTTTACGTCAACAGTTGAGTGGTGATGTTCACCGCGCTCAAAGGCTGCGATTGTTCAGTGATTCTTGTTTCGGTCAAAACAAAAATATAAATCTTCTGTCCATGCTGTTTGCCTGGATGAAGGAGGCATTTCCTATGATTAGTGTGGAGTATGTGTTCCCTATAAGGGGGCACAGTTTTCTTCCTGTGGACCGTGTATTTGGAAGGATTGAGCAACAGGTTCGAAAGAAGGATACCATTCTTATGCCGGAGGAATATTACGAAATTTTGCGCAACCATGGAAATGTTCACATCTACGGGCAACACTGGAAGGCTTATGATTTCAAGGCGGAAACACAAGTTTTTGTAAAGGCACAGAGGTCATTTAAGCTAAGTGATGCAAGAATGCTGGAATTGAGGAATGACAAACTGGGATTCAAGGCTGTGTATAGCAGTGAATACTGCTATCACTCATTACTGAAGAGAGGAAAGAAGTGGGCAAACTTCAAGCCAAATCAGCTTCCCAATGAAAGCACAGTGAAAGAAGAAAAAAGGAAGGATGTGCTGAACTTGCTCTCTGAAATTGGTGTGAGTGCCAATGTGCGTGCCTTCTATGATAATGCACTCACTCAGTCACAGACGAACGATGTTGACTGTGACAGTCATGAAGAGTAGCTGCCCATTGTGTCAGCCTTTTGAGAGTGACCATTCACTGATACACAAACAAACACAAACACAGGTCTGTCCTCTTTCGTCCTGCACCGTCGTCGCTCATCCTTAATGCTTCCGCTTCTCCGTGAGAGATACGAGACCGGTGTGTCTGTCACACTGGTGTCGCTCATCATCAATCACGCCACCGGCCTCGCGCCGTTCTCTCACGGCCCTCAGCCTCGTCCTGCTCGCCACAATTGTTATATTAATGCAATATAATTATTATAATTATATATATTAATTAAATATGAATGTAATTTCAATTGTTATGTGCAAATCAGTTTTTAATCTTCTTTACAGTTCTATTATTTTATTCTATTTCAGTTCTACACAGATATTATATTAATGTAATGGATTTATAGTATGCATAGGACAGTGTGTTAAAAATGAATGTGATTTTTATTTATAGTTTACATCTGGAAGCAAAACTCAGGCATTATTCAACCCATAGCCCTGTTGAGCAAGGTCACTGTGAGCTATTTATAGCTATTCCTTTACCTATCAATAGCTCATGGTGACCTTGCTCAACAGGGCTATGGGTTGAATAAAATCTTTAAAAAAATCTTTTAGACCTACAAGTGATATAAAATTGATGTGAATCTTTCTTCTTTACAGTGTTCCTAACATGACAAAGTATGAGTTTTTATTAATGCCATTAATGTTTTTGTTAATACGTTTTTTCAATGATTCAAAGAATTACATTTAAAAAAAAAAAAAAAAAGTTTCATGGATTTATTGCTTTTTTGGGGCAATTTTTTTATTTTTTATAATAAATCTTTGAAAATTAAAATCTGGATTTTAATTTTTTATGTATTTATAACTTAAAGATGCTATGTGAAAGTTTGAAATAGAAAATAGTGGTTTTCATCTTGCCATTTTCTTGGTAAAGAAATCACAGTTTTACTCAAATTAATCAAAATGGATTTATTGCGTTTTGGAACCAAACTCTTCAGATGCTTTTCAGTTTTGTATCAGAATGTGACCAAATACCTTTTGTTTTTTATCAGCCCTAGAAAACTATATGAACAATGCAAGGTGTTTACTGCTTAGTGCGTAATACACAGGAAGCTGTACTGTATCAACCAGAGGACTAAATGCTGCTAGAAGGAACAAACTGTAATTTGCAGTGCTGTCTGTTCGAAATAGATGAAAAATAGAAAAATTAGCATTGGGGATTTGTTGCTTTTTCCTGTTGTATCGAACTGTGACCCCAAAACCGAGGCATGCGCCGAAACGTGATTTCTATGTACTGTTACACCCTATACACTGTATGTATAAACGCTGATTTATAGTGAACATTGAAAAACAGGACAGATTTGGCACACATGTACTCTGACTCACTGCTGGAGCTTCTGCCCTTCTTCAGTTTGGCCCTATTGACCTTTGTCAGTGGAGGCCTGGAGTGAATAATGAGGCTGGAATCACACAACAGTTCCTGAGCCTCATACACCCTCAGCAGAATGATGAAGGAGCCCTACAGCTCAGCACAGCCTCACTGAGAATCATCGTAACCGTCTCTCATGGCCTCCAGGTGTTGTGTGCCATGATATCGGGCCTTCTACACTTTCACTTTCGCATGTCTGTCGGGCTGGTTCCTGAATGTTACGAACAGTGAACAATGGACTGTTGTTGTTGTGTTATTTTTTTAATAAATTTGATTAGAAGGAAATAAACAGCTCAGGGATTATGTGAGATAAAAGTGAGTCACGCACAAAATTAACACCTGCATTTTAGAAAAAGTCATTCAGTACTGAGTTTTCTGGGTCCTTTTTGTGTCACAGTAATGCTGTCTAGTTAAATTTTCTTCATAAGGACTGTTGAAGTAAATAAAACTAATAATAATTTCTTCTTTTATGCAGTTAAACATGATTCTCTTCATCAGGATCATCATCAGTCTGAACTCTCACAAAACTAGACACTGAAGTTTCACAGATGAAACAAACCAAGTAACAAACATTCTGATATAACTGATCTATGAAAAACATATAGTCAATAAAGACACAATACATCTCCTTCTTTCATTTTTAAAACACATTTACCTTGACTGTTCACTGCTGGTGGAATGACCAGCCTAACTCAACCCGAGCTGCTGAGACTTTAGCCATTTTCAAGGAATGGCTAAAGACGCATCTTTTTTTGTCAACACTTGACACATTAAAGGTGACATATTATGCCCCTTTTCACAAGATGTAATATAAATCTATGGTGTCCCCAGAATGTGTCCGTGAAATTTCAGCTCAAAATACCCCACAGATCACAGATTTTATAGCATGTTAAAATGGACACTTTTTGGGTGTGAGCAAAAACGCACTGTATTTGTGTGTGTCCCTTTAAATGCAAATGAGCTGCTGCTCCTCATCTCCGTTCAGAAGAGGGTCGATCCTTTACATGAGCTTCGGATAAACCGGCAAAAACAATACACGCGAATAATCTCACTCATCCAAAATCTCAGAAATAACCAGTAGCCAGTGGCGGATCTACGGGGTGGCAAAGGGTGGCAGCTGCCACCCCTGGGATACAGTCTTGCCACCCCTATTGCCACCCCATTTATAAATCAGATAATATTTTTTAAGTATATTTTATGTTCATAGCCTACACGTTGAAGGCCAAGGAGACCCGCAACAAACTCCTCTCAAACAGAAATCGCCGATTTAGAATCCCCTCCCCCTCACAATGGTTTCACCCATCACTAGCACGGCAGCGACCCCCGCGAAAATGAAATTTCACCAGTGGCAGCAGGGCAGTCTGGGCAGGCAGCACAGTGCATCTGTCTGCAGTACGCAGTGTCTTGCAACCCGATTGGAGAGACTGAGCTGCCCCAGAGCCTCTGAAGGTGAAGTGAGTTTCCCCAGGTGTAGTTTAAATACACGTTTAACTTAAAGTTACATTTGTAATGAATGTATTGTATGCTAAAGACGATTCAGCATCAGCAAAAACAGCGAGTCTATTACGTTAGCCAAAATCAGCGGTCAAATCGCTCCCTCGTGATTTGTAAGAGCACTATTCCCTTTGATTAGCCTATTTTTTTTTTAGTAAAGACAAGAACAGCTTAATAAAAAATATAAAATATTGTTTGTATCCATAACGTTTACTGATGGTCGCTGTTACGCCGACGTTACGTTACAACACACAATACAGTGGCAGTAAGGAGATCGATCATTTGATTAGCTAAGCAGTCCTATTAAATCCAATTCCTCTCAGATATCACAGCAATGAAACTAGGTTACAACTGGGGAAATAACAAATACAAATGGATTAAGTATGGGCGTTAATAGTTGGGAGAAAATATGATGCGTAATAATGATTAGATCTGCATTTGGTCTTAAAGAGGCAGCAGTCTAATAAACCTGCTGACGATTGCTCTATTAATGTGAATCAAATAACAAAAGGCAAAGAGAAAATCAGTCGCAGCTCTTGAATGATATAAGTTTTAATCTATCTATGATAAACTATGCAGTGTTATTTTAAATCTGACTTTATTAGATGTCTTTTTAGCCCATATTACTCCTGAACAGTAATGTCAGTAGACATTACTGAAATTAAAGCACTGGGTATATAATTTGTGTATTTGTTTAATTGTATACTTTTTTTTGTTTGACCATGTGTTTGTACTTTGTTTTTGGTGTCCTATGTCTTCTGAATATAAAACACAAAAGCTTGCACCCTTCTGCATAACGTATGTTTTATTTGTTTTGTTAAAGCATTGCTTTTTCTTTTGCTATAGATATTTATTTTACATTTCAAAATAGAAAACAATATTAATTGTGTTCTAAATTTTTTCCCCCCTTTTTTTTATATAACAAAAAGAACCGATATAGGCTACCGTTAAAGTACCGGATCGATAAGGAGTATTGGTAAGAGTAGTAATAACGAATGATACCTATCCCTATTGGCAGCAACAAATTAAAAGTTATGGCCAATTTAACTGTGATTAAATTCAGTATATATACGTCTGCCACCCCTATTTTGCCACCCCTCAAAAATTCCTGCCCCCCTCTCGCCACCCCGTAAATATTTTTCTAGATCCGCCCCTGCCAGTAGCGAGTGCAGCCTTACAGAGACTCAGGAAGAGGTTGAACTTTTAGACGCACCTGGATGTTTCTGAATGGTAAGTGGATACATTTATGTAGTTGTTGTGGAGTTACATTGATTCACCTCATCGACCGTCATGTTTAACTTTAATACAAGTTGACACAGTTCCCTGAGGTCTTTGTAAGACAGCTGTGGCATTATTTGGTCAAATAGTGTTCAGTGCTCGTCTGTGCAGCAACGACAGAGCAGTTTGCATGCTTTGCTCCAACTTTTGCCATTGCGTTAGAACTGGTTACACTGTTGTCGCTTGCGAAAACCAAATGGCGGTGCCGTGGATCCCCTTTCTACATCAGAAGGGGAGTGAAATCTGCTTTTGACATGCTTGCAGAGAAAGGCTTACCTAAACAAAGTTACTGGGTTTCACTTTTCATGTTTTCTGGGTTGGATGAAACACTGGGCACCCGATTATAGCACTTAAACACCGAAAAAGTCAGATTCTCATGATATGTCACCTTTAATACTAACACTTTCTATTCTATTTTTCTATTAAAAAAAAACAAAAAACTTCCTTTGTGTACTGTGCAAATATGAACAGATTTGGCACACATGTACTCTGACATGTTATCTCAGAAACGCACTGCTGGAGCTGTTGAATTTGGTGTGGTGTTCTTCAGTCTGGCCCTATTGACCTTTGCCCTTTGTCAGTGGAGTCCTGGAGTGAATATTGTGGCTAGAATCAATACAATCTCTCATGAGGCGGTGTTTCCATTGCAGATTTGTGCAAAACTGGTAAATGGAAAGTCATTTCGCAACAATGTTATGTTTCCTCTCATGATAAGTCATTCCATAAATCATGGCAACGGACATTGGAAGGTTTATTTATATATACAGTATACTACTACTACTACTACTACTACTAATAATAATATATTTATTTTATATAGCGCCTTTTCTTGCCTCTCATGGTCTACAGAGACCTGTAACATGTTGCTAGTTGAACAAACTCCGGGTTAGTTTATCTATTGATTCTAAAGTGTATTTATATTACCGTTATATATTTATTCCTTTAAACTGTGCGTAAAAATAATTGAGAAACTAAAATTGTACATGTGTGATCGATTAATAATTGCATAAATAATATCTAAATAATACAAATTATTATTCTAAACAAGTGTTGCTGAAAGCCAGTTGATTTTGTCTTTAAAAAGCATTTGCTATGTAGTGACCTTTAAATTGGAGGAGAAACAGGTGGAGTGAATCTATCGCATCTGACATGTGTCACTTTGCTCACAGCTGATTGATCCAAGTTCAGTTTGCAACCTCTTACCTGGAACATAACCTGTCCTGCACCAGGTTAGACGTGGAGTGCGAGTTACTATGGCGATGAACACTGTTCAAAGCCAAACCACTTTCATGGTGCCTAAAAACGATGCACCCGATTTCACACATGGTGTGAAACACACCTGGCTACCCACCTAAACCGGCTTCATGGTACAGACCCCAGGTGTTGTGTGCCACGATATCGGCCCTTCTACACTTTCTCTTTCTCTACGGCTTTGTGTGGATGTTCATCGAAGCTGTGTTGCTCTTCATCTGCGGTCGCTCTGGTTGTGGTGGGTGTGTCTGTCAGGCTGGCTCCTGACTGCTATGGCTGTGAACAATGAGTTGTTGTTGTTGTTTTTAAATTTATTTGATTAGAAGGAAATAAAACAGCTTGGGGATTTTTGACATTTATGCTATGAGAAAAAAAAATACAGCTTTGACACAAGCTGTTCAGAGTCACTCATATCTGTAACATTTCAAGAGTCAACACCTGCATTTTGGAAATGTTCATTCAGTTTTTATAATGTGTTTTGCTCTAAACAGTTACTGGATTAAAGGGAATAAAGGTTTTATCTGTATTTTTCTGGGACCAGTTTGTGTTATAATAGCAGTAAGTTCTAGTTATAAACGTTCTTCACATTGGGCTGTTGAAGTCAGGAAAACCATTTCTGTCTTGACTCTTCAATAATGAGGTTAGGCCTTTTTTCTATGCTAGTTGTCTCCAGAGACAGTATAAGAAAGAAAACCAACAGTAGCCTATTTACTTCCGAAAACTCTACTCTCTTAAAACACCTTATTATCTGTTTATTACAAACAAATGCAATTGTGGTTCATGCTTTTCAGAGGTTAAATTGATGTCATGAAGTCACTCAACTCCTCCCGTCTCATTCTTGTCCATGTGCTTCAGATGTCTTTGCTGTGGACTCAAACAACACTGAGGACTACAGCATCAGTGGAAAATGGTTGAAGTGCCATGATTATACAAAAAAAAAAAAAAAACTACAGCACAGTAAATGCTTTTAGCAATCTCTGAGGATTAATAAACCTCTGTAACTGAGTAATTGGCGTTTAGTATTCGACACGCGCTTTACATGGTAGTACAATCACAACAAACTGGGCCATCCGACCAATCAGAGCACAGTAGGCTAACGGAAAGGAGGCCCATGTGAAAAAAAACCTGCATGGTTCATATACAGCAACCATATATCTTCCTTGCTTAAATCGGCTAGAATTACCTTCTGTGTTTCATGTAAGCCCAAAACATGTCCTATACAAAATCAGACCGATTATGGCCACTTTCATACTAAATTGCACACATACAACTTGTAGGGGATTTTTGCGTTATATATGAATACTGTAA
This sequence comes from Rutilus rutilus, assembly GCA_021464565.1. Taxonomy (NCBI): domain Eukaryota; kingdom Metazoa; phylum Chordata; class Actinopteri; order Cypriniformes; family Leuciscidae; genus Rutilus; species Rutilus rutilus. The sequence continues at coordinate 12,007,848 of JAJAQA010000005.1, read as the reverse complement.
AAAGTCTTATATGAGTTTTACATGACAAAAGTATGCAAATTTGTATGGTATTAGTAGAAAATAACTGATACTCATGTACAAATCATTTAAAGTTCTTATATTGAATTCATATGCTAGTCAAATTAAAGTCATATAGGATTTATACACATTTTGTGTCATTTGTTTATATGCGTTTCATACAGATTTCATGTTTTGATGACCAACATCACTTATATGCAGTTGGCAAATATGGAAATTGTACAGTGCAGAAGCCGGTTCGAGGATGTACTGTCAAAATATCACTGAACTTTATGAGGACTGTTCATTTTCCTACAGGATTTGAAAGAGCAGTTATAAAGCCATTGTAAGACTGTGTATTTACATAAATTGTGAACTGTCTGGGCCTGTTGTTTGTGAACAAATCATAACATATTATTGCAAATGAACAAAGTTGAGTCAAATATGTTTCTAAAACAGTGATTAAAATGTAGAAAATTGGCTGGAATATATTTTTGTATATGTGAATGAACTGGTGGTGATAAGCATAAGAATCACTTCGACATTTAGGAAAGTTTTATGTTTGTAGGTTAAGAATATAACTGTTGTATACCATAGTAGTACTGTGATAAAGTTTAGAGAAATTGTCACAAATGAAAAGGAAATCTGGTGATGCAAGATTTAAAATGAAAACTATTGATATGTGAAATATGCAACTGTATCTTGTAGAATACACTCTAATAAATCATTTTGTAATTAAAATGTGTGCTTGTGTGTGTAGCTTAAATGTGTTTCATCTAAGGTTGATTATACAGTCACTGATTCTTGAGAGTCGGGACAAAACATGTCCCACATAGAAAAGTCTAATTTATAGCAAAAATTAAGAAATTCATCATGATTGACATACTTACAAAGTTAAATCTAAAGGAATTCTATATACCTATCTGATTTTTAGAATAACCCTTTTTATCTTTTTGGGGAAAATTTGTTTAAATCTATGGTCTGTGGTTAGAAGGTCCATGTTATTGCACTTGTCCTCAGCAAGAGGTCACAATATTAACCATCCCAAAAAACTTTTAAAAAGCTCTACAATTATGAAAACATATATATCAAATAAAAAATAAGGGGTATAAATATAAAAAACAATGCATGGAGTGAACATCAAACAATATTTTCTATAAAAATCTGCCTATTAAAGTTGTGTCCTCAGTTTCTGTCAACTCCGTCAGATTTTTTCATAAAGCTCTTTAAATCAGGAAATAGCATGGTCAGCTATATCCCTGAGGACCCCTTTTCATCTCCCTGCCTGTGGTGAATGCAGCACTACCACACATTCTCTGGTACATTTTACATTTTTTTATATTTTAGACAAACAATGTCAATATTCCTATGGTCACAGCTGCACCATGTCAATACCATCTTTCTGTTAAGATACTTTTTTTTAAACCATAGTGGATTGAATTTAAGCATTTTAGTGAGGTTATTGGGACATCTAGCAACTGAGGATAAACTACCTAGCTGCAGTGTACAATACATGCCCTTATGTCAACTCCGTCAGACGTCAACTCCGTCAGGTTCTATGTCTGACGGAGTTGACCTGTAAGCTGACGGAGTTGACAAATCCACCAATAACCTCTTAATGTGCGAATATAATATTATTTGTGAATATAGTGAAGGGTTAAACTGTTATTTCAGGGTTTTATTTACACATAAATGCACATACATAGCATGCAGTACATTATTTAACCGTACGCATCTGACTTGTAGAGAACGGGCAGGCAGTGGTCTGCTTATTATTGTGTAACGTGTAACTTTGCCAGCACTTTAATATATTTATATATGTAGAGACAGAGATAGAGAAATGAGAAGCCAGTGTAGGGCTGGGCGATATGGCCCAAAAAAAATATCCCGATAATTTTTTTTAATATCAGTCGATATCTATAATTATCACGATAAATGTCAAATCTTTATTTCTTTAAAGTTTAAAGGCAGATTTTTGCTCCTAAGTGAAAGATGTAGAAAACAGAGTGTTAATTGTGGTTTTAAACTACTCTTTATTGTCAGAACATATCATGAAAAACAGGTGAACATTTCACAAATCTGAGGTAAAACATTCAAACATTTTTTGTCAACACCGTCAGTTTTTCCGTCAACACCGTCAGTTTTTCATCAACACCGTCAGATCTTCGTATGTTTTTGTAAATTTTTTTGGGGAAAAAAATATTCTTCCTTCAGTTTATGTTGTTTTTGTAATAAAGGACCATCTGATCTACATCCTCTTATGTTTTATTTATTTAAGGAATTTATTTTTACAATATTGAAATTAAAATCAAAGTTTGAAAATGCAAATATTTAGAAATCTGAGTTTTCAGAAGAGTGTGAAATCACAACTTAAGTTTATATATTGTATTTTTTTTACATATCAGAGTAACTAAACACTATTACAATATACTTCAGAACTTTAGATTCTTGTTTGATTTGAAGAATTAAAATTGTATACTTTTTTGTGTGTCTGACGGAGTTGACACAAATCCAGTTCTGAAGGGAAACATGTTTATTTGTTAAAAATGTGTTTTTATTTAGAACCTGTTCCTTTACATGGTTAAATAGCTAAGACCTTTCTCTGCAGAAACATATAACTCTAATTGATATAGTGTGTATTTTTTTAAAAAGTTTTTTAAAACGTGTTTTGTCCCGACTCTCACCATAGGCATAGGGCTCGACTTAGGAGAAGATAAGAGTGAAGTACAGCCTTATACTGATTGGTAAACTGCACTGTGTTTTATACACGTGCTGGACATTCATATTAAATTAGCATTATTTTCCTATGTTTTTACATCATGAAATCTCTATGGCTTTAGTTGTATTAGACATATATGACATAATATGATTAAAAATACATTTATATTATGCAATTTATATATGTGTTTTTTGCATTATATACAGTGCAATGCATAAGTGAATACACCCATGCTAAAGTTGACTAAAAAGAGGAATAAAAAATCATATTTTGGAAATTGAACTTAATGCCTTAATTTAAAAAATTAGGAAAAATCCAACCTTTAAGGACACCAATTTTCTTTGTGAATGAATAATGTATCGTAAATAAATAAATGTTCTTCCTTAAAATACATGGTGCATAAGTGAGTACACCCCTATGTTAAATTCCCATAGAGGCAGGCAGATTTTTATTTTTAAGTATTAAAAAAATAATAATAATTAGGATACTATGCATCCTGATAAAGTTCCCTTGGCCTTTGGAATTAAAATAGCCCCACATCATCACATAGCCTTCACCATACCTAGAGATTGGCATGGGGTACTTTCCATAAGATAATCTCTCAATGCAAATCAAACTAGCTTTTAGGCTAACTGAAATAAAACCATGCCAATCTCTAGGTATGGTGAAGGCTATGTGATGATGTGGGGCTATTTTAATTCCAAAGGCCAAGGGAACTTTATCAGGATGCATAGTATCCTAATTATTATTTTTTTTTTAATACTTAAAAATAAAAATCTGCCTGCCTCTATGGGAATTTAACATAGGGGTGTACTCACTTATGCACCATGTATTTTAAGGAAGAACATTTATTTATTTACGATACATTATTCATTCACAAAGAAAATTGGTGTCCTTAAAGGTTGGATTTTTCCTAATTTTTTAAATTAAGGCATTAAAGGAGTCATAACCTAGTATTACCTTGGATACCTACTGCTGTATTATAGTCTTTCAGGCCCTTCTAAAAAAGAAAAGTGGAAAAAAAATAAACACAGAGCTCCTCAGACCCTTATTTCTGAAGGCATTATTGTCTCGCGAGATCTGATGCGATATTTTGGCTGTCGTGGACGGTCATTTTAATAATGCAAATGAGGGGCGCGTTGATTGGTTGCAGGAAGGAGGGGGGTTGACACAGCAGGTAACGCTTTAGCATATCATTCCAAAATGACATCATGGCGCAAGTTGTGAATGAACCCGACCTGGCCGCGACCGGCTTCCCGGCCAGTGTATAAGCGTTAGGCAATCAATATACAATAGCCGAGTTCATGATGATCTCAGTCATTTGTTTTTTGCAAAGTATCAGCCATTCCCCATGTTTACCTCGAAGCTAATACTCCCGCCAGTGTTGTGCCTGAACGCGTTCATTGAACGATAGTTCATGAACTCGTTCATATTTTGGGCGAACGTGAACTGAACGTACCGCATTACTGCCTGATGAACGTTACTGTGAACTCGATCTCGTTCATCAAAATGAACAAATCTTTTTTCGAGTCATTTCATTCATTTAAGGGGCTTTAAATGTTACTATTAACTGGCAAATTCCCCAAACACATCAACCTACGCAATCTTGATCATATTCTGAATTAAGAAATCATTATAATGCAGTCAAAAATTGTTTACAGGGAACATAAATAATTACTTCACCTCGAGTCTTTCGTTTATTTGTTTAGTGACAGACGCAATAGCATACAATAGCCGCATTAGCAGTTAGATGCTGTTTGTTACACACAGTAGAGCAATAAAAACACAGTCTTACCGTTTCAGTTGCAGGCAATTTTGTTGGAATGGCGCTTTTCCCGAGCTTCGATGCCAACTTCGCCTGATATTGCCCCAAATTTGTGAAGGATTCCGGCGTACAATGTTTAGCACAGCACAAACACCTAACGATAAGCCAGTGGGAAGGGTTAAAAATTATTAAAAATGAATTTAATCCACTGGTCCCTGATAGCTAGGTCCGTTCTTGGTAGAGAAAACACATTTACATGTTGATTCTGACAGTCAACCACAGAGCAACTCACGTGTGCACTACGTTTCTGCATCTTTCGCGACTGAATATGAGGGGGAGAGGGGAAGGGCGGGCTTCCTGCTGCGGTGTCCATATATGGTATATCCTGCCCCGTCTTGACGTCAAGACGGGGCAGAAATCAAAATCTCGTTTTTTAGTGCGCGTGCACGTGGGCTATTTTACAAACCCTGAGGTAAACAAACGCTTCACTTTTAAATATCGGCTTCCCGGCCAGTGTATAATCATTATGCAATCATAACATACATTGATTCTCGTGGAAAAGTGAAAATTGCAGGTTATGACTCCTTTAAGTTCAATTTCCAAAATATGATTTTTTATTAGTGGTCGACCGATACGGGATTTTTAATGGCCGATGCCGATGCCGATATTGAGAAAGCAATCTGGCCGATTGGCCGATATGAGGCCGATACAATACATGTGAATACAGTAAATGAGAGACATAAAGAATATTGGTGAAACTAAATGAACATTTATTGTACATACTATTTATGCACAATTCTTTTTGCAATAAAAAAAATGTATTAAGAAATTAAAATGTAAAAAAAAAGGTAAGGTAACACTTCAATAAATAAAGTTTTAGTGCAGCTTCTTGTCTGCTTTAATATTTACAGTAATTTTTTCAGTCACATAAATAATTACTGCTGCTCACTGCAGGTTACAAATAACATTTATCATTAATGAACCAATCTAAACAATATTCATAAATTATTGACAAAATAGTATGTGAAATTACATACATTTTATGTACAATACATAGTTAAATATAAATCTCACATAGTTTATTTACACGATTTACTTTAAAGTTAGGGTAGGTAATAATTTTTCTAAAAAAAAAAACATTCCAAATTTGTTTAAACTGTCTTTATATACCAATACATAATTAAAATGTAAGTACTCTGAAAAAGAAAATATAAAAATCGAGTGACTGTAGACCTTTTAATCTGCAATAAACACAGCTCATTATTTCCATTCACTCCCACCCCCTCCCTTCTGAGCTGCTTCCAAAGCCACGCCCCCAAAACACATGAACGCGCGACGCCAAACGCTCAGGCTCAGCTGGAAGACGCATTTATTACCTGAGACGAGTGGAGAGGAAGGAGCGCAGTACATACAGTGACATCATGTCAGAATCACATGTAATAAAATACCCAGTGGCGGTTCTAGAGGGGGGCCAGGGGGGGCCAGTGCCCCTGTGACAACAAGCTTGGACCCCCTTGTGGCCCCCCTAAATGTGGAGTATGAAATAATTTATAAACTATTTTTTCTATCGTTATTTTTCACATCCGTTATTAGACAGTGGCAACACGGAACACAAATGTAACCCTAGAGGGACTGCTTAAATCGGATCTGCAGGGTTATTTTCTATTCAGAAGTTGGTGAACGTTTTGCGCGAATATTATAGCCTAAGCAAAGAAGGAAATATAGAGGTGAGTAAAGTTGTTAATATGTTGTATTTGTATTAAATGCATTACAGAAGTGTAACGTTAGAACCTGGCCGTTTGTTAGTTTGTGGCAGTTTGAAAAAGGATAAAATATATGATCAACAAACTCATGGTGCTGAGTATTTTTACTTAAACAGGGATGCAAACAGCTCGCTTTTCTGCGCCTCTTTTTCACGTCCGTTTGGGTGACTGTCTGGGTCTGAGAGGGTCTGATTATAATTTCACAAAGTCACCTGAAGCCATTCCATAGCTTAATGTGAGGGACAGAAGTCTATTTACATCATTAAATTAAAGTTTATGGAAACTCGTTTTCCCTCCTCTGCGGCTGTCCATCATTAATCTCCATTCAGTATTCAAACAGCGCGCGCGCCTCGTCCGGTTACAGCAGGATGTACGGTAAAACTATCTCCAATATGATATATTCATATAATGCATGATCTGTAGATAAAAGGCTGTGGATTTGCATAAAATGACTTTATTTTGTGTATTTGTATTTTATGTTTGTTGCTGTTTTTAAACGACTCGCTACCGTGTGCCTAACTGTGAAGAAACAAATGATCAATAAACTGTTGGACAGATATAGGACTAGGATTTGTGCGCTCGATTTCTTCGCTTTGTGCCGTGAACTTTTAAATGCGCACTACTGTGACTCCACGTTGCTTTGAGCACATCATTCTGCACCCGCGATGCGCTTTGTGCGCTCTGTTTTGAAGCGTTTCATATTATCATGTTTTTTCCTATATTTTTTATACTTAGCCTGTAGCCTACAATACATTTAAAATAAGCATAATTTAATTGTATATTATATTGTATGCACTAAAGCTGGTGAAAACTTATCTCAGGTCCACAATGTCAGATGACAGATTAAGCAATTTAGGTGTTCTAAGTATTGAGTCAAGGGCAAAGGCCTTAAATCTAGAAGAATTTGCTGATCTTTTGTGCAAAAAAACACAAAAATCGTAGAATACAGTTAATGTGACTGATTCTGAATATGTAATGCAAATGTAAAAAATATAATGGAAATGCAAATACATTGTTGAATGATTGTAAACATGGTATTTTGCCTGTTAATGCCTACAGTGCAGTGCAGAAAATGATATGACAACAATAAGGTCTAAATATAACTGGCCCCTCTAACAGTAGGGGAGCGCGGGGCACAACGTAACACTTTTTGGATTTGGCCAAATAATGAACAAAGTAATGGGGTTAGACAAACCATATTTTTAAACAAACAACATGCAAGCCTCTCCTACAAATGAGCACTGTTTGTATGTTCGTCGGACCTACCGTTCCTGTGCAGTATCGCCCAAAGCGCCAAGAGTCAAATGTTACAATTAACCCCGTGGGCGGGGTTAGTTGTAACAGACAGAGGGTTAGTTGTAACAGTTGCTGGAAGAGTCAGATTTCACACAATAAATTCAAATTCAGTTTAGTTTATAGAATATTTCCTTATAGTATACTCAACTAAATATTTTATTCTACATAGCACAGTATGTCAATTTTTTTTATCTATTAAAACAATACTCGAGTGTAGACACAGATTTATTTTCAACAATAAACTGGTTCAATAATTATAATAATTTATTTTTCTTATTACAGTAGGCCTAGTAGATAAATACATTAATAAATAAAAATTAAAAACATGTCACTCAACATTTACGAAGACATTTCAACTGTGTGATTTAAAGGAGATTAGACAACAAATCATGTCAAACTTTTTTTTTTTACTTTTAAAACAGACCTGTATATAGGCCTCAGTTTCATGAACCGATATATCATTTTAAAAATTATGTAACTTTCTTTTTTTATCTTAAGACATTTTAAAATGTGCATAAACCATTTCATTTCACAAGACATTTAAACATTTGCATAAGCTTTTTCAAGGTAAAGAATAAAAAAAAAGCATCTTTTCACACCGTTTCTGTATAACTGATATTTGAATGAACTGAATAACTGATTATTTTGTATCAGTGCTTATAAATGATAAATCTAACAAATATTCATCACATAGTAAGTGGAAACATTTTCAACACACCACTTTACGATGTGTAGCCTAGAAACTTTACTCATTAAAGGGATGGTTCACCCAAAAATGAAAATTTCCCCATGATTAACTCACCCTTAAGTCATCCTAGGTGTATATGACATTCTTCTTCCAGACGAATATAATCTGAGTTATATTAAAAAATGTCATGGCTCTTCCAAGCTTTATAATGGGAGTGAATGAGTATATTTTCCATCACGGATGGATGCGCTCTGATGGACTTCCAAAAAAATATACTCATTAACTCTCATTATAAAGCTTGGAAGAGCCAGGACATTTTTTAAATACAACTCGTATTGTATTAGTCTGAAAGAAGAATGTCATATACACCTAGGATGGCTTCAGGGTGAGTAAATCATGGGCTCCTTTTCATTTTTGAGTGAACTATCCCTTTAATACAACTTACTCTTCATCACAGATGTGACAAACATAATGTTCATTTCCCTCTGTGCATAACTCATGTGCCCACCCATCACAAAAGACACATTTAACCCATTTCTCTCCAGGTGCAGAGGATGTAAATTCCTCCCCACACACAAGGCAGTCAACTGAGTTACTTGCTTTACTTTTTTTCACACCAAGGCTTCTGTTCTTGGGGGCTGTCTTTTTGCTCTTTCTAACCTCTTCCTCTGCAACGACTGGAGTGTCTGTGAGGATGGCACTTATTATCTTCTTTCTGGGCTTGGCAACTTCTTTTCTTGGAGGTGCCTTGGGGAAGGGCCTGACTAAAACAGGATTGAATTCAGGCACAGAGGAGCCCTGGTGGAGTGTGGAGGAGCCCTGGTGGAGTGTGGAGGAGCCCTGGTGGAGTGTGGAGGAGCCCTGGTGGAGTGTGGAGGAGCCCTGGTGGAGTGTGGAGGAGCCCTGGTGGAGTGTGGAGGAGCCCGCCCTGGTGGAGTGTGGTGGAGCCCTGGTGGAGTGTGGTGGAGCCCTGGTGGAGTGTGGTGGAGCCCTGTGTGGCGGAGCCCTGGTGGAGTGTGGTGGAGCCCGCCCTGGTGAAGAGAGGAGGAGCCCTGGTGGAGTGTGGAGGAGCCTGGCAGAGTGTGGAGGAGCCCTAGTGGAGTGTGGAGGAGCCCTAGTGGAGTGTGGAGGAGCCCTGGTGGAGTGTGGAGGAGCCCTGGTGGAGTGTGGAGGAGCCCTGGTGGAGAGAGGAGCAGCCCTGGTGGAGTGTGGTGGAGCCCTGGTGGAGTGTGGAGGAGCCCGCCCTGGTGAAGAGAGGAGGAGCCCTGGTGGAGTGTGGTGGAGCCCTGGTGGAGTGTGGAGGAGCCCTGGTGGAGTGTGGAGGAGCCCTGGTGGAGTGTGGAGGAGCCCTGGTGGAGTGTGGAGGAGCCCTGGTGGAGTGTGGAGGAGCCCTGGTGGAGTGTGGAAGAGCCCTGGTGGAGTGTGGAGGAGCCCACCCTGGTGAAGAGAGGAGGAGCCCTGGTGGAGTGTGGTGGAGCCCTGGTAGAGTGTGGAGGAGCCCTGGTGGAGTGTGGAGGAGCCCTGGTGGAGTGTGGAGGAGCCCTGGTGGAGTGTGGAGGAGCCCTGGTGGAGTGTGGAGGAGCCCTGGTGGAGTGTGGAGGAGCCCTGGTGGAGTGTGGAGGAGCCCTGGTGGAGTGTGGCGGAATCTGGAGAGGATGTCAAGGTAGTTGGCTCTGGTCGGTCGGTTGCATATGCAGGAGCAAAGTCATTTTCTCCAAACACATCAGGGCTGTAGGGCCAGATACCAGTGCACCTAGATAGATAGACAGATAATTTATTCATCCCAAAGGAAATTAACGATTTTTAAATTTTTATTTAATAGATAGATACCTGAAACCCGACATGATGTTCTCAGGTGTTGTTGCCTGTGGCAACGCTTTTGCAACAATCCCAGGGAGGTCGTATATTGTGGCGTTCTTGCCAGGGTGAGCTTTCATCCAGGCGTCCAGGTGCGTGTTGACCCTCCCTTTGAAAGATCGAAAAACTGTTCTGTCCAGGGGACAGAGCTTATGAGTGCAGTGTGGCGGGAAAGTAAGTAAAACGATGCCTCTTTCTCTACAGAAATCCATTGCTGGCACAGACAGGTGGGACGCGTGATTGTCCAGCAAGAGAAGTACCTTCATTTCTAGCGAGGGTTTTGTATGGTTGGCAAAGTGGTGAAGGAACTGCAAAAATTCCTCTTCTTGCATCCAACCAGACCCATTTGCTGCTCCGGCTGATGCAGGCGGCCCTTCATGGATGAAGTGAGAGTAATACCGTTTACGGGGAAAAACAAAAAACGGAGGCACCGAATTCCCCAGGGCATTAATGGCCACTGCCACAGTCACAAGCGTACCCCTTTCTCCAGATGTCATTGCTCCGATCTGGCGTACTCCTTTTGTCGCAATAATTTTTTCTGGGGTCTGTACTGTGGTCACACCAGTCTCATCCATATTCCATATGTCATTTGGCCTGAAATGGTGAGTGTTGTATACAGTGTCTAAATTGTTAAAAAAAATTCCTACACTGTGAGAATTAAAACTAGTTGCTCTCGCCATACTGGTGGCTTGTGGTTTTCGTATTGAAAGAGACCTGTTCCTTTTGAGGAAGGATGTAAACCAGTCTTTGCCTGCCATTTGGGTTTTTGACCAGGATTCCGGGAATTTGCAGTGGAACTTGACAGCGCATTCGAATGCAAGTTTTCGAACCTAAAAAACACAAACATAAAAAAGTAAAGAAAAAAAAAATAGTCAACTACATGAATTGCTTTTACATACATCACACAAGGCATCCTAAAATTGCTTATTTGTGTAAGTATATATGCATACTTGTATGCACGTGTGTAGCCTATGTATGTATTTATGTGTGTGTATGTGTGTGTGTGAGAGAGAGAGCGTGTAGGCCTATGTATTAATTCATTTATTCTAAGCATTCAAACAAATGAACCTACCATTTATAACAGAAACAGGCACTTGAATGTGAAAAGAATTCAACAGAACAGAGCAATTATTCCTAACTTATCCTAGTTCAACCAGCCTACCTCCTTGGGGCTCAGCCCATAACACATTGCTGCCGCTCGAGTCAAATAAGCAACAAGCTGCTCCTCCTGCTCTGAAGTAAACACTTTTTTGTGTGAAGAGTAGCCCACTGGAGGTAGTGGTGATCTTACTCCCTGCTCCTGCAGTTTGTGTTTACGTCTTATAAAGCGGTGTAGAGTAACATGGCAGATGCCATAGCTATCTGCCACGCTCCGCAAGGACCTGCCTCTCTCCACCTCCCTGGCTGCCAAACTAAAAACTTCCCTAGTAGTCTGTCCCCTAGTTGTCGACTTTCTACTATTTCTAACCCTGTGAATAAAAGAAATGCAACAAGTGTTTGTACAAACTGTACTTACTGTAATACAATGGGAATGTATTCAATTTATTTAAATATAAATTATATAGGCTATATGTGTGTGTATACACACACAGCATTTATATGTATAAGCTATATATACATACATATGTATGTATATATAGCTTATAAATATAAATGATATATGTGTGTGAGTATGTGTACACAAACATATATAATTTATATTTGATATATATATATATATATATATATATATATATATATATATATATATATATATTTATTTATTTATTTATTTATTTATTCACAAAATGTACTTGATACAATCCGACATTGCCAATTATTATGTGCGGCTTAGTTGTAACACCGTGTTACAACTAACCCCGCTGTGTAGTGTTTACCTCAGGACTGGCTAGCTGTCACTATGCGTTTTTCACATCTTTCAAAATGGTAACATCTTTTAGCCAAGAAGACGGTAATCACAACAATATAAGATTAGACTAACCTACTTTCACACATTCTTTGACAATCGAAAAAAAAACTATTATAAAAAACAATACTTACATGCTGGCGAAAGAGTTTCTCCTCAGTTCTCATCCAATATTTGACGAACTTTCTTGAAAGATGGCGGGAAGACGTCTGACGACAGTGTGGTGAAAAGCCCGGAAGAACGTCATAGTTAACCCTGTGCAACTATCTAAAATGTCCGTGTTACTTTTTACCCCGCGTTACTTTGTGCCCCGCGCTCCCCTACAACTGGCCCCAGCTTGGCCCCCCCAGTTGAAATGGTCTAGAACCGCCACTGAAAATACCTAACTTTATCACTATGAATATAAACAAATAAGATTTATTTTAGTACTCACTATCAAGCTAGCATATCAATACTGGTAAAGTTTCATTCGGTAACGAGCTATATTTATAAGGCAAAACTAAAACCAGGTTGCATTGATACACGTTTTTCCATTACCATCAGTTACACTGTGATGAAGGTGAATTTCGTGTAAGATTCATAACATATACGGTGTTTTGCATGTAAGAGTTTCCATGATGAAAACATTGTTGACTCTAATGAAGACTAACGTACACTCCGAGTCCGGAGACAAGTACCGCATCGTCGGTTCGAGGACAGGTCCGGGGTTGAGGGCGAAGCAGAGGAGGTCGTTCAAGAGTGCGGGCAGGGTCCGAGGAAGTAGTTTTTGCCTTGTTTGCCTTCGCTGACTGCATATGCAGGTGCTTTGAGCTGAATATTTCCGGGAACGGTGACATGTGATGAGTGCACAGGGCAGCGCGCGCAGTGGGGCTCGGGCACGAGACATGAAGGCATCTGATTGGTTCTTTACATTCGCACCTAATGGCAGTGATTTGTCAGAGTTTTTACTGTCCTGCAGCTGCTACAGAGGTCTGATTTTTTTCATTCCTTTTTCTAAACACATAATGTATTGACTACTATCAGGATGGAAGGACCATTTCACCCAGTATAAAAAAAAAGTGTTTCTGAACAGGATTACCTACCCTACCTTTAAACAAGTTGTTTTACTTCAAGTATATTTAAATAATAATGATTTATGTGTTTAGTTTTGCTTGTTTGTTTCTTTAAAACGTTGCAAGCCGTCACATGTATTTGCATGACATACATGAACATATGAAAATGTATAGCCTACTACATATTACGCCAATCATGGATAAATAAATACAGTAGAAACTATAGTGCATAACATTTTCAAGGATTTATTTTCAACGCGACCACTGATCTGTAATGCACGCGAGTGACGCGACCCAGCTTTTCCGTGCACGCGAGTCCGTTGGAAAACAGCGTCTAGTTTAAATGTAACCCGAGAACAACGCGCGTATCTGAGGAACAGCCAGTCACAGGATTTTTGACTGTTTGTGAGGTAAAATGGTTTCCGTTTTGTTTGAATTCGTTTATATCACATCTGTGACCCCCACTGGAGCTACCGCTGGGCTGCGGATCTGACATATCACGGTACTATTTGAATAGACTCTGCTGCATGCCGGAGTGTTTGTGTGTAACACAATGTAGCATCAGGTTAGAAAGCGAATGCGAATGGTCATTTACTGTGTCTGTCAGATGTCTGCTTCACTTCTGAGTGGCTTGTTTTACGGTGCTGGGCGGAGCAGAAAGAGTGTATTCAGTTCATTCATGCTCACTCTGTGTGGAAAAAAGCGCTAATGCACAGTCACAAACTGTTTTGAAATATATCGGCCAAACAAAAAGATTTATCGGCCGATGCCGATATCTAAAAATACCCTAAAACGACCACTATTTTTTATTCCTCTTTTTAGTCAACTTTAGCATGGGTGTATTCACTTATGCATTGCACTGTATGTCCCTTACAATATTCTGTTGGAACATATATAATATAAGAATCACAGGTGTTTTTAGCAAACTTTTTCCATATGGGGAGGGAGAGACCGAATCTTCAAACTGCTTCGAATGAATCATTTGAGAATCTTTAAGAAATGATGTGATATTAAATGCATATTATGAGAAAATGAAAGTGTTTTTGACTTTGGATGCATGTTAACCTGTTGTAGGAGGCCTCCCAAACAAAATTAGGAACTTTTAAAATAGCATAATTAGGGCACATTAAATTCATTTGACATGCTAACTAGCAATAGCACATGTTGGTATTTTAAAGAAAATTATTTCTATTGTGTAACACATTGTACAAACCTATAGGATGAGCAAGCAAGAAGAAATTGGTCTCAGTATTACAAATTAACATGGTTTTTGCTCACTGAGTGAAATAACAAATAACATCTGACTATTAACACCCACTTCCACAAAGTTTGTATCAACTTCCTCCCGCACACACAACATATCATATATTGTAGTGTTGCTAACTTGATATTCAACCATTCATCAACAAACTAAAATGCAGTCAACCAAACATAAAAAGTTGCCCAGCGTGCACAGCGCTCAACCAAACAAATGTTTGTGCATGTGAAGGATGGTGTTTTACATGGATATTGGAATGAGTGAAATACAAAGTCTTGTTTACATAATAAATAATTTAGCAACCAAACATTACGTGGCAAATATGGAAACATATTTGGATTCTTGCCAAATGAGAGAGGTGAGTTCAGTGCTATGGTTTCACTTGTAAATAAATTAATTTTGGCTTGATATTTGTATGTTGTTTATAATGAATGCCACTATAGCCTAATTTTTTTTTTTTTTTTTTTTTTTCTGTTTGTGAGTGAATGCAGCACAATCGCGAACATAAATTAACAACTTTTAAGGTGATTTTTTGCAACCTCAGATTTCAAATAGTTGTATCTCGGTTAAATATCGTAATATGGAAAGTTTATCTATTCAGCTTTCAGATGATGTATAAATCTCAATTTAAAAAAATTGACCCTTGTGACTGGTTTTGTGGTCCAGGGTCACATATAACATCGCGACTACATGAAAAGAGATTTTATTGTTATAAAAAACTGATTTGTGAACATTAGTGGAACTGAAGGTGTTCGAATAAACACAAAACACACGTGATCATAGCCATAATTTGCGGGTGGGACATGTCCCCAACACTTTTTGCCAGGGTCAATATTGTCCCCACCACTTTTGAAACATCTTGCGGCATGAATGTACCAATACAAATAAGTAAAACATCTCCAGTTAACTAGCAAAGCATTCATTTCGTTCATTTGTTAAATAAGAGGCGATCTAGCGCTGAAATGTGTTGTCTTTGAAATCAAGTGATCAAAGTGCTCGTTGCCGCTGCGATCAGTGGCCGGATACTGTGTTTGTTTGTGGCTCGTGCACAGTCTTCAATTCGTTGTGGAGACTCTCTATTCGTTCCGGTGAAATTACAAAACAAAATGCACACAAACGTGTCCCTGCCTGATATACAACCACTGATAAACATAATCGGTTTTGATGAGAAAAAACCCCCAAAATTTCTGCCACTGGACCATTTAAATACACGCTTAAAATAGTCGGATCTATGTATTTATTCATGTGAAATAGGAAATTCATAGAATAGAAAGTAGACGGTCCTTATGCTTTTGAATTGCTCTCGCGGTACTTTGATGTCATACAGATGGTGGACAACCAGAATGAGACTTTTACCGCCGCCGTTCCCGCGGCGGCAAAATTGGGATGTGTATTTGCTGCCTTTTACCGCTGAGTGGCGCTGTAATCACAGACTTTGAAAAGTGTCAGTTTATTCTCTTTATGACGTAATCTGCCGCGGCAGTAATCTGAGCTAAGGCCACAGATAAATTCAAGATAAATATTGTGGTTAAACGAATTCAAATTCATTAAATTTAAACAAAGTAGACACGTTAAAATTGTGTGCCCAGTTTTTCTATAATTTAGAAAGGCTATGTCAATAGGTTAGCCTACTTGTCATTTACTTACGTAAAATTAAAACATTTTCAGGACTTGCAGTTACTAACTGATGTTAGTCGGTTTAAGCATTCTTTGTTATATTCAGAATTAAATAGGCTTACATGTTGTTATGATTATCAATTGAATTATTTAATAAATAATCAACCACAATGCCTATTACTGCCGCAGCAAAAATAAACCAGTCGAATTTCAAAGTCGTTCGCGAAATGACTAGGCTATACCGGGTGGCGCAAGTGACAGGGCAAAACAGCAGCAACTGCGGCATTTTAAAAGGTAAGTTTCCTATCTGTTTATTTAAAAAAAAAAAAAAATTGAAAAAAAAATAAATATTTGAACAAAAATGAGACTGATTGAATATGTAAAAATATAAACAAACAAAGCAGAGAATAAAACAAACTTTTAGGGAAAAAAATATAGGCCTATTATGCTACAACAGAATTGGTTAACATTAACGAAAGCAAAATATGTAAAAATACATTTAAAATCGGTTCAAATCCCGAACAAACAGTACTAAATCTAGGCTATTCAGACGATAGCTCTGTGGTCAATGCATTAATAATAGCCTCTCGAAGATTCAAACGGTCTGAGATCGAATCTCAGTGTAGCCGACAGTGTTTATGTTTTTCCGTTCTTGATGCTTAAATATGCATCTGTTTATTAAAGTCAATCGTCTTGTTTAATTATCAATTGTACATTGCAACATAAATTTGCTACATTCCAGTTGTAGATTTATTAACTGAAACATAACAGTGAAATAAATTAAAATAATTTTTTTAATTGTTTTAGATGTGTCGCTGCAAAGACGACACATCTGATGAAGGAAGACTGTCAGCCGATTGCACCAGAAAATGAAGATGATGAAGCTCGTCTTTAATCTGCTAAATTATTTTTTTTGTGTGTGAATCATTCACGAGATTGAGATGACTGACAGTGATACCCGGCCATAGCAACGGAAGACATTTTTCAAAACAGATCGAACAAATCAGAAAAAATACTTTCAATACAGTATTACTTTCAATTAAAAAATAAACAATGAAAATGTAAAAGAAAAAGAAAATTAATTAAGTTTGAAAACCCATCGCACATTTCAAGAATAAAGTGTCGGGACAGTTTATTTATTTAAACAGGGTTGCATCGATAGAGTTTATTTCCTTTGTGATGCAAAATAAGAAACACAGAATCTTATTCTTGCAACATTTTAAATTTCTATTGTCAAAGAAATTGCAGCTAAATTAAAAAATTAAAACGGTACAAAACGAAAAAAGTTCAAAGCAACATAAATTAAGAACAGGCGTTTTTCTTTGACTCTCTTGAGCTGGATTTTTTTTTAGTAAGTTTGGTCTCCCTCACTGCGCGCGGCGCGGGTCTTTCTCGAAATTAAGCATTTCAGCATAAAAAACACCATAGAGCTGATAATACTGTATATGTTGCTGTGTGTCATCCACACAAATCACGAAAGAAAAAACTGTAACAAATAGCTTTTGTTCCTTCAAAGATACAACATGCCTTGCTGAATTCACCTTACAATAAAACGAGGTGGGTCGCGAATTAACCCTCTGATGGTCTTCGTTTAGCAGTCACACTGGGGCCCTTCCGGTCATAAATGACCGGACACCTAAAAATGAAACTTCCTCCATCCCAGTAAAAACCAATGCAATTTATTTTTGTTCTATAATATTTATTCTTTTTAATTTAGAATTTTGAGACAATTTGATTGAACTTATTAATATTTATGCAATATTTATAGTCCATTTTTTTCCATTGAAAATAATGTTTTTTTTGTTTTTTTTGAAAAAAAAATCAAATTCTATGCAGTATTTTCGGGCAAAATAGAGACTAGGCTTTCAGAAAAAAATAAAATAAAAAAAAATTCATAAATTTATTAATCATAAAATTAAATAAAACATGTTATTGCATGGGTTTACCACTAGATGCCTGTATAGCTCTAAATGGAGATGTTTGTGAATTCTAGTTGTTTTTGGACCAAATTACTTACTTTTAAGATGTGGATTGAATGTATTTTTTTAGAAATTCTCAAATAATACTTTTTGCCAAGGTTTATAACATTTTATTAATTATTATTTTAATAATTTTAATAATTATTATATTAATTATATATACATATATTAATTATAATTTAATTATAGTTATGTTTTTCACTCTTGATGTTTTAGAGCTTCACCCCTTCATTGCTGAGCATTTTTTTTCTGCATCGTGGCTGATTTTTAGAGAATTGTGTTTTTGTCAATTTCCCATTCATTTCCTATGGGGGTAATTTTGACCGAAGACCAAAATCATAACAAATTTTTTTACGACCACTTAGCATGCTCGGATCATGAACTCAATTTTTTTTTTGTGTTTACATACCTAATGCCAGAAAAGTCACCAAGTTTCGTAACATTCTGATGAAGCTGTGATTTTTAAAAATTCAAAACAGATTTTTGTAATCTGAATTTATTGGTGTGTGTGTATAAACGTGTGTTTGTATGTGTGGGTGGGTGTGAATTTTTTGCACTCTTGATGTTGTAGAGTGTCACCCCTTTACTGCGGTGTACTTTTTTTTTAGAATCGTGTCCGATTTGTAGATTGTACAGACAAAAATTCAGAGAATTTTTGTGTTTTTGTAAATTTCCCATTCATTTCCTATGGGTCGGTCATTTTTGACCGAAGACCACGAGTGTGACTCTTTTTGTTTACGACCACTTAGCATGCTCGGATCATGACCTCAATTTTTTTTTGTATTTGTCACAGGTCGGGATGGGCCGAACCAGACTACACCCACCCCTAGACCAAGAACACTTTGAGGAGCGTGCCAGAGACGAGACCAGAGACAGAGGATAAAAGTAACAGTTTTATTGAGAGTAAAATAATTTATAATCCTAATCTAAAAGTCTTCTTCTCTCCCTCGTCCAGGGAGGATCCCAGGCGGGGCGAGCAGACACACCCTTCCCCACGGGCGGCGATTCCCAGTAAGGAGTACTGGACAGGTGAGTATTGGACAGGGGAGTTCCTCACAGGTGGGTAGGTGATCCAAGTTTCCTTTCCTCTTGCAAGTGAGGGGAACAGTTCCCAGCAGTCGATAATAGGCAGGTAAGTATCTTACGGTAGGTAGATTGACCGAGCTCCTTCTCCCACGCTGGTATCAGGTTCACAATGGGAGGAGGTGAAACAGGTGAGCTCTCCGATGAGCGGATGGTCAAAGCTTCCTCTGCTGTGAACTGTTCCCCACGTGAAAGAGGAGTTGATAATGTGCAGGTAGGTATCTTACGGTAAGTAGGTTGACTGAGCTCCTTCTTCCACGCTGGTATCAGGTTCACAATAGGAGGAGGTGAAACAGGTGAGTTCTCCGATGAGCGGATGGTCAAAGCTTCCTCTCCTCTTTCACGTGGGGGACAGCTCACAGCAGTCGATAAAGTGCAGGTAGGTATCTTACGGTAAGTAGGTTGACCGAGCTCCTTCTTCCAAGCTGGTATCAGGTTCCCAATGGGAGGTGGTGAGCAGGTGAGTTCTCCGATGAGCGGATGGTCAAAGCTTCCTCTCCTCTTTCACGTGGGGGACAGCTCACAGCAGTCGATAATGTGCAGGTAGGTATCTTACGGTAAGTAGGTTGACCGAACTCCTTCTTCTACACCAAGGGCAATTACAACGGTAAGAAGTGGACAGGTAGAACTGCAGCAGGTCCTCCGTAAACACCGTACGAGACTTCCCCTAGGGCAGGAGGGGGCAAGCTCAGGAGCGGT
This sequence comes from Rutilus rutilus, assembly GCA_021464565.1. NCBI lineage: Eukaryota > Metazoa > Chordata > Actinopteri > Cypriniformes > Leuciscidae > Rutilus > Rutilus rutilus. The sequence continues at coordinate 11,988,169 of JAJAQA010000005.1, read as the reverse complement.
GTACGACTCCCACGGGTGTCTTGGGCGGGTGAGTACTTCGCACCCTACAGATGGACTTCAGGGCTGTAACGGACTCACGGTCACAGGTAGAACGGCTCACGTGTGTCGTAGGAAAGACGGGGACTTCACACCGTACAGGTGGCTTCAGGGCTTTAGCGAACTCACGGTCACAGACTGAGCTGGGCTTTATGTGTCGTGGAGAAGACAGGGACTTCACACCGTACAGGTGGGCTCCAAGGCTGTAGCGAACTCAGTCACAGACTGAGCTGGGTTTTCTCTAGGGCAGACAGAATCATAACTTCACCCAGCAGTATAGTGTTTCTCACATGTGTCGGGGGGAAAGACAGGAACTTCACACCATACAGGTGGGCTTCAAGGCTGTAGCGAACTCAGTCACAGACTGAGCTGGGCTTTCTCTAAAACAGACAGAATCATAACTTCACACAGCAATATAATGTTCTCACAGGTGTCGTGGGGAAGACAGGAACTTCACACCGTACAGGTGGGCTTCAAGGCTGTAGCGAACTCAGTCACAGACTGGGCTGGGCTTTCTCTAGAACAGACAGAATCATAACTTCACACAGCAATATAATGTTCTCACATGTGTCGCGGAGAAGACAGAAACGACACTCCAACTGTCCTTCCCAAACCTTTCCTCAGTTGGACGTACTCGATCTCTCCAATATACCAGCCTGCCTCTTGGGCGAGCGCACGGCAGTTAACAACAGACCTTCACACACTCACAGGAATTTTCACTCCAATATACCACGCGGGGGAAGAGACGGAACGTCAATTCAAACACTGCAAATCCACTCATCAAGTGTACTTAAGGCCGGCACTCACCCTGGGTCTCGGTTCAAAACGCGAAGGATCGGCAGTGAGAGGAAGGAGAATTTAAACACTTCATAGGCATAAACTGGATTCGCTTCACCATCCGAACGGGAAGAGGAGATAAGAATGACAGAGAATCAGTTTAATTCACTCAGTGATATCCATACGGTACACTCCAAGCACTTCAACCCACATCTATCTCAGTATCAAACGTGTGGTAGGAGATTCAATAATCGGTTACTTATCTTCACTCTTTCATCCAGACGATGCACTTCCCTCTTTAAATCCTCTCTCTCTCCGTCTTCAATTCCTCATACACACGACGTTCCTTCTTCCTCGCAACGAGCCCTCAACGACACACTTCAGAGAACACTTCCCAACAGGAGCCAGCCACATCCAAACGAGAACAAAGCACCACAAGCAGGAGAGAAACAACACACACTTTCTCTTCCTCTGACTTTTTATACTCTCATGAGCTAGTGTGGCCCCATTCAAACGCTCAGCGCAAATTACCCACACCTGCTGTCAATCCGCCACTCGGTTACCATAGCGACAGGCACGACAGTTTCACTTCCCAGATCTCAACAGGGGCATTTCTCTAGCGGGGATAGTCCCGGGCTTATTTGTCACCCCGTGACATATTGACATACCTAATGCCAGAAAAGTCACCAAGTTTCATAACCTTCCAATGAAGCTGTGATTTTTAAAATTTCAAAACAGAAAATTTTTCGGTCAGAAATGACCGAGGACCATCAGAGGGTTAAAGAGCTCTGTATCTGCTAAATTGAAATTGTGTGTGGAAAACCTTTAAATACAATCAATAAAACTACAATATATGATTTAATAAGATATAGGGCCTACTGTACATAGGCTATGGACTTTTGGAGATTTTGAGATTAATCCTTAGAAGAATTTTGCCTTTGCCTGCTCATCAGGCTGGCTCCGACACTCTCCATATGAAAGACGGAACATTAACACCTCTGCACCCCCACGATAAAGCAACTATTGCCTTCTCCAAACCCCCCACAGGCTAGCTGAGTTTGCAAAACAAAACAAAGAGTTTGCCATTCGTCGTTGTGTGCCAAAACACTTAATTATAAACTTCAATATTTCATTCAAAACAATCTCAAAACGCTTTGTGACATTCTGAAAAGCCGTGGATGCATTACTGCCACTGAAACCATGAACGCAACAGAATACTGGTTCTGATTTTATTGTTTGTCGTTTAAACATCATATATATATATATATAGCCTATATATAGGCTATATATATATATATTTTTTTTTTTTTTTTTAACAGAACTGCTTTTGAAATTACGATTGGAATTATTATAGGCTACAGAAGTAAAGTCATTGTATTTGTTCCTTAGTGTAAAATGGAAATGCATGGTGATTTTATTTTGTAAACAGGCTATAAGCAAAAAACTATGTTTTAGAACTAGACAAATCTCTCTGCATCAACAATAGACTATAAAATGCATTAATAGGCTAATATAAAAATATCAGTAGTCCAAGTTAGTTCGGGATTCGAACCCGTGTCATCTAAATGATGGTAACGTAAGTTCAACCACTCGGCCACGATTGACTCGTTGTGACATGGCCTAACGTTCCAGTGTGTGTTCGCTCAAACGGGCGAGAAGCGCTCTTCATTCAAATGAACACGCCGCTGCGTTTGTCGAACACTAATTTAACATGCCAGAATAAAACCTGGCTTTGGAACAATGCATAGCGCCACTCGTCGTGGTGTGCCAAAAAAATTACAATAATTTAGTTTCATTTATTTCAGTGTTAATGTTTGAGTTAAACAAATCCTCTACAAATTAAATTAACACAAAGTCGGCTATAAGAGTCCTTTATAGGCTACGTAAAAAAGCAATTAAATGGCTTACAGTCTTAACATTTGGGCTACTTTGCTTAAATTCGATACATTTATTTTCAGTAGGGCCTAATAAATGTGTAGGGATGTAATTTCAGTATGCTTTACCAACGCTATGTATTCAATTAAAGTTCCAAGAGTTCTGGTCTCTATATTTCCTTCCCAGCTGACACTAATATGCAAGTGCACAGCAAAAATCACAACTCGTGCTTGCTGCGAACGCAAGTTATTTAAGGTGTCTCAACTGTACACAGTCTACCCTACAATGTGAATTCGTTACAAGGTTTTTAAATTAATATGCAGCAATTTGTACAAATAGAGTCTATAGGCCTACTATATACTGTTGTAGCCATTAAATAATCTCATTTAGTATCATATTTGTTAAAATATTATAATGTTATTTTTTTCCATCTATGTTGAATGTGAAAAGTGAACAGCAGAAGCAAATATAACAGACACTAATCATGGAGGCGCCCGCGCGGTCACTTGCATTGCACGTCAGCTGGAGCGCATCTCATCCTCCTAACTTAACGAAACTCAGCGTATGCCTCACACAGACATGATAAATACATCAAATACACAAAGCTTGAAATGTCTTCAAACGAAATAATTCAAAACGAAAAGAAAAAGGCTACTCTCTGATTATGTCTTTATGTGCATTTCTCTCTAGGTGCGTTCACTACAAATATAGCGATCGTCAACTTCATCTTTGCAGTCGACGACACTGTCAGAAAGCACTAGTTTATTGATAAAAATCAATGCACGCATCACCGGATTTACAAATACACATCTTGCTTGCTTGCAGCACACATTATGTCGAAAAAACAAAATATTATGTTGAAATAACATTATTATTAATAATACATCTTTTAGAATATTTGATTAAATGCTGATTGTTGCGCTTGTTCAATTTAGATTAAAACTTTAATTGTGATAATTAAAATAATTGAAAATTAAATATTTAGTGGCCAAGTTTTGCTAATTTGTTATATAGGCTATTATATGCCTATTGCCTATATTAAGTAGGTCATATTAAGACAAGGCATATATTAGTTATTTTAACTGTTATGAGAAAAAAAAAATCTAACGAAATCTAAAATCTAAATCTAAAAAAAAAAAAATTCTAACGCCAATTCAACATGCCAGAATAAAACCAGATTTTTGAACAATGCGTAACGCCACTCGGCCTGGTGTGCCAAAACACTACATTTTAAACTTCAATGTTTAATTCAAAACAATCTCAAAACGCGTTGTGACATTTTTTTAAAGCAGTAGCCTAGCCTATATACATTAAGGCCATTGAAACCAGGATCTTAACTAAAACGCGTTCCGAGTAATCTCTCAAAAATTATGCCACACTACTCCATGTATTTTTTTTTTAAGGACTGCTTTTGAAATCACTATAAATTACTATGCAATTGTATCGCTCACCAGAGCTCTTCATTTATCTAATTCCTCAATAGAATAGTAAAAATATTCAGCGTCATTGCTCCTAATATCGTCTCTATTTTTAACTTTTGATTCTATTTTTTCAGTTCTAAAATTGATTCTATCTTTGGTTCTATTCTGTTGTAGCCTTATAGGCCTATTTATATATATGAAAAATATGCCTATTAGGCTTAGGGTTTTATATTTAACCCACTTACATTTTAAAATACGGCAATTGCTGCTGTTTTGCACAATGTCCCTTTGCGCCACCTGGCGGTCATTTCGGGAACGACTTTGAAATGCGGCTGGTTTATTTTCGCCGCGGTGATTTCGCCGCGGCAGCTGGCGCGGCGGTATTAGGCATTCTGGTTGTCCACCATCTGTAAACCGATTGTTCTGTGCAATTCAAACAAGCCTAAAGTTACACCACTGCACTGATCGTTGTCATGCGGTGGATTCGTCCAATCATGGAACAGTTGTGTCATCATCAGAGCTCGTGCAGCCGCTCTAAAGAAGCTGCGCAGAATGAATCACTCGGCTGCTCTCGAATCGCTCTCGCGGTACTTTAATGGCATACGTCACAGTCACGTGGCGTCTGCACTGTTTCAAGTCGGACACAATTTCTAACCGCATGCACTGCTTCAAGTCAGCCGTCGATGGGTCTGTATGAGAAGAGCTGTATGAAGTCGATCAATCCTCTTGTGTTTCTCTTTTATTCAGCGATTCTGCTTGTTATCATCAGGTGTCTTTAAATAAAGTTCAATCATCACTCAATTAATCACTTAATTGTCTCATTAACTCTAATACTGCTTCAGAGTTACTTTTAACACCCTGATGGTGGTTCCCATACCAACACCGAGTGGGGTTAATGTATTACATTATAGCTAGGGATAGACTGAAATTTCGGCTGCCGAAAATTATCGGCCGAAAATAGCATTTTCGGTTTTTGGCCGAAAGAGAAAAAAGGCCGAAAATTTGCCGCCCCTCCGTGTTCAGCGATCAGGTTATACTCTGGCTCAGCGTGTTTTGTGACTTTGCTTTTGAAAATGCACAACTTCAAAGTGTGTTCCATTGTGTGTGTGTGTGTGTGTGTGTGTTGTTCTCTCTGCTCAGTGTTCGCAAACTCATGTACCGTTCACGCTCACTGGAAAGGCAAAATCCACTAAAATCTCGCACGCCAATTTGCATTGGCTCGTTTTATCAATACTCGAAGATGACAGGCTCCCTAAGCATGATCCCAATCAGTACAGTACGTCCGACTCATGTCGAACGTGATCGAACTGAAAGGGAACCAAACTGAGCTGGACGATGACATCACAGTTTTCTCCAGAGCGGCTCTGTAGTTAAATGAACTAAATTAATAACTTTTTTGGAAGAAAAATGAACTATCACTGAATTTTTTTTACTATGGCACTATTTGCTTCTAGATCTGTTGTACAGCAGAAACAAACTTTGTTGCATTATTTTACCTGTTATCACTGTAAAGCTGCTTTGAGACAATCTGTATTGTAAAAAGCACTAAATAAATAAAGGTGACTTGACTTAATTTAACACCAGGGTTTTTAATGTGATGATGCACAGATGATGTCTTTCTCTAACCCAAGGTTCTTGCTTTCAAAACATGCTGTCAAATCCCATCCCATAAAATTACAGTGGTGTTTTTTTCCAAAAATGAAAATTCTGTCATTACTAAATCTCATGTCATTCCACACCTGTATGATTAAACAAAACTTGTTTTTGTCCACAAAATGAAAATCAACTTTGTTTTAAGCTTTAAAAATCCCAAATAGCATAATCTGCACTGAAACAAACTAAGACAGATATAAATCCATGGTTTCTATATTGTCAAATGTTATGAATATTCTGTTCACACTGGACATGAGTATTTGACCTGTTGAAGTCTGTAATGAAGAGCAGTTCTATAAGCTTTTGGTCACTTCTCCTGAGTTTCTGGCATTGAAGATGGATGTGGTGCTGTTGTAGTCTTTGCACACCACACTGAGTACAACATCCAAAACATGTGCCATGACAAATATGAAGATGAGAACATGGAAAAAGTTTTTTTTTTTTTTATTAGTGTGTATAAATATATTTGAAATGTCATCTTTGTTTTCTTTTGATATACAGTTGTAAATGCATCTTTGTGTGTAGATTTGAATATAAATTTGAATTTTAGCTGGAAGAGACATAAATATGTTAAATATGTTTCATCATCAGATTAACAGATAACTATCATATAAACTTCGGACACAAATATAGTCAGTCTAGTTGGGTGAAGATCACTTCATGTAAACTCATTTCAGGTGAGTCCCTCCCTCTTTAAATGCTTGAATGAGAATGAAATGCATTAGTGTTACTATCAATTAATAAATTTTTGCAGTTTTGTCTTCAAAAGCTGTTTGTGATACTGTATATGTTTCATGCTATTTAGAATAAACATTGAAATCCTTAATTAAACTTTCTAAACATGTTTCTATCATCTAAATCCCTGATATTCATTATGAGAATGAACTATTAGCCTTTTCAAAACAAATATACTTTCTCGTGTGTACTGAGGTGTGATTTATTTTAAGGCCATTAAAAAAAAAAAATCTCAAAGGGCTGGTCAATGTTGCAAGAGATAGTTGAAGGGTTTACAGACCGAAGAGCAAGGTAAAATAGAACTGAATTAAATTTGTTACTAGCTATTTTTTAGAGAATTCTTTTTTTTTTTTTTTTTTTTTTTTTTTATAAATTTAGGCTTGCAAAAGCAAGTGTGCAAGTGTGTAAGAGGTAAATGTGGGAATCTTCCAATCCAGAGTTGGTTGGCACTGTTTCCAGTCTGTTGAATATCTCTGGTGGGAAACCCAATCATGGGTATGGTTGGTGCAGCAATTAAAGGTGATTGTGATTATTATGGTGCTGGTTATAGATTATGATAGTAATCCCCCCTGCCATTTTGGTAAAACTTTCCTCATCACAGCTAATTTTTGTTTTGTCTCTTAATTTATTTCAGAAAATCAATGCCTGATCTGGTTTGCTGAATAAATATTAAACACAGTAGACTATGAGATTCCACAATGGTGGTCACTGGTTTTAAAAGTAAGTATTTTTCTTTTCCTGTTTTCAAGAATTCATGAATAATTTTCTTAACAGAAATTGATGAGTATTTTATGTTCATTTATAGCTCAGCTCACATATTTTTTGTTAAAACTATATAAATATTTTTTAATTATAATTTATAGTTTATTACAGTTGCATCTAAATGTCATGCACTATCATTACTCTATCATCCTCAGCAAGCCAAACATCATCTTTCTACATTAATTTATCAGTAACATGTTTTCCAATTCCAGAAAATTTTTTTTCTGAAACTGTAACTGCAAAACAAAACTTTTTTCTCTCTTTTAACAAGCAAAAGCAAGTAAGAAGTTATATGGCACCACCTGTGTCTCTAAATGGTATAGACGGTAGCAAAAATGTTGCACTTTTGTTGCAGTCGTAGCTCTAAGAGTTATATTCTAAATGCATCTTATACTTATACTTCCTATATTGATCCCTGAGGAGAAATTAAGGTGTAACAGCAGCAACAGAAAAACAAGACAAAGACAAAAATAGACAATACAGTCGATCAATTATCACAATAATCTGAATATCAATTACAAAAATACCATACAAAGACCTAATTAACATAATAAACTCAAAAACACCTCCATTCACTTGCCCCCCATACACACTCAATACTCTCAAATTACATATCATACTATCAAACAATGCGACTCAACCCCTTAGTCTAGGCTAGGGTGACCAAACGTCCTGTTTTCCCAGGACATGTCCTGTTTTCACGTCCTGTCCTGGCTGTTTTTTTTAAAGTGATGAAAATGTCCTGGTTTTCATTATTTTTCATTGGGCCATTAAATTGACCGGCACTAGGGCAATCTACACCTGCAGTGCTGCATGTGACCTGAGAGGCTGCCGTGTGGGCGGCTCTCTTTACACTCACAACGAGCGAGCAGACAGCCGTCCGAGCACTTCTGCCTGCAACATGCCGAAGCACAAATGCACATTTACCAATGAGTTACAGAAGAAATTCCCCACTCAAAGCTTTTTTTTTTATATATATATATATATATAGTATTCTATTGTTGCGGGCCAAACATTGAATGGAAAGGATGTATTACTTTATGTATTAAAGTACAATAACATAGTTGCAAGGTTGTGAATGCATTTGTCAAGTATTTTTTGATGCATTCACCCCCCCACCCCTTAACCACGCCTCCCCAAACCACGCACCGCCCATCAACCACGCCCCCTGTCCTCTTTTCTGAAAACTAAAATATGGTCACCCTACCTTAGTCCCGATGGTTCTCAAACTGGGGTATGCTTACCCCTGGGAGTACATGGGGTGACGGGAGACGCGAACAAAATGCTGAGTTTTGCTGTTCATTAAATTCTTCTCCACCTTAAAATAACATTAAACTGAGCATTTATTTTGAGCAGGTAAAGTCCTGTAAATACATGACATCAAGTGAAATTACCTCATCTTTTGCAGTCAAAACTCACTGCATCCACACAAGCCAGCAAATCCTGCTACATTACTGCCATTCTCGACAATGTATAAAAGTGCAATTTAGCACTTACTAGCATGAAGAACAAATACTGTATAGACACATACTGTGCATAGAGATCGATTTAAGATTTAAAATCTCTTCAGTACAAAAACATACTCTGTGTGAGTTCTTGTTTTTAATGTTGATCATATAATGTACGAGCAAGAGTGCAATGTTTCCCGAATATCCACATGATTGCTAATGTGACTGATTTTATACAACAGTTCAACAAACGAAAGGGTAATATTAAGTAATGTTACAATAAGTAAAAGTTGCTCTGTTTTGCAATGAAATAATAGTTCCAAATTCCAACAAAAGCCACAGCAGAACTGCAGCACACAGCAGTGTTAGTGAATGAATCTGCGGCTTTGAACGAATCGTTAGAGTCAATTATTCAATGACCCATTCATAAATACAGCCATGCTTTGTTACTGAATGAATGAATGACTTGATGAACCACTCATAAAGACAGTGGATTACCACCAATAACTAGCGGTTTCAATTTAATATTTAAAAGTATCACTTCGTTTTCACCATCATTGCATATTTCTCTATTGAACCTTTTTTTTCATTTAAAGCATTATTTATTTTATAAAGGTAAAAAATGCACTGGTAAAATCGCTTTAAGGGGGCAAGTATTAATGAAAAAGGTGTAACATGCAGTCTAAGTGGAAGGGAAGAAAAGTGGTACACATAAGGATGTTAAATGCATCAGGGGGTACTCCACTCTAAAACGTTTGAGAACCCCTGCCTTAGACCAAGCAAAACATTTGATATATTATATAAAATAAGTCATTAAAGTTATATAACTAAAAAACAGTAAAATAAGTAAATATATCAAATAAACAGTGTCTGTTCATGTATCTACATAAGTACACATTCAAAAATACGCATGCCAAACATACCCATATACATCCCTATGCATATACATACATACATACATATATATTTACACAAATATACCCCTAAACATATATACCTATACATACACACCTAAATACTAGGGCTGGACCCGAATATTTGAATATTCGTTCGGTGGGTTGGTATTCGATTTGAAAATTTGTCATTCGAATATTCTGGGGGTTTTTTGCACACCTGGGATCCCCCGCGAAACGGTTCTCATTCGCGCTTGAATAAGGCCGGTGACACACTGGCTGCGTTGCGTGAGCGTTTTTATTTCGGCTCCCATGTTAACAGGTTGGAGTTTGCACACTGCCTGCGTGAGATACGCGTCTACGCTCGAGCCACGCGGAAAACGCGTGCATGCTAGAAATACGTTCCAGCAACAGGAGTATTCTCTGGCTAGAGCGCATTTTTCTGTGGGTGGACATAAGCTTAATAAGCTTTAAGTTATGTCCTCATTTGCCCAAACTAATTAGTATGGCTCCAGAAATTTACAAAACTGTTTGAACAGATATTGATTGTTTGAAACTTAAGTGTCTAACAGTCAGTGCTAAAGATCTCCTTTGAAAAACAGTTCATATTTGTGTGTATTGTGAAAGAATTCTAAGTATAACAGCAGAAAAACATTAGACGTTTTAATATTTGTCTTTTTTTTTCATGACAGGTGTTGAATGGTCACTGTTGACTGTCATCTCTTTAATCCTCTGTAAGTGTAAGCCAGTAGTGTTTTCTTTAAACAAATGTCTGTTAACCCTGTGAACCATATTACCTTTTTGTATTTTAAATAATTAGTTACATTATTTTGTTTAGTACTTGGTTGTTGTCTATATAAGGATGCAATTTAACATACCTGTTAATTTAATTTCAAAAATGCATTCTAAATTCATACTCCAAAAAAAATACGGTCCCACTTTATATTAAGTGGCTTTAAGTACTTTGTATCAAATTATTAATTTCAGTGTAAGTACAATGTACTTATTGTGTAACTACATGTTTTTACAGTGTACTTACATTTAAAAAATTCCTGCATGCAATTACAGCTGTAATTAATTTATGTAATTACATTTGTAATTACACAGTTGACCCTTCCCTTACACCTTAAACCTACCCAATCCACCTCACCTGTCCCTAACCTTACCCGTATCACACCTCAATAGCAGCAAAAGTGTTTTACAATACAACATGAACACAGTAAGTACATTGTACTTATTTTTTTATGTAAGTACATAGGACTTAACGCCACTTAATATAAAGCGTGACTGAAAAATATTTATTACATTTTAAAGAATGGATACTATGAATCAAAACAAATAAACAGTGCCTGAAGTACGTGTGAAAAATAAGGCAATTTTATTGGCCGACAGAATGGTCAGGTGATGTAATGTAAGTGCATCACCGAGAGTATAAACAGTGTTAACTCAAAATGTGTTTCAAATTAAATAAAATGTGCCAAACATGTATCAAATTCACCTGTTTTGGTATTTGTGTTTACTTTGATCACATCTTTCTCATTCTCAGGTATAATATCCACGACTGCCGCTGAATCAAGAGAAGCAGTTCGTTTAGTTGTGGACTGTGATCTTGATAATGACACGTACATCTGCACCGGTGCTCAGTACCGCATGCACTGCAACATAAGAATGCATCGTTTCTACTACCAGATATCCCAAAACCACGACCAATACCAGTGCATTAGCAATGACTGTAACTGTGTTGGTAATAATGACACCTGTGCATGCTACTATAATACTTCATCCTGCTTCTGTGAGAATATTAGCAATAACATCACTATCCCTGCAGCAGTTCATCCAGTCTATAAATGTGGGCTTTATAACAACACATACATCTGCACTGGTGCTCAGTACCACATGTACTGCGACACAAGTTTACACGACTTCTACTACTGGAGATATCAGTACCAAAACCAATACCATGACCAGTACAGATGCTGGAGTAATAACTGTTACTGTGTTGGTGATAAGGACACCTGTATGTGCTACTATAGTATGTCATCCTCCTGCTTCTGTACAAATTACAACAATAGCATCACTATCCCTGCAGCAGTTAGACCAGTCTATGACTGTGGGCTTTATAATGACACGTACATCTGCACTGGTGCTCAGTACCGCATTTACTGCAACACAAGAATGCATAGTTTTAACTACCAGAGATATAGATACCCAAACCAATACCAGTACGGATGCTGGAGTAGTAACTGTAACTGTGTTGGTAATAAGGACACCTGTACCTGCTCTCGTAGCACTCTGTCCTCCTGCTTCTGTGAGACTTACAGCAATAACATCACTATCCCTACATCAGTTAGTCCAGTCACACACCCTGACTGTGTGCTACAACACAACACGTACATCTGCACTGGTTCTCAGTACCGCATGTACTGCAACACACATATGCATGACTTCTCCTACCAAGAATATCAGAGTCAGTACCAGTACCAGTGTGCGAGCAATGACTGTGGCTGTGTTGGTAATAAGGACACCTGTATGTGCTACAGTAGCGTTTGGTCCTCCTGCTTCTGTGAGACTTATGGCAATATCATTGCTCTCACTACAGCAGTTAGTCCAGTCTATAACTGTGGGCTTTATAATAACACGTACATCTGCACTGGTGCTCAGTACCGCATGTACTGCAACACAAGTGTACACAACTTCGATTACAATATCAACCATTACAGTTGTTTAAATAATAACTGTAACTGTGTTGGTGATAAGGACACCTGTACCTGCTCTAGTAGCACTCTGTCCTCCTGCTTCTGTGAGACTTATGGTAATATCACTGCTCTCAATAGAGCAGTTAGCCCAGCTTTTGGCTGTGTGCTTTATAACGACACATACATCTGCACTGGTGCTCAGTACCACATGTACTGCAATACAAGAATGCATGGTTTCTCTTACTGGAAAAATCAGTTCCAGTACCAGTACCAGTGTGTGAACAATGGCTGTTTCTGTGTTGGTAAAAATGACACCTGTACCTGCTACAGTAGCAGTTTGTCTTCCTGTTTCTGTGAGACGTACAACAATAACATCACTATCCCTACAGCGGTTAGTCCATTGAGACTCTCTCAATGTGTGTTTTTAAATGACACGTACGTCTGCACTGGTGCTCAGTACCGCATGCACTGCAACACAAGAATGCATTATTTTTTCTACCGATATCAGAATCAAAACCAACACCAGTATGAATGCGGGAGTAATAACTGTTACTGTGTTGGTAATAATGACACCTGTACATGCTACGGTCGTACCAACTCCTCCTGCTTCTGCGAGTATAATACAGGTAAGCATGTTTCTAGACTGAAATGTGATGTTTGATTTTACTGTATTCATGTTATAATGATGAGTTCCCTCACTACAGGTCTGGATAACATGCTGGATCAATGCAGGGTAAGCTGAATATTTACATTTAAACAGTGCACAGAGTCTTTAAGTCTTTAAATTCATAAAGCTCAATTGTCATTTCAGAGTCAGAACTCTACAGGATGTTTTCAAAATCTTCTTGACCAGATAGAGTACATTATTGATCAAGAGCTTTCTTTGGATGTAAGTTTTTAAAATAATCAAATCTGTGTCAGTTACATAATGATTGACATTTCTCTTATCGCCTCTCAATATTTACATGTAAAATAACTGTATTTCTCTGATCAATAAATTAGACTGTGACCAGCATTTTGAATTTGACCTTCATCGCTTCAGAGAAGATTTTAGAGTCATCATCATCAGTCAGCCCAACTGAACTAGCCTCCTTTGGAAACCGTGTGTTAAAAATTTGTGAGAAACTCATATCTACTTTGGTGAAGCCAACAGACACGAGTGACAGTGTCAGTTTTACTCTTGCCACTGTAGGTAAGTGAGACATGAGGTTTTATTAACAAAGTTCGGGAGGAGCATCCCTCCACCACCCAATCTCCTCACTTCTAACTATTCCTGTCCCAACCCTCGGACAGCACACCAAATACACATTACCTTTTTTTAACTATCACCTTTTTTAGTAACTATATAACAGAGAGCAGAAAACACTGCCTGTATATTTTGTTGCTAGTGTCAAAGGTCAGATGAATTTTGGTGCAAATTCATCCGTCTTTTGGTAGAAATGTCTTGGAAAAAAGAACAGAAACACAGGTTCCCTTACACTGAAGTTCATGGTTTGTGTTGACCACAATGTGTTTTGTGAATATATTGCCTAAAACAATCAACATTGACAAGACATTTATCCAACAATAAAACAGAAAGTCTGTGCAGCTTATAGTATCAATCAATTACAGGGTTTACATTTTAGCTTAAACAATCACAGATGAATGCCCAACAATAGTAAATAGTCATTACATTTGTTTGTCATTGTCTGTAAATTGGACTTTCATAAAAAAGATACATTTTGCAAATAAATTAGTATAGCCTATAACTGCCTGTTTGTTTATAATCAGAGGGACACGTCTTCATGGTTGGACCAAATGTATTCTTAGATAAAATCCCTCGACTTGACACAACATATTCTTCTGTGGACATCGATCTCATTGGGATCGCCAAGAACAACAGTGAAGGTATGTGATATATTGTGTCGTATTGATGTCATACCATCACTATGATGCCACTTGGAAATATTATAAGGAAACATGGAATTAGTTTCCATTGTTATGCTGATGACACTCAAATATATATTTCATCACGGCCAGATGAAAACGCTAAATTATCCAAATTGACAGAGTGTGTTAAAGATATAAAAGATTGGATGACGCGTAATTTTCTTTTATTAAATCCAGACAAGACAGAGGTAATACTTATCGGTTCAAAAAACCACCCACAAAACCTCTCGCAATACAACTTTAATATAGTAGGATGTCCTGTTACTTTATCCTCTACAGTAAAAGACCTGGGTGTTATACTTGACTGCAACCTGTCTTTCAAAAATCATATTTCATATGTTACAAAAACCGCCTTTTTCCACCTTAGAAACATTGCTAAGCTACGTAATATGCTATCAGTTTCTGATGCAGAAAAGTTAGTTCATGCATTCATGACCTCGAGACTAGATTACTGTAATGCTTTATTAGCTGGTTGTCCTGCATCCTCAATTAACAAGCTACAGTTAGTCCAAAATGCCGCCGCTAGAGTTCTTACTAGATCAAGAAAATATGATCATATAACACCGATTTTATCATCACTGCATTGGTTACCTATAAAGTTCCGTATTAATTACAAGGTATTGCTACTGACTTATAAAGCCCTAAACGGCTTAGCTCCAGTCTATTTAACGGATCTTCTATCGCCCTATAATCCATCGCGCTCTTTAAGATCACTAAATTCAAGGCTTTTGGTCATACCTAGGATATCCAGAACCACCAAAGGAGGGAGAGCATTTTCACATTTAGCTCCAAAACTCTGGAATAGCCTTCCTGATACTGTTCGTTGCTCAGACTCGCTCTCCCAGTTTAAAACTAGATTAAAGTCGCATCTCTTCAGCCAGGCATTCATATAATATTTTTAATCTTACAGTTCAAATTACAATCCGGCCTCTAGTTAATAAACGCCAGAGGAGAACTGGCCCCCGACTGAGCCTGGGTTCTCCCAAGGTTTTTTTTTCTCCATTGGGTCACCTGATGGTGTTTTAGGACACTATTAGGTCACTTGATGGAGTTTTTCGGTTCCTTGCCACTGTTGCCTTTGGCTTGCTCAGTTGGGGATATTCTGGGGATATCTAATTTGATTTTATCAATAAATTCCACTAGAAATAAACCTTGTTGTATTATTTTAATTTAATACTGTGAAGCTGCTTTGATACAATCTGTATTGTGAAAAGCGCTATACAAATATACTTGACTTGACTTGACCACTAAAACTCATTTATTTACTTTTTAATTTGTTGTTTTAACACAGATTCAAATGCATGCTTCTGTTTCTAACACACAGGATCAGCTGCTGTGGCTTTCATGAGTTATAACACAATGGAGAATCTACTTAAGCCCGACTTCTTCAACACACCAAATGACATGGTTAAAACCATGATGTCCACTGTGATCTCAGCTACTCTACCCAAAACCACCAACACTAAACTGACCAAACCAGTCAACTTCACCCTCAAACACATCAGAGTGAGCGACTGAAATGTATTTTTGTCCAACCTGAGATCTGATGAACATCTGAAGACATCTAATATTCAGTGTTGTAATGTTTTCTGCATGTTGTTTCTTCTTTTTGCAGGAGTTTGACCCCAGCGGTTCCCTGTCCTGTGTGTACTGGAATATCAGCGAGTGGATTGTAGATGGTTGTTCTGTTTTAAAGACTAACAGCAGCTACACTGTGTGTTCCTGTGTTCATCTGTCGACATTCGCTCTCATGCAAACCAGCCGCCCATCTGAGGTATGAAAGACAAGTTAAACCAGTGGATGGTCAACATTTATAGTGATCATTCAAGAACAGCACAGATATGGCAATCATTTACTCTGACATGTTTTCTCAGAGCCCGCTGGACCTGTTGATTTTGGTGTGTGTGATCGTGGGGCTGGTGTTCCTCAGTTCGGCCCTGTTGACCTTTGCCCTTTGTCGGTGGACACATATGTGTGATTGGATAGTGGGTCACTCTGGTTGTGTCAGGCCGGTTCCTGAAGGCTATGTCAGGGAACTGTGAGTTGTTTTATTTATTTTTTATTTGTTTAAAAGGAGATAAAACAGCTCAGGCTTTTGTGACAATTCTGCTATCTGATAAAAATACAATGTCACGCTCAAGATTAATAAGGTCAAATAGTCAACACCTGAAATACTATTTCAACACGGGCTCAGTTTGTGGTTCTTGGTTGCTCCTGGATTCTTCACTAATGGCAGTAAGGAGCTGGAGGTCTTCTTCAGTCACATACACACTGTAAAGTTTCAGCAGTGACAACCGCATTTAAATGCGGGATTGAGTCCTGTTAATTATCATTCAATGTTTGTACGGAACACATGACTCTCGAAACTGTGATGATTGACTCTGTGGTAACCCTAGCAACGTTCTGGCATCTTCATGTGTTTAGTATCCACTATTCAGAACAAAGTAATTATACAGTGACAAAAGACTCATTGTGTTCAGTTATTTTAACTAAAGCACAGTCGACGGAGGCATCGTCTTTTGTTTATGCTTAAGGCTGCTTCACAGAGCGTGCTCTTGCAGTTTTGCCATGTCCACTTAACAGAAGTGTTTTTGGGCTTGTTGTTTAAGCTCAAGTGGTGCTCACTGCAGAGTCAAATGATGTCCAGCTCCCTAATGTTCAGTACACACTGCGTGTAATTTTTGTAAATGTGTACGTCATTACCTGTATTTTTCTGGAGTTAATTTGGTTGTGGAATGCGGTTGTCACTCCTGTAAATGACTGAACTGTGTGTGTACAGAACAGGATAAGCACTAAAAGGTGAACTGACAACCGAATTTAGCTGCAGTGTGTACATGGCCTTCCTGATCTTGAACTGCCAGCAGGGAACCTTCATCTTCCTTATCAACTGTATTCTCAAAAAATGAAGTAAGACCACTGATCTGTATAATGACTGGATTGTGCACTGCGTTCTTAAGTGCCATCAGGCGGTGAAGCCACCAGAAGTGTTTGAGTGGCCATATTACTATTCCCTACCAACAAAGGGCATCATTGAATGACAGCCAAAACACTAACCTAAAATCACCCGATTTGCAGCGTATCAGTCGCACGATATATGTATGTAAATTAATTGTTACTTCAGATGTTATCTGTTATGTTTATGGTCTTTTCCGGATAAGGTCATAGGATAAGTCATATATTGAAATCGTTACATTGAGTGTATCTGCTCCACACTGCCAACACAGGTAACTGACATAACACAAAATAGATTTCTTTATGTATGTAATTATGCAGGAATTATTAAGCATGAACATATGTGGGCTTATTTGCAGAAAAATGTATTCAAATATACAATACATTTTATTAAATAATATTAAATATACAAGCCTCTGTTACTATATTGCACTATATTGTATTAATATTCAAAGTTGGCCATGCATCATCTCAGAAATAAAGCAGTCATCATTATTTCTCTGAGTTATGATGCATGTATTCTATTTCCTGATTGAGCAAAAGCTATTTCAGACTTTTCAAGACCGCAAATTCTATGCCATTTTACTAGAATTAGTTTCCATATGAGTAAAGTGTTATGTATATGTTGTTTGTAAGGGAAACAGGTCAATTTGGCTCAAAGGGAATTATTAATTAACTTGTAGGGAATTTTGAAAGAATCACTACTTTTTTTTTTCAGCAGCAATATATGCACTTTATGAGACATGACCAGAATGAACCATCAATCATTAATTTAACCCTTCTATTGTTGCTTAGAAGGGTTAGGGTTGTGGTGTTGAAGGGTTGTGCCATCTCCAAAGCAATCTGTCTTGTTAAACTTCATAACTTGCAAGCGTTCGTTGTTTTAAAGTTGGTTAGCTCAGACTGGATAGCATCCAATTTATTTATGCTCCTAGATTGTTGATTTGGAATTTGTGTGGAATTCTGCTTCTTGATAAGTTTGAAGAAGTCAGTCTTACTGTGCGTTCACACCGGACGCGAATAGCGCGTCAAATTCGCGCCTGCCGCGTCTAGTTATACGCTTGACCACTTTGTGTCCATTCGCGCGTCGAGCGAAATTGACAAAAGTTTGAAGCAAAATTTTCGCGTCAAGTTTTTATGTGATAAAAGATTTACTTGGTTTTTACTTCACCACGTGACAGCAGCAAGCAGGCTCCTGATTGGTTAAAGTTCAGATTTTTCAACTCGGGCATCAGACGCGAATTTGCGTCAAACGCGTGAATGCACAAAAAGCACAAAATAAAATCATTCGCATCAATCGCAGCAAAATCATTGCGTCATTCGCACGAACAAGGCGTATTCGCGTCTACCGCGCCGCGCTCCACGCCTCATTCGCACCGCAGGAATTTTTTACACGCGTAACGCGTCTTTGCATTGACTTAACATTGAAATCACTCGCGCCTGATGCGCTATTCGCGTCCGGTGTGAACGCACCATTATTCACTCTCAGTTACTACATGTACAATTAATTTAACCAACGTTTAAATCATTAACTGCTTCAAAATTCATTATGTTAATTAAATCATTTGCAGTATGCATACTTTTCAAATAAAAGTAACACTACAACACAACAGTACAATGCTTTCCCATTTGTAATACATATGTCACAGTGTGGTGTAGACTGAAAAAGACAAGGCGGCAAAAAGGCTCCAATACAAACTTTTACTAAATAGAAATTCCTACGGGTGCAGGCAGGATACTCACATACTAAGGCTATGTTTACACGTGGATGGCTATTTTCATAAACGGACATTTCACCCCTCTTCGTTTTCAAAAATAACATCGTGCACACAAACCTGTGTACATGCTGTCAAGAGCATGCGAAACTTGTAGGTGGCAGTGTAACGAGAAGCTCAGGCCCACGTTAGCCAATCAGAATCCCCAAAATAGTCACAATCTGTGACGTCGCCGCCTAAAACTCAGTTTTTCTCAGTTTACATGCAAACGTGCAAACGAAGTTTTTCAAAATCTCCACTCTGGCCAGAGTTTTTAGAAAGAATCGGTTTCAGAGGCGAATTCTCCGTTTGCATGTAAACGAAGGGCACAAACGAAGGGAAATGTCTCCGTTTTTCAAAATAGCCATGTATGTGTAAACGGGGCCTCAGTACAACAGATAACAGACCAAGACTGACTGAACTGAAGGAACTTAAATACTAACACAGATGAACACTGATTAACTGAACACAGGTGATGTAGATGATGATGATTAACTAGACACAGGTGATACAACTGAACTAAAAATAACAGTGAAGAAGACACGTGACATGATGACAGGCAGACAAGTCCATTGAAAACAAACTAAACAGAACACAACTGTGACAACATATGCTGATGTACTAGGGAATACAAATGTTACGACGCGGTGGCTTCACTTTTTATGATTTCATGAGAAATCCAGTTCTCTGTATAGATCAGTGGTTCAGACATCACTCATTTTACCACAATATTCCATGAGAAGTCTGGATATGTAATACGGAAGCGTATTGCATTCACTTGAGGAAAAAAAAATCTACTCTGTTTTTCTGAATTAATGACTTAATTATCTCAGAATTACGAGATAATTTTCATGAAATTTTTTTTTTTTTGCTCTGTTTTTCTGAATTAATGACTTAATTATCTCAGAATTCTGAGATAATTTTTTCTTGAAATAAAAATATTTGCTCTGTTTTTCTGAATTAATGACTTAATTATCTCAGAATTCTGAGATAATTTTTCATAAAAAAATATTTTGTTCTGTTTTTCTGAATTAACGACTTAATTATCTCAGAATTATGAGATAATTTTTCATTTAAAAAAAATTGCTCTGTTTTTCTGAATTAATGACTTAATTATCTCAGAATTCTGAGATAATTAAGTCATTAATTCAGAAAAACAGAGCAAATATTTTTATTTCAAGAAAAAATTATCTCAGAATTCTGAGATAATTAAGTCATTAATTCAGAAAAACAGAGCAAAAAAAATTTTTTTCATGAAAATTATCTCGTAATTCTGAGATAATTAAGTCATTAATTCAGAAAAACAGAGTAGATTTTTTTTCCTCAAGTGAATGCAATACGCTTCCGTAATGGAAGACTACTGTATTTTTTTATTATTTTTTTTGGAAGAAGAAGAAGAAGAGGTTCTAGAAGATGTTCTGTTCTTATTTCAGCAATCTGTGTCTTTTAGAGAGAAATGTCAAAGGCAGTTGGTTAATCTGTTACTACTCTTGAACATTCTGTCACAGGAAAGAAATGGTCAAAATCTGTCAAAAATTCAAACAAACACAGAATGTTTTTGATCTTCTTGTTTGATCTTTCTGTCTGACTGCATAACAGTTGTCATCTTCAACTCTAAGCTTTAAAACTACTTTAAACTTTTAGGCCTGGCTTTCTCAAGGTAAAAGTTTAAAATCTTTTTTATATTTTGTCCTCATTAATGATTTTAGCCATTTTTTTAATCCTGATCCATAGGAAAACCATGTCTCCAGAGGCAGTATATGGAAGGAAAAAAAGCATTAGTATTTATCAGCATTTACTGAAAATGCAAATAATACTCTTTTAAAACACTTTTCTTACCTGTTTATTGTAAACAAATTCCATTGTGGTTCATGAGTCACTCAACTCCCCTCGTCTCATTCTTGTCCAGGTCAGGCAGCGGTACTGGAAGTGCTTATGATGTCTTTGCTGTGGACTCAAACCCAAAGACATCAAAAGTTACCCAAGAAAAACATTGCAACATCACGTTTAACCTTGAACGCGTGAACCAAAACATCAACACAAATGCATAAAGGATGGTCAAAATGTGAAATTAATGGTAAAAAACAGAAAAAAGATGAATGGTACATATATAATCAAGCATGTAGCATGTGTAGTATGAATGCAAACTGAATGTTCTACATGTGCTGCCATTTTAGCATTATCATGTGAGTTATAGAGTACATTGTGTGATTACCATTGACAAATCTTTTCCCATATGGATAGAAAAATGTTTATTGGATGTGAACTTCAAAATCTTGGCAGAAGCTTTAGGTCATCCAGGTACTTTTGTTTTTTGTCTAATGTTATATGAATACTGTGATTTCAGACATATTAATAATTTCACATACTTCTTTTCACCTACTATAGTAGTGAGACTCTTCAATTGGTGCCAACAGGGGTGACACACTGATCCGACACAAAGTGTTTGTTGTCATCTGTTGGTTCAGTGTGAATTGGCCTACAGTCTCAGCTTCTTTCTGCAAATAATATTAAAACATTCAAGTTTCTTAATATTACAGCTGTCAATACTAGTGATGTAAATTAAATAACTCTTAATTTAAGCACTTAAGATTTTTTGGGGGTGGAAGGCAAAGGTATGTTTACAGACTGACTCTTAATAGTTTTTGTTTATTTGATATAAAAGCTGAATATGGAATAAATGCTTGCAAAATACAAAAACAAAGAAGTACTTCATGCCTACATGGTAAATGGAAATCTTAAATGACTTTACATTGTATAGTCTTATATTGCATGTTTCAGCTCAAATAATTAATGAAACTCTCAAACTTCAATTATATTTAACTGGAACTAATTTTTTTTATATATTTATAGTTATATTATATATAATATTTTTTGTCAAGCTCAGAAAGCCTTCATTAGATGATCATTCCTCTGTAAAAACATGTTATACGAGTGTCTTCTTTTATAGCTGTTAATACTATTGATGTAAAGCTCATAAACGATTTTATTCAGTCTCTTTTTTTACTTTTCTTGATGGAGGGTGAAAGGCATATTTTGACTAATTCCTCTGAATAATCAAACTTAAATATTTGTAAATAAAAATAAAAGGCTTAAAACTATTTCATGTGTGCATGGTGGAGGGATATAAATGAATTTACATTGAATGGAATCATGGTTGTTAAGTTATGAATTTGTTACTCTTGCACAATTATATTTTGTTTGTAGAGCATAGAAAGCTGTTTCTTCTGTAAGGACCCATTCTACAGTATATTACTTTAAATATTCATATGCCTCATACAAAATATGTAATTTTTGTTTCAAAATATCTTAATTAAAAAAAATAAAAAATAGTATAAAAATTGTGTTTTAAACATGTTTTTTCAGGTTCCACAAAAGAACAAAGCTCCAGTGACTCCGATTTGAGATGAATACCCTAGAAATATGAAATACTAAATCAAGTCATCTTCCACAGTATTTCTGTATTTAAAATGTAACATTAATAACCAGCTTGGTTTTATCTTTTTTTTTTTTTTTTTTTTTTACAACAGAAGTCAATAATCAGCGTTTGAGGGATAGATGAGACTTGAAATATCCATTATACTGAGGAAGTTAAGAATGGAATGCTGGGATTAGTCATGACGGAAAGAACCCTTACGGAAAGAAAATATATTTAATATTTATGATATTTTATTGTATAATTCATATATTGTATTGAATAATACATAAGGAATTTCCACTTTTCATATATTTAATATTTGTGACGACTATATTTACTTTTATACACTGTAAATGAGAAGTAATTAGTTGAGTTTAATTGGAAATCGTGTGGAAACAGATTGCCTTAAATTTCTCAAGCATATTTTAGTCAAGTTGTAAGCTGTTAGTACGAAGACATAAAAAAAGAGTGTTGGGACAGCATTAGACTGTGCATTTATTTGCCTTTATTAAACTGCAAATACTTTGTGTGCAAAAACTTAACTAAAAAACATCAACTAGACAAATAAATTAATAGACATAGTACTGCAAAACAGTTACTTCCTTTAAATAAAGCAACATGCAGCGTATTTCAATGTTTCTTGTTCTTCAATGTTTCTTGTTCTTCTCCTGGACTGAAGCACAGGCTCTACTCTTTAGCACAATGCTGACCCACAAAAGGGAGATGTTTTCAAAATCTTCTTGAGCAGATTTAAAATTACAGCTCAAGCAGTGGCGGAGGCAGAAAGTAGATGATGGGTGGGCCTCTAAAAGTGAGGGTGGGCCAGAATAATTCACATCATCCAATGTTTTTCAACTGGCTTAATTTGGGAGAAAAAATGGCGCCAACTAGGGGTGTAAATCGGACAGTTCATCATGATACGATACGATATCGATTCTCTTAGCCAGCGATACGATATTTGCCGATACCTCAAAAAATTCTGCGATACGATTACGATTCGATTCGATTCAGGGCTATATCGATTGATTAATCGATATTTAGATATTATGTTCGCACAACCAGTTACGTTTTTATTAACTCACAAATGCAACCAAAATATATAACATGAACGTTTAATTAAACTCTTTGAAAATTGCACACCCTCTCCCAATTGGGACATTTACAACAGAAGAGGTCATTTGCAAGTACTCCGTTCTTTTTCATTTTCATAAATCATGTTTATTTTATTTTATTGTGCATTCCAAGTAATATCAACCAAACTGCAGCTGGGTTGTTTTGATTAATAATAATAATAACTTAAAAAATACAGGTAAATTACAAAAATAAAAGTTAATTGTAAGTATGTTTTTTATACATTAAAAGTTTTTTTTTTTTTTGCAGATACATTCACATTTCATGTTTCAGAGTTAATCTTTGTAACGTTAATCTCTTCAGCTGACATAGACGCCTGACAAACGTTATTGTTGTGATTAACGTACACGCAATACAGTGAGCTTTTCCCTCACCACTAAACGTGCTGCTTTAGCAAGGTTCCGTGAGGTTTCAGCTTCCGGCTTTTGTGACAAAACGTGTTTAGGGTTCAGTCAGTCTTGTCAGGCGTCCATTTCAGCAGAGGAGATTAACGTTATAAAGACACACCGACAGACAGTATGGTGAGTAAACGAAAATGCCCGCTTTGGTGGAAGGATGTTATGTGAGAATGTGGAGAGTGTCATAATAAAGCTACCATATATCGATATTTTAAGTGTGGCATCGATGCATCGTATCGTTAGACGTTATATTGATGCATCGATCCATATCGATGTATTGTTACACCCCTAGCACCAACTCACTAAAAGTCAAGGTATGTCAAGTTCAAATGATGTTATTTAATCTAACAATATTACGTGACAATATCAATTCAAGTAAGTCAAAAACAACAGATAAGAACAAGACAAAACTGCAGTTACAACATTAACCAACAGCACTAACCGATTTAAAACTTAAAAAATATATTTTAAAAAATAATCACAAATTTGGAAATTGGAAATAACCTGGTAACAGGCAGCTATATGAATGAATAAAAATTCCCTTAGGGACTGTTCGGTATTTATGGAATGGACCACCGGAGGAAAATAGGGGAGCGTCATGTCTTTTTATTCTTTGTTGAAGGTAGGGTCATCCAACTTTTTTTAGTCTAGGGGGAGGGTCACCCAACTTTTGTATTCATGAAAACAGCAAAATTTCAAAGTGGCTTGTTTGGTGTATATTTTTTCCATGTAGCTCTCTCAGTCTCGACCCCCATCGCTATCAGATGGGTCTGACCCAACAAAAATCCAGTTTGGCGCTGATTGACAGTGTGCGCGCGCTTCGGGCGTATGCGCTCAGAAAAAGTGTATCATGTCAGAACAGAACTCCAATGAAACGTTTACCCGGCAAAGCTTCAAAGCACGAGCAAATAATGAACTTTTGTGATTGCGAATAAGTGCAGTGCCCTGTGAGTGTAACTCTACCGCTGCATTATCATTTGATGTGAATGTACGTCGAGTTTTACAGTATTGGGACTGAGGCGCCAGAACTGCAGCTGATAGAATGAGCGCTGTTGCACGATACTACCATATTTTAGTTTCCATTCTTATTGTTTCCACAACAATGTTAGTGAGTAAGTCTACTGAAATTGCCACCATAACAGTGGAGTGTGATGTGTAAGATGTAGGGCTACCACATCTTTAAATTACTATTAGTATTATTTGAAGTTAACATAAAAAAAATACGTAGACCTACACCAAAAAACTAGTTGAGGATAAATTATTTCAAATTGGGCAATTCCAGCGTTATGGACGTGACATTTGCAGTCAAAACTTGAAATATAAATTCTCAGAAAATGCATTTAATACCAATATATTGAAACGTCTGTTTATATATCCATACTCCCTTAATAAAGGAGTCAAGACATTAGAAAAATATCAGTCTACACATGCGTTTTATATTTAATATGTGGGAAATACACATGTGACGTGACACAAAAAATCTTTGAACTTTTAGGTGGCAAAATATTTTTTTTGTAATTCTATGAATTACACTGCGCAAAACAAAAGTAATACTACCCACCGAATGAAGAAGGGTCGGCCTCCACAGGACATAAAATATTATTTTATTTTTCGTGTTCGCATTTATGAGGAAAAAAAACAATGTTACGGACGTGACAGTTCTCCGTTACGGACATGACCACTCAGAAAGCAATTTTAAACAGACCCCAAACAGAAAGCACAAAGCCTTTCTTTAAAGTGAATTTAGTTTTTTATTAATTGTATCTTAATTTTAATCAATGTTTCATCAACCAATTGTCTGGATTTAATAAATAAGAAGTAACTATAGTAGAAAATAGATAATCATGACACAAAGGCGCCGGCGCGTGAACTGGACTCTCGTCTCATAAATGAACCGAAACTCAGCGTATAAGGTACTTGCCTCACAGACCTGAGAAATATATATAGAAAGCTTGAAATGTCTACTTTTAAACAGAACAATTCAAAACGAAAGAAAACAGACTGCTCTCTGCTTATGTAATCCGTGTGAAATGTGCATTTCTCTCTGGCACGTTCACTACTGTGAAGATAGCAAGTCAGCATCGTCAACTTCATCTTTGCAGCCGACACTGACACAGAAAACCCTTGTTTATTAATAAACAATTAAAATGTCTCCTTGCTATATTTGACACATTAATAATCATTACTTTTGCCGTTTCTTTGTGGCAGCTTTTAGGTGCTTTATTGGCAGCGCCACCCTTACGTTACATGAACGTGTCACCACCGCATCAGCACCGAAAACATGATTTTTTTTTAAATCTAAAATCAAAAATCATGATACGAACCGAATCATACGTTTGGTCTATCATTACAGCCCTAGTAAGATGAGAAAGCAGGAGTTTAGTCGTTTGTCATGGTTGTAAAAAAAACAATGCCTATCTGAACATCTTTGCCAAGCGCAAACCAGTACAGAAGTAATCAAATTATCGGGGAGGGTCATGCCTTTTTTCACAATCATTTTGGAGGGTCATAGAAAAAAGAATTATTACTGGCGAAGGGAGGGTCAAGTCTTTTTTGACTACAGATCTCAAAACTCCTCCGGTAGCCCCTTAAATAAAAAACAAACAGTCCCTTACGATTCTACAAAAAAGAAAAAGGTGAAATAGAGATCTCATAAATTGGTGAATTTGTATTTTATTCAGTTTAAAGTTTATTTACCCCTTCACTATTTTTCTGTGACTGTCTTTGGGACAGTTCACACAAAAATGTAAAATCAGTAATTATTTACTCACCTTTATGTTGTTTTAAAGGGGTCATATAATGCCATTTTTGTACAAGCTAATATGATTCTTTAGGGTCTAAATTAAAAGTTTGTAATATACTTTTAATTAAAAATTCTCATTAGTATTGTAAGAAAACACTAATTTCACCTGCTCAAAAACAGCTCTGTTTTCAGCACGCCGTTTCAGTGCATACGTGTCTTTAAATGATAATGAGCTTTGCTCACCCCGCCCCTCTGTTCTGTGCCTACACCGTTTCTAACACAATAACCACGCGTTGTTCATTATAAACGTGGGATTATGAATTATATTGAGAACGTCGTACATAGAAAACATGCCGTAATGTACCCGGAGTGTAAAGCTTAGATGCATTCATCATGAAGCGTGCAGCAAGGTTTGCAAATTTGCAAAGATTAATATAATTATTAATATAAAGGTTAATAAAACATCACACTCACTTCTGGAGGTTCAGCAGGAACACATTGGTACCGATCCGTTTTTTCTCGTTTGTAAAGCTGTCTGGTGTGAAATGATTCATGCAAACAGGAAAGCTCAGACAATCGTGGGGAATCCCTGTGAGGGAATCCCCGCGTCAATCCTTTGGGCATATCCCTTCAAAAACAAAACTCAGCCACTGCATCTTCAACGGCTCGGATTTAGGAACATCCAAATGACTGCTGTGTTCCTTATTACACCGAAGAACAATCGCAGACGCCATTATGCTCATAGACAGCGCTCCAGTGAGGGTATCAACAATGACTCGCGAACTATGATTGACAGCTCGCTCATGAGCGAGGGCGGGTCTGTGTTGAAACGCTGCAGCTGTCAATCACAATCGTGGGAGGGGCGTCCGACCGTGTGACGTCACACGGTCGAACGGCTTGATTTCAGAGAGAGTCAAACATATAAGGAGATTTAAAAAAAACCACTGGATGGATTTTTATCATTTTATGATGGTTGTGTACAGGCACTGCCAACACACATTTCAGTACAATCAACTTGTAAAAGTGCATGTACCATTATATGACCCCTTTAAAGGCTTATTACCTTATTTTTTCGAAACACAAGATTACATTAAAAAAAAAATCCCTGCTGCGCTTTCATGTAAAAAAAGAAAAAAAGGATTCAAATGTCATAAAATAATTGTCAGAAGAAACAGGATCCAAGTGCAAAGGATAGTCCTTGCAATAGTCTTAGTAATGAAGAATAAACATAGGCAGTCTGTCATGCAACGACACAGAACTGGAATAAACTCAAAGTTAGTGTACTTTACAGAAGGTCAGCAAAAAACGGAAGACTCCTGTCTTGGTAATAGTTTGCAGAGCTGGTAATTCATGTGGCAGTAACACAGTCCTTGTAAGTGGCCACAAAACCACAGAGAGAAGACTGTAGAAGGCCAACAGCATCAGGGTGACAAGGTAGAGAAAGCACACAAGACAAGCACAACTTCAATAATTCCAAAACAAGATAATAAAAGGTAAATCTTCATGGAGATAACATATCACACAGGCATGACTCACGTACACACAAAATAATCCAACAAAGAACAAAGGGAACAAATGCTAGAAGTAGAGAGAAAGTAATGAGACTAAAGTGAGAACAGGTGTCACAGAGAAGCACGAACGCTAATTGCAGCCATGAACAGGTGGGAAAATAGACAGACAGGGCCAGAGCGAGAGAGAAAAAGAGAGAGACCAGAGATGCTCACAAGTCTCTGAGCTAGAGTCCAAGTCAAGTCTCAAGTCTCTGAGCTAGAGTCCAAGTCAAGTCTCTGAGCTAGAGTCTAAGTCAAGTCTCAAGTCTCCTGTGGTTATAATAAGTGTTGCATCACGTACAGCGACCTATCCAGGCTGCTTAAAACACTGCATAGCTATAAGGAATTCAAAGAATGTAATATGTTATTATGACTCCTTTATTTATTAGCATACAGTATCAGCTTTGATTTTGGTATATAATCAGTGTAAACAGGCTATTGCAACATGACAAAAACACCAAGAATGCTTTACTTTTAAGTTAATATCTGTATTTTGCCTTGTAGCATGAACATACAGTAAAGACCAAAAATGTAGGTTCTGGAGAAAAAGGACTCCCTTGTATGTCGCTGAATTATAATGAAAGGCCTTGGCTCCTATTGTGCTGGCTCTGTGGGGCCATAAGACCAAATATAGGAAATGTTATACCTTACAGTACTAAAATTGACATACTCCTATTTAGTGCAAAACTGCAAATCATCACATTGTAGCTAAATGCAAAACACTATTGCAACGAACCAAATTATGTGAAATATACTATCCACAAAATTTTTAACACACTACAGTGCACTTCCTTATGATAGAGAATCCTCAATTATTTGTTATTCACTTAGTGGCTGGATAGCACAACATTCAAACGCTCAATATTTTTAGTGTGAATGTGAAGCAACTGACCAACTTATGGCATGTAACTTGTTAAGAACAAAATGTTTAGAAATAATAATAATAAAAAAAAATCCAAAGGATAAGATCAGACTGGTTAACCTTCTCTTCTCTTAACACACTAGGTATGGGCCACAAAACATTTCTGGCTTCTAGGTGTCCTTCAGTGGCCTAAGAACTAGAAAAGTCTTAAGCAACAGAATGGTTACATTTCAAAAAGATCCAGCTTGACAGTGTCTTTTGTCAGTGTCACTAAGTCTGGCTCAGTGAGGGTGCATTGGCCTCCATGACTAAATACCCTTTCCACTGGTGCACTGGACCTTTGCATGCTTTTGCCAGAAATCCATACAGTCAACATCTTCTTCAGAACACACCTGGATGTAGCGAATGACCTCATCTTTGCAGGATGTGTGATGGTCTGCATTTTTCTTGGTACTCTTCTTGCGGTTTTAGCGGGTACTGGTGGCTCCTCTTCATCTTCTCCACTGCTGCCCTCAGGTATGGTGACTTTCTGAGCCTCACCCAAGAGAAGGTCTGAAAATATTCCACAAAAATTATGGTTAGTTACAATATTATGACGTTAATACACTAAAAGCACAGTGGTGAAAACTAAGACAAGATTTTAATATGTTAGATGCATAATGTGATAATCTTTTAAATTTGTTAATGTGTATTCACCTACCTATCATCATCTCCTTCACCTCACTCTTGACTTCATCTGGTGCGAGGACATCTTGTTCTAGCCAAAAGAGGCAGAATGATGGGTCTAGTAGTGCAGACAACATTTAGACCATATCTCCAAATGGAAGCTCTTCGGGGGGTCGTGTTGTTTCATCCATTCTGACATTTGCAAACATCCCCTGGAAACGGTGTTGGAGTGACTTCTGCAGTGCTTTCACTAAACCAACCAGGTGACGAGATGCATTCAGCATATGGATGAGGTGGCTGTTGAGTGAGAGTACACAAGGGAGAGCTGCACTGACAGTCACCACCTTCTCTCCTTGTGTAAAGTCTGTTGCTTGCAGAAATGGGGCTAAAATGTCCACAAGCTCTTTGAGCTGACTCCATTCTCTGGCTGATAAGCACAGGCCTTTATGTCCTTGGGCTTCCAGGAGAGAGTTTAGGCTTTGGGGTCCAGGTCAGTGACTGCCTCCACAAGGCGAAGAGTTGTGTTCCATCGTGTGGACACAGCTGAGGGGATGCTTCGGTTTGCTCCATACTCCGCCTCAAATGCTTCCTTCAGTCTACAAGTAGAAAGGAGTAAACTGCAAAATTTTGTCACCTTTGCCATTGCACTGTTCAGAGTTTTTGTCTCCTTTAGTCCATCTCTTACAACAAGCTGCAATGAATGTGCAGAGCACTGCAGCCGCTGCCACCGACAGCCGCTCCGGATAGATTCCACATCATCCTGGTATTCCTCACTTACTTCCTCCCACATGCAGCTGTTTCCCAGCTCATCTTCATCATCATCTTCATTGTCAGTTTTAGCAGAAGGGAAACACACTGTGAAGGGTTTCTTCATATTTGAGGCATTATCGCAGATGATGTAATCTAATTTATGTTTTATATTAAAGTTGTCACATATCTCCTCAAATTTCTCACTTATTCTCTCTCCAGTGTGTGACCGAGTGAATCGTTCACAACTTAGGAGAACTGTCTGCAGTCTTCTTGGGCAGTCTTTCTCCTCCATTTCCATGAAGTGGGCTGTTACCCCTAAGAAGCCATGCATGCTCCTGTCAGTCCAGATGTCCACTGTCACAGACACATTGTCAGTCTTTTCTACATTTTATCTTGGACTCTTTTTCTGCTGCTAGCTCACTCAGACGTCTGGTTACGATGCTTCGACTTACTGGGCAGTATCTCTCCTCTACCACTGACATAAAATTCCTGAATTTTGAAGCTAGGCTTGTCAATCAAAGACAGAGGTAGGTTGCATAAAATGATGAGGTCCTGTATTATGGATTAAGTAATAGCCTTCTGTCTGGGATGCCCCTGGCTGTATAGCTGCACACCTCTTGTCTGGCTTAAGAATGAATCAATGCTGCTCTGTTCCTCTGCACTGGCCCCTTTCTTTGCTTTGTTGAACTCATTAAACCTGCAGATGTCGATAGATGAATATGAAAAGACAACAAGTAAGATGCTTATCTTATATATAACAATTTTATGTGCAACAAAGCCCATCTGAAACCACAAGGTTCTGAACTGAAAAAATGGTACTCAGGGTATCAAGAAAATATAGCAAAATTTATAAGCAATAACTAACTTTTTTTCACTTACAGAGCACATCCATGTAATGTGCACTGCCTATGCAACTAATCATAGCTTATAAACTACTGTAAGTCAACACATCCCAGACTCTCAAACCAGTGTAACGTTATAACTAAATGAAACTGTAACGTTAAATGATCAACAATAATCCTGTAACCTGTTTGTAGACCACGTTAATAATTAACGTGATGGCAGCCAGGGGCACGTAAATGATTACGTTAATCAACCACCACAAGTTTGGCAATTAAACAAACGCTCATTTATATTTCATAAGGAAGACAGTCCGTTGGGTCATAGCTAAAGCAAGTAGATGGTCAATGCTGAGCTAAACATATTTACTGACCTATCAGGGTGCGTTTTCAGATGCCTGATAAAATTAGATGTGGTTGAGCCAGAATCTTTTATCTTGATACCGCATATTTTGCATTGAGCGCTTCTTTTGTTTGGGCCGTGTTGTTTGAAGTTTTTAAACCCAAAGCTTACGATGAATGGCACAGCAGTGGCCGGTGCAGTTGACATGTTTGTTGTCCTCTCATGTGTGGCCGCGCAGCAGATATGTAGTCACTGTGTGTGCATCTGAGTCTCAAACTCGAGTCCCCATCTCTGTTGTGTGTGAATGAGTAACTGGAGGAAGAGCAGTACAAACTCCAGGACTGATCATTATATCCAAACCGACACTTATTATATCGTCCTTTCCTGCTGATGCTCTTATATGACACTGACATTAACACACGTTCACCACTCCACTCAATCTCCCAGTAATAGCATCCACACACACTCTCTCTACACAACACCTGCTCATAATGATTAAATCTGTCTGGATGATCAGGATACGGCTGGATTATGCCAGTGTTAGTGTCACCGGCCGGGGTGGGGATAGAGCCCAGTAGTCCACCACCCGTACCACTACCACTCTGAGGAGCTACACTAAGGGAACACCACGAGACAGGACACGAGATAAGATAAATCAGTTGACTTTATTGGATATTAAAACATACTTAAAATAGCATCAGCATGGAGAACTGAAACTCTTTCTCTTCTTCAGAGCGACCAGGGGGCTCAGGATGCTCGGCGCCCAAGGATCTTCAGACGAATAACCCAGGGCAGCGGGAGGAGCTGGCTTGCTCTGTTTCTTCAAGACAGCGGTGGAGCTCTTAATACTCGGACTACAAGGATATTCAGGTGAGTGGCTCAGAGCAACGTGAGTAACTGGCTTTCTCGGTTTCCTCAGGGCAGCAGTGGGGCTCGGAATACTCAGGATACAAGGACTCTTCAGGTGAGTAACCCAGAACAGCGTGGACGACTGGCTTTCTCTAGTTCCTCAGGACAGCAGTAGAGCTCAGGATACTCGGACTAAGAGGATCTCCAGGTGAGTAACCCAGAACAGCGGGAGGAGCTGGCTTGCTCTGTTTCTTCAGAACAGCGGTAAGACACAGAATACTCTGAATATGAGGGTCTTCAAGTCGATAACTCAGAGCAGCGTGAGTGACTGGCTTTCTCTGTTTCCTCAAGACGGCAGTGGAGCGCCGAATACTCGGACTAAGAGGATCTTCAGGTGAGCAACCCAGAGCAGCGGGAGGAGCTGGCTCGCTCTGTTTCTTCAGAACAGCGGTAAGACACAGAATGCTCTGAATATGAGGATCTTCAAGTCGATAACTCAGAGCAGCGTGAGTGACTGGCTTTCTCTGTTTCCTCAGGACGGCAGTGGAGCTCAGAATACTCTGACTAAGAGGATCTTCAGGTGAGCAACCCAGAGCAGCGGGAGGAGCTGGCTCGCTCTGTTTCAACAGTGGAGCTCGGAATACTCAGGATACAAGGACCCTTCAGGTGAGTAACTCAGAACAGCGTGGACGACTGGCTTTCTCTATTTCCTCAGGACAGCAGTAGAGCTCAGGCTACTCGGACTAAGAGGATTTTCAGGTGAGTAACCCAGAACAGCGGGAGGAGCTGGCTCGCTCTGTTTCTTCAGAACAGCGGTAAGACACAGAATACTCTGAATATAAGGGTCTTCAAGTCGATAACTCAGAGCAGCGTGAGTGACTGGCTTGCTCTGTTTCAGAATACTCGGACTAAGAGGATCTTCAGGTGAGTAACTCAGAACAGCGTGGGCGACTGGCTTTCTCTGTTTCCTCAGGACAGCGGTGGAGCTCAGAATACTCGAACTACGAGGATCTTCAGGTGAGTACCCCAGAACAGCGGGAGGAACTGCCTTGCTCCGTTTATTCAGGGCAGCGGTAGAGTTCAGGATGCTCGAACTACGAGGATCTTCAGGTGAGTACCCCAGAACAGCGGGAGGAGCTGGCTTGCTCCGTTTCTTCAGGGCAGCGGTGGAGTTCAGGATGCTCGAACTACGAGGATCTTCAGACCAACCAGGGAGCTCAGGAGGTAGCGGTCTTTGAGGTCAGGCAACTCAAGGCGGCGTGAGTGACTGGTTTTCTCTGTTTCTTCGATACAGCAATGGAGCTCGAAATACCTGAGGTACGGAGTC
This sequence comes from Rutilus rutilus, assembly GCA_021464565.1. Classification (NCBI taxonomy): domain Eukaryota; kingdom Metazoa; phylum Chordata; class Actinopteri; order Cypriniformes; family Leuciscidae; genus Rutilus; species Rutilus rutilus. The sequence goes on along the minus strand of JAJAQA010000005.1, from coordinate 11,954,362 downwards.
TGCAGAACAACCAGGAAGCTCAGGAGGTAGCGGTCTTTGAGGTCGGGTAACTCAAGGCGGCGTGGGTGACTGGTTTTCTCTGCTTCTCCAGGATAGGGGTAAATGGGCACCTGCACACATCTATACACAGTCAAATTTTAGAACGCTCCTCACGCCCAGAGGGCTGGATGTTCCCAGGAAGGATTTGGAGCGGCAGGGTATGTCAAACTTCCTCACACTTGTGCATGCATTAAACACTAAACCAATTTGCCCAGGACCCTGTGTTCAAGTCTAGGCTATGTTATGCCATTCTTTATCATTTGACAACATAAAAAATATTAAAACTTGAGACGTAAGAAGCAAAACAAATGATGTTTTTGCATATGATACGCAGTTTTAGCATGCGTAAGATACCCACTTTGATGGCGTATAATATGCAGATACCCCACAGCACTAAACCTACCCAAGGGGTTTACAGTGCGTAAATATGCACATAAAAAGTCATTTTTGCGCATCAATTGCACGATGAAATGCGTTAAATTATGAATGCGTGTTATAGATATGCATTTTCATGCAACTGGGTTGAATATTGATGGCACAGACAATTGTACCAAATAAACATTTTATTTTAAAATCAATTTAATTACTTGAGAGAATTGTAGAGTTTGTCATATTAAGTGAACGAGTTGGGTAAAACAGAACCATGTAAACAAAAAGCATATTTTCATATGAGTACTGGTTCCCACTCCTAATCAACATCTTCTCTTTCACAGTTTTATGAACATGACCAGGTGAACAGCAACCTCCTAGTTATAGTAGGTCATATTCAAATATTCTGATTTACTTGTGTCATTTGTTAAATATGGTATCTAATAATACTTTTTTATTCTTCTTTTTAGGATTGTGAATGTGGCAGTGCAAAGAATGTCCATCGAAACTAGCTAGCAGGTATTTGTTGCTGCAGCATTTTAGGCATACTCATGTGCTTTAGGGGCAGTTTTCGCTATCCATGTCCATACACAGATTGCTCATGCACGTTTAGTACATGGAGTAAGCTTCTTAATCACACGTACAAAATACATGCTAAACAGGAAACTCCAAAGCCAGAAGAATTAACAACATTCCAGTGTCATGTGTGCTCATGCAAGGAGCTAGCAACAGAAAGAGATTATTTTCATCACATGAATGGACATCTCAGGCATAATGAAACAGTTCAGTGTATGTTTGTAGGATGTGCATTTGAAAGTAATATTTACAGCACATTTAACACCCACCGATACCGGAAAAACAATCCACATTCATTAATAGACTTCAAACCCATTGTCGTCAGTTCAAGTGGTCAATTGCATCAATCAGACAATTCTGTAGATGGGCCAGCAGAGTCTGTGGATACAGATTATGAATTTGAAACTCTAAGTGGTGATGATACTGTAGGAGTAGACCTGCCAAAGTCTACTGATGAAAAGGTTGCTTGCATTTTATTGAAGTTGGAAAATATTGTTCACATTCCAAAGTCAGCTGTTGATGAGGTCCTTTCTGAACTTCACTATACAGTATATTAAGTACAGCATCTATACCCGTCACAAAAGCAGTTGTATCTGATCTATTCCAAAGTCACAATATTCAAGTTGAGGAATCTGTAGTTGATGAGCTTTCCACTGTTAAATGCGCATCTAATCCACTGGGCAGATCTATTTCTAAGGAGGGCCCTCTTGCTACTGCATATAAACGTAAACAGTACTACACATCTCATCTTGGTGTTTTAGAGCCAGTTGAGTACATTCTAGATTTACAGAAGAAGAGGACGTTTCAATATATTCCTATTTTACAGTCTTTGCAAAATCTGCTCAGTCATACAGGTGTCCTTGAACATCTTGACATTCAGATTACTGAAGACCATCAATTGACTGGTCTCCAGTATTACAAAACCATAAGAGATGGTGTGTACTGGAAGCAAAATCTTTCTTTCTGGAGAAGATTTGAGAATAGTCATTAGTCTTTATGTTGACGATTTCGAGTTATGTAACCCACTTGGGACATCTCGGAAAAAGCACAAACTCTGTGGTGTGTATTGGGTCTTGGGTAATTTGCCACCAGGTTACCATTCAACTCTATCCTCAATCTATCTAGCTGTTCTTTGCAAATCTGATGATGTCAAGACTTATGGCTATGGAAAAGTGTTGGAGCCTCTTTTGCAAGACCTACAAGTATTAGAACAGCATGGTGTTTTCATTTCTCAGCTTGGTCAGTTGGTTAAAGGAACTGTACAGTGTGTAATAGAAGACAATCTTTCTTGAGAGTTTTTCTGGAGTTTCAGTATGTAGATTTTGCACTGGACAAAAGTCAGAATTTCAAACTAAGGATGTCGGGTCAGGGGCTTTCCAACTTAGAACAAGAGACATCCATGATGCTCATGTACAGACAGCAAAGGAGAATTACATTTTCTGCTGTGGTGTCAAAGGAGAATTACATTTTCTGCTGTGGTGTCAAAAGACAATGTGTTTTAACTGAGCACCTTTCACATTTTCATGTTAGCACTGGCTATCCTCTAGAATTGTACATGATCTCTTTGACGGTGTTGTTCCAGTTGAACTGGCACGTTGTATTAGTTTGTTGATCTCCAAAAAGTACTTTACTCTTGACATTCTCAATACATTGATACAGGCATTTCCATACAAATGGGGAGACACAACTAATCGCCCACATGCCATACCACACTCTTTCACATCCAACAACACTATAGGTGGCAATGCACATGAAAATTGGACCTTACTAAGATTGCTTCCTTTCATTATTGGGCAAATATTGCCAGATGATGAGCCACCATGGCAGGTGATCATAGATCTTAAAGACATAGCTGAACTAGTTGTAGCCTCTGTTCACACAGACAAGACCATTGCATATCTTGAGGCCAAGATTTATGAACACAGACAGCGCTATCTTTAACTCTTTCCTCATGTCAAGCTCCTACCAAAGCATCACTTTTTAGAGCACTATCCGCAAATGATTTGTTGCTTCAGACCTCTAATTGGACTGTGGACAATAAGATTTGAGGCTAAACATAGCTTCTTCAAGCAGGTTGCTCGTCATACTAATTGTTTTAAGAATATAGCTCGTAAACACCAGTTCATTCTCGCCTATCACACACATTCCTGGAGTCTCAAAAAGTCATCCTTGGACGTCACTGATGTCTCAATTATGCCTGTTGATGTCCTTAATGAAAGCGTAATGTGTACACTGAAGCAAAGATATCCAAATGTGACTCAGGTTTATATGGCAAAAAGTGTGTCTTGCAGTGATATACAGTACTCTGAGGGGATACTTTCAATGAAATCCTGAAACTGTGTATTCATAAAGAGAAGTTGTGCTTCCTTGTGAAACCTTTATGTGCTTGGTACAGGGAGCATTATAGAGGGTTTGAGTTGACTGCCTTACCCACTACAGAGGTTGCCCTGATTGAGCTTGGTGACTTGAAAGACCCATATCCCCTTGTGGAATAGCCTACATGGTTGGAGGTATGTGTATGGTGATCTTAAGAAGATTCATCATCATTAAAGGTTAGTATAATCCTTTCAGTCTAGTTTGCAGTCTGGAGGCCAATGTCTACCGTATGTATTATGCTCTCTCTTGCTAAATCTCAAATTATATTTTAATTTCAAATGAAAACAAAAATATAACTTGATAATTTCTTGTTCTTTTAAAATTTTGGAAGTCATTTACATTTACAAAAAAAAGTAAAAAAAAAATTATACCCTCTTACATGCTTTTTCTTACACATTTTTGTGTGTATTTCTAGTTAGTCGTTCTTGTCTTTAGGGATAGTTCACCCAAAAATGAAAATGCTGTCATTTACTCATCCTGGGGTTGTCCGAAACCTGTATAAATGTCTTTGTTCTGTTGAACACAAAGGAAGAGTTGTTAAAGAATATGGGAAACTGAACAGTTCTGGGCCACCATTGACTTCCATAGTTGTTGTTTTTTCTTCCTACTATGGAAGTCAATGGTGGCCCAGAACTGTTCAGTTTCCCATATTCATTAACACCTCTTCCTTTGTGTTCAACAGAACAAAGACATTTGTACATGTTTGGAACAACCTGAGGATGAGTAAATTATGACAATTTTCATTTATCCCTTTTAAGACAAGCCATTATGCATATGTATATATGATTCTGAAGTTTATTTTAGAGTCAAGTTTATTTTGACTGTTTTAAAAAGTATTTAATAGTCCAAAGTTTTTGACTTTGGAATTCCATAAACTGTTCATGTGCCACAAAGGCAAATTTCCAGACTGGAAAAAAAGGCTTTAAAATGTGTAATGCATTGTCGCAACTAGCTTGTTTTGTTAAATAATTTTTTAAGTATTAAATACTTTTCACATTAAATATCTATTGCAGTATTGAGTTTTAAATAAAAACATCTCAATCAAGATTTGTCTCTTTTCTCTATGGGGTACAAAAGAAGGATTTCCTAATAATTGATTTTTCAATTAAATGTTTTAATTTAAGTTTAAGAAGCATAAAACTCATTTTATAAATGTATCCATTTCATCTAAACTATTTGATCAAAATTGAGTTGGACCAACTCATTTAAGTTGGTCAAAATTTAGTTGGACCAACTCAATTACATTTCATTGCATGAATTAGTTTTTTTTTACGAGTTGGGGCTACACATATTTATTGGATGGAAATCCTGCCCCCTTAGTTAAATTGAGTTTGTCCAATGAGTTATTTTTTTGAGTGTAGAATATTTCTGTAATCTATCTGTGAATTATGAAACTATCTGATCTTTTACAGTTCATTTTTAACTGCTTTGGCACAATCTTTTCAAATATTTCAGCATGTTTTCAATTGTGTTATTTCAATACACAAAATAACAAAGTATCCCTTTCGCTTTTAGGTGCGTTATTGGCAGCGTCACCCTTACCCCTCATTTACACTGCACACGTGTGCGGTGCATTACGTCTGCGACAAGGTTTTATTCCGTCCTCCACGCAGTGCCAACTCACACCAGGAGCACTTCAGAAGCGGAGCGACTGGATGCGCGAGACCACGTGATTTGCCTGTCCGACGTGGTTTTTCTTGATTTTTGGGTTTCTACCATACAGTCTATGGTTTCTACCAAGGATATTGGTGTGTAATACATTTGGGTTTTTGCACAGGGTGTTTATTTTGAATTTGACAATGTTTTTTTTACTTTTATTTTGTATTTCCGGTGCGACTTGGACGCGAGTCCGTCAAAAATAGACTAGGCGCCTATATTTAGCGAAGTGGCGCGGAGAGCCGCTTCTGGGAAGCTTCTGAAACGCGCCGCGTCGCGGCCGGTGTAAACACAAGCATTGACTAGAATGGGCGCGATCAGCTCCGGTAGCCGTGTCGCAGCCGTAATGCGCCGCAGACGTGTGCGGTGTAAATGAGGGGTTACATGTTACATGAACATGCGTTCAGCACCACAGCATCAGCACCAAAAACATGGAGATTTTTTTAGACAATAATCGCACAGCCTATTCTATAGCCTAATTTAATCAACTAATTGAGTATTAGAAATCGTGACTTATCCCTACTAAATATTGAAATCTGCGATACCAGTCTGGTAAGATTGCACAATTAATCAACTTTATTATACTAAATCACTCCATTTCAAATGGTAATTGATTAGACTATTTCTCATTTTGACAAGTGTGTGCATTTGTTCAAGACTCAATATAGAGACCATGATTTTCCTACTAACAGAACTGCTTGCTAAAATACATTAACAAATATTAATGTTTATCATATAGGAGTTAAAATGGCAGGTTTCCTCCACAGTCAGGTGAACTGATTGACACTATTGTCTGCAGGTGTGAGTCGCTCGCGATCATGAAAGTTTTATTTATTTATAATTTTTATATTATATAAGCGTAATCTTTAAAACGTTACGCACGTGACAGAGCATTTAATTATAGCCCTCTTAATTATAGCCCTTATAAATTAAACAGCCAGTGCTGTTATGACAAAATTAGTTTTACATTTATTTATATAGTTTAATAAATTTATTTCTCCATCTTTCTGCAAAATGCTTTATGTCAAAATAAAGTTTAAAAAAGGGGGTCTTTGATCCCTCTTTTGAAAGCATGAAATGTGGTTGGTTGAAAATTTAATTTTAGCATTGTTGCTCACCTCATATGTGGTGAAAAAACAATTTCTTAAAACTTCCGATACTGCACATTAATACAATATATTACAGACCTAAATGGACAACTTAAAAACTGTTTTGATCTTTAGGTAAAAACTTACTTAAACTTACCTTTTCATGTAAAGGATGACTTTTGTGTGGAATTGCCCTTCACTGGTAAGAGAGTCAGTCAGAGTGAGAGTTAAAGGAACACACCGACTTTTTGGGTCTTTAGCTTATTCACTGTATCCCCCAGAGTTAGATAAGTCCTGTCGTAGAAATTTTAAACTGTATATTAAACTAATCATGTTTCTAACATCTAACCTTATTTAACATGTAACATTTGAACAGGATGTACTGTACGAAACCAATGGAAAACTTGGTTTTGAGTGTGTGCGTATAAATAACATAGTTTGGGAAATGACAGTCTGTTAGAATCTTGTGATTAACAAATGAAGTCATCGTTAAAACAAAGTTTGCTTTACTTAGTTACAGAGGGGTTTGTATATGAAGAACCAATCAAATAGTGGGGAGATTATGTAATGCAGCCTGACATTTATGCCATACCTCTATACTATAAAAACTGTTGTATTCTTGTGCACTGTGGGATTTTCTCAATGGAATTTGTCTGAGATCCTCCGGCCTTGATTCTTCTTTGGATAGTTTTTCTGAGAACTGCTCGAACACTCTTCCGGCCGTTAATAAAGGCATTTAAAGGACATTTACTGAAGTCTGTCTCTTTTGTTATTTATGCTGCGCAGCAAAGAAGTTAGGATAAGAGACTCGTCCAGTTGTCGACGGAAGACGCAAGGAGCTAGAGTATAAAGTTATTAAGTGTCGATCAGTACACACAACAGATTTATTTATTAAGTTTCGATTTGTAGACACTAGATTGTCAGATTTAGGAAAAAATCCATACCTTTTTAATCTCCGTGCGTGCCGTAACTCTGTCTGACTCTGTAACTCTGTCTGACACACCCACCGCTAGCCTAGCTTAGCACAAAGACAGGAGGTAAAAACGGCTCCAGCTAGCATACTGCTCCCAATAAGTGACAAAATAACGTCAACATTTTCCTATTTCCTATTTTCCTATGGATCTGCCACGACAACATCAAATTTAATAGATTACACTTTCATGAAAACATTTGCAGTTGATTTGTAAAAGTTGTCATTACACATTAAAGGGTTAGTTCACCCAAAAATGAAAATTCTGTCAGTAATTACTCACCCTCATGTTGTTCCAACCATGTAAGTCTTTCGCTCATCTTCGGAACACAAATTAAGATATTTTTGATGAAATCTGACAGAATTTTGACTCCTCCATAGGCTTCCAGTGTGACCGAAACTCACCGGCCCAGAATAGTTATTAAAACATCGTTAAAATAGTCCAAGTAACTACAGTGTCACTACATTAAGTTTATCATGCGACGAGAATACTTTTTGTGCGCAAAAACAAACAAAAATAACGACTTTATTCCACTTTTCATTTCCTTCTCTCTGGGCCTCGTAGTGTGTTTGCGCTGCGCGTCTGTGTTGCACGTCATCACGCAACACACACATGACCGGCGTCGACCAATAGTGAGCCTACGTGGTGACGTGTAACACAGACGCGCTGCGCAAAAACACTACGCGAACCAACTAGAGGTCGAGAGAGAAGGAAATGAATAGTGGAATAAAGTCGTTATTTTTGTTTGTTTTTGCGCACAAAAAGTATTCTCGTCGCTTGATATACTTAAGATTGAGCCACTGGAGTCACTTGGACTATATTAACGATCTCTTTAATAACTTTTCTGGGCCAGCAAGTTTCGGTCACACTGGAAGCCTATGGAGGAGTGAAACATGGCTCAGATTTCATCAAAAATATCTTAATTTGTGTTCCGAAGATGAACGAAGGTCTTACGCGGTTGGAACAACATGAGGGTGAGTAATTACTGACAGAATTTTAATTTTTGGGTGAACTAACCCTTTAATGGTGTTTGTTTTCATTCATTTACATTGTTTGAGCCGCTGGTGATGTCAGCATGCGGTGATTCAAATCACTGAATCATTTTACGAAGCAATTGATTCAACTGACTCTGAGTTTTAAAAGAACTCAGTTTCTCTCATCACTTCTTTCCAGTACCTGAATTTGTGTTTACGAAAAACTGATTCACGTTATAGAGAGCGAAATGAGGCGCACCTTTCCTGTTACTCGTGAGGGAATGCGATTTACTCCCCAGAATAACGCTCATCATATTGTTAAAGCATACTGTCAAGAATTGTTAATTTATTGTCCCTAGCTTGTAAAAACAATTGAATTGACTGAACGGTTTGCATTGATTTAAACACTTTAAATGCGTAAAAACACAAACCTTTCGGCAGCCGATTCACAACAGATGCAGGAGCGCGGCACAGCCTTATGACGTCACACAACCAGACCAAAATAAAAGTCCTGTTCACACGCTGCTGCTGTTTTTCTTTTGCAGCCCAGAAAATATTAAGAACTGGCAATGAAAGTGTAACGATCGGTTGAAGCATAGGAGGAAGCAGGCTCCACGTGCAATAGGTATTAAATAAACTCAACTTCACAAATTTGCAGACTTAGACTAAGAAATAGGACTAGGGAACAGAACAACCAACACAAAGTTAAGAACCCACAAAGACTGAACTAGACAGGGCTTAAATACACAGGCTTAACAAGATAACAAGGGGGTGTGGTTAATCAGAAACACCTGGGGAGACTAATTAACAAGAAAAACTACAAAGGACTACAAAACATGGCACAGAACAGGAAATAACAAAAGTCCACACAAGATAAGAATCATGACATAGCTTAAGGGGGCCAGGGCGGATCCGACAGCTCAGGGGGCCAGGGCGGATTCGAGGCTCAGGGGGCACAGCCTCTGAGGCCTTAATCAGGTACCTACTGCCCCTCCCCAAAATTTTCTTGGGACGAGATCAGGCGTGACGGCCATCTCGGGACGAGACTCAGGCGTGGTGGCTATCTCGGGACGAGACTCAGGCGTGGCGGCTATCTCGGGACGAGACTCAGGCATGGCGGCCATCTTGGGCAAAGGTTCGTGGGCTGGAGCCAATGTGTGTGCTGCCCACACACACACATCATAGCTGTGATGACTATCATAATTGCCGTATTATCCAGAGCTGACTCAAGCAGTGGCCCTCTTGTCCGAAGACACAAGACTGGCATGACATGAACAGTCTCTGGCTCGGCAGCGGCCATGACAGGATGAGGCTCTGGCGTGAATGTGCTGGTGAGCGATGTGAGCACTTGAGTTGCCAACATTAGAGTGGGCATGACGTGAATTGGCTCAGGCTTAGAGGATACTGTGAGCTTGCGGGGCTCCTCATCCGTAAAAGCCTGCAGTAAATGACAAGCCACTCCGCAAAACGGCAAAGTCAATTTGTGTAGTGTAGAGAGGGGTATTACCAGGCATAAGATAGTAAAGCGGCTCATTAAGTCCATGGCAAAACATGTCCTTTAAGAGCTCATCACAAAAGTCCACCCCATGGCAAAGCTCACAAAACTCCCTCACATACTCCTCAATTGGACGGTTACCTTGGCTGAGAAGGAAGAGACGATATGCTGCATCCATAGTGATGTGACATTTGAAGCGAGGTGTCGGAGCTTGTGTCGAGAAAAAATGGGCATGCCAGATGAAGCCGCAATTTGAGGCTTGTGTTGTTAATGTGAAAATCACGTGACTAATGACAAACGAGGCCTCGGTTTGTGTGGATACGTCATCAGTTCGGTCTGAGTGTCGCTTCCGGAAAAAGGGGGTTCGAAACTCGCGCCACCTTGTGGGTGTTGTCAGGAGTAGTAGAAGCAGTTGTAGTAGTGTCAGAGAGTCAGATAGCTATCATTGTCATTGTCGTTATTGTGTCATATATGTGTTAGGGCTGTATATTATTACATTATCAGGTTAGAATAGTTAATTGTTAGTATATTGTAATTATTAATTATAGTAGCTATATTATAGTCTTGTTATATTAATTAGATAAGAGTATTTGGATTGCTTTGGATTTTTGGATCTGGGCTGGACTGCTTTTTGATTTTGATTGCCCTTTTGGATTTGTTTGCTTTTTGTGACCTCTTCCTTTTTCCTGGTAATGGACCAGCAAGAAAGAGGAAATCCTCCCCTGTCTGGGCTCAACAGAAGCATCAGTATCCTCATTTATACCAGCTGGCACTGGCATTATTATGTCTGCATCCTCTGTGGCTGGAGAGATTTTGCCCGAGAAGAGGAATCGTCTAAACCCCAACACACTTGAAATGATTCTGTTTCTCAATAAAAATCTATTGTAATCCTTCCTTCACCCACCCTAAACTGCAGTGTTGCTCCTCGATGTCCCCAGTCCAATAAGCACAACACTGCACTAAAACTAGTAACCGTTCCAGGGTTCCTTCAGGTTTCGGTAAGTCAAATTTAAGACCTTTTTAAGACATTTTAAGACCATAAAGATTGAAATTTAAGACCTACAAAAGCATTGCCAAAAAAATATTCAAATCAAAGAATTCATTTTATTTCAATGAATTCAGTAAATGAAAAAGCATTAACTTAATTTACAGATAAAGCAATCACATTAGTAACCTTCCAGACCCAACAACGCGTGTCAGAGAAAAGAACAGAATCAGATATAATTTTATTATAGAAAATTGTACTTTGCATATTATAGGCCTACTGTAAAAAACACATAATTAGTTGATTTTAGTTGATCATAACTAGAGATGAAATGGCATGAACATTTCATTTATTATAGTGCCAAAAATTACCACTGTTATCACAGAATCCTGTTCAAAAAGTACTAATACTACACAATGAAATCAATTCACCAAGTTTTATGTCGAAAAACAGCAAATAACAAATAAAATTAGCATCAATACACACTAACATAAACATTAAAATAATACGATTAAAAATGATAGCCAGATTTTAAGTGTCTTGAACATGTTATATACTAACATGTACAAGTTCAAATAAAGCTGACAAAAAAGGTTTTTATAAAAAGATAAACCTCACATATTTCAGACTTTAATTTATCTTTTTTGACTCATTCTTTTTATAAAAAAATTATTTACTGACATTTACAATACAGTTTAGCTTATCTTTTATTATTAATAGTAAAATTTGGTCCGATTTCCCCGTGGCGTCTGTCGTTGCTATGCAACCATCATAGACTGTAAAAAATAGGGGCAACCATGCACTGCGCTCTCCACAATGACAAAAAAGTTTTAGTGGCTAATGGATTTCCACCGCCGAAAAACACTTGCTGTAGCTCTTTATTTACTGAGAAGAGAAAAACACCCGTAGTGTTTGGGTGCACCCGCATCCTTCATGTCTTTTTTCATGTTTCTGCTCCTGGAAAAAAACGAGCGCGTCGCTTCTATTATAACGGTACGTTCACACGGGGCGTCAGCGTCAACGCTTCCCATTGACTTTGAATGGGTGACGTCAAGCGTTGCCGAAAAGAATTGTGGATAGGGAGACATCTAGTAATGTCCAGAGGCCTCCATCCTTTTTACCCAGCTCATCTTCTGTCCGAGAATCCCTCAATCCAGATCCAGAGGACAGCCAGGCCGAGGGAAGCAGTCAGAGCAATTCCCAGCAAGCACCTGCAGGCAGAGATGAGACAGGGAATGAGGAAGACAGTCAGGCAGACAGACAGACCATGGTAGCAAGGCAGACGGAGCAGGAGGAAACCAGGGTTGCAAACAAGGGAAGGAAAAGAAAGGGACATGAAATGTCCGCTTTTGAAAGGGAAATGCTATCAGCAATCGAGCCCCTGACACAGATGGCTTCACTGCCACGTCCCCCACTGCCTCAAACATCTCCAGAGGATGAAGATGAAATTTTCTTTAAAAGCCTCTTACCATCCATTCGCAGACTTCCTCTGACGAGAAGAGCAAGGCTGCGTTTTGAGATCCACCAACTTGTGTACCAGGCAGAACTGGAGGCTGCTGACGTCGTCCTGTAATAAAAATAAAAATAAAAAAATACGATAAATAATAATAATAATTAAAAATTATTTTTTTCACACATTCACACACATTTCTACTTGCATAAATAAACCAATTAAAATGAACTCATGCTTGTGCTGTGTTTTCTCTCACAAAAAACATGTATACACACATATATGCATACATACATAAACATATATATATATATACATATATATTAGGGGTGTGACGAGATTAAAACGCGACGAGATTTCTCGTCGAGGTGAAACTTTGTCTCGTGAGTTGTTGAGATGTCAGCGTGATGGAGCGTGAGGGTGAAATTAGTATTGAATATGCCCCTGCCACTTTTAAATCATTTGTGTGCCGGGCCAATCACACACACACTCCGCGCACACACACACAATCACTGTCCCTCGCTCACTCACTCACTCGCGCGCACACACACACGCACGCTCACTCCCGCGCGCACACACGCACACTCACTGTTGCTCGCACTCTCACTCACTCTCGCACACACTCAACCCGTCGTGGAGGACCGTTAAAATTAAACATGCTAGTCTTTCTGTCGTGATGTCCTGAAGCATCGCAGACGCGTAGGTTGTCGCCCACTATCACACACTATAGCCTACGAAACGAAACGATCGAATCTTGCGTCCCGACGCCCGTTGTCCTTTACGAATCTCCACGAAACGGATCGTGCCAAAATCGCGCTAAAATAGTGTAATCTGAACCAGGCAGGTAATAAACATTTGACCTATCACGCAAAGAACCTATTAAAGCACTAAGACATGGGAACAGTATAGCTAACATTCATATATCACAAGTCATATCGACATCGCAATATTAAACAATGTTATCGCACATCGCAGCTTTTCCTCATATCGTGCAGCCCTCAAAAAGGTCTCAACTGCTGCCAGCAATCGTAGACATGCTTATATGTCTACTGTTCTGTGTAGTTAATTTATCTCTTTTTCATGCTTGAAGAAAAAATGTGTTTCTGTTTGAACTTGTAGTTTTGAGAGAGCAGTAGCCTACTTTGATTATGGATACACACTTACTGTTTGCATTTAAAGTGTTATTTCAGTTATTTATATTTATTTTATTCGTACTGTTTTTTTTTTTTTTATGTTCGATTTGTGGAAAGGAGTTAGATTTCTCATATGAAATCGTACAGGGGATGCCAGACGGTAGAGTTTATAGCAAAACATTTAGCAGTGTTTGCATGTCCTTTACTGCATAGAATTCATTAAAATAGAAGTAAAATAACATTCATTACAAGTTGATTTCAAAATGCACCTAAATTGTTTTGCATTTTGTGATTTTCAGTTGAATAAAACACTATTTTCCATTCATATATTTCATCATTGAGGATTTCTTAAAAATTGTGTAAAAATCTCGTCTTGTCTCGTTCTCGTGAACCCAATCTCGTGTCTCGTCTCGTCTCGTGGAGTAAGCGTCTCGTCACACCCCTAATATATATATATATATATATATATATATATATATATATATATATGTATAAATATACATATATATATATATATATATATATAGACACATAAACACACACATATATGTGCATGTGTGTATGTGTGTGTAGCTGTCTATGTATGTGCATATATATGCCATTTTTACTTACCTCATATCAGCAGTACTAACAGATGCAGACATTTGTATGTTCTCTCCAGAAATCTGCACAGATCATGATTAAAAACCTGAAAATGCAAACATAAAATAGATTGTCATACAAGGCAATGGAATAAAATACAGAATAATATTATACATTTTTGACATAATTGAAATGTGCCCTTTTCACATAAAGTGTAGGTAGCTCTGAAAAGAGCCTTTGGAGTCCTCTATGCACTCGGCTGCCATGGCACTGCACCCTCCTGGCTGAAATAGGCGCAGTATGTGTCCCGGAGTTGGATGGCTCTACGGCTTGCATTGTTGGAGCCCATCCTTGGTGCATCTCTCAGGCCCTCTGGAGCTGAAGGTGCTTCATTGGCAGGTGCAGCTGTGGGTGTGCATCTCCGACCTTCCAGCATTTTCTTTTGGAGGAAGTTGTGCAACACGCATGTGGCCAGCACACATGCCTCAGCAACCTTCGGACTTGTTGCGATGACACGACGATACATCCGCCAGCGAGCAGAGAGGATGCCAAAGGCACACTCAACTACCAACCTAGCACGGCTGAGGCGGTAATTGAATGCCCTTCTCTCTGTTGGGATGTGATGTCCAGGGTATGGCCGCAGGAGGTTTGTAGTGAGCGGGAAGGCCTCATCTCCCACAAAGACACAGGGAAGGGGCCCACGATGCTCTGCTCCAGGGATAGCAGCATCTTGTGGTAAGTCCAGCGTACCATCTCTCAGACTCTCTCCAAACGCTGAATTCCGGAGTGTCCCACCGTCACTGGTCCTGCCACAGCCACCAACATCCACCACACGGAAGAGATAGTTGGCATCCACAACAGCCAGGAGCACCAGCGAATAGCTTGACTTATAGTTAAAGAACAAGGACCCTGAATTCGCTGGCGCTTGCAAGAGGACATGTTTCCCATCAATTGCTCCGAGACAATTGGGAAAGTTCCAGCGTGCATAGAACTGGTCAGCTATTGCCCTCCAGTCCTCCTTTTTTGGAACTGGCATGGTGTCCTCCACCAGAGCCTCCCAGATTGCACTGGCCACATCCGGCACAATGCCTGTGACAGTAGAATGGCCCACTCGGTAACTGAAGGCGATAGTTCTAAATGAGTCTCCAGTTGCCAAGTACCTGGGGGAAAAAAAGCATTATACAGTAAAGACACTGCAATATATATATATATATATATATATATATATATATATATATATACATACACACACACACACACACACACATACACATACATACACACACACACATACATACATACCTTTTACTACGCAGACAATCGGACTATGAGATATTCAATTTTATTTATTTACCAATGACCATGAGCTTGGTTTCTACACATATGTATGTGTGTGTGTATATAAAGAATACGCAGTAATATAAAGTTATTCTTACCGAAGACAGATCGGACTATGAGATATTCAATTTTATTTATTTACCAACGACCATGAGCTTGGTTTCTACATGTATGTATGTGTGTGTGTATATAAAGAATACGCAGTAATATAAAGTTATTCTTACCGAAGACAGATAGCGAGTCGCTGGGCAGGTACAATTGCCTTCCGCATCACGGAATCAGCTCTTGTGTTCAGTGGTCCCACCCTGCCCAGCAACTCGTCGAAGGTGTCCGGGGACATCCTGAAGTACCGCTCAAACAGTACCCCATCCAGACGCAGCTCCCGGACAAGTCCGTGATACTCTCCCCGTTGTTTTCGCTCTCTGAGAATAGAATGTACCCAGAAGCGCCGAGTACCACGTCGTTTCAACTTGCGTTGAACGTTCACAGTAACCACACAAGCTATCGCTATCGCTAACGCTAATGCAACCAAATTGGCGTCCATGTTGAATGACAATGAAGCTTGTTGTTGAGTTCCTGTCTAATTTCATTGGCTGACGCTGCTATGACCATGGCGTCAGTGCCAAACTTCAGCCACGCCTTCCGTCAAGCGTTGATGCTGACGCCCCGTGTGAACGTACCGTATGCGCGCTTACCGCGCGCCTACATTTGAATGAACTTGAGCGCGAAAAAGACGCGATATGTGAACTGCCTCTTGGCGAGCGACTTCGATACTTTTTTGCTACTTAGTAATAACTTTCTGCGGCCAGCGTTTCTGGAAATGAACGAGGGTAAAATCTTTTTTAAGACCTGACTAAATGAAATTTAAGACCGCGGATGAAAATCTGCCTGTTTTTAAGACGTTTTAAAGGTAGGGTAGGTAGGATTTTTATAAAATTTTATATTTTCAAATTTGTTTAAACTGTCTTTATTTACCAATACATAATTAAAATGTAAGTGCTCTGAAAAAGAGAGTATAAAAATCGAGTGACTGTAGACCTTTTAATCTGCAATAAACACAGCTCATTATTTCCATTCACTCCACCCCCTCCCTTCTGAGCTCCTTCCAAAGCCACGCCCCCAAAACACATGAACGCGCGACGCCAAACACTCAGGCTGGAACAAGACGCATTTATTACCTGAGACGAGTGGAGAGGAAGGAGCGCAGTAAGTGACATCATGTCAGAATCACATGTATAAATACCTAAACTTTATCACTATAAATATAAACAAATAAGATTTATTTTAGTACTCACTATCAATGCTAGCATATCGATACTGGTAAAGTTTAAAATATAGGCTACTTTGTTGTATTCGTAACAAGCTATATTTATAAGCTAACAAGCTATATTTATAAGGGCAAAAGCTAAAAACAGGTTGCATTGATACACGTTTTTCCATTACCATCAGTTACACTGTGATGAAGGTGAATTTCGTGTTAGATTCATAACATATACGTGTTTTACATGTAAGAGTTTCCATGATGAAAGCATTGTTGACTCTGATGAGGACTAACATTACAGTCCGGTGACAAGTACCTCATCGTCGGTTCGAAGACAGGTCCGGGGTTGAGGGCGAAAGCAGAGGAGGTCGGTTCAAGAGTGCCAGGTTCCGAGAAGTAGTTTTTGCCTTGTTTTGCCTTCGCTGACTGAATATGCAGGTGCTGAATGCTCTTTCTCTGCCATAATTTTACTCTTCGTAGGTTCCGCGCATCTCTTGACTTACACTCCTCAAACAAACGGGTGCGCGCGCATATGGGCAGATCTATCAACAGGGGTGGTAGCCATGGTTGCGAGAGTGAGTGACAGCACGAGACATGAAGGCATCTGATTGGTTCTTTACATTCGCACCGAATGGCAGTGATTGGTCAGAGTTTTTACTGTCCTACAGCTGCTACAGAGGTCAGATTTTTTTCATTCCTTTGTCTGAACACATAATGTATTGACTACTATCAGAATGGAAGGACCATTTCACCCAGTATAAAAAAAAATGTTTCTGAACATGATTACCTACCCTACCTTTAAGGCCTTAAATTTAAAGTTCAGAATTTAAGACTTTTTAAGACCCCGCGGGAACCCTGCGTTCACTGCATAATAACCCCCAGAACCAATTTTTCCCACCCCAGACTATTCTGTTGCAGTTTACTTTATTACACTCCCTCCACCATAAGCACTGCACTCAACACAGTGTCAATTTTGTTGTTCATACTGTCACTATCCAACCAATTTATGAATAATTAATTAACTGTGTTTGTGACAGTCGTCTCTGCTCAAGTAAATTCAGACAGAGAAAGATACATATTTTATATTGTACCCAGGCAATGGACAAATGTCCGCTCAGGTCTTTTTATTATTGCAAATGAAAGGTTACAGACATTAACAGTGAGAATAAATAAATAAATAAATAAATAAATAAATAAATAAATAAAACAGGGAGGGACGGGGTCACTGGTTCAGAATGAATTAATTTGTCTGCCATTTCTTTGCACAGTAGCTAGGTGTCACTAGTGAGCAATGCTGAATGAAGCTTCGAGTAATGAACCTTTGGCTGAAGCAATAGGCGGCGAGGTCTCAGTGGTTCAGGAAGCCTCCCCCTGTCTAATAGGCAAAACTGTAATGTTTTGGTCCAGAAACCATTTATACCAGATATTACAGTATTAATATGCAAATAGTTACAAATGTTGTGAAAAATACATGTTAAAACTGTATAAATTAATAAAGAAAAGATCATATTATGTGTCATTGGCAATATGACCAAAATCATACTTCAAGATAAGACATTTTATCAATAACAGCAGGTCTGTAAATCAGTTCTGTTCAGGAGGAGGTTTATTTAAAGTAAACTGGATTATAATAGAATAATTGATCAATTGTTTACAGTATGATCAGATGATTTGGGTTTATATATTTTACAACAAATAACATGTTTTATTGAATGATACATTTTATTGAAAGGTAATTTTGATAGTAATAATAAATATGATTTATATGACACTACAATAAGAACTGAATGACTGATTTCCATCAACTCAAATATAGTTTGAGAAAAGCACAGACACACACCATCACTCATCATGACTCACAAACACACACTGATCTTACTGTCTATATGAGGATTCATTACACACATTTATTCTGTCATGTTATTTTACTGTAGTATTAATGTAATGAAGAGAGAATAAGAGACTCTAGAACATCTCACTGTTACTGATTTATCATGCAGCTCAAAGCATTATGGGTAGAATCTCTCATCAGTCTGTTCTCATTCATCAACACAATTTCACTGATGATCCAGAATAAACATAAAACCCAGGATAGAGCGGTTGAGTGAATGTGGTCTGGACTGTGTGGATGAGGCTCATTGTGTTTCTGTCGACGCTGTAGAAGGACAGAGTTCCTGCACTGTGATCCACACACACTCCTGTTCTACACACTCCTGTTCTCCTGCTGATGGGCTTTACATGGAGATCAGTCGTTATGTTATTGTGTATGAATGAGTAACTGGAGGAAGAGCAGGACAAACTCCAGGACTGATCATTACGTCCAAACACATTCTCATCACCCGATCCCGTCCTGCTGATGCTCTTATATGACACTGATATTAACACATTCTTGACCCACTCAATCTCCCAATAACAGCGTCCACACACACTCTCTCTACACAACACCTGAGGATATAAATAAAATCTGTCTGGATTATCAGGATACGGCTGGACTATGCCAGTGTTAGTGATCACTCTGTTCTCCTCAGACAGACGGAGGAGTTTATTCATTGTGTTCGGATCCAGAGTGAACTGATGAGAATCTGATGGAGAGAAAACACATCAGTGATTTACAGAAACTTTCTATCATGAGTCTTAATTTCAGATCTGACTGAAGTTAATTTAGGGTTTTTCACAATTTCGTATTACAGAAGCAAATCTTAAAGCGTAACTCTCGGCAAAATGCAACCTAGGGTCTTTTTGTGAATCTAACCGAGGCAAACTTTCGTTTAAAAGCATAATTAGGATGGAACTGTGGCGTGTGCACGAACTGTGATTGACAGTCAGATCTCACACAGCCCTGTGCTGATTTGTATCAGAAGAACCGGGAGTTTTTGTAAAACAAATAACAGGCTCCAGGTGGAGGTAGAAGCGCAGGTTTTTTTCTAAAACAGGCTTATTTATGTTGTTCTGTCGGAGCATAGTGTCAGTTTCAGTGAATATGATAAAAAAAATCTTGTCGACTGCAGCTTTAAGAAATGTCATTCTGTAATAGATTTTGTCAGAAATGAGGTTTTAACTGAAATTGCCATGGTTCCCAAGCAGATAAGATAGGATTCTAAAGTTAAGATCTTTCTGTAATTAGGAATTGATCGGTAAGCCCCTCCCCTCGAACACAGATGAACCAATGGCAGTTGAGTATCAGTTGCACGGGGACTGGAACCCGGACAACTTTAGGTTTCAGCGCCATAGAGAAACATTGGAAGATCCGAAGCTTTCATCGTTTTGATGGTGTTTATACTACAAAAATGGTAAAACGATGTGCCTGGGGTTCTAGTAACACTGATTCCAGGTATCCTGAGAATGTGTATGGGTATTCATGTTTTGAATCACCGTAGTGTGCGTGCGTTCATCAGCTCATTTAAAGGAGAACTCCGGTCAATTTTAACATTGAGCTCATTTTTTTGTACATTTTTTTGTACATTTGGAGTGCTGTCAATACAGAGAACAACGACAAAAATCGGTGTTGCCTACACCGTGTTATCCTCTTTTTAAAATTTGCCTCCTATTGGCTTCAATGGGGCAAGTTTTAAACCTGCTTTTAGGCTCTTAACATCCTTGATGTGTCATTACAAGTGCACAGGTCATGGGAGTGATTCCTTCGGAGTGAACGCGGGTGAATCTGACTGCAGTAGATGTGAAAGATATGAATAAAAATAATGTTTATTCAGCCAGCGCACATACCTGTATTTACATCCTGTTTTCGGTCGAAGTCCACAGTAGTCGTTTGTCGAGTTCACGCTCGTAGGTAAATAAGCAACAGTAGAACAACTCGACAATCGATTACTATGGACTTCAACCGAAAACAGGATGTAAATACAGGTATGTGCGCTGGCTGAATTTTAAATTTTAAAAAGAGGATAACTCGGTGTAGGCAACACCGATTCTTGTCGTTGTTCTCTGTACTGACAGCACTCCAAATGTACAAAAAAATGAGCTCAATGTTAAAATTGACCGGAGTTCTCCTTTAAAAAGTGTGAAAAAGATTTATGCAAACGGACCATTTATCAGCGACTGAAGCCCGGTTAATTTATCAATGATGTGGGCGCAGTAACCTGTTTCCCTAAGGATTCAATCCCAATAAAGATGAAACCGTTCATTTTCTGGTTGTCATATTAAGTTACAATTAAAAACAAAAAGTCCACGTTAACATACAAACCTAAATAGCTAACTGTTCTCACATCATGTACAGTGAAGGTTATTAACACATAAACAAAGGTCTACATTTCAGTGCCTCTCCATATTACAGTTTTTTCCAACTGCTTACATACAAAATCTTTTCATGTCACATGATTTTTTAAACCTCTCACTCAAGATCTCAAAACCATAAGCTATTTCTCAGCCTTTGACTCAGTTTTCAATTGCATTAAACACTTTTTTCAAAACACTACACACAATTCTCTACCTAAAACATAAAAATCTAACAGGAAGTGACTTGCTTTTCTTTTCCAAACACAAGCAATCAAAATGCTACAATTATTCACCAGGTCACACACTCCTCATATGTGCAAACACGAATTGCTTAACTGATCACTAACCAATCACTACTTTACTGTAGTATAGGCCTAAATAGGTCAAAGGTCAGACGATCTGTTTTGAACAATGGATTCCTGGGACCCCCCGGGACCCCCTGGTGCATTGGTGTTTACAGTGTACTTGTAACATCAGATTACTTTCACTGTAAAACATTGTATTGAAATGTAGATATAAGCCAATGAAAGACCAAAGAGCTTCAGATTTAGAACAGCAGTGTTTACATGGTATATCCAAAAATGTACTATTATGAAAGAAGTGTTTGCCATTTGATGCAAATGCTTCATTCTGACTTGTGTTTATGGCATTTTGAATGCAGTGTTACATTTTGAAGGAGATGTGAGGCATTTTGCATTTTGTGTGTGAAGTTTGGGGAATTGTGTGTAGTAGGGGGACCATATTCCAGGACATGTCTGGCCAGGATTTCGAGATCGCCCCCAAAATATCCGGGATACGGCTTTTGCTTCCTCGCCGCCATTAATTTTGTTTACATGCACACCTTTTGATGAGAGGTGGTCCTTCTGTGTCCAAAATGTATCAAAAACATCTTGGGACAAGGTTTTCACACTGACAGCAGTCATTGTAAGACAGTTAGCAACTCCATTTGTTTGTCCGAGTTCGCAACAGTAACTAAGGGGAGCGGGGCTTACCGATTGGTCAATTGTGAAACTGTCTGATCTTTTACAGTGAGAGAGAGAGAGAGAGAGAGAGAGAGAGAGAGAGAGAGAGAGAGAGAGAGTATATACGTACATTTGCGTACTCCTGCTGTAATCCTGATCTCTCCTCCATGATCCACACTACAAAAGACACACAGTTAATCAGTAAACACACACACACACACACACACACACACACACACACAAACACACTCACCCACACGAAAACACTCTTCTCTCTCACACGCTCACTCTCTCTCTCTTGCTCTCGTGCGCATGTGCGGAGTGAGTGTTACGAGGATCGTGTGAGTGAGAATGCTGCTGTTGTGAGGGGATTCATAAATTTTGGGGCATCTCGCCCGGGGGGGCGGGGTTACGTCCTGCGTCACATCTCTCATGCGGGTTCTCGTCGACCAGGGTCAGCGCGCACCATAGCGCACACAGGCAGGCACAGAACTAGCTAGCGAACCTAGGTCTTAAATCTAATAAGTTATGTTTTTTACAACACGTTTTTTGATGGAAAAGTGATGTTTAATTTCCAAAGTCTTTGTTTAGTGAACGAAAGCGAAATCAGGAATTGCGGTCTTTCAGTTTGTTTATCGTTACCTAGCTACCAAGGGTTTAAGTTGTACAAGATGTGCTGTAGCCTTAATTACAATGGCCAAGTCGCGTTTCATATTAACAGATGATAGGCTTCGCTCAGTTTATTAAATACATCCAACCTGAAATGTCTCTTACAAACTACAATGAATCAATACACTGACATGGCAATGCTAGACAGGTAGCCTACTTTGTTTTGCACAGTCCTACCGTTGATTTTGTCACTCTTCCTCTCCACTCCTAGACCTACGTCTGGTGAAGCGGGGGAAACTTTTACCTTGATAAAGTTAGGCCTACTTATTGTATTGCAGAAAAGAAAAGTAAACTTCCAGTTAACTCCAGTTAACCAGTTCATGTTAAGGGAAAATTTGACAAATGGTCGACGATAACCCGCATGAGAGATGTGACGCAGGACGTAACCCCGCCCCCCGGGCGAGATGCCCCAAAATTTATGAATCCCCTGTTCGTGTTGGATTGCTTGTTTTTAAGTAACTTATTGGTATAATATTGTAGAGGAAAATAATTAGTGTGTGAAGTATAATTAAGAGAAGGTCTATACTACAGTCTCAAATGAAGAAAATACCGCTCTGTTGTAAGTCTCAATTGCTCAAACATGTTGTTTGTTTTAGATGGGGTCCCATCTGCTTTGATGTCGTTGATCTACTAGCCTCTGGTATCTGAGAGTCGCCAAGGAGTTTTTCGACAGTGTTGTCAATATATATATATATATATATATATATATATATATTTGTACACGAAAACATATAATTGAGTTTTTGCCCAAACTTCAAAGGCCTGTTTTAAATGATTAAAACTAGAGGCATATCTTAACTTTAAATCCTGTAATAGGACAGTCATTAACAAAAAGCCACATTTGTGTGGCAGTGTATTTTACACTGGATAAATGAATAAATCAGTAGTGACACGTAACCTAGTGTCACGATATGGTTGTGGAAAAGGAGAGTGAGGACTCAATTGCAGAGGTTGAATGTTTAATAAAGATAGAAAATAAATCCAGGTACAAATGAAAACAAAGCAGGCAAACAAGCTAAACAGGTCTTTAGCAGGAACACGAGGAAACATATATATAACGAACCAGCACTGGACTACAAACACCGGGAGACTAAATAGGGGAGCAAACAAAGGAGGGT
The DNA here is from genome assembly GCA_021464565.1 of Rutilus rutilus. NCBI lineage: Eukaryota > Metazoa > Chordata > Actinopteri > Cypriniformes > Leuciscidae > Rutilus > Rutilus rutilus. Next base: position 11,931,090 of record JAJAQA010000005.1, on the reverse strand, counting down.
AACCAGTAAGGCAGGTGGGACAAATTAATCAATAATCACATAACAAGATGGGAGGAGCAAGACAATAGACAGGAGAGCACATGGCACAAGGAAACACATGACAAGCCATGTGCTCACAACAAACAGGACTAGAACACAAGAACATGACGAACCGGGAAAGTCAGAGCGTCACCAAACTAAGAATTAAACCAGACAGACGTGACAGAACCCTGACACCTGGCAAGTATCTTCATTCACCAACTTGCAACACAGACTGCATTGCTAAAACACACATATGTGGGAGATGTGCAATGGATAAAAATAACTCGACTTGAATAAACCCATTAATGGCATGTTTGACTCATGCTCTTAACGAACTTTGTTTTATTTCCATATTGTGAATAATAAATGTGTATCATTTTAATTTGCTTGTTGTTACACAATGAAGCCTAACTTATTGTAATCATTATTTGACGTAGCCTACTTTTACACTCAGAATTATTCCTTGGCATCCTCACATACTAAACTGCATTTTGTTTGCATGCTGGAGGTATGCTCGATCCCCATCGTTTGACTATGTTCCATCTAATTATTAGAACTGGCGGCTACTGACAAGTCGATGAATGCTGTTATTGCCTCTGTGAAACAGTTACCCCTATATGCGAGGTCCGTTACCCAGTGCATAGATGCGTTGTCAGATGCTGTGCAGGAAGTTATGATCAGTGGTCTCAATCAGGCCAACTACTTTTCCCTAGCCATTGATGAGAGCACTGACAACACAGATGTAGCCCAGATGTTATGTTACTCTGATGGAAAGGAGTTCAGGGAAGAGCTGTTTTCTTTTATTCCATTAGAAGGGCACACGACTGGGGACATTATATTTATGAAAGTGGAAGAGTTGTTTAAGCTGCATTCATGGTCATTTGGGAAGGTTAACCTAATCGTGACAGACGGGGCTCCTGCGACGGTGGGAAAGCACAGAGGTCTGGTAAGCAAAGTGAAGGAGATCGCCCCCCCCAAATACATGAACTGCATTGCCTCATCCACCAGAGTGTCCTTTGCGCCAGGCTTAGCGGTTAGCTAAAGGAAGTTATGGATTAAGTGATGCGAATCATTAATTTTGTCAGGGGAACATCAAGCACACAGCATCGTCTTTTCCGACAACTTGTGGCTGAGTCAGAAGAGGCCACTTACGAAGACTTGCTGCTACACAATGTCGTGTTCTAGTTAAGCAAAGGGAGCGCGTTGGGCCGCTTCTGTGCGCTTCTGGATGAGGTCAAGGCGCTCCTTAAATTAAGATGAGGGTAGCAGCTGATCACCTTGCCCTCCTGGAAGATGAAAATTTCATGTCTAATGTTGCATTTTTAGCGGATACATTTGGCAACCTAAATCAGCTTAATCTGCAGCTACAGGGGAAAGGCAAAACCATAGCGGACATGGTTGAGAAACTGGAATCATTCTTGAGGAAGCTGGAGTTGTTGGAATCAGATCAACTGATCAACTATCAACTGGCCGGCTGCTACATTTCAGTACACTAAAAACACAGGCCCTGGGAGAAGTGACAGAGCTGATGGTGGACTTCATCAAGGAGCTACGGGCCAACTTCACTTCTAGGTTTGTGGACTACTCTATCCCAAAGGATATTATTGCTTTTGTGCGTGACCCTCTCACAGTCCGACCAGGAGACTTCTCCTCCCTGGTGAAAAAAACGATCCCCTTGTTGGACAAGGCAGCATTTCAGATAGAGTTAATTGATTTCCAAACAACTTCCCTGGTCATTGATGCGCTCAGAAGTGCGGCGTCTGTGAGTGCCTTTTGGGTGGCATGCTCAGAAGAGTACAGTACAATCAAAACACAATGTTCCCTTCCACCTATACATGCGAGTCAACCTTCTCATCAATGAATGCGATAAAGACACATGAGAGAAAACAACCAACGCATAAATTCTGGAAAACTGTCTGTGGATTAAAGTGACATCCATATTACCCAACATTCAAAAAAATCATGACTGATGGAAGATGCCAGTTTTCACATTAAGTGAGTAGCCTACTAAGCCTGTGTAATAGCTAAGGGTGGCACGGTACATGAAAAAACATCCAAACCGTTCGGTTCACTTGTCTCGGTTCGGAGCGTGTGTGCGTTTCACATATGTACTTCAATGGTCTAGTGGCAGAACTTTTGCCAAGCGTGTCATAGGTTCTGAGTTCTAATCCGCACTCGTATATTTTTTTTTTCATCAAAACCGATTATGTTTATCAGTGGTTGTATATTAAGCAGGGACAGATTTGTGTGAATTTTGTTTTGTGATTTCACCGGAACGAATAGAGAGTCTCCTCAACGGATTGAAGCACGCGTCCGAGTGAAGATTGTGCGGTGTGTGCGCGAGCCACAAGAGAACACTGTATCAGCGCCACTGATCGCAGCGGCAACGAGCACTTTGATCACTTAATTAAAAAAAACACATTTCAGCGCTAGATTGCTTCTTATTTAACAAACGAACGAATCGAATACTTTGCTAGTTAACTGGAGATGTTTTATTTATTTATATTGGTACATCCGTGCCACGAGATGTTTCAAAAGTGGTGGGGACAATTAGCCTGGCTAACGTCAGACCTCTTTCTCTTTGAGACGTGGTCTGGGAACCACATGTTCATTTTCTCGTATTTGAGGCGTGGTTTACGAATGCCCAGAGCTGTTTATTGGGCGCTACAAATATCTATCAAATGCGCCTGTACGTAGCTCATAGCCAATCGTTTCAATTATACCAGATGACGTATGTAGAGCAACAGATATTCAACGAAGAAGCCGACGATGGGTCAGAGATTTATGTGTACACCAGAGTCCTGCACGGGTCCGATTTTGTAAATCCGCACCCGCAGTGCTTAAAACAGCACCCGACCCGTTTCCCAACAGCAGCACTAATTAAAATCTGCACCCGACCCGCTTAAAATAGAACCGACACCCGACCCGCACCTGAAATAAAATCAGTTTAGACTATCACATTATAGACACACTTACAAAAATGTTTATTGCCAGGTCATACATAAGTTATTACACGACAATTAACACAAGGACAACTTCTGTCAAAAGGCCGATACATGAAGAACATGGCTAGCGTTACCAAAAAACTGAGTAGCCTTATAACATTTTACCAATCGAACAGACGCGGCTACAACACTATGCCACACAATTTCGTCTAGCCGACATCTGACCATTTTGGGTTCAAACTCGCCCTGCACACCACACATACTTAACAGTGTTAAATATGAAAAATACCGTTCGATAGAACTGCTTTGTTACCACAGTTTCTGCGTGCTTCCTTAGGGATGAAGTTCCACATTTGCGGCTATCCAACACGAAAATGTTTGCAGCAAACCCTTTCACAATATTTTCTTCATATAACTCCAAATTTCTCTCACACACTGGACTTGATTTTTGATGACGTATTGTGGACAACTTTACAATCTCCACTAGCTATTATTTTCTTCAACTCCTCAGCATCCATCTCGACGACTGCAAGCAGATCGCGCGCACGGTTATGTTGTCATCGTCTTGCTGCTCCCTCCCCGTTCTGTGATTGGTTCCCTAGCTGAGGCAAAAATCTGGTCCATGGTATCCAGGCTGCCTAGCAGCGTGAATAAAATTGCGCTGCGCTCAAGGCAGCATGGGGAAACCCAGGCTAGGGGACAATATCGACCCTGGCAAAAAGTGGTGGGGACATGTCCCACCCGCAAATTATGATGTCGAGACACGAGGAGAAATTGACAAAGAACTGTCCGACACAGCCCACGCAGCTCTCACTACAGATGGATGGACCTCCAGGGCCACTGAAAGTTTACTCATGGTGACCGCTCACTATATTACTTGGGAATGGCAGTTTTGGAGTAAATTTTTGACGTGTACACGGATAAGGCAAAATGTACTCAAACTCCCAAAGGGGGCCTCGCTTTTTTAACAGTTTTACTGATCATTTTTAACAGTATTACTGGGCCTGTAATATCAATAAGCTTTTGTATTGGACCAACTCCTGAAGAGTTTCTGAACACCCTGTTTGGGCCCGAATGGAATTGTCATCCTCATAATTCTATAATAGTAGCCAATACTCTTAAAATATGGGTTCAATTTAGGAAGCATTTTGGGTTAATCAAACCATCTGCTCTGGCTCCTATAGTAAACCATTTATCTTTACTACCATCATGTTCTGATCCAGTTTTTCGTGACTGGTCAAGGACATTTATGATAAAGGAATATTTATATCCTTTTCAGAATTGTCAGAAGTTTGATCTTCCCAAAACACATTTTTCGCTTCTTTTAGATCAGACATTTTGTACAAAATCAGTTTGCCCAGTTTTCTAATCTTCCTCCTGATTCTAAAATGGACACCCTTCTCTCTCTTAGCTCAGACAGAAAAGGGCTAATTTATGAATAAATAGATTAATTAAATCCTGACCCCTCTATTTCACTTAAAAATACTTGGGAACGAGAACTGGTGGTCACTATACTTGAAATAGAGTGGGATTATGTAATTGATTTAGAACATTCTTACTATATATGCGCCCAGCACAGTTTGATGCAATGCAAGATTCTTCACAGAGTACACTACACCAATGCCAGACTAGCCAAAATATACACAGAGAGAAGTGACAGTTGCAATAGGTGGAAACAATCTCCAGCCAATCACACTCACATGCTCTGGTTAAAGAAAAGCAGAGCTGTGGTTCATTTAATTTGTATATATACTAGATGTTGTATCTGCACAAAATGCCAAAACATATATTTTGTAATAAGAAAAGCCAGGTATGTGCACATGCATCACCTCATTGAACCTCACCAAACACAGTCCCATACTACATAAGTTGCAAAACTATTTTACTGATGAAATAGCAGGGCAGCGTGACAACAAATTTCTGTGGACTTGTATGAGTGTGTCTTTACTCTATGTGTATGCATTTTTATGGGAGAGCGGGAGAAAGTGAATAAAGTTATTTTGTAACTTGGAAATGGTTTGTGATTTATATCCTATTCTTTGTTATATTTTCTTAGTCTTTGTGCGTTTTGGTTCTTTTGCTGTTGTAGGGTGTCAGGACCTCTGAAATAAATGAAATAATTTTGCAAAGTGATATGTAAAGACCTAGAACTACTTTACCTGTGCGTTTACTGGAAATAATTGCACACTTTAGAATTTTCGTCAGCCAATCAGAATGAAGCATTCAGTAGTCTCGTAGCATAACTAGAGCTAAACCTCTGCAAACTTTTGTAAATGTAGTAATGTAATATATATAACAAAGTATAACTGGTTTGTAATAAGTAATTAAGTGGTTAAGATTGTAATGCTGTTTTTGGTGTTGCTTAAAACTCTACATACTTGAGTTTATCCAGTCTGTAGTTTGGATGGTTGAGTTTATCAGTGAGCAGCTTGACTCCTGAATCTCCTGGGTGATTGTAGCTCAGATCCAGCTCTCTCAGGTGCGAGGGGTTTGAACTCAGAACTGAAGATACATATCCACAGCCTTCCTCTGTCACCATACAGCCAGACAATCTACAAAGACATACAGCAACAGTCCACATGACTTTAGTTTGGCAATCAGGCGTTACTATCACACACTGACCTTGGCTGCGTTTCCCAAAAGCATCATAAGCCTAAGTTGATCATTGAGACCATTGGTGGCAATTGTTCTACGATCAACTTAGGCTTACGATGCTTTTGTGAAACTCATCCCTGTGCAGTTTGTATTTGCAACTGTTATTTTCTATAGACTCAGTCAGAAAAGTGTCTGTGGAAATGTACCAAAGTAAAAATATTACTTTTCTAAATGAAGTTTAGTCGTCAGACACATTTATGATTATTTGCATTATAGAAATATCCATCCATCCATCTTCTTCCGCTTATCCAGGGGGGCCGAGCAGCAGTCTAAGCAAAGAAGCCCAGACTTCCCTCTCCCTAGACTCTTTCGGGGGAATACCGAGGCGTTCCCAGGCCAGCCGGGAGACATAATCCCTCCCCGGGAAGGCGTCCAGGAGGCATCCGGAACAGATGCCCGAGCCACCTCAGCTGGCTCCTCTCGACGAGGAGGAGCAGCGGCTCTACTCTGAGCTCCTCCCGAGTGACCGAGCTTCTCACCCTATCTCTAAGGGAACACACATCCACCCTAAGGAGAATGCTCATTTCGGCCGCCTATATCCGGGATCTTGTCCTTTAGGTGATAAACCCACAGCTCATGACCATAGGTGAGAGTAGGAAAGTAGATCGACTGGTGTGATGAGGTTCAGTGTTTGGAAGGAAGAAGACAGAGTCGGCGTGACTGGGACTCGTACCTTTTATTGTGAAAACTCAAAACAATAAACAAAAGGCGTGCACACAGCGCATTCACCATTGCCTCGCTACAGCACCAAAAACAGTCTCACATTAATACTCTTTCCACAGCTTGTGCTCAACTCTTTCCACTTGATCAGCTCAGACTCATTCCACGTTGTCAGCCACTCTTTCCACTAGATAATGGCATACGAGTCCTCAGTCCTTCTCTCTCTCACTCCACAGCGGCTTATATCAGGTCTCTCCACGCCAATTACTGCAACAAGACACAGGTGTTCGTCTTTTGCATTTGACCCCATTACAGACCTCGCAGAACCACGCCCCCCCTTGCCACAAGATTTCAAGATTTTCAAGATCAAGATTTTCCTTGCAGCTTAGCTCCTTCACCACGACAGACCGGTACATCGACCGCGTTACTGCAGAAGCTGCACCGATCCATCTGTCAATCTCCCGTTCCATCCTTCCCTCATTCGTGAACAAGACCCCAAGATACCTGAACTCATCCACTTGAGGCAGGAACTCTACACCAACCTGAAGCAGGCAAGCCACCCTTTTCCGACTAAGAACCATGGCCTCGGACTTTATTATAGAAATATTTATACCTATTTCAGCCTTTCATTAGGTATTTCTTATTTTTAACTGTTAGCAGTAATTTCAATTGACTATTCTGTTTTTTATATTTTATTGTATTGTTTTGAAAATATTGAAAAATTTAAAATATATAATCTACATTTAGATAAGAAACATTAACAGTCATACAAATAGGAGTGAATGTGTGCATATTTTAAAATAAATTATTGTTTGCAAGTAGTTCAAATGCATTAATTTACAATGAATTCTAGTAGCTAATAAATTCTTAATTTTCCTTAAATAGCTTCAAATTTAAACTAACTTAAGATTTTATTTTAGCAGAAAACCTCAGGGAGCTAATTACAATAAAACACAAATGATACACCTTAATATTTCTTAATTGTTGAGAGATTTATAAACAATTCTCATTACAAAATTGGGATTAAAATTGTTGATTTTAACATTTTCAGATCCATGTTATGAGTAGCCATCCATGTTAACTCACTTGCAGGAGTTCATGTGGAGTAGCATTTACTGCAGTGGACTCAAACTCAGCTCCTCGAGGGCCAACCGCCTGCAGAGTTTAGCTACACCCTAAATAAACATGTCAGATCCAGCTAATCAAAGTCACCAGTATTACTAAAAACTTCCAGGTAGGTGGTTTGGACCTGCATGGATCTAAACTCTGCAGGACAGTGACCCTCCAGGAGCTCAGTTTGAGACCACTGATTTACTGTGAACTGAGTCGCTCTGAAACACTGAAAACACAGGATCATGAGTTCATCATCATATCATGTGTTAGTGTTCTTACTTGTGCTTCGTTTCCTGTGAGTAGTAAGTAGCTCTGTTCCAATTTTGTTTTTTGTTTTTTTAGATCAACCTCTTCAGTCTTTGATAAATTACTCTTGTGATTTTCTTTGGATTTATTTGCTCTGTTTGATTTTCTGACATTTTTTTTCTATTTTTTTTTTTGACATTTTTAGATGTTTTTTAATTTACCTTTTTGGGAAACACTCACCCTTATTGGCTTTTTGTATTGACTCCTTGGAAAAAAATTGGAGTTACAGTTTTGGAATTACTTTATCATTAGCCTTCTACATTCAGATCTCACAGCCTAGTTCTAACCTTGGTCCTTACAGTCAGAATTTATATATATACGATTACATCACAACCTTCACAATTTGATTTTCATACTAAGCCATATCCTGTTCTTTCAACCATGCATTGTTAGAATTCATGAAAAAAAATCCCAGCCAACTGATAAGTAACACTGTTTCGCCATTTGGTGTGTGGTGTTAATTTTGACTCCTGGCTGAGATGCTAAGCATTCACAGCCACTAGATGGCGGTGCTAGCTTGTTCAGTGCTGTCAGAAGCAATCCATGTATGAAATATAAGCATAAGTCATTTTGCAAATTCAAACTTTATACAGTCAATTCCTGTCCCCCCCACCCCAAGCAATATTTTTCCCAGACTTGTGCAGTCCATGTAGTTCATACTTCTGTATAAATATGAAAAAAAAAAAAAACCACATTCCTGCAAATGTTGTTTTGTCTCTTGGGGGCGCTAAGCGGCCACTTACCTCACTTATTGGTTAAGTCCGCCTCTGATTATAGCATAGTTAGTTATTTTAAAACCATTCACCTCAGTATTTCCAGCTTACAGTTTGGACTCTTCAGTCCATCAGAAAGAAGCTTCACTCCAGAATCCTTCAGGTCATTGTTACTCAGGTCCAGCTCTCTCAGAAAGGAGTTTGAGGATTGTAAAACTGAAGACAAATGTTCACAGGACTGAAAAGTGAGATTACAGCACTGTAGCCTGTGTAGAGAACAAAACAAACATCAATAGTAATGCTTATTAGCTATTATAATCTGGAGCTTTAAAATACCTTTAACTGTAGTGATGTAGGCAAAGCTAAAACAATTTTCTCTTCATAAAACATCAAACCAGCATTTATATCATCACATACATTACATTTATTCATTTTTCTGAACAGTCTAGGCCAGCAAGTTACCCATTTAAAATGAAGGCAATTACAAAAGACTAACAGTGTTTATAAATGAATGTAAAGGAGACTCTTACAGTGCTCTTCTGGTGTTTCTGATCACTGGCAGCAGTCTCATCAGTGCTTCATCAGATCTTCTGTATTTCTGCAGTTCAAACATCTCTTGAGCCTCTTCTGACATGAGGAGCACAAACACCAGACCAGACCATTGAGCAGAGGAGAGATTCTGTGCTGAAAGATTTCCTGAGCTCAGATTATTCTGGATTTCCTCCACAAAGTTATCTTTCAGTTCACTCAGACAGTGGAAGAGATTGATGGTCTTCTCTACTGATTTCTCCTTCTCTATTTTCTTTTTGATATAGTTAACTGTGTTTTTCATGTTCTCTTTTCTGAGTTCCAGTCCTGGCAGTATTCCCTTCAGGTCTCTCTGATTGGACTCCAGTGAGAGACCCAGGAGGAACCGGAGGAAAAGGTCCAGGTGTCCGTTCTCACTCTGTAAAGCTTTCTTGACTGCAGCATTATAAAGCTGAAACAGTGGCTTTTTGGACAGTCTCCATGTCAGTTTTTTTCTCCAGGATTGAAGGAATAGGTCAGCTTTCTCATCTTTGCCCATCATAAACACATAAAGAGCAGCAAGGAATTCCTGCATGCTGAGATGTACAAAGCTGTAAATGTTTCTTACTGAAACCTTTTCCTCCTGAAACATTCGAGTGCATAACCCAGAGTACAACGACCCTTTTTGGACATCTAGTCCACATTCCTCAAGATCTTCTTTGTAGAAAATCAGGTTTCCTTTCTCCAGCTGTTGAAAGGCCAGTTTCCCAAGCTTCAGAATAATCTGATCAAAAGACACTGCATTGGCTTTAAGTTCAGGGTCATCACAGTATTTTTCTTCCATCTGTTGCTGCTGAGAAATTAAGAAGTTTGTGTACATCCCTGTGAGAGTTGTGGGAGTTTTGTCATTACTTTCTCGAGCCAGTAGAGGCTGAAGAACAGTGAGAGAGATCCAGCAGAATACGGGGATGTGGCACATAATGTACAGACTCCTGGATTTCTTGATGTGACTGAGGAGGTTTCCAGCAACCTCAGGACTGCTGTTTTTGATGAAGTATTGCTCTTTCTGCTCATCGTTAAATCCTCGCACCTCTGTCACCTGATTAATGTAATGACGGGGTATCAGACTGGCTGCTGCTGGTCTGGATGTGATCCAGATGAGAGCAGAGGGAACCAGGTGTCTCTTGATAAGGTTTATTATTATCTTACTCACTGTTGTTTTTTCATTTACATTTGTAAATGTGTCATCTTCTTTAAAGTTCAAAGGAAAGCGACATTCATCCAGCCCATCAAAGATGAACATAACTTTACCATCACCTTCAGGAAGAGAGGGCAATTCTTCAGGACTACCAAAGAAGTATTTGTTGAGCAGTCCCATGAGACTGCACTCTCCTTTAATCGAATTCAATCTACGGAATGGAAGTGGAAATATGAAGACTATATCCTGATTCTCTGTTCCTACAGCCCAGTCAAAGATGAATTTATTGACAGAGACAGTTTTTCCCACTCCTGCAATCCCCATTGTCAGCACTTTTCTGTTTCGTCGACCCGTGTCACACTGGACTTTAAACATGTCATTACACACGATTGGCTTCTCCTTATCAGTCAATTGGTTGTGATTTGATTCGATCTGTATCACCTCATGGTCGTTCACTCTTCCTCCAGTCTCATTCCCCACCACATATAAATCAGTGTATATATCGTTCAGGTATTCCTGATGACCCGTCTCTGAATTACCAACCAATATCTGCTCGTAGTCCTGTTTTAATTTGTCCTTCAGTGTGAGGCTGGTCTTTGTGTATTTATGAAGAGTAGCTTCTCTATCGTCTGCAGTTGATCCTTTAAGAAATAGGGGAAAAGTAAGTGATTGTGTTTTTCATAAAATCATGCTTCTACTATATTCAAATTAATCACACTCTTACTGCAATAGTGTTTACATGCACATCTTACACTGATTATGCTGAAGTTGACAATATAAATGGTGATGACAACGCATTGACTAACGCTGACTCGAATGCAATTGGTTTAAATAAAAAAAATCGTAATAACTTCTGATTAATTTCTAATTCCTTCCAGAGCATTCCTTGGATTGTCACTATTGGACTCTGATCAACTTAAGGCCATGCTGACCAAAATAATTAAAAGCTTTTTGATCAAACCATTGACATCTAGCACACCAAACAATAAATTAGACTGTATTAGGGTTAGGTTGGGGTTATTGCAATGACCCTTTATATGTAGAAGTTGCTTGTAGAAGTTTTAATTCAGGATTTAAGACTCTTGTAAACCATTTAACCATTCGTAAAAAATTACTAGACAGTCTGTTCTAATAAATGTACTTGTATAAGATCTGCTGCTGTTCTTCTTGGCCCTGTAATTGTTGCTTGCTGTTATATTTTCTCGTTTCCATGTACAGGCAGTGATTGTTATTTACCCCTGATCTCTTCTGAATGAGCTCCAACCGTGGCAGACGTCTTTATATTGCCTTCAGCCTGACTTGAGTGTGTGTGTGAGAGAGGATCACTCACTGGGAAACATAGACCACACAAACACATCAGCAGAGCAAAGTCAGTCAGTCACATTACAGTCACTGTGAATTAAATGCTACCTTGCTTGTGATTGTTCTCCAGCTGATCAGCCAGATTATTCTGGTTTATCTTCCTCAGGATCTCCACTGTGATCTTCACAGCTTCTTCTGGCCCAAAACATGCTACCATCTTATCCACTGTGTCTAAGATATCTGCATTCTCCATTTCAGACTTTGATATATGCTTGTTATTTTTTAAGTGCCATTTAAACTCCTTCAGATGATCTTTTCCCAGGTCCATCAGTGAGTTCTTGAGCAGCTCTTCAACAGACGCCATCGTCCTTTACAGATTCACAGCTGCAAGACAAAAAGAAAAAGATCTGAAGTAGTTTCACTCTTAACATTTGGACCTGAGTGCTCAAATGTTATTTGGATTATGTAATGAAGCTGTTTTCGGATCAGGACTCTCATCCAAACAAATCTATTAACCCTCTGGTCCTCTTCGTTTAGGGGTCACACTTGGCTCCTTCGTGGTCAAAAGTGACCGAAGCCTTAAAATGTAACTTTTTTTCCCAGAAAAACCAATGTAATATATTTTTGGTCAATAATATTTTTTTGATTATTATTTAGAATTTTGAAAGGATTCTATGGTGCTATATAATAATTATAATTTTTTTATGAGCATTTTCTTCCATTAGAATTATTATTATTATTTTTAATAAATGCAACATTTCACGTTAAAATAAAGTGCAGGCCTTTAAAATCTCTTTTTTTTTTTTAAGCGAGGAGTTAAAAAATAAAAATGTATGTAATGTCATGTAACCACCAGTAGGCTGTAGCTCCCTATATAAATACATAGAGAGGCTTTTTGATTTATTTAGATATATATTTAGACATTCTAAAAGACTGTGTGTCAAGGTTTAGATATTTTTATTAGATAAGTATCAGGTTTTTTGCATTATGATTACAATCAAACAATAACATTTGGTTAGAAAGGGAACACAATGCAAGCATTTTTGTTACTCAGTATTTGATCATTAAATTTTTTTACAAAATAAGGGATGGACAGTGATAATTCAAAACACTTTATATACAGACATTTTGCAATTAATTGGTATTTTATTCAGTTTAATTATATAAATGGTAATAAAACTTCAGAAGGGAACAGCAATTATGATCTAACAGCAAAAACATAATAAAATAACATAACAGCAAACAATCATTATCAAACTGTAGGTTAAAAAAGAGGAATACAAATGTAATAATAATAATAAATATTTTAACTATATACATACAAACTGTAATTATTTTATGCAACAGATATCAGGAACATCTATTAGGCTAAAACAAGAGCAAACACAATAATTATCAAACAGTAAATTGAAGAAAAAGAGGAATAAAAATCGAAATAACCATAAATAAATATAATTTTAACTATTTACATTCAAACTTTTGGCTAATTATTTTACACATTGCTGCACATGCAACACATAGTAACACAGTGTCTCTTGCACATTGGAAGTTTGCAATTTTTGCAGAAACTGCTGGTTTTTACATCCTTTGGCAAGCACATTTGGCACCTCTTTCTTTTTTCTGAGTGACTGGTAGTAGAGGGATGTGTTGTGGAGGTACCAGCTGTGGAGGCACCGGCTGATGAGGGACCAGCCGTGGAGGCACCGGCCGATGAGGGACCAACTTCCTCATCTCTGGAATCCTGCACTTTTCTCAGGAAGCTCACAGAGGCTGGTGTGCGAGGAATGTTTTGCCTTCTTTTTATGAAGGGGTACACCAGCGCTTTCCCCAGCTCCTCCAGAAAAAGCCTCCTTCAGTAGCTTTTCGTCTGTCCCCAGGTGGGATTGATTTCCCTCCACAGCACAAATGAATTGTAGGCCGAGACATCAATAATATTGAAGAAGAGAGCCATGGGCCAGCGAGCTGTCTTCCGTCTACATGTGTATGTTCCAACAATCTGTAATATTACACACACATGCACAACATTTTAGTAAATGTTTGGTCATCTATTGATAATGCAATTTACTCTTTTTTTTTTTTTCAATACATTTCAAGTTCAATTTACCATTTAGCTTAGAATATAAGTTATTATTGTACAATTATTTTTAGCAGTGAACAAATACAAAGTAGCACATACCTATCTAGACAGGGTTGTAGTTGTAATCTAAAATCGTTGTAGTCTAAAAGCGTTGTAGACTAAAATCATCTCCAGTTTTCTGTCCTCACGTTCACTGACTGCTGCATCCTTGTGTGTGGTGCTCATAAGAATCACATTCTTGTTCGTTTTTGGGCAGTAGGACATTATGGTGTGTGTCTCTGTGAATGCAAACAGAGATGAAAAACGAGCCCTGTTTCCACTTGTCACAAATGCACTTGGGAGCTCTGGCTTGTTTTTTTCGCACAGTACCTAGCGTCCTTATTTTTCTTCGTAAGAGCTCTGTGCCAAGAGCATAAGAGGTGAAAAAATTGTCACACGTGACAATGTGCCCCTCAAGATCACGTAACATTTCAAGCACCACACGTTTGCCCAGGTTTTGCCCGTGTTGTGCTCCTGCAGGTTTGCCGGTGTACACCTGCATATTGTAGCTGTAGCTGCTTTTGACATCTCATGCTGCCCAGATTTTCAGACCATATTTAGCCGGTTTGCTCGGCTTATATTGCTTGAACTGGCACCGGCCCCCGAACCCAATCAAGCATTCGTCCACTACCCATTTTTCCCACAGTTCACGGATGGGTGCCAGCTTGTCAGTTTCTCTTCTTGCGGCTCTTGTTGTTTTGTCGTCAAAACGTACCACACTTGACAATTTGGTAAAATCTTTCAGAGGCATGGTGGCCCGAAAAATTGCTTTCCCCATCTCACTATGCCACAGGCTTCGTGTTGCTTCGTCATCGGATTTAAAAACAAAATTTTATTTTTTTGAAGTTGACAACATAATATGGTGATGGAAATGCTTTGATAAATGCTGACTCGAATGCAATTGGTCATCATTTACTCACCCTCCAGTTGTTTCAAACCTGTATGAATGTATTGTTTTCCCTACTATGGAAGTCAATGGGGTCCATCAACTGTTTGGCATACAGGTTTGAAACAACTTAAGGCTGAGTAAATGACAGAATTTTTCTTTTTAAGTAAACTATTCCTTTAAGGCCATGCTGACCAAACTTATTACAAGATTGTTGATCAAACCACTGACATCTAGCAAACCAATCAAGACATGAGACTGTATTAGGGTTAGGTTGGTGTTATTGCAATGACCCTGAGTATGTAGGAGTTGCTTGTAGAAGTTTTAATTCAGGGTTTAAAACTCTTGTAAACCATTTAACCATTCGTAAAATCACGACTAGACAGTCTGTTCCAATAAATGTACTTGTATAAGATCTGCTGCTGTTCTTCTTGTAATTACGGTTGCCAGATTTTAATAATTAAACCCCTGGTCAGAGCTTTTCTGTTAAAAGAACTACCCGGCCTTTTCATTAGTATCTGGCAACCATGCGCACGAATGGTTCTTCTTCTACACTGCTGAAGAAGCGCGGATGATCAGACAAGTAAGCTGGAGTTCAGCGATCTTCATTTGAGATTTTCTACTTAAATTAAAGTGTCGTTCAGTCGGTCTGTGTTCTGTCATGAGCTGCTTGCGCTATCTGTGCGACTAAATCTGCAATCAAAATGCAGGCTGATATCCAGCAGTGGTTTTAATGTTGATCATATTATACGAGCAAGAATGCAATGTTTCCTGAATATCCACACGATTTCAAATGTGACATTGATTTTATACAACAGTTCAACAAACAGAAGCGTAACATTAAGTGATGTACTACATTTAAAACAGTATTGTCAGTAGGCTATTATTGCTCTATTTTGCAACGAAAGCCATAGCAGAACTGCAGCACACAGCGGTGATTCGTGAACAAATCTGTGGCTTTGAACGAATCGTGAGATTCAATGACCTGTTCATAAATATAGCAACTTGCTTTGTTACTAAATGAATGAATGAATGAATGACTCCATGACTCACTCATAAAGACAGTGACTTACCGCCACCTACTGGCGATTTTAATTTAATTTTTAAAAGTATCACTTTGTTTTTGCCATCATTGCATATTTATTGAACATTGTTTAATTTAAAGCATTATTTATTTTATAAAGGTACTTATAAAGATAAAAAAAATGAACTGGAAAAATCAATAAAAGGGGGCAAATATTGTCCCTTAATGGAAAAGGTGTGACTGCAGGGGGTACGGCACTCTAAAAACCACTGAACCACTGAACTAAGGAAAAGGGATATGTAGAATTGCACAAGTGCTACTGCTAAAGAGTGCAATGTCAATACAGCCTGTTACCTTCATTTAAATTTCTCATAAGCTTAATTGAATTGGCCTAGAGAGAAAAATTATAATTACATTTACAGTCTAAAGACTACATATAAATAGCTAGCAAAATTAATGTCGAGACTGCAGTTTGACGAAAAGTAATGACAAAAAATGCAATGACCTTTCGTCAACTAAAACTAGACTAAAACTATGAAAGACAAAATGACTAAAATGTGACTAAGACCAATAAGCATTTTCGTCTGAAGATGAAGACTAAGACTAAATAAAAAATGGCTGCCAAAATTAACACTGGTAAGAACAGTGTCAATAGTGTGAGTCTTGCACTGAATGCCTGAGAGTTGGCAGCCCTCGCACTAGTCTAGTAATTAACCACTAGTCTTAACCTGTAATTAAGCTTTTCTCCCCGAATCACGGAAACAAACACCAGTTATTTTGCCATGAGATCTCTTATTTATTATTGTATGTCAAGACAGAAAAGAAAGACAATTTACTGGAGAGGTGGTCTTCATTTCCAGCACACAAAGGTTGGGCATTTATATGCGGTCCAAAGGAACTTACATTATCCTTACAAGGTAGAGAAACTTGTTCATGTTTAAAATCGAATGTATATCTCATGCTGCACAATCCTCATTCCTTATAGAGAATACTTATGCATCAGTGGAAACTATGTCAACTTGTCAAGTCACCTTTATTTATATAGCGCTTTTTACAATACACTGATATCAACAGACAAGACAGAACTGGTTAGAATTCTGTCAATTTTATTACAAACAGTTTTGGCGTTCCATAATTTTCACACCAAGCTAAATTCAAAAGTTGGCAGCCCTGCTAGTGCTAAGCTAAAAATGGTAATTTCCCTTTGTATGCAATTGTGTGAATCATTAGCCAAAAAATAAATAAAAGGTTACTTTGACTGATAGCATTATTATTATTATTATTATTATTATTATTATTATTTTAGATATCGCAATATATTTTTATTATTAATTATTTTGGCCACGACAGTCATGTAGTGAAAAATCTTTGAAAAAAAAATCTCCTATTCTAAATGAGAAATAAATGTTGTGAGATGAATGAGGCTATTTATGAAGAGAGATACAGAGACAAATGAGGCTTCAGAAAGCCGTGTTATTTAAATCTGTAAAGTTCTGTATAAACAATGTATCAATGCTGTATAATTAAGTTTACATCAATGTGAATCCATACAATGACACTTTTAAATCTAAATCTATTAGTATTTTATAAAGTAGTATTTACTAACCATGAATAATGAAGATTGGTGTTCCTTGTTCCTCCACTGAACCTGAACTGTCTTGAGCAGAAGTTATTTTTAAAGTCATAAAGGAATGTGGAGGGGGAAGTTTTCTTCAGAACTTAAACCTGTTAAAACAACTCTTTCAGAAAACTAGTTGAACCAGTTTCAAAAGGAGTTGTGACATGTTGTGAGTGAGGCTTCTTTGGTGAAAAACACCCTTTAAAGTGCAAACTTATTTCTTTACACACCATTGATATCCACTGTTACAGCAGTGTCAGCTTGACAGATGTCCCTTTTTCCCATTGGCATCTTCAGTCAGGGTGGTATTACTTTAATCGGCAGCAGATTTCACGCTAAGGTGGCATTTGTCAACTGGGGAATCCTCTTTATTTTCCCCTGACACTTTGCACAACAAAAGTGAGGAGCCACTCACCTGTGTATTACTATTTTTTGTGTGTTTTTTTTTTTTAACCTTTATTTAACCAGGAAAAGTCCCATTGAGTTACAGTAACTCTTCTCCCAGGGAGTCCTGGCCAAGATAGGCGGCCAAAAAGTTGCAAAGAAAAACATTAAAAAAGACTTGTAAACAAAAAATGACATGCTACACAACAAATCTCTATACATAGACTATACATATACAAACAAGACATTATGTTTAACTTAAGTAAATACAAACATATAATTTAAAGGGTACCTAATTAAAAACAATTACACCGTTCAGTCAGAGTTGACTTTAAAAGGTTTTTAAAAATATTAATAGATGGAAGTGATTCTAAATTGAAGGTGTTTTGGAGTTCATTCCAGACATTTGGTGCATATGATGAAAAAGCTTTTTTTTTACCAAATTCTGTTTTTGTTGATGGAATAATTAATAAAAAAAAATTTGACGACCTTGTTCTGTAAACACTGTTTTGATAAGTAAAGAAATTTGAAATGTAAATGGGTAATTTACCCATTAGTGCTTTGGCAATAAAAAATCAATAAATGGAATTTTCTTCTAAGAGAGAGGGAGGGCCATTGTACAGTTTCATACAGAGTGCAGTGGTGAGTCCTAGCTGTTGCATCTGTAATGAAACGTAAGGCAGAGTGATATAATACATCAGGTAGAGTGCATATAAATTAAATCACCGTAATCCAAACCTGTTAAGAATGATCTCTGCACCAACCTTTTCCTTGCCGAATGAGGAAAGCACCTCTTTAATCTAAAATAAAAACCTAACTTAGGTCTGAGTTTTTTTTAAAAGGCTCTCAATATGGACCCCAAAAGACAATTTATCATCAATCCAAATACCTAGGTATTTGTAAGAAGTCACTCTGTCTATTGGAGTACCACTTTGTGTTAAAATAGTGAAATCCATAGGAGAATGTGAACGTGTAAAGACTATTAATTTAGTTTTTTTAGCGTTTAATACCAACTTTAATCCTACCAGAGATTTTTGTACCTGACTAAAGGCAGACTGTAAATGATAAATTGCTTCCTTTAATGATGTAGCAGAGGTGTACAAAATAGTGTCATCTGCGTAAAAATGAGTGTCAAAAGCTTTAGATAAGTCAATGAATAGAGCAGCACAAGACTTTTTGCCATCTAAAGCTACTGTGTCCTTTCCGGAAACCAGACTGAGTGGAACTTAAAATACAGTTATCAGCTAAAAAATGTTTTAGTTGCTCATTTATAAGAGACTCAAATAGTTTAGACAAAACAGATAATCTGGAAATTGGCCGATAATTATCTAAGGCCGGCGGGTCTCCACTTTTTAATAGTGGGAGGACAAATGCAGATTTCCATGATTTGGGGATAGAACCACTGTATAAACTAAGATTAAAAATGGAAGAGATGGGTTTAGCAATCAAATTTGCAGCAGTTTTGAGAAAAAAATGGCTCAATCTGGTCTGGCCCAGCAGACTTTTTACAGTCCAGGCCTAACAGAGCCTTTTGCACTTCAGAGACAGATATTGAAGTAAAGGTAAAATTATTCAAATTTACATTAGACAAGTTTGTGATAGAAGTTACACTATCTGTGGGGTTGGTTGGGAGTGTTGACTGAGTATCTATTCCTGCATTAATAAAATGCTTGTTGAATGTATCCATTTTGTTTACCCCTTACTTCACCCTGACTTGCTATCATAACTTCTGGGATAGTTGGAGGGGGTACGTCTCCCGAAGAAGATTTAATTACTTTCCAAAAATGTTTGGGGTCATTAAGGTTTTTTAATTTAATAAATTCAAATAATATTAACTTTTTGTACTTTTTATTAGTCTTGTGCATTTGTTTCTTAATACCCTATAATTTACCCAGCATTTATCATTATTATTTACTTTTGCTTTAATCCATGCTTTATTCCGTTCTCTAATAGCTGTTGCAATAGAGTCATTAAACCAAGGATTGTCTCTACCCCTCACTCTGCATCTTCTGATAGGGGCATGTTTTTCAACTATGGCTAAAAAGGTCTTTTTAAAATAATTCCAGGCCAGCTCAACATCATCCATATCACAAACTAAATTTAAATCACTCTGATAGATTTCATGAAGAAAAGCTTGCTCATTAAAACATTTATAATTTCGTTTAAAAATATACCGTGGCTTAGTTTTAGTCAATTTGCAGTTTCTAACACACACAACCATACAGTGATCACTGATATCAATACAGAAAACTCCAGTAGCCGAATACTTATGTGGAGCCTTAGACAGAATTACATCAATTAATGTCGATTTGTCCATTCTTTTTTGATTTAGACATGTAGGTTACTGTACTAGTATCTCTGGTACTAGGGGACAAATGGGGGACAGGCGGGGGCGGGGCTCCATTAGGGCTCCTCCCCTAACCGCATGTGATCTCACTCCAAGCTTTTGATAAAACTTGAGAACCCTGGCTCATGTTCTTGGATGACAAGCACAAGCTTACAGTTTACTGAACATAAGCGGTCTTTGAATGCTGTGATTTGTCATTGACAGCGAAAACATGGCTAATGTGAAGAAAAAAGTGGATACGATAATGCATCGATAATAACAGTGCAATGTTTCAATGCATTGCACAGCAATTATCCAGAACATTCTGAGACGCACACAGAAGCTAATATAATTGGTGGCAGCTTACAAGCACTGTATGATTCATAAGTCAGTGTTGTGTGCCAAACTGTCTGGAAAAATGAAAGGATGAGGAAACAGTTGAGCAGGTTTAGATGATGTATTGATAAAAGAACAAGCCAGAGAGGTACAGGTATGTCACAGGTAGATATCAATTACAGGCAGTCGAGACATTAGTCTGGAAAACAAGAAATACCATAAAGGATAGTGAATAACAAGAATAGCTGGGCATATATACATTAATAAACATTCATTGGTACATAAAGGCAGCCAAAGCATACTAAATCCTCATCAGTAACATTTCACCATGGAATATACAATCCAATAAAGGCCAATAAGGTATCACATTGTACATTATAGACCATAAGCAATCATCTAACATGATAAACATCACTCTATATATGGATAACACAGCACATCAGATTGTAATCGCTCGTTTGGTATAAACAGCTCAAAATATTGAATTCACATCCCAAAGGAATCATCAAAAAACAGTGATATACATCTCAATAAAGAAGAAATAATCACATATGGAACAGCGTCATTAAGTGGCAAATACAGAAACTGGGTCAACTTATGCTGGGTACACACCAAAAGATAATCGGGCTGATTTTGGGCCGATTTCCCCCCTTCCGACAATCCTAGCTATGTCCCGATTATCTTGATGGTTCAACAGATTATCTTATCAGATTTTCCCTTGGTGTGAGGTGTGTTAAGAGTGTCCGAACCTGCTCGGAAGAACGTCGGAGCCGCCCCGATCGCGAATCGTAAATATTCAACATGTTTAATATTTACGATCAGAAATCCTGATGTGTGGGGGGAACCCCGAGGACAAACGCGCGCACGTTCTGGAGATTATCACGTGAAACGAAACAATATCCAATCAGAAAGTGAGATGATGGAAGACGGTCATTCTCACACACACACGCACACGCACACATGCAGGAAGCTGAGTGTTATAAGGATTCAGTGAGGGATTAAATAGGCTAACTTTTTCTAAAGAGACAATAAATACAATAAAGAATAAATAAAGACAATAAAGAATGAATATATTTCTGTATAAAAGGTTATATATAATGGTGGGTACAATGTTTTTTTTTTTTGTTTTTTTTTAATGTGAATTTTCTGTGAAAATCATTCCAAACACTATCATCATAATTTCTTCATGCATATCATCCGACATGCTTATTCTGAAGTCTCGCGAGGTTTTGCGAGATTTCCTGTGTTCACAGTCGAGAATCTGGTTGAAAATCTGTTTGTGTGTGGTGTGCTGTCTTTGTCACATCATGGCACACCACACACTATAGGAGCAAAATGCTTGAATCTAGGATTTTTTGTCCTCATGTTTGTGGTCTATCACATTTTGAAAATCTTATAAGATGTAAAAAATCTTTTGGTGTGTACCCAGCATTACTAATGCAGGGAACAGAATCAGACCAAACCAAAAACATTGGCCTCATTCATGAAACTGTCACGGTTGGCTAACCGTGGTCCGTTCGTGTATGTTTTTGTGCTGATTGTCATCACCTGGACTGATCAACTGATTACTACCTCATCAGCACCGGCACACCTGTTATTTATTTAGATCTGTCTATATAAGCATTGTCTCTTGTTTTGTTAACTGTCGGATCATTGTCACTGTCTCCTGCCTCTGCTTCATGTCTTTGCTACTTGTTATCCTGGATTTCTGTTTTGGGTTTATTTGTGTAAATAAATCTACATTTGTTACTTGCATTTGCATCCTCATCTATATGTGACAGAAACACAAGTGTTTTTGTGTAAATTGTTCATAAAACTGTTCTGACTTAAATTTTTGAATTCCTGAATATAGTTGTATTTTCAAAATGTTAGTTGGTACAAAAGAATTTTACACCTGCTCCCTACCTCGTGCAAATGGTGCATAAAACATTCGAAAGTTCTGGGGCGTTTTATTTTGGCAAACTGATGACGCTGCATTTTGATAATATATAAAAATATATATATTTTATTTTTTTTTAACTTAGAGTTGAAAACAGTTTTTTTTTTTCAGTTTAACATGTGAAAGATATTTAAAGGGATACTCCACTTTTTTCGGAAATATGCTCATTTTACAACTCCCCCAGAGTTAAACAGATGAGTTTTACCGTTTTAGAATCCATTCAGCCGAACTCCGGGTCTGACGGTACCACTTTTAGCATAGCTTAGCACAGATCATTGATTCTGATGAGTCCAGTAGCATTTCTTTCAAAATGACCAAAGAGTTTCAATATTTTTCCTATTTAAAACTTGACTCTTCTGTAGTTAAACCGTGTACTAAGATCGACGGAAAATGAAAAGTTGCTATTTTCTAAGCCTATATGACTAGGAACTACTCTCATTCCAGCGTAATAATCAAGGAACTGTGCGGCTGTACCATGGGTGCAGCAGGCGTAATGATATGACGCAGCGCCTAAAAATAGGTCTAATAGGTTAGACAAACTTAGTCCCGGTCACGTTGGAAGAAGTTACCGAGCTGGGGACTATTTTCAGGCGCTGCGTCATATCATTACGCCTGCTGCACCCATGGTACAGCCACACAGTTCCTTGATTATTACGCTGGAATGAGAGTAGTTCCTAGCCATATAGGCTTAGAAAATCGCAACTTTTCATTTTCCGTCGATCTTAGTACACGGTTTAACTACAGAAGAGTCAAGTTTTAAATAGGAAAAATATTGAAACTCTTTGGTCATTTTGAAAGAAATGCTACTGGACTCATCAGAATCAATGATCTGTGCTAAGCTATGCTAAAAGTGGTACCGTCAGACCCGGAGTTCGGCTGAATGGATTCTAAAACGGTAAAACTCATCTGTTTAACTCTGGGGGAGTTGTAAAATGAGCTTATTTCCGAAAAAAGTGGAGTATCCCTTTAACGCAACATCTATTTTGGTGTTGTTCCAATGCCCCATGTCCTTTATTTTTCGGACCACAGAAGCAAAAATGTAGAAAAATGTCCTGCCTCAAGTTTTCAAACTTTACAAAAAGGATACAAAATTATCATATAATGATACAATGAGACGTCCACCATATGGAAAGTGTTGAGAGAGTGCGTGTGAGCCGTCAGTAGCCGCTCACGCATACAGTATACACACATCTGAGGATGCAATTTACAAAACATGTCTGAAGATTTTCACAGTGAGGAGGATATGTATTTCTATGCTCAGCTGTACCTTTATGAACCAGAGTACTGGAAAATCAAGCTTAGAGAGCTAGAATAAACAGTCTTAACAGCTAGCCAGACTAACAGAAACAACAGCTGAGGGCATGTTTGGACATGGTTGTGTGACACAGTTATAAATAACTAAATACCAATCTCTATAAACACAAACATAAGGCAAACATGCTTACTTGTAGGTCAATGATTAACACCTCAAGGTAACTTCTGCAGAAAATAATCACAGATAACAAGAATAAATGTCCTTTCAGGCAGAGAAATTTCTGAGGTTTTTGAACGATAGCACAGAGACGGCATATATTCATTTCTTTTGTTATATTTCATCTAAATTATGTTTTACTAACCCTCTGGGGTCTGAGGTGTTTTCTGCTCTGACATTTGTTCTTATTTCTGTTGCTTGTGACATTTTCATGGCTAAAGTCTGATTACACTGTATTCAGCACAAACTCTGCTACAATAATATATCAGCAGCATGTGTGTAAAAGTTTGTAGTTTTGAGATAATGACATAAATGCGTGCTTTGCGAAAATACAAAAAAAAAATTTGTCACTGAAATAAGGTCATGAAACCCATACTGATTATTTCTTCACAAGACTTTTGAAAATTGTATGACGTAGCCTAGAATATTTGCTCCAAAACTATGTGAAAATCATCCTGACAACTCATATAAGACAATATATTGATTTAAAATTTGTAAGACGTGTTTTGTGTGAGAAAGCTTTATGCATAGTAGGCGTAAACACATCCTGAATATTGATGTATTTCACCAACACAGTCTCACTCCCTACACGTCAAATGTCTGACGCATGGTCCAGGAACCCTGGCGTCATTTTTTAACGCACTGGGTATACCCTTGGCGTCATTTTTCAACGAGCAGGGTAGTCCTCTAGATTGAACCGGGGACGTTCAACGTTGAAATTTGACGTCTTGGGTAAGCACACCACAACATGTTCTCTGCCATTACAACAAGACTATAGGCCTACTACAAAAATAAAAATGAATAGGCTACAAAAAAACGATCTATGCCAGGGCGAGTCAAATGGCGGCCCCCAGATAATTTTTATCTGGCTCTCCAACTGGTTTTTGATGTTTTAAAACCCTCGCAATCTGATATCAAAGGTTTAGCGCGTTCATCAGTGGTGAGTTTAACAACGCACATGGTGTGCAACCGCATTCAGCGGTGAGTTTAACAACACTCAATTTAATGATCGATCTAAATTATGCCAGGACGAGTCAAATGGCGGACCCCCGATCATTTTTATCTGGCTCTCCAACTGGTTTTTGATGTTTTAAAACCCTCGCAATCTGATATCAAAGGTTTAGCGCGTTCATCAGTGGTGAGTTTAACAACGCACATGGTGTGCAACCGCATTCAGCGGTGAGTTTAACAACACTCAATTTAATGATCGATCTAAATTATGCCAGGACGAGTCAAATGGCGGACCCCCGATCATTTTTATCTGGCTCTCCAACTGGTTTTTGATGTTTTAAAACCCTCGCAATCTGATGTCAAAGGTTTAGCGCGTTCATCAGCGGTGAGTTTAACAACGCACATGGTGTGCAACCGCATTCAGCGGTGAGTTTACTCCTTTAACTAAAGCATGCTGGATAACAGATTTTTATCGGATTTTTTATTTTATTTTAATAAATATAATATGCTACGATTGTGTTCAATTAATCAGTTTATTTATATATTTTTTTGTTTATTATTAAGTCCTTTAAAACAATTACGCTGACGTCACCGGGTTATCCCAAAGTTCATTGCGATTTTCCTCTCGGTAAGTATACGGTACATTAATATACATGGGTCTATCATTTTTACATTTACACATCAAAAACTGTTGAATCAGAACAATAAGTTTTGTTTAGAAACTTTAGTTTTGTAAGGTGGCCATTTAAGACGATTATGATAGAATAAGACATTAGCTTTCTGCACCAAATGTGCAGGCAAGCAAAGTTAACGTTAGCTAATTAAATTCAAGTTAATTTTTGTCGCATACAATCATGTAACTTAAAGGGACACTTCATCCATTTGCATTAAGCTTTGCATTGTTAGAAACCCAGTCATACTATTGAATGGTTGTGCAACACTCTCTCATTTTCCCCTGAGACGGGAGAAATACGTTATTTACCTCTTACACTTCCTCCTACAATGACGCAAAAATCGTCATTTTGCGTCATTGTAGGAGGAAGTGTAAGAGGGGGGGATTTCTGTTGAGACTACAAGCACTAGTTCCTCATCTTTCCCAGGGGGCGGGACCCGCTCACGCTACAGACCTATTACAGATCAGTGGGTGGGACTTTACTCTCTGAAACTAAAAGCAATATCCTCCATCTTATTTGAAGCTAAGCTAACAGGCGCTGTGGAGACAGATGTAAAGTTATGACAATAGCGGAGGAGAGTGCTCAATATGATATAGACTAGAGGAAGATGATTTCGGAAGTCTGATGCTTGAATCAGGTGTTTGTGGCTACCTTTACAAGCCGCATTATAGCGAAGAGCAGCCGAGGCAGAAGACCTGCCTGCCGCGGACGAGGAGCCCGGACTGACTCGAGTTAGGGCGGACTGGTGGCGCCGGTGATCTCACTATGCAACTACGAACCGCTACGAACACAGAGATAGAGTCCTATCCTTTGTCTGTGGCAAAGATTTTCAACGATGACAATTTCTCCTGGACGAAATCTCTGAATCAGACGAGGACACAGACGTTTGTGTTGTGAACTAGTTTCCTAGTTTCGCACCACATATGTTCTGACTGAACATCCAGGTACCATGCAATAATTCACCTTTTCGAAAGAAATACAAACAAGGAGTAATGCACTAATGAGTTCGCCAACTAACTAGACATTTTGTGTGAATGTGAAATGAATTTCAAGCTCTGGTGGTAGCTAGCCTTGTAGACGGAAGAGTGATTTCTCTTATAGGCAGATATGCGCTTTCTGGATTAGTGGGAGTGGCTTGCGGATCTGTGCAATGTGGTGCATTGTGGGAGTTGTTGTCTTTCATACAAATGCGTCCTGAAGTTATTTTTTGTCTTTTCTCGGTCACAAAGGCACCAAATTCAAAATTTATTTTACATTTCGACTACATATCCCACTTTAAATAAAAAACAATGTTCAAATGGGTGAAATGCCCCTTTAAGGTACGATCATAGGGGAATATAAGATTGCTACAGAAAACCAGCTAATAGCCATTTGCTAGTTATTTAATAATTAATTGTGTTAAATGTGATTAATTAGGTAGGCATAATGAGAAATACTGTAACTTAACAAAGTGTTAGCTGTAATGTATGTCTGCGTTGGGATTCTTGCGGTTGTGTTGCTCTTTGCCCCCTGTTCTGTGCCCATTTATACACATAGTAGTGTAACTTATAACTGTGCTAATGAAAGCATGGACATGAAAATAAAAAAGCACATTAAAAAATTAAATCTGTGTTAATTAAAGCTAGTTTTCTAAACTACTATGGCTGCTGAGGGAAGTTTTTGATTAAAATAATCACAGGGAAAAGGAAGTGATCCAGTTAAAAAAAATGTGTTTCCTTGTACAAAAGTATAATTAATAACATAAACAGATCATAAAATGGTATTGGTTATCATTTTGAATGATTGGTATCAATATCAGCCAGCCTTCAGTGTCAAGATTAGTCTATTCTGGCCTAATATTTACTATAAGCACCCACACCCCATCACATCCCAAAGCATGGGCAAACTAGAGGTCAACATTTTCTCAAATTATTAAACCTTTTAGTTATTCAGTATTTATGTAGTAGTATGTAGCCTGATGTTCAAAGTAACTCCAGCTTCATTACAAAGCAAAAACAAAGGCACTTTTAAGAGCCACGTTTGTCTAGTTAATTGTTGTCCGTCTCTCTGTTTCTCTGTTGTTCTTGCTCTTTTGCTCTTCCCCTAGACACCCCTCCCCTTCCTTTTACTGTTGTGTTGTCTTGTTTGTCCTTGTTCACCATGAGTGAACCAAATGATTCCGATGTCGATCAGGTCCTTAAGGAGCTTGATGAGCTTGTTGGTCATTCTAAATTAAATTATGAACTCCAGAACTTGGAAGGTTTCATCAATAAGATGCAGGGAGAGCAGGAGGCAACACCATCCACCAGCCATCAACCTGTCCAGAAGGCTCCACCATCTACTAGCCATCAGTCTGTCAGGTGGCTGAAGAGAGACAGTGATGGAAATGTTGTCTATGACAAACCAAGATCATCTCGAAATAAAACGGGTCAGTTTTCTTTTTTCAGTCATATTACTTAAATGAGAACTCCTGTGGTTTTCCACATATATCTAAAACGGAGATATAGATTGTTTTACCACTGGGATTGAATACATGAATGTGTCATGTGTCTTGTATGATATTTTATTACATACTCATCCAAAGTGGTATAGACAACGACATTGGGCCAATAAAAATTTGTATCATTCTGTGAAATAAAATGAGCTTGTCAGAATCTATGGAATTGTAATGGTGTAAGGTTGATTTGGGTTTTATTTTCTGCTACAGCTAGTCACCGCTACAGTCGTAAGACAGGTGCTCATACTAGAATGTTGGACAGCAGCGTTGAGATAACTAACTACTGTCCACATAACACTGTTGGTATGTCCTTTATTTTGTCTCTATTAGTTTATTATTTATAGATTCTAATAATTAAAATGTAAATTACATATTTTTGCAAGGAGAGGGCTCTTTCCCAGTGTGGTAAGCTGTATTTCTTTTTTTTGTGTGTACCATTTAGCGCTGCACAATTTTTGCAATTGTAATTGCAATATGATCCAACGCAACTGCCTAATGATAATAATCTGCAAATAATCATGCATAGGTACATTTGTGACATTTGACTTTTATATTCACTTCATCCTCCTTGACTGTGCCACTTCTGGTTGGTGGGTGTGTGTAGTGCGTGAAGGGTACAACAATTCTGATTGGTGAACTTCAGTCGGAGATTAAAGAGACATTTGGAATATTGAACTGAATCATTCACATTCAAAAATCATATTGGAAATGGTAATCGCTTTATCTGTCAGAAAAAGCACAGTTATAATGCTCAGCCCTAGTCTCATTCTCAGTTTATTTAAATAACTTCACAGTATAATAGGCTTCATAGGAATCTTTTGAGTACTTTCTCTGAAACACAAGACCTTCTATCTTTTTGCTTTTCAAATCATTGATTTTTTTTTTATGATAATAGAATACTTCCCAGTTAGTACATAGGATGATACATGTCTTTAATCCCTGCATATGATGTGTCTTTCAGTGTGCATTTTGCCATTGGAGATGCCCGAGAAAATATGTAGTTGTGCTACGGGATCGTTGAGTGTCAACACAGGAAAAGTTGTTGCTGTGGTTACAATGAATGGTAAGAATAAAATGAACTTGAGGGAACATTCAGATCAAGTGGCTGTAGCGTCCATATCACATTCTGGGCAAAGTTTATTTAGATATTCACAAACATCTGAAGTAGCCCAGTGGTGACCTCTTCTTCTGTCATGCTTTCAATTTCAAGCTTCAACAATAGAACAGCTGGAAAGAATTGAAACCACGTAAACAACACTGTCAGTAGGCTGCTTAAACCCCTTTTTTAATTGCTGCCTAACAGAACAACCAGCTGAACTATAATTACATACACTACTTTCTCATTTGTATATGTTGTTTTACGCACATTTCATTTGCGGAAGTGCAGTGAATTATCTGTTCCTCCCGCACCAGCAAATACACCTGTCTCATCCCGGCCAGTCCTGCATAGAGCTTTCAAAACCTGTCACGCACTGCAGTCTTTTGTGTCGGGACATGCGGGGGGGACCCTTTAGTTCCCAGTGCATTTGTCTGATTTATGCATAATACAATGTGTTCTTTATTTTTCCAGGAAGATATGATCTCAGTATGCCTGAGATGAAATGCGAGGCATGCAAAGCCACTTGGAGCGCTGGAGTGGATGACTTGGTCCGCAATGACTACTGGCCGGCTACCCTTCACTTTTCCACAGTGTACGCTACAGATGTGTTTTGTTCATATGAAGAGTTGAAGATGGCAGCACCAGGACTGTCCTGCCAAGCGTTTTTAAGAATGCTTGATCAACGAACTGTCCGCTTTGGCCGTGTGAGTATTAGTGGTGGGAATCACTAACAACTAGTACTAGTATTGACGTGTATCGCAGAATGACAATTATGAACACATTGGTTATTGTAATTGGAGCATGTTGATAATATCAAATCAGTAATTTAGCTATACTCGATACATTGATAGAACATTATCTAAGATCCAAAGTCTTTGTAAAAAGTACCATTCAGTAAAAAATCGAAAACCAAACTTTGGTCATGATGTTTTCTGTCCATGACATACAAAGAGCCAAAAGATTTCCCATGATGCACTGGGCTGAGCGGCTGCCTGTGGAGGCTCGATGCTGGAGGATTTGACATCACCTTTGACCTTATTAACTTTAGTTGATAGATGGATGGATGTTATCCCCTTAACGCCTGAATTTATATAGCTGTATAAGCTGTATATAAAAAAAAAAATTATGTGTGTTTTTGCCTTTAAGTAGATGGTAAATAATGTTGAGATTATCAATTTCACTTTTGCACACCAAATAAATAGAAATTTTGGTATGTTGCAAATTTGCAACAACGGGCATTTAGGGTAATGTTTTTTACAAAATGGTAAAATTAATAAAACACATTTTCCCATCTCAGGTATGTAGATTTTATTCATGGCACAAAGTTGTTACAACTTATAAACTTTAATTGACAAATTAATGAATCTTGACAACAGCAAGAAACAAAACACTCTCCTACTCCCTAACATTGACAGTAGTTTTTATACATTCCATGTTACACTCTATTTAACTCTTTCCTTGTTTCTCCAGTGCATACATTATATATTCTTATAGTGTTATATCCTAACATGCTATTTTTTGTAAAAAAAAAAAAAAAAAAAAAAAAAAAAATTTGGCCTGAAACCATCTAAATATAGCATTATTATAATATGTAGCCATTAGCCAAATCCAGCCGTTATGGACCAATGTCGCAAATTTGCTACAAACAGAAATCTACAAAGTACGTAAAAAATATTCGTCACATGAAGTCTATATGAATAACATAGCTATAGAAGCAATCAATAAGCTAGTACATATTTTTATCTTAGCACAACTTAACTCATTTTGGGCAATTTCTCCACATTTGCGCCCTTGATATGCGGATTTTGCAAACCAAAATATTAGCTTCGGTGAACCGGATGTAGTTTCCACTCCGACCGCTCCTACGAGAAACCAGTGCGTGCAAAATGTTCCTAGGTATGTATCGAATGTGCACAAACAGGCATTGGGGGAAAACACACGCTATCTCGCCTGCAGTCTGAATGGAAGGGGTTTGTTGCAAATTTGCGACAGTGGGCGTTAAGGGGAGTTAGGACGTTTCTGTAATAAGGCCCCAGGTGTCCCAATGCTTTTAGTCTATATAGTTTATGCATTTGTACAACAGCGTGCACTGGACATAATTTTATTTCCCTCACTTTTTTCTTCAATGCAAGTTCACTTTTTTAATATCCACCAGGAGAAGCAATGAAAATAGTAAAAAAAATAATAATTGTTGAGCATCATGTTTTGATAAAATACTGTGAATTATGTTGACATGTTTTACTCTTCTGAAACAGACTGGGAAGATCACAGCAGACAGCTTCAGAAAAAGCTTTTTGGAGTGGGAGGCTGTTAGATTTGAGAAGATCTGCAGAGAGGACTATTTTGTCTGTCCTGCATGCACCCCAGACATGCTTGCTGTTTCTGTGGATGGAAATCGCAAGCACTACCTTTTAAAAGTATGCAGCAAGGTACTTACGAAATGTGTGTAATTTGCAGTGTTGTGTTTGCTGTGTCATATTGAAGTTCAATGTGTACCTTTCTTTCATTTAGATCTGAAGAACAAGCCTTGTTTAACCCTTGTGTTATGTTGCGGGTCAATTTGACCCGTTTTGATTTTCTAGTTGTTGGAAATACTGGTTAACCTATGTTTTTTTTCTTGATATTTTGTGACTTTTTCTCATTTACCATCATGAACATGCATGCAAAGTTTCAACATGCTGGTGTTTTTTGACATATACAAACAAAATTACTGTTCCTTTCGTGATGTTCGCGGGTCAATTTGACCCGCATATTTTAACGCTCTAAGGCAACTGTACGAACCCAAAATAATAACATTTCTTGGTTATATTTTGTTATTTTATTTTTTTCTACATTATGAAGCTAAAAAAAAATAGGTTTTCCACACTTATTTCAATACAGAAAAATATTTTGTCAGCCACAGATGGTAAAAATTACCTATCATTTATTTTTTCAAGCTACTGAAATAATATTAAACATTTTTTCTTGATATTTTGTGACTTTTTCTCATTTATCATCATGAACATGCATGCAAAGTTTCAACATACTGGTGTTGTTGTTTTTTTTTTGACAAATACAAACAAAATTACTATTACGTTTGTGATGTCCATCATAGGCAGCTATTCAAAAGCAACTGTACAGACACAAAATAAAAACATTTATTTTCTGTATGTCAGGGCATCAACTCCAGTTCTAAAGTGTAAGTGTATCTAAAAGTGATCTAACCCAAACCAAACACACTTGAAAAAGCTAAATCATGGTGTTCAGAATTAATTGCAAATTACAAATGATAGAAGACAGATAGAAGATTTTGATAGAAGACACAGATAGTAAAATAAGCTCTCATTTATATATTCAAGATATCTGAAATATCTTGAGACTTCGACATAGACAGCAGGAAAAATGAGCTCAGATTAATTGATTAATTGTTCAGTTATGATGTTCTAAGCAAAAAAAAAAAAAAAAAAAGTTAAAAAAATGTATATGCAAATATATATAAATATAACGTATATTCAAATTTTAAATAGTTTTAAAAAATGGTTAAAAAACATTTTCATTAAATCATAACTTCAGATATATATTTTTTGGAATATTTGACAAATGCTGATATTAAAAGTTTACAGTTTGAACCTGAATCTTTGATGTTTTTCATAGTGTGATTTTTGAGGAATTGTATTGAATCCAATGCGGGTCAATTTGACCCGGACCATAAGGGGAGTGCACAGAATTCCAACATAACACGAGGGTTAAAGACATCTTCATTGCAAAAGATGAAGAAGTAGAGAGATTTGTGGATTACATCCATTCGACCACCAACCATGTAAACTTGTTGTATAATATTTCTAAAAACACCACCAATAACATTTTACAATGGACATTGCTTGGGTGAGTCCTGACTATATCAACCTTTTTCCATGTTGTAGGTCTCTGGAAGAGGTGTCTGTGGAGGGGAGTGGTCAGCTGCCAGGGAAACATCCTCAAGATCCTCAAGTAAAATTGATGAGGAGGGACTTGAGCTTGCGGTCTGTCGTCATGGAGTTTTTCTCGGTGCTCTCAACATGTTTAGGGGGGAAATCTTTGCTTATCCCCTCTACCTGCAGAACAAGCTGGCAAATAAGCCAATAAGCTTTTTTGCCATGGATGTGACCTGCAAATATTGGCCCTACCTCAACAAAGTGGCAAAAAGCTGCCCGGAGCTCCAGCACCTTCTTGGCATGAAACCGTTCCTCTCAGTGTTTCATGCCAAAGCCCATGATTTTAAATGTGAGGTAAGAAAACATTACTATGTCATTGACTGTCCCTGAACACCTGCAAAGATATGCTGGCAGCTTTTAAGTATTTTCTTTAATAGGTTAAATGGAGTGGAGCTTACCAGCAAGGGGCCGGATTGACACTTGGGGAGGAGGTTGAGCAGTGTAACGCCTTCCTCTCTAGGATTGCTGTGACCACAAAACACATGTCCAAAGCAGGTAAGGTAACCACACACTGCACTACTTAGATTGAAAGTGCTACAAGAAAATTGTAGCCAGTGAGGGACATGTGGTATAACACAGATTAGTGTATTTTTTTTTCTTTTATCCAGGACGTACAGACATGCTCACACTGATGGCAATGCGCTGGAATCAGCAAAAGTTTAAAAACTTGGCTTCCTCACTTGCCTGCCGATATCAGAAGGTAGAGATGAATATTGTTATTTTCTTTTATTGTAAATACCTTCTAATGTATATTTTTGTAGGTATAACATTTTTCTTCTTTCGTTTCCTTTTTTTTTTTGTTTATTTGAAGGCCACAAAACGCCTGGAAAGCCAATGTCTAGACCTGGAAAGCATGAGAACGCTACTGGCAGTGACACAGGTTGAAGTTGAGGGCTGGGTCACTGATATTAAGGAGTGAGCAGAAGGTGAGAGTTTACATGCTTAAATGTCTCAGTTCTGCATAATAATGGGAGACATTCTTCTGCAAGTAATTACTGTTTTAAAATTAAATCATACATACACTAATTTTAGTATGTACACTCTGGAAATCATGTCAAAACAGAGTGCCCTGAAAATACCTGAATAGTGCACAGTCCATAAGTTGGAACATCGGACATTTCTTGCTGTTAGCGGATCCCATCTTGGCTACGTTGTCATTTTCTTTGGTGTACTCTGTTACATACTTCGGTTACACTTTATTTCGATAGTCCACTTTAGACATTCTACTAACTATAAGTAACTTTTCAACTACATGCCAACTAACTCTCATTAGAGTATTAGTAGACTGTAGTAGACAGTCGGTAGTCTGTAGGTTATGGTTAGGTGTTAGGGTTCGGGTTAGGAGAATAAGTTGACTTGTAGTTGCCAAGTAATTTATAGTCAGTGGAATGTCTGTTTGGGGACCAACGAAACAAAGTGTTAGCAGATATTACGGTAAGCAGACACTCTACTAATACTCTAATGACAGTTAGTTGACTTGTAGTTGCAAAGTTACTTATAGTTAGTAGAATATCTAAAGTGGACTATCAAAATAAAGTGTTACCCATACTTCTTATACACGCAAAGACATATGAAATTATTATTGAGACTCACCTGTCCTTCCTCAAGGAGATTTTTTTTTTACAAAGAAGGATAATCGTTATGACATTCAGTGTTACATTGAGACTTAGCTCATTTTAGTTACTGCCATAATAATGTAAGTGAAATGTTTACACTTCTTTTCTTCTCAGCAACAACATCCCAACAGAATGCCGATCTTGATGCGGTGACCAGTCGAATGGAGGTGCTAGTGGCCAGCATTAAAAGAAGGTCCCAGCGCCTTTACAAAGACACCGATGGCAGCAAAGGTCGGGCCCGGATTCGGCGCAAAAATAGAGAGGAGAAGGCCATTCTTAGCTCTGTTGTTGAAAAATACAACAGTATGGTTCCAGATACAGAAAGAATCGTCTTTGACAACATTCTCTCTGACGAGACAGTTTGGCCATGGCAACTTTCACATGGTGGTATGTACAGAAATCTGTTGACAATTTTGTACGATATGCATAGTAGCAAAAAAAATGTATTCCTTTTCCCAAATTGTCTCAGAAACACAATTGACTTATGTTCCACAACTGTATCCCAGACACTGTAGATTTGAAAACCAAGAGGAAGGCATTTGATGTTGTGATGGCAATAAGGAGACTTGAGGAGGAGAAGAAGATTGTCCTTTCTGAGATGGCAAAGCATTGGAAATCTCTTTCCACTCGTGCAGACACACTCAAGGAGATGTCATGCCAGCTTTCCAGTGAGGCACTGAAAAGTACGTATTTAAGTAATGTGTTGTAAACGTGTAATACTATACTGTACATTGTATTTTTTATTTTTTGATAATTTTTTGTTTTACTCCCATAAGGTGAGCTGTGGGCTCTAAATGAAGAAGGGGTTAAGGGTTTCCTCAGCTTAACTTTGAGAAAAAAGCAAGAAGTCACCAGAATGATGAAGCATGCAAGAGACTGTTATGCTCAAGTTTTGACTGGAACAAGTGTGGACTTCCAGAATGATTGGGATGGATACGACAGTGATTCTGAACTGTCAGACGACGGATTTTGAGGAGCTCCTTTGTCTTGATTTCTTATGGCGCTTTTCCACTGCATAGTACGGTACGGTTCAGTTTTCTACGGCGCGCTTTGACGCGTTTCCACTGCAGATAACGGTATGGATCGGTTCAGTACAGGACGCTTGTGGCACATTTTCACTGCATGGAACGGGACAGTACGGCTCGCTTTAAATGGTACCTGGTCTGTTGAGGTTCCAAGCGTGCCAAACTGGTACTAAACATGACGTGAAAACACTGCAGATCACTGGTTGGTCAGAAAGAATCGTCACTACCAGAGTCACTGTATTTGCGACACGAGACACCATTAAAATAGCCAGTAACAGCCACCGCTATTTTAAACTACTTACTTTATTTAGCAGTATTTTGTTTTGCTGCCATCCGCCTCATTTGAAACACGTTGTTCCGTCTTGCAGTTATAAACATCCACATGCCGAAATCAAGAATATAATCCCCTCGATAGGCTTCAATGATCCTATGTTGTGCGCAGGGGGGCAGGGATTTGTATTATTTTGAAGGTACCCCCGGGCGCCGCCATTGGCTTGCGGAACCCCACCTGCAGTTAGCATCCCATTGACTCCCATTCATTTTGGCGTCACTTTGACAGCGAATAACTTCACATCTGAGGCGTTTAAAGACTCCATTTGTCCATTATTTATTTCTAAAGAAACACGAAAATGTATAAAAGGCTCCATTACCTTGTAGCTTACGTTATGGCCCTGTGGAAGCAGTTTTTGTAAAAGTAGGCTAACGATTGCGTCACAGCCACGCGACTCTCTGTCGCACAGTGGGACATTACCGTATGGACAGGAGGAGAAGCTCGCGGGCAATCGGGAGGACGTCGAGGCAAAATGACAAAGTAATTAATCAGAACACCTACAAAAAGTTTCTCCTGCTCCAAGATCATGGACAGCTCCTACTCACGCTCTCCGTCTCTGCGAGTTTCGGAAGGTAATGATTCAGATTGATCTTGGCACAGCTACTAGAAGACAGACGGTTTGCTCACGTCACATCTACGTCGTCAAGCTCAGTTTGAGTCTGCGCAGTACGCTCGACCCCCAGGAAGTAAGAGTTTCTAATTGGCTTCACTTTGTCTCCGTTGAATCCAATGGGGTCGCTGTGTCCATTTCTTTTACTGTCTATGGTTGTGCATTTGTAATGTGTCGCGTTTACGATGACATCATCGTTAGAGGCGGCGCGGTCCTTAAAGAGGTACTAGTGCAGTGGAAAAGCAACTGAGCTAAACTGTCTTGAATAATGGTCATTATATCTACATGTGACATTACAACAATAATATTGAATGTAGTTATAGAAAATTAATGGCATGAAATTAATTTAACTAACTGTTTTTCCAATAGTCCTCTTCTGTTTATGGTAGAACAAAACACTGTGCAGAAAATTTTGCAGGAAGGTGGAACATGTCCTTATTCATGTTAAATTTCCATATGTTCACGTGTAAATATGTGTATTGTAATAATAATAATAAACATAATTCCACTGATGTCATCTGCTGTGGCTAATCTGAGTTTTCAGACAGTTTTACATGTGGACACACAAACCCATTTTTTTTCTGAATTTGGACTATTGCATCAGCTCCTGCTACAGATGGTCTCTTAAAGCATCCTTGACAGGACTTGTTCAGCTACTTCTCATGTGCAGTGAAACTACATAGAGGTTCAACAAATGCAAAAACTGAAACAAAATTTGAAAATGTGACTTAATTATGGACCCTATAGTGGTTATTATAGACACATAAATCATTTTTTTCTGATTTTGGATGTTTAATAGGAAAATGTTGTTGAATTACTTAAAGATTTGCTTTAATAACTACATTTCCTGACCAAAGCACTTTGATTTGGGTTATAAATACTATACAAAACCTACAATTGAGTGTTTAGAAATACAGCCTAATGGCTTGTTTGACTAATTTGAATTTGTTTTTACTTGTACTGTTGTGAAAAACAAACAAAACAACTATTTTGAGATTTATTTTGTATGTAAATTGGGTAATGTGATTTGCTGTTCGTGTGTGTTGCAATGTTTACGTTATGATTACGTATAGACTCTATGGAGAATTGGCGCGCTGACATGCGCAGTTAGTGTGTAAAAAAAAGGGACGTGCGCAGAAAAAGTGTGTGTGCAGATGAAGAGAGCATGACTGTCGTGTGTTACACGAGATGACCTCGGATAATAAAAGAAGTCAAGTCCCATATGTCCGTTTATGCCTGCATTACTACGTTGAACCCATTTACAAGAGAGCTTCCTCTTATGTTCCACAGCCCCTCTTACATTTCATATATATATATATATATATATATATATATATATATTATTTTTAATTTTTTTCATGCATTGCAAAAAGTCCATTTTCAAATTTTGTAGTTGATGAATGTTTATAGCAGAAACTAAAGAAAAAAAGAAAACTTTTTTTCACACATTTATGTTTCCACACATGTGGGACTTAGTTTGATTTAAAATCACACTGCATTATTAGTTGTTTTAAATTAATTACTTTTTTGAAATAGTATCAATTTAGGGGTTAGTGTACATATACAACATGTGTTTTGGCATTTTTAGCACACTTCTTCCTCAGCCTACTGCACACAGACACAACTCATATCTCATTCAACCAAAAACAAGCTGATGAAGGAGTCATGACATGGGTCAGATATCAGAGGTCATAAACGATGAACCAATCCATCAGCTCTGCTCCTATTGGCACTTTGGTGTGTATATGGACAATACCTTTGACTGGAAGGCCTGTGTTGAAATTAGGTGTTATCATTAAGAGCAAACACTCACAGTAAATCAAAAAACCTTGGCAATGATGGAACATAGTGCTGTTAGGGTTATGGTTAGAATTAGGGTTAGGGTTAAAGAAAAAAAACTTGCAAATGATGGAACATAAGGCTGTTAGGGTCAGGTTAGGGTTAAAGAAAAAACCCTGGAAATGATGGAACATAGGGCTGTTAGGGTCAGGTTAGGGTTATGGTTAGGGTTAAAGAAAAAACCCAGGAAATGATGGAACATAGGGCTGTTAGGGTCAGGTTAGTATTATGGTTAGAATTAGGGTTAGGGTTAAAGAAAAAAACCTTGGAAATGATGGAACATAGGGCTGTTAGGGTCAGGTTAGGGTTATGGTTAGGGTTAAAGAAAAAACCCAGGAAATGATGGAACATAGGGCTGTTAGGGTCAGGTTAGGGTTATGGTTAGGGTTAAAGAAAAAACCCAGGAAATGATGGAACATAGGGCTGTTAGGGTCAGGTTAGTATTATGGTTAGAATTAGGGTTAGGGTTAAAGAAAAAAACCTTGGAAATGATGGAACATAGGGCTGTTAGGGTCAGGTTAGGGTTATGGTTAGGGTTAAAGAAAAAAACCTTGGAAATGATGGAACATAGGGCTGTTAGGGTCAGGTTAGGGTTATGGTTAGAATTAGGGTTAGGGTTAAAGAAAAAAACCTTGGAAATGATGGAACATAGGGCTGTTAGGGTCAGGTTAGGGTTATGGTTAGAATTAGGGTTAGGGTTAAAGAAAAAAACCTTGGAAATGATGGAACAAAGGGCTGTTAAGGTTAGGTTAGGATTAAGGTTAAAGAAAAAAAACCTTGGAAATGATAGAACATAGGAACATAACTGTGGGAACATAAGGCTGTGGTAATATAGGGCTGTGGGAATAAAGGGCTGTGGGAATATAGGGCTCTGGCAACACAGGGCTGTGGGAAGAGGCACGCTCCCCTGCAAACCATGATATGTAATAATTAAAAAGTTGTCAGAGGACTAACACATTGTTGGAAAGGTCTCAACCAGGAGAGTAACATGTCTAAAGAGGATACATTACTCCTGCTTTAAATACTAAACCTTGAACCCAGTCCATCTTTAAAGGCTTGTCATTTAGCAACATAAGGTGATAAAAACATAAGACCAGCAGTTATAAAAAGCTCTGGACCTATGCTGTCATGTAGGTATGGTCACCAAAGTTTACCCACTGTAAGAACTGTCAAATATGGTAAAAAAAAAAGAAGAAGCTATTTTCACCTATTTAACGATTCAATTTTTAAAATGTGAGGAAACCAGTGTGTTTCCCATCCCAATAAACCTCAGGCAGGGTGTATCCAAAATTTTACACTTATAACTTATAAGTATGAGAAATATACCAATATACTTAAAAACTACAACTCCCAATAGAGACGCGTCACAGAAGCTGTTACAAAGTGTGTGCACTTGTAGTTTTCCGGGCTGGGTGGGTGGACATGTTCGACTCGTGTGTTTCTGCTGTCTGCCGCCGCCGGCCAACCGAGCACGTGTGTACAATACATACAAATACATGAAACTGTATTTTATTATTATCTTTATTGTTTGAATCCACAAATACAACGTTAGACAAAAACATAATATTACGAACATTGTGTATTTTTTATCTTCTTATCCGCCGAACGGTACATACAACGTCACTTCCGGAGTCTTCAGCTGATTCAAAAAAAAAAAAAAAACGGTGCATAACTTACTGGAGCAGCAAAGCTGAGCAACGTTGTTGTTGGTGACAAAAACAATGATTATATCAGCTGATCGCTGTCCGATTTTGTGAATGAATTCCCGCATTGCATTGTGGGATATGGCCTTTGAATGCGTCTAGCTCGTATCATATCGTAATGTTCTGTATTACAGCATACTGTAATATTTCACCGATAATAAAACCGAAACAATATAAAAATAAATAAATTAATTAGTGCTGTCAACGTTAACGCGTTAACGCATGCGATTAATTTTTGTCTGGTTTAACGTGTTAAAATATTTAACGCAATTAACGCAGCATCCGTCTTTTCTGCCATCCGTTGGCTAGCTTTACATTTTATGATCACGCTCTTATTCATTTAAATGCTTTTAAACATTTCAAGCGCGGCAAGACAAAAGAGAATGCGCTGTCTGTGAATGTCCTTATGTGACACACACACACACACACATAGACAGGGCGCCAGAATGCAGTTCTCTTTCGCGCTTGAACTAACAATAACAATCCCAAAATGTCCGTTTTGTCGATTATCCTCATAAGAGCAGTCTTAAATGATTTATATAAAGTCTAAAATGAACAAAGAGTTGCGAGAGAATGAGGCGCGTGTGAGATCCATAGACAGTATATAAACGGTGAGATCCGCGTGTGTGTGTATGTGTGTGTGTGTCTGCTCTTAAAGGGACAGCAGCCAATAAAGCTTCCTGTCAGTAAAGTTAAAGAACAAAGGGAACAGAGAAAATGACTCACTGCTGTTGACTAAATAACTTTGGTAGCTTTAATAAGGATTAACTATTTAATTTATAGTTTATGCAGTGCAGACTGCATATAACTTTGATAACTTTATTAAATTTCTGTATATTTCCTAACTGTTAAGACAGGAAGGGCACGAATAAATATGACATTTATTATGGGTTTATGTTAGCATTGTTTTAAGTTCACTTAAATTAAAAACTGTTATATTTTTGAAGCCTAATAAATGTGAAAAAGAAAAAAAATCAGTAGTTGTATTAATATCAGTAATACTGGCCTTCATTCATAAAAAGATGCCATTAAACAAGTATTTAAAATATACTGTCTTTATGTTGTTTCTACATTAATTTGATTAACTGTGAAATTATTACATTATAAAATATATTAAAAACGTACAAAAACATTTCTTTTTTTATTGCGATTAATTGCGATTAATCACAGAAAAAAATTGTGATTAATCTAGTTAAAGTTTTTAATCGATTGACAGCACTAAAATTAATACCATGATAACATTTAAATAAATGTTGAAAAGATAGCGTTATAGTTTTAAACATAAATAAACAACAAAGAAACCCAACTTCCCTGGTCCCTATAGACTGAAATAATAACATTAAAAGTAAAAGTATATATATATATATATATATATATATATATATATACACACACACACAAAACACATATAATTGTCTTCTGCTTTTTCTCATCCGGGGGACAGTGAAGACTTACACACACACATTCAGTGCATTAAAGTCAATGGTAGACAACAGTGCAGCAGCATGTTTCATGTGACTTGCCTTTTAAAAAAGCCTTCAGAAACCCTCCTGAATTAGAATCCATGCTTTCACATTTTTAGAAGCTTCTGGACCCTCTTGACCTCTGTCCTCGTAAGCCTGTTCGTTTTTCCACCCCTGCCTACCTCAGCTACCCTTTATTCAAAAATGTATCGTTTAGCTGGTGGAATCAACTGTCTCTTAATGGGTGTCAATTAATATGAGTGAAAACATGTCCCACCTTCCTTGAGTGCATCATATTGCAATATATCATTTGACACGTTGAAGAAGATTTCAGGTGATTGGCTAACCCACAAAATGAATGGAAAGACATAAACATAAATATAGGTATACTTTGCTTTTTATTTGAACAAAAATCATTTGATAAAGAAAACACTTAATTTATTAACTTTGTATACATAAATCGTAACATCCAAAACCAGGATGGCCCGTAAAGGCGAACTCGACAATTACTGTCTGAGTGAAGTCACACATCGGCAGTCTTGGGACATGGTGAAAACTTGAAGGCCGGCTCCCATGTCTCCTCCCAGATTTTTCCACTGTAAGTATCAGTAACACAAAATCAGTGAAAAACAGAGGAGCCATTTTAACATAATAGTTTCACAGCATAAATATTGTACGCTCTTGTATTTCATTGTTTTTATACAAACATATACATATATATAGTGCTTGATGCAATGTAACATAAACATCAGCCACTCTCATCGATAAAGTCATTGAAAGTAAACAAGCCAATAGCCGATAACAGTCAACATGGATGATCTTGGTCGATACTGATGTTCTGCCAATAAATTGGTGAATGTCTACTTCCTACATAGAATCACACAGGGGCAATTATTCATGGCATCAGGTATGGTACTGAAAAGAGCAAGTGGCTAAATCCTGTAGACAATATTTGACACTGCATTTAATCCATCCTATACCAACAGTGTAACCAATAGTCTAATTAAAATACAGGTGGTTGTCCAAAATTACAGTATTGTGCAATATTTCAAGCCATTTTTTATATGATTAAAGCTTACAGCTCATGAAAACCAAAAATCATCATCTCAAAATATAAGAATAAAGAGGAATACAGATATGTTGACCTTTTGAAAATAAACGAACGAATCTGACTCTATACTTGGTCTGGCTGCTTTTGCACAAATTACTGCATCAGTGTGGTGTGGCATGGAGGCTATGGAGGTAGATTTGTGTCTTTATTATTCAATCAAAAAAAGGTTGCTTCAATCAAAAAATATATTTTCAATCAAAAAAACCCGTTTCAATCAAAGAAAAAAAGTGTTTGAATGCAAAAATATATTTGAGACTCAAAAAAATGCATTTGAACACTATTTTTTTTTGCTTGAAAATGTTTTTTTTGATAGAAGTGAAGGTTTTTTTGTTTGAAGCAACTTTTTTGATTGAAGTATTGTTGTTTTGTGTTTGGGCCATATTATGGGTAGGACATTTGTGTCTTTATAATTCAATCAAAAAAGAAGTTGCTTCAAACAAACAAAACATATTTTCAATAAAAAAATCACTTCAATCAAAAAATAAACCTTTTCAATCATAGAAAAAATGTTTTTGAATGCAAAAAAATATTTGAGATTCAAAAAATTGCACTTGAACACTTTTTTTTTGATTGAAAATGTTTTCTTTGATTGAAGTAATCTTTTTTGTGTTTGGACCATGTTATGGGTAGGACATTTGTGTCTTAATTATTCAATCCCAAAAAAGTTGCTTCAATCAAAAAAAAAACATTTTCAATCAAAAAAAAATAATTTCAATCAAAGAAAAAACTGTTTAAATGCAAAAAAAAAAAAAATCATTTGAAGTGTTTTTTTTTTATTGAACTTTCTTTTTTTTTGAATGAAGTGAAAAAAGTTTTGAAGTCGTTTTTTTTTTTAAATCATTTTGACACAAACGTACCGCAGTGGGGGCGGGTGCTTCCCCCATTGGTCAGACATGCTTGAGTGACAAGTGTCTACACCAACGACGTCTTTCTGACAAGCAAGTCATGGTCGCCACTCGCCAGCGAGCCAGGAAGCAGTGGTGGAGTTGTTGGTAAGTAGATAAAACCGTATTAAAATGATTGGTGTCACGTTATTAGCCTACTCTGTTTGATATTTCGATTAAACATACAGCTTGCTAACTTAGCTCACGTTGACTAATTTGTGTGATGGTGTTAGATATCTGACGCCTCATATTGTCAGGCAGGCTAGCAGGGTGCGCTAACGGCTAATTGAATTGTTTATTTCACTTAAGTAACGTTACAGAGGCTTGCTATGTGCTAGTGCTATATTGTGTTATAATACGTAACGTCATTAGTGGTCAAACAACAGTCCACAGGCCAACTGTTGCCCACAGCGCTGCCTGTTTAGCAGCAACAGGTCATGCAGAGCCTGAGTCTATCTTCTCACACAGCCCACAGGATTACAGCTATTTGACCGTCCCGCTCTCTCTCTCGCTCACGGGTAGTGGTCTCCCCACCATCACAGTCAAATGCTCGCAGACACAGAGGCAGATGCTGTTATTTTGAGAGCGGGGCTTACATATGCCGTCCCGTACGGAAAATAATGTTGCATACCACCGGTAACATGAATATATATTCCGTTGCTCGGTGCGCAAACTAGCTGTGTCAGGCATTATTTATAAGTAGCCTAATGTCCTGCACAACTCCACATGGAAAACTGGCAGTTCAATGAAGTGATGCTTATTGTCTGACATAGTGTACAAGTAGTTACTAGCTTAAAGTATTGTGCCAATAATGATCCTTCTGGTAAATT
Organism: Rutilus rutilus; assembly: GCA_021464565.1. Lineage (NCBI taxonomy): Eukaryota > Metazoa > Chordata > Actinopteri > Cypriniformes > Leuciscidae > Rutilus > Rutilus rutilus. The sequence goes on along the minus strand of JAJAQA010000005.1, from coordinate 11,887,005 downwards.
TGGCATTCAGTTGAGACACAAAAGCTCTTAGTTTAATGAAAATCCTTGGAAAAGAAGACAAGATGGTTTGTTTAATTAGTATTCATTTATTTATATTTCTAATATCATATAGTATTGTCCTGTCAACCCATTACAAGTCTTGCCTTATTCAGTGTTGATTTATTGACATGTTTATGTAAGATGTTTTATTAGAAGGTGTGTGAGTGAAAGTTGTCTGAAGTTGTATTTTTCTATTTTATTGCAATGCTGATTGATAATGTAGGACTCTGGTCCTGGCTTGGCCTAAGTTTTGGTGTCTCTAAATGCTGTGCTCTGTAGGCATGACACATTAATTTCTTTATGTGATACTTTATTTTTTGCATCAAATTATTTGAAGTATTGATAAGCAGTATTGATATCGATACAGGTATTGCTGCACTCTCAATTATAACTGCTCAATAGTGTCGTATGGTTACTTTTATTATACAAGCCATCAATTTTGATGGCTTGTTAGTGTAACCGTTAAGCATAATGGCATTAATGCTATATATAGCGTACATTTAGCCAGATATTTTTTAATTTTTTTTTTTAAAGTAGCTAACTAGCTAAAGCCTTAAGTAGCTGAAATTAAGTTGTCTCATGTCTCTGTCTGCAGCAACACACACACACACACACACACACACACACACACACACACACACACACACACACACACACACACACACACAGACAACGATAGCTACCTACATTAACTGCAACATCTTTCCAGGCAGCAGATGGACTAATTGTTTTTCCTGTTGATCAAATTATGTTTTTTTAGGCCAAGAACTCCACTAAAACTTTTTGGAACAGGATTGCTTAATAAAGGTAAGAATGGATGGGTAGATTTTATTTATGGTTTTGCTCTTTTTATGTGTCTGGTGTATTGTAGGTCATAACCATTTTCACAACAGCCATATTTTCTCCCTCCCATTTAGAAAGACCAATACTACACATCACCTCTGCTGCTGATTCTCCATTTTGGGGTTGTGCTCCCCATTATCTATTGCAGGTAATGCACTGACTATCTCATACAAGTACACTTATACATGAATTTCAAAATTGCTCCTCTTATAATGCTAAATGTTAATAATGAGAGTCCTCTTTCCCAGCCCTGCCTGTAGTAGCTCCAGTTCATCTTGTGTGGTCGGGGTTGTTTCTGCTTTGTCACTCAATAAGAAAAAAGCCATGTCAAATCCTTTCCATGGTTTATGTTTCTTGTCTCTGTGTTTGTCTGCAGATTTTCTTTTGAAAAATCCAGGGAATGATCTGCAAAAAAGTAAAAAAATGTGAGACCCTTGTTTGTAAAATAGATTTGTAATATTTTACAAAAAGGGGTCAGTAAAAAATTAAATTTGCATGGGATGGCTGTGTATGTGGAATAACATTTCACAAATCCCCTACAACCTGCATGTCATGACTCGGTCCATGTTATAGTTCTGTTTCCTGTGTCATCTTGTTGTATTGACTTCTCCTCTCGTTTCAGATTCCCCTTCCCTCCTCGTGTGGTTTCGTCCTCCTCCTTGATTGTCTGTCCCCACCCTCAATACTTTCACCTGTTCTGTGTGTGTGTATATATAGTCCCTGTGTTTCCCCTGTCCGTTGCCAGTTCGTCTTTTTGTCCCCGTGCGTTACTTCATAGCCTTTATTGCTCTGTAGTATTTTCTAGTTCCTTGGTATTGACCCCTGCCTGTGTTCTGGTTGACCTCGCCTTTGCCTGATCCCTGTCTGGTTTGTTTGCCCCCGCTGATGGATTACTTGTGTACCGAACCTGTTTTTCCAGTAAAGACTGTTACCCTGCCTAACGCTGTGTTTGAGTCGTGCATTTGAGTCAAGACTATTGTTGCTACACCCTCAGCTCTGATACCGCATGGCTGACTTGAAAAATAAATGCACTACTGCTGGCTGGCTACACTACCTGGACATCTCGTTTTGTACAGTTGAAGGAGTAGGCATGTCCTGACTCCTCTGCCTGGGTTCTTCTATGGTGCGATTAAGCACTGACAGAAAAGTCTGCGCAGCGGCAGTGGCTGCCTGCTCGTCATACTGGGATGAGAGATTAGATCCTAAGTTAACCACTGTTATCAACAATAACACCATCAATCACTTTAGATGAAGCAGGTAGAGTCTAAAAAGACTAATATATATATATATATATTTTTAAAAAGATTAAAAAGTGTGAATCCAGTTAACAGCAAGTGGAGTGTAACCTGAGTATGTGATAATCGCCTTGCCATGAAGACATGCACAAGAGGTGATGTGTAGTATTGGTCTTTCTAAATGGGAGGGAGAAAAGATGGCTGTTGTGAAAATGGTTATGACCTACAATACACCAGACACATAAAAAGAGCAAAACCATAAATAAAATCTACCCATCCATTCTTACCTTTATTAAGCAATCCTGTTCCAAAAAGTTTTAGTGGAGTTCTTGGCCTAAAAAAACATAATTTGATCAACAGGAAAAACAATTAGTCCATCTGCTGCCTGGAAAGATGTTGCAGTTAATGTAGGTAGCTATCGTTGTCTGTGTGTGTGTGTGTGTGTGTGTGTGTGTGTGTGTGTGTGTGTGTGTGTGTGTGTGTGTTGCTGCAGACAGAGACATGAGACAACTTAATTTCAGCTACTTAAGGCTTTAGCTAGTTAGCTACTTTAAAAAAAAAAAAAAAAAATATCTGGCTAAATGTACGCTATATATAGCATTAATGCCATTATGCTTAACGGTTACACTAACAAGCCATCAAAATTGATGGCTTGTATAATAAAAGTAACCATACGACACTATTGAGCAGTTATAATTGAGAGTGCAGCAATACCTGTATCGATATCAATACTGCTTATCAATACTTCAAATAATTTGATGCAAAAAATAAAGTATCACATAAAGAAATTAATGTGTCATGCCTACAGAGCACAGCATTTAGAGACACCAAAACTTAGGCCAAGCCAGGACCAGAGTCCTACATTATCAATCAGCATTGCAATAAAATAGAAAAATACAACTTCAGACAACTTTCACTCACACACCTTCTAATAAAACATCTTACATAAACATGTCAATAAATCAACACTGAATAAGGCAAGACTTGTAATGGGTTGACAGGACAATACTATATGATATTAGAAATATAAATAAATGAATACTAATTAAACAAACCATCTTGTCTTCTTTTCCAAGGATTTTCATTAAACTAAGAGCTTTTGTGTCTCAACTGAATGCCAAATTTACCAGAAGGATCATTATTGGCACAATACTTTAAGCTAGTAACTACTTGTACACTATGTCAGACAATAAGCATCACTTCATTGAACTGCCAGTTTTCCATGTGGAGTTGTGCAGGACATTAGGCTACTTATAAATAATGCCTGACACAGCTAGTTTGCGCACCGAGCAACGGAATATATATTCATGTTACCGGTGGTATGCAACATTATTTTCCGTACGGGACGGCATATGTAAGCCCCGCTCTCAAAATAACAGCATCTGCCTCTGTGTCTGCGAGCATTTGACTGTGATGGTGGGGAGACCACTACCCGTGAGCGAGAGAGAGAGCGGGACGGTCAAATAGCTGTAATCCTGTGGGCTGTGTGAGAAGATAGACTCAGGCTCTGCATGACCTGTTGCTGCTAAACAGGCAGCGCTGTGGGCAACAGTTGGCCTGTGGACTGTTGTTTGACCACTAATGACGTTACGTATTATAACACAATATAGCACTAGCACATAGCAAGCCTCTGTAACGTTACTTAAGTGAAATAAACAATTCAATTAGCCGTTAGCGCACCCTGCTAGCCTGCCTGACAATATGAGGCGTCAGATATCTAACACCATCACACAAATTAGTCAACGTGAGCTAAGTTAGCAAGCTGTATGTTTAATCGAAATATCAAACAGAGTAGGCTAATAACGTGACACCAATCATTTTAATACGGTTTTATCTACTTACCAACAACTCCACCACTGCTTCCTGGCTCGCTGGCGAGTGGCGACCATGACTTGCTTGTCAGAAAGACGTCGTTGGTGTAGACACTTGTCACTCAAGCATGTCTGACCAATGGGGAAGCACCCGCCCCCACTGCGGTACGTTTGTGTCAAAATGATTTAAAAAAAAAACGACTTCAAAACTTTTTTCACTTCATTCAAAAAAAAAGAAAGTTCAATAAAAAAAAAACACTTCAAATGATTTTTTTTTTTTTTTGCATTTAAACAGTTTTTTCTTTGATTGAAATTATTTTTTTTTGATTGAAAATGTTTTTTTTTTGATTGAAGCAACTTTTTTGGGATTGAATAATTAAGACACAAATGTCCTACCCATAACATGGTCCAAACACAAAAAAGATTACTTCAATCAAAGAAAACATTTTCAATCAAAAAAAAAGTGTTCAAGTGCAATTTTTTGAATCTCAAATATTTTTTTGCATTCAAAAACATTTTTTCTATGATTGAAAAGGTTTATTTTTTGATTGAAGTGATTTTTTTATTGAAAATATGTTTTGTTTGTTTGAAGCAACTTCTTTTTTGATTGAATTATAAAGACACAAATGTCCTACCCATAATATGGCCCAAACACAAAACAACAATACTTCAATCAAAAAAGTTGCTTCAAACAAAAAAACCTTCACTTCTATCAAAAAAAACATTTTCAAGCAAAAAAAAAATAGTGTTCAAATGCATTTTTTTGAGTCTCAAATATATTTTTGCATTCAAACACTTTTTTTCTTTGATTGAAACGGGTTTTTTTGATTGAAAATATATTTTTTGATTGAAGCAACCTTTTTTTTGATTGAATAATAAAGACACAAATCTACCTCCATAGGAGGCCATCAGTGTATGGCATTGCTGAGGTGTTATGGAAGGCCAGGTTGCTTTGATAGTGACTTTGAGATTGTCTGTAATGTTAGGTTTGGTATCTATCATTGTTCTCTCTATGGTGTTAAGGTGAGATGAGTTAAGCACAGCAATACCATGCTAAGCAAACCAGTAACAAGCAGTTTTGGCACTGTAGCAAGGGCAGAGTCCTGGTGGAAAAGGTAATCAACATGTACATAAAGCTTGTCAGCAGATGCAACCATCCTCTAAAATCTCCTGGTAGAAGGCTGCATTGACTCTGGACTTAAAGGGTTAGTTCACCCAAAAATCAAAATGATCTCAGTATTTACTTACCCGTGTGTTGTTCTAACCCTGTAAGACCTCCATTTATCATCGCATCACAAAATATTATATTTATGATGGAATCTGAGCGCTGGATAAGTCTTCCACTGACTTCCAAGGGGCTTAAACTTGCTCGATTCAACTAAGCTGTTTACGTAGTCTATCTGCGCAAGCTTCTGGGTTCTACGTCATACGCGTGACCTGCGTTGGCCAATAGTGAGCCTGCGTGGTGACGTAGAACCTCAAAGCTCTGCGCAGTTAGACTACGTAAACAGCTTTGAAGCAGAACACGAGTAAATGGATATTGGAATAAATTCGTAATTTTTGTTTGTTTTTGGCGAGGAAAAGTATTCTCGTCGCTTGATAAATGGATGGTTGAGCGACTGGAGTCATTTGGACTATTTTAAACGATGTCTTAATACGTTTTCTGATCGAGCAAAGTTAAGCCCCTTGGAAGTCAATGGGGAACTTATCCAGCGCTCAGATTCCATCATAAATATAATATTTTGTGATGCGATGATAAATGGAAGTCTTACGGGGTAAGAACAACACGCGGGTGAGTAAAAACTGAGATCATTTTGATTTTTGGGTGAACTAACCCTTTAAAACCTAGTGGACATGACAATTCTCTCAACGCTGCTTGTTGGTTGCAAAACTTTGAGACCGCCTGTACATTCAAACTTTTGTGTGCTACAATATACATTCCAACCTTTATCCAACACCTATGAGAAGGTTAAAAGTGGAAACAGAAAGGAGATGTATAAAGGCAATTTTAACCAATATAAAGCAGTACTTACCATGCAGAGCAAGGTAACCATTTGACCTTAACTTCTTATTTTCCCTACAGAAAGACACATACATATAATAATCAGGTTTATAATGTCATAACTTTTGTGACAAGGCCACTTTGCCTTCAGTAGGGCCGTCATTAAATTCCAACCCTGCATAAAATAGAAGGATAAGGAATATGAATTTATATACCTCATGGGATTCGCAATAGCCTATCATTTCTCAGGATCATCACATTGTGTTGAATGTATATACTGTATGTTTGAAAGTATTCTGAATTCATATGCTAATTATAAAAATAAAAAAAAAGATTTAATTCAGTATTAATAATATTGGAGCTTTAGACGGCTAATAATTATGTCATAAAAATATTGTCCGGTGTGGCTCTGTTTTGTTACATTAGCTTTGCCTTGTTGTTAATGTCCAATTGACCCAAACAGCGCTTGATTGACAGGCGATCTGACCAATCATATTTCGCCATCCGCCATTTTGCCTGACAGCACCGTCAGGAGCAGGGTTCCCGCGGGGTCTTAAAAAGTCTTAAAATGTCTTAAATTCTGACCTTTAAATTTAAGGCCTTAAAACGTCTTAAAAACAGCCCGATTTTCATCCGCGGTCTTAAATTTCATTTAGTCAGGTCTTAAAAAGGATTTTACCCTCGGTCATTTCCAGAAATGCTGGCCGCATAAAGTTATTACAAAGTAGCAAAAAAGTATCGAAGTCGCTCGCCAAGAGGCAGTTCACATATCGCGTCTTTTTCGCGCTCAAGTTCATTCAAATGTAGGCACGCGGTAAGCGACGCGCTCGTTTTTTTCCAGGCGCAGCAACATGAAAAAAGACATGAAGGATCCGGGTGCACCCAAACACTACGGGTGTTTTTCTCTTTTCCGTAAATAAATCTTGTGTAACAGAGCTACAGCAAGCGTTTTTCGGCGGTGGAAATCCATTAGCCACTAAAACTTTTTTGTCATTGTGGAGTTGCATAGCAACGACAGACGCCACGGGAAAATCGGACCGAATTTTACTATAAATAATAAAAGATAAGCTAAAGTGTATTGTAAATGTCACTAAATATTTTTTTATAAAAAGAATGAGTCAAAAAAGATAAATTAAAGTCTGAAATATGTGAGGTTTATCTTTTTATAAAAACCTTTTTTTGTCAACTTTATTTGAACTTGTACATGTTAGTATATCACATGTTGCAAGACACTTTTAAAATCTGGCTATCATTTTTAATCGTATTATTTTAATGTTTATGTTAGTGCGTATTGATGCTAATTTTATTTGTTATTTGCTGTTTTTCGACATAAAACTTGGTGAATTGATTTCATTGTGTAGTATTAGTACTTTTTGAACAGGATTCTGTGATAACAGTGATAATTTTTGGCACTATAATAATTAAATGAAATGTTCATGCCATTTCATCTCTAGTTATGATCAACTATGATCAACTAAAATCAACTAATAATGATGTGTTTTTACAGTAGGCCTATAATATGCAAAGTACAATTTTCTATAAAAAAATTATATCTGATTCTGTTCTTTTCTCTGACGCGTTGTTGGGTCTGGAAGGTTACTAATGTGATTGCTTTATCTGTAAATTAAGTTAATGCTTTTTCAATTACTGAATTCATTGAAATAAAATGAATTCTTTGATTTGAATATTTTTTGGCAATGCGTCGTGTAGGTCTTAAATTTCAATCTTTATGGTCTTAAAATGTCTTAAAAAAGTCTTAAATTTGACTAACTGAAACCTGCAGGAACCCTGAGGAGAGATAGTAGATTAACATGCCAGGATTTGAACTTGAGAAACGGAGTGTACTGATGCTTTTCTGCGGTTAAAACAACATTCCTTCTTATGTTCATTCATGTTTAATTGATGCTATAACTGAACTAGAAGGAAGAGATGATCGGTTCACAAGAAGCTTTAACTGATGCTCTACAGCAATCTGACAGACACATTAAAGAACCACAAAACGTTATTTACTGTTTACATTTGACCAAATTTGAAAGGCGAGACTTTGTTTAATATCAAAAGTAACTGAAAAGTAAGCTGGTCTGTCCTGTCTGTCAGCGTGTTGTCAGTCTCCTCTCTGCTCCACAATGTATTTTTCACAGAGTAGGAACATAGCTTGTCGGGCATAGCAACAATAACTAAGGGAGGCGGGTCTTTGTGAACGGTCAATTGCAATGACGATGTCTACTATAAAAACGGACTCATTAAAAAGACTTGTCTAAGTCTGTTTAAAATATGAAGATAATGTAAAAAGCACAGCAGTTACTCTAAAATACCCTTAAATGGGCTCAAATTACCACTTGCTTCAATGGTCAGTATTTTGTGATATGTGAAATGCCAGATAAGCCACATACAATGGAGAGATGATCAGACAGCCTAGTGAAAAATATATTTCTAAACTTACCTTATGTATCCTTCTTCCTGTTATGGATTCATATCGGAAAACTTGTTGTCTACTACATTTCCGGCAACCTTAAATGACAAACAAATTCTTAACTAAGTTTCACAAAACCTGGGGAACAACAGTAACCATTGTCCTTGAACTTTGAAACCGTCAGAAAAAACAGCTAAATAACTAAAGAATACATATATTAAAGGCCATTCACACCAAGAACGATAACTTTAAGAAATATATAGTTCTCGTTAATATGATAAACTATAACGATAATGACATGGAGAACAATATTGTTGGGAATCACTTTTAAAGCGATTTTGAGAACGATAAAAAGCTAACAGCCAATAAGAACCCATCAAATTTTAGCCATATTTATTAACACAAGGTGAGACTTTGCATATCCTTGGTCAGTCTGGAGGCTTTTATCGTTATGGTTATGCGTATATAGTTATTGTTCCTGGAATGAACGGCCCTTTAGCCATCAAATTCAGTGACTTCATAGCCGAAATGTAACCTAATTATCCTACTGCCTAGTCGAAAGGTTATTGAAGCAGACTTGTGAACAGTGGTACGTGGGGAATAAGCTATCTGGGCTGCCCACTGATGTGTGTGATATGTGTGTGTGTATTTGTATTCATCTCTACTTATGTGTGTATTGCTCATTACTCTACTCCTAGAGTGTGTGTTCAGTACTGAAAGGTATGTATGCAAGGACAAATTCCTTTGTGTATCAGGCTGGCCACTAAAAATTACTCACTATTAACTAATCGATTGGACTTAAATTCACCTGAAGATTTCTGTATTTCATGAATCATGATTACAAAAAGGGGAAATTCATACATAGTGTGCTAAGACCAAAGTTCACTTACACTTTCTTCTTTTTTTTGGTGGGGGGCGTTGTTCCTTCACATGGGAGAGAGACAGGGTATAAATCTAAAAGATAAAATGTCTCCTTTTCCTGGGCCTGATGCTGGGTTTTGGGCTGGGCCTGATGCTGGGGCTGGGGCTGGGCCTGATGCTGGGGTTCTGGCTGGGCCTGATGCTGGGGTTCTGGCTGGGCCTGATGCTGGGGCTCGAGCTGGTCCTGATGCTGGGGCTCGAGCTGGTCCTGATGCTGGGGCTCTGGCTGGGCCTGATGCTGGGGCATGGGCTGGTCCTGATGCTGGGGCTCGGGCTGGGCCTGATGCTGGGGCATGGGCTGGTCCTGATGCTGGGGCTCGGGCTGGGCCTGATGCTGGGGCTCGGGCTGGGCCTGATGCTGGGGCATGGGCTGGGCCTGATGCTGGGGCATGGGCTGGTCCTGATGCTGGGGCTCTGGCTGGGCCTGATGCTGGGGCATGGGCTGGTCCTGATGCTGGGGCTCGGGCTGGGCCTGATGCTGGGGCATGGGCTGGGCCTGATGCTGGGGCATGGGCTGGTCCTGATGCTGGGGCTCTGGCTGGGCCTGATGCTGGGGCATGGGCTGGTCCTGATGCTGGGGCATGGGCTGGTCCTGATGCTGGGGCTCGGGCTGGGCCTGATGCTGGGGCATGGGCTGGGCCTGATGCTGGGGCATGGGCTGGTCCTGATGCTGGGGCATGGGCTGGTCCTGATGCTGGGGCTCTGGCTGGGCCTGATGCTGGGGCATGGGCTGGTCCTGATGCTGGGGCATGGGCTGGTCCTGATGCTGGGGCATGGGCTGGTCCTGATGCTGGGGCATGGGCTGGTCCTGATGCTGGGCATGGGCTGGTCCTGATGCTGGGGCATGGGCTGGTCCTGATGCTGGGGCTCTGGCTGGGCCTGATGCTGGGGCATGGGCTGGTCCTGATGCTGGGGCATGGGCTGGTCCTGATGCTGGGGCTCGGGCTGGGCCTGATGCTGGGGCATGGGCTGGGCCTGATGCTGGGGCTCGAGCTGGTCCTGATGCTGGGGCTGGTCCTGATGCTGGGCCTGAGGCTCTGGCAATGTTGTTGTGGAGTTCCCTACAATATTGTATGTGTATGTTAATTTTCAATATTTCCCCATCATGAAAAAACCCAGTTTAAAACTGTCATGACTTAAATGACACAAATCCTACCTTCTTTGATCAATATAAAATTGTAGGCCTTTCTCATGGAGGCCACAACTTTTAGGTTTTCTTCAGTGGGTGGCAGATCGGTCACCACATCGGCCGCCCACTTTCCAGAGGCCTTATCCTTTTTGGCAAAAAATAGAATTGGGACATAGCCCAATGCACTTAGTTTTTTCACCTATAAAAATGCAGACAGCAAACATTAGTTATTCCCAGTCCACTGCATTATTTTCCACCCTATTGAAAAAAAGGCATTAAATACATTAGTGCTACTGTTTCTAATATACACAATTACCATAATCAAACTTAACAGCTTTTCCCCTTAGAAACAAAAACATTACATATGTGATCTATCCCAGTGGTTCTCAAAGTGGATTTGCTTTGAATGAGAAAGTTGTGCTTCATCATTAAGAAATGCCTATCAATGACAATGTAATGATCTAGAATCTACATACAATCTTGATTGTAAATGCACTAATAAATTAAAACATTAACATTTAACTTTTTTTGTGATTATGACTAATCAAGTTAATCTGTTGTAAATCACTTCACTCAGGTCATGATGAGCCATTCTTCCTGCTGCTTAACTTGGCTTATTTGCTATTAAGATAGCTGATGAACATGGATGAATGTTTGAGTCAGTCCACATCATTAAGGGATTCAAATTCCAAAGTTGACTAAAGACCCAGTTACACACCAGCTAGAAAACACGGAATAGTGAACCTGGACACAATTTCAAGAAAATAGAAATGGCATCAAAGTATACAAACGGTAGCAAGCATATGCTTAATTGTTTTAATTATGAGGGGGTCCTTGGAAATTGTTCTCCCACACAAATGGTCCTTGGCTCTAACCGTTTGAGAACCCCTGCTTTTGACACACACAAAACAAAATATGATAATACATATATGAAAAATACATTTTGACTAGACTCCCTCTTTATGGCCAAATATCAACCTGATCCAAACGCTCTCCTCCTCCCTTAGATAGTCTACCTGTCTCTCCCCACGGAAAATGTAGGTTATGGGACAAACAGAAACATTCATTTGGGAAGGCCACCAATGAACATAAAGTTAAAAATCATAAAATAGCCACCTGCTCTACAGAATCTGGACTTGGTCCTACTCCAGTAGGTATGGCTGAATCCTTTTCTCTTTTAATGTGACATTAGGCCTACTATCTCCCCTGTAGTAATTCAAATGCTTTTTAAGTTGTGGCTTTGAAAAAGGACATCTGGAATATGGCCTTGCTTTTACCAACACATTTTTTGCACACAGAATGGGTTTCATGCATGTCCTCAGTTATTTTGTCACGTCATCATGCACTTTCTCTAAAATTACAGCAGCGCAAAGCACTATAAGCGTGAAATGCAATATTCACATGCTTGTAGTGGTAGTGTAAGGGAGCATGTTATCTACAGTACTTAGCCTACATAATCATGCAAGACTGTCTTTAATAGTGACTCTGGGTCTGAATTCTGTGATCTGCTTTTAGCGGAGACAGAAACTTCAGTAACATGCATTGTCTGTGTGGTACTAAAGCAAGGTTATGTTTACAATGTAGCCGGTTGTATATGTAAACAAATGTACATGAGCACCTGGTCAAAAAGAAAGTCTATTCCATGCATGTCAAGCAATCCTAATCATCCCCATATACTGATTGGCGTCATCACTGTCTCCTCTCCACCAGTAAGCTGGTGTGTGGTGGGCGTTCTGGCGCAATATGGCTGCCGTCGCATCATCCAAGTGGATGCTGCACATTGGTGGTGGTTGAGGAGATTCCCCCATCTATGTAAAGCGCTTTGAGGTCTCAGAAAAAGCGCTATATAAATGTAACGAATTATTATTATTATTATTATTAAGCAAATGACAAATAAATTAAAATAATATTACACCAATGCCATCTATGACTACCTCAAATTCATTCACTGACAGATTAAACTTATTTTTGTAAAATGACGCCCTTGCCCTATCACACAATATTAATAAAAAGTGAAACAAATCATATTGCTTAATGACATATGAGCATTTATACTTACTGCAATATTGGCAGAGTCCACCACTCTTGACGCATTTTTATTTTTTCGGACCCTTTCCCCCCAATTCTTGTCCAGGGACAATTTTTTGGCCGTCACTGGCTTTTTGGGAGATGGCTGTGAAACAAGAGCTGCAGGTTTTGCGGCTCACCTGTGTTGGTAAAAGTATACCAAAGTGAGACATCAGATCCACAGTCACAGAGAAGAAGTACAATCAAGATACAGTTTAATTTGGCTGGATACAGGAAAGATAGGAACACACAAAGCACAATGCAATTCAGAATAGGTCTCTAAATTACACAGGATTATTATTATTATTATAATCATACAGTAAAAGTGGCAGATGTAGGAGACACCCAGACTACTCTAATAAATGTTGCCTATGGCGTTTGGTGCAAAATAAGTAATACATATTGTTATTAACCCAGACGCCTTACATTATTACTGTTTTGTAACACAGTACAGATATCATACAGGGTCATTTAGTAGGAGCATACTTTAGTATCCAATTGACCTACTAAATGTAGGACATTAAAACCACATATTTGAACATTGCACATAATGCTCTATTCCACTTTCCCTCACCTGATTAGGTGCTTGGCAGGAGGGGCAAGGCTTGAACTTCTTTCGAGGCATTTTGAAATCTACACACACACACACACATTTTTTTCTTCTATAATAACATACTTTTTTAGACATTGTAAACAAACAGTACACAACTTATTGGCATAACTGCTTTCTACCAAAACAATGAAAACAATTAAAGCAGGTTAACTTTTAGCTAATTTAACGTCACTGCAACAACAACCATGCACTTATATCAGTCTCTATTCCATGCATTTTCTACAGTGCACTTTAGACAGCGTCAACAAACACAAATTTTCTAATTCACCCATTTTAATTTTGGAAGCTATATATATATATATATATATATATAGCATATGTGTGTGTGTGAATCAGTCAATAATTTATGACAGCATTATTACATTACTTGCATATTGTTTTATTTCATGTTGAAAAGTTGTGATGAGCCACAATGTAGTAGTTATGAATTTGTAGTATTGTTAAAAATGGATGATTTATTTCGGTGTTTTATTATATAATTTTGCGTAAGCCCGGTCTCACCCCAAAACGTCATATACTGATGCGTGTCTTGACCATGCGTCAACATACGACGAAAAGGGTACCCCTTTAACGTCAATATGAGACGCAGACAGAAGCGCACCAGCAGCACCTCCTAGCGGTACCCTAACGCATACCTAAACCTACCCATAACCCGAATCGTCACACATGGACGTTATGGGGGTACCCTTTTCGTCGTACGTTGACGCATGGTCAAGACGCGTCAGTATATGACGTTTTGGGGTGAGACTGTGTTGCAGCGTCAGACTGTAAAACAGACCAATCTGCCAACCGTTCTTCATTCTGAACATTTACAATGTTGGATAATTTTTGTGGGCTAATTTAATACTGAAAATCTTATATTCCCCTATGATTGTACCTTAAGTTACATGATTGTATGCGACAAAAATGAACTTGAATTTAATTAGCTAACGTTAACTTTGCTTGCCTGCACATTTGGTGCAGAAAGCTAATGTCTTATTCTATCATAATCGTCTTAAATGGCCACCTTACAAAACTAAAGTTTCTAAACAAAACTTATTGTTCTGATTCAACAGTTTTTGATGTGTAAATGTAAAAATGATAGACCCATGTATATTAATGTACCGTACTTACCGAGAGGAAAATCGCAATGAACTTTGGGATAACCCGGTGACGTCAGCGTAATTGTTTTAAAGGACTTAATAATAAACAAAAAAATATATAAATAAACTGATTAATTGAACACAATCGTAGCATATTATATTTATTAAAATAAAATAAAAAATCCGATAAAAATCTGTTATCCAGCATGCTTTAGTTAAAGGAGTAAACTCACCGCTGAATGCGGTTGCACACCATGTGCGTTGTTAAACTCACCGCTGATGAACGCGCTAAACCTTTGACATCAGATTGCGAGGGTTTTTAAACATCAAAAACCAGTTGGAGAGCCAGATAAAAATGATCGGGGGTCCGCCATTTGACTCGTCCTGGCATAATTTAGATCGATCATTAAATTGAGTGTTGTTAAACTCACCGCTGAATGCGGTTGCACACCATGTGCGTTGTTAAACTCACCACTGATGAACGCGCTAAACCTTTGATATCAGATTGCGAGGGTTTTAAAACATCAAAAACCAGTTGGAGAGCCAGATAAAAATTATCTGGGGGCCGCCATTTGACTCGCCCTGGCATAGATCGTTTTTTTGTAGCCTATTCATTTTTATTTTTGTAGTATAGTCTTGTTGTAATGGCAGACAACATGTTGTGGTGTGCTTACCCAAGACGTCAAATTTCAACGTTGAACGTCCCCGGTTCAATCTATAGGTCCTGCTCGTTGAAAAATGACGCCAAGGGTATACCCAGTGCGTTAAAAAATGACGCCAGGGTTCCTGGACCATGCGTCAGACATTTGACGTGTAGGGAGTGAGACTGTGTTGATTTCACACCTGAGAAAGACAAAGACCCTCCCCTAATGGCCCTATTAGGAGCTATCAGGTCCTATCATTCTGAGCAACCTTGCACAAAGAATGAGGAGATTTAAAAAAGAATGGCTTTTAGATTGTTTGATTTATTTACAACACAACATAATCCAAAGATACACAACAAATGACAAAAAAGCACATTATTGAACACACTGAACTAAAGACAGAGACTTAACCAGTCACACACCTTTGTGCCATTCCTGAAACATAGTACATACCTGTCATTTCCAAGGTGTTTGATTTTTCACTTTACCATGTTCATGTACAGAGACTCATGTGAATGTTGAAGTCAGCAGGACTCATCAGTGGGGCATCTGGTCCCTGTAAAAAAACAAAACAAAAAAAAACAGCTGTGAACATGCTGATATCAAGAGAAACAATAGGGCTGCATGATTTTGGGAATACATTTTAGATTTTTCTGGTTAAAATTGCGATTTAAAATGTACAAAATACACACGCACACACACACACACATACATATACATATACATACATATATACATATACATATATATATATATATATATATATATATATATAAATAATGAACACTAGGTTTGTTGTGACTTGTAGGGATATACGTGCAGTGCTGCTAATATTAACAATAGCCGGGCTATATACGTTAAAATGGAACATATCAGTAACACTACACTAGAGAAAAATATATTGATTATCATATGTTACTTCAAATGTTTCCATTCGTTATGACGTTATGAAATGAGATTAGAGTAAAAACATGAAGCCTAATGCACAGCGCGACTGACTCAAACTCAACGTGTGCGGAGAACAGTTACTGAAGCGATCGAGCCGCTCCAAACTATGAAACGTCATTGTTACCATGTACGTTTGAGCAGATATCCACAAACAAAGTATTTAACAGTAAACATGGGTCTAAACATTATAATAATCACCATATTAGAGTAAACTCTCATACTAGCCAACTTTTATCATGCTGTGTTTTATTATCGAAAAAACATCCTCATGTCGTACATTTATATACATTTAGCATTGAAAGGTTGCCTCTAGTTCACATTTCAACATGTTTCTGTCTATATATAGGTACCCTACATATACATGTACGACATACTGTATATCTAATCCTAATTTTGATTCTATAACCTTCGATTTACCAACTGACTGGAACCTATTCAGCACTTTCCACAAAGATTTAGGGTCTTCTTTAATAATCTGAATTTGTTCTAAAAATTACTTTTTGACGCCTTTATAGTCTTCTGACCAAAGTTTCTAAGTGCTTTAAATTTTTCATAGACCTCTTGTTTCTTTATTCTTCTAAAAATCGAAAGAGCTTTATTCCTACTTCTTAATAATTCCATTATTTCTTTGCTTAACTCTCACCTGTCTAAGGGGGGCAATACTATCCATCACTTTACAAAATAAACCTTTAAAATGTGTCCAAGCATGTGTCAACTGTTAAGATATTATAAATGTAATTTTATTTGACTCTTTTAGGTTGTTCTTTAAATAATTAAATGCTATAATTTTTTAATGATCTTATCCGTATTATTTTATGATTACTAAATTTGAATCTACTATGTTTCCTTGTACAGAAGATAATATAGTGATCACTGATGCCATATTCTATTACTCCTTTTTGAGAAATATGCTTCTCATCAGACACCAGATTAAGATCTATAGTACTTTCTCCACCATCCCATACTCTCGTAGAATTGATTACCATTTGTGTAGAATTAAATAATTTACATAATTACTGCAGAGAATTATAATTATCCCTTATACTTTTGTGTATATCAGTATTAAAGTCCCCCATAATAATACATTCAAACGCCAAACAATATTGGCTTAGTCGCAGGCATTAACAAGTCCAAAAACAATAACTAATATTCAACATTATTAGCTTGTACATTAAAATGTATATCTGATCTAATAAAAATACAAACTCCCCCTCCATGTCTATTGCGATCTTTCCTAATTATATTATAATTTCCTACACTATCACTTACTGACAAATCTAACCATGTTTTTGTAATGCAAAAAATCCCCACTTTACAATTCCTAAGTAACCACCTTAATTCCTCAATCTTCGGTAATAAACGCCTTACATTTAGATGCACAAAATGTAACCCTTTTACATTAAAATAGTCCTCAAAAGAACCTTTCGAACCACTTAATGCTGGAAAAATCTCTCCAACCCCAACCAAGTCCTCGGCGTCCACAGCGCCCCTTCAGGCTTCTTCACAGCGCTTCTCCCCAAATAGATTGCCTTTCAAAGCGCCCATCTCCAAACTGGTTCCTGTAGCCGACTCAGCACCCATTCCAACCATGACATCATCCATGCAAAGGTAAGGTATGTTATTAGACATGCTGATATTTGGCTCCACATCACTGCTTGACGCTCGTACCTGTTCAACAGCGATGTTACGTTCAGACAAGTAAGATCCGGAATCCAAAACTCGACCCTCGTTCAAGCCAGGACAAACTACCCCATTAGGACCTGGACAAGGGTGAATATTGCCTGACAATAACAAGCATAAGATAATGAATTTTACGGCGTTGGGATGGTGTTTAGAGATGGAGGGCCTGGACGAGTGTAGATGTAAAAGGGAAAAAAATAATACTTCGTCCGTAACCAATAGGCACCACGTCGCAACATTCTTCAGGTAAAAAAATAAAACATTGTTTCTTATCAGTAAAAACTTGATGGACACAAATTACACAAAATAATAAATGTCAAAACCGAGGTCACAATGCCAAATGCACCTGCCGCCATACTTCCAGAGACGGAAGCAGAAATCCTTTAAAGTCACGATTGGTGCCCATTGTGGTACTGTTAAAACACGGGATGCAATTTGTCAGCATCTTTACTGGCCTGGAATGACAGTAGACATTAATAAATGGGTAAGTACATTTGTTTTTTCATTTATGCAACTGCATATCAATATAATGGGAACACCTTTGTTGTTTGCTCCCCACTAACATTCTCTGGGAAATGTAAATCTAACATTTCACCCATTTAGATTTTTCATAATACATTGTTAATAGCTTGTTTTTTATACTCCAGGTTGCTGAGTGTGTCCAATGCCAGGCCAGTGCTGTGACCATAAAACAAGAAGTAGACTACATCACAAAACATTATGTTAGGATTTTTCTTTAGATAATGTTACAGGTTTTTCACATGAACAATTGCAGTGTTCTTAAACTGAAATATATTGATGTGAGTTATTTCAAACTGCTGTGTCTTTTATATTAAGGTGAAGAAACCATTTGAGCTACTGGGGATGGACATAATTGGAAAAGTTGCCCTGACTACATCTGGCAACCAGTACATTTGTGTAATGGTGGATTACGTCACCAAATGGAGTAAAGCATATTCAATGCCAGCTAAAACAGCCGAAAACATGGTTAGTTGCATCCAAGTTTTTCTACCTCTTTTTTGCCCCCAAACGCATTTTGATTTGTCATTCAAGAATATAAAAAATTGCACAATTTCATGTTACGTTTTTAAGCCAACAGCCAACATATAAGATGGTTCAGTAGTACAAATTTTATAATACAATTTATTACAATACAACAATGGAAAACATGGTTAAGAGCAAACATTCCCTTGAAAAATTACATATCAACAAAGACGTGTGTGCGGTGTTGGGAAGCAAAAGGAGTCTTTGTGCGGCGTATCATCCACAGACAAATGGACTTGTGGAGAGACTAAATTAATCCATTCAGAAGACAGACAAAAACGGTTTCATCCAACAGATTGACAGAAACATTGAGGATGTTATAGACGAGGAGGTGGTGTCAGAGGCAATAAGCGGCAGGACAAGATCCTCAACCATGTTAGAGAAAATGTTGAAAAGGCTGCCCAAAAATACATGATCCCAAAGGCTCCAAAATTTTCAAAATTGGGGACAAAGTGGGAAAATAGAGAAAGGGAGGGAAACCGGAACCAAATTGGGTTGCATTTGACGGACAAAGTGCCGACCTAGAGTCAGACCAATTATACCAAAAAACAACATTGACCATCTAAAACTGTTCAAAAAGCATCAGCCACGTGACCCAACACCTGCTTCAGCTCTCACTCCAGCACCAGCTCTTTCCCTCAGTTCCAGCCCATGCTTTGGCACCAGCTTTTCAGCTCCTGGATCAGCCGTAGCATGCATTCACAAAGGTGAGTTTTACAAAATATTACTTCTTCAGAAAACGTAGCAAACTTTTTGGCTCTACCCGGGATAAAGAAATTTCAGCATACAAACTTGTGTACAATAATCATTCCATGTTTCTTTCAGATGCTTGAAGTGGGATGAAGGCTAGTGTACTGTGGTCAAGGATTGGACCATATAAAATGTTCTATTGGGACATTTTCCAAACTGGACCTGGAAATGTGGGAGAGAGGTAAAATATATGAAAAGCATAATAATTAATTATAGAGTAAATTGCTGTTTAAGATCACATTAAGAAACTTTACATTCAAGTGTATAAGATACGGTTGCTAATACTTCATATACGTCAATACGTCATCCAGCATCCTCCCAGTAGGAGCCAGAAGAAAAGACCCAGCTTTGTTGGAGTCGACCATGCGGATGCACTTTCTTTATTCAGGGAACTGCTTTGCTAAAGCTCATCTCAAAGCAACCGCTCCTTTCACAAAGGAAGAGAAAGAGCTATGCAGGACTGTGATGGCCTACTGGGGGAACTTTGCACACACTGGGTCTCTGAATGGTCCCGGTCTGGCACACTGGCCTGAATACGAGGTTGAGGCCGAGTATCTCGGCATTAGGCTGGAACAGAAACCTGGCAAGAAATTGAAGCGAAAACACTCCACGTTCATGACCAAGATGCTTCCAGGTGTAATTCGACAAGGCTGAGAAAAAAGAAGAAAAAAAGCACTTAGAACTATGAAGAGCTCTTTTCCAAAACGGGATAAACGCCATTTAAAAAAAAAAAAGAGTTTGTCATGTCATTTTGTTGTGTACTGAACCTATCCACTGCTCCATCAATGTTTCATGACACATCGCTATATTTACTTGTTTAAAATGTACTGCAAGATGCAGTTTCTTTCCAAAACGAGATAAGCGCCAAACCTATTTTTAGCCTAAACGGGATATATCCTCTCAACCAATCAGAATTCGGCGAGCGTTCTACGCAATCCAAATAGGCGGCGATCTGAACAGAGGTTTGTTACTTTGTTTATGTTCATTCATTCCTCAAAATGAGTGCTTTAAACTGTAGTAACACTTTTGATGGCCTCGATGAGCCAGTGAGACCTACACCTGGGGGTAGAAAACGCAGACTGGACAAAGAAAATCACAAAAAGCAACAAAAAAAGAAGGTTCGTCACTCGGGTGGCGCGTTAATACCAACAGTGGGATGTCAACACAAAGCTGCCGCCAAAGGTTTCTGTCAGGCCGAGAGGCTGTCGCCGGACGATCTGATGGTAAATTTCAACTATTTTTATGGGAAAAAAAACAAGGTTGACCAGGACCAGGCCATACTTCATCTCCTGGACATCACGCAAGTGACAAGGAAGCGTCCGAAAGTCCAGGACATTAACAAACAAAAAGACCGGAACGTATCTGTTAAGTACAGTCTTTTGTGCAACAGACATCCGGAGAAAGTGCCCGTTTGCAAGGCGACCTTCATAAAAGTGTTTGGTGAGTACAACTTTCGTTTCAGAATTGACTAGTATAATACCGTTTTGTAGGTTTCCCTCTCGCGATAAAGATATTTTCCTGTAAAGAAGCCTGCTAACGTGACATTAAAAGTACTGAATAGTTCTACTAGACTACTGATAGATAGACTGGCCTTTGATACACTCACCATGATAAGGTACTATGGTAGATTGTGTGTAGTGATGATAGTGCAAAAGTACAAAATGCGGCCAGTAAACAGTGCAGGGATATGTGCAAAGATGTGATTGTTGTTACATATGATTGGACATTATGTTGTTGTTACATGGTATGTCATTGCTATAGTGCAGGGCTCACACACCCTCCCTCTCTCTCTCTCTCTCTCTCTCTCTCTCTCTGTCCTCTCACACACTCAAAGCACACAGACACTATGTGATTTTTTTTTTTTACATTTACATTTACATTTATTCATTTAGCTGACGCTTTTATCCAAAGCGACTTACAATTGCTATATATGTCAGAGGTCGCACGCCTCTGGAGCAACTAGGGGTTAAGTGTCTTGCTCAGGGACACATTGGTGTCTCACAGTGGATTCGAACCCGGGTCTCTCACACCAAAGGCATGTGTCTTATCCATTGCGCCACACCACCCTTTTTAGATGTATAGCAGACAACTGTTTTACAGGTTCGACACTTTACTATATGCCTTACTGAATGTATTGCACTATTGAATGCATTATTGAATATTGAATGTTTTTCATGCATATTTGTTGGACAAATTGGTCCTACTTGTTATAGGCTTGACACATTACACCCAAAAATAAAGTCTCTCTCTCTCTCTCTCTCTCTCTCTCTCTCTCTCTCTCTCTCTCTCTCTCTCTCTCTCTCTCTCTCTCTCTCTCTCTCTCTCTCTCTCTCTCTCTCTCTCTCTCTCTCTCTCTCTCTCTCGTGTGTCATACACACACACGCACACACTCACTGGCTCTCTCCTCTCACATACTCAAAGGACATACACACACACTATGTGATTTGTTTTATGTAAAGCAGACAATGGGGTTCGACACTTTACTGAATTGCCAATGTTTGTATTTATTTTAATTTATTACTGACTGACTTGCCTATTGAATATCGTTATCATTATTGAATATTTTTAATAATTTGTTTTTTTCATGCATATGTAGTGGACATTGGTCGTACTTGTTACAGGTTTGACACTTTACTAAAAATGACTCTAAATGTATTACTTAACTTAAAAAAAAAAACTATTACTTTTTTCAGGTTCGGCACCGAATGATTATTAGCCTAAATGTGTTACTAAATGATTTCTATGTATTTTTAACATTGTTGTATTTAAGGACTGGTATTTGTATGTGTGTAATTTTTTAATTATTTGTTTTATGTGGTGGACAATATTAGAACATGTCACTGGAAATATTTATTTTATTTTTACTATTTATTTTATTTTACTATTTATTTGACTATTTATTTATTTTCATGCATTTGCACTTATTTAATTTATATTAATTTATACTATGAGTACCTGATTATATGTTCCATGTTCTCTTGTTTGTTTGTTTTTTAAAAGACAAACCATCATTTTTTTCCAAAAATTGATGGATTTATAGCGTTTAAAAAAATAAAAATAATAAACTCTGAATTTATCATCAACAATACTGTTGTTTGATTTAATAATCATTGTTCAACATGTTCAGACTGAGCCAAAAAAAACATTTTAACAGGATAAATTGAATATTCACAAAATGTGTGGGTCTAGGTAAAAAATGTAATTTTCCTGAAAACTACTGAAATGGATTTATCCCGTTTTGGAAAAGAGCTCCTCATATATATATATATATATATATATATATATATATATATATATATATATATATATATTAAAAAAACTATTTTATCTTGTCAAAAAATGAACACAAAAGCACTTAAATAACAAAAAATAACCGATTTAAGAAATGAAATAGTTTACCTGAGAAAATCAAAGTCTATTTTGATGCTAAAGTAAAGGTTTGCACTTAAAAATAAAAGCTGGACAACATTTAAAAAATGGCATGGAAACAGAAAACTATCATAGCTCTAAAAAAAAAAAAAAAAAAAAAAAAAACATTACACTGACACATTTGTAATGACTTCTGTGTGGAATGGGAAAAGACCAAGATTCAGGGTTACTATTATTTTTTTACAGTCCAGTTTTGCAGTTTGTTTTGCAGTTTGTTGTTGTTATAAAAGAATGTGTTGGAATATGTGCTATTTCTTTTAGTGGGACCCGGTCAATTACAGCCATTTTTGGTGTGGTCAATAAAAACCATCACTGGTTTCTGGTTGTATTCTATATTATAATTATTATTTCTACTTGCATTTAGGCATGGTTACATGTAACCAGTATTCTCTCAGGCTGAATATGTTTTCGCATAAACTTTTGATGTAAGGCACATAGACGTTGTGTAGTATCAGAGCATATTTGTATGTTGCAAGGCAAGGCAAGTTTATTTATATAGCACATTTCATACACTATGGCAATTCAAAGTGCTTTATAGAAAGGAATTAAAATAAGCAAGGAAAATTAAAACAGATATAAAATTTTTTAAAGAGATATGATACAGTTATAAAATTAATTAAAAGAGTAAAAAGATGATACATAGATAAACTTCTCATCTGGCAAAACACTGGTGTATCATATTTTTCACAACTCCCAGTTTTACTCTTGAGATTTTCCCATGGTGATTACACTGTGTCTGTGGTGTTCTTTCAGCGCGCCTAAGAAATCTATTGGATGTCTCCGATGGACCCGATTTTCCCCTAAAACCGGACAGGAGGAGCTCTAGGACTGACTCACGGGGTAACCTCAGGTTCACTGCCCCGTCAGTCCAAACCCCAAAATCCCATTTGTTCGGAAGCTCTAGGAATGGAGTCGATCCAGTCCGCACCCCACAGAACCTCAAGTTTAATCACGCCAAACTCACTACTCCACCATAGACCCAGGTCATCAGCAAGTTTTCATCTCTCTTACCCAATTCTCAGTGCCATTTGAGTTCAGTTTAGAGTAAAAAGGAGGATGCAAAATAAAATACAGTGTAATCAGTCGGACGTACAGTGGCACAGAACTCATTCAGTAAATGCACAGCTAAACAGATGTGTTTTGAGTCTGGGGCCTTGTCCACACGGACACAGGTATTTTTATAACCGTGACTTTTTTTACGCGGTTCGGCCGTTCGTCCACACGGAAACGCAGTATCAGGTCACTGAAACCGAAAAAGTTTTAAAACCCCTGCCAGGGTGAGGATTTTCAGAAACGCCGGTTGCAGTGTTGTCGTGTAGACAGTAAAACTGGGTTTTTTTGCTTCTGATTCAGGCTTCTGATTGGCCAACGTGGCTTTACGATCGCCGCCTGCTGGTGTGGCATGCTCTTGACAGCGCGTGATAGCGTTTTTTTAGCGTTTTCATGTAGGCGGAGATTTCTTTTAAACCGAGCATGTGTGGACGGGATTTTTTTTTTAAACGCAGGAGGAAAAACTCCGGTTATAAAAATACCCGTGTCCGTGTGGACTAGGCCTGGATCTGAACGTGACTACTGTAGGAGCACATCTGATCTCTTCTGGAAGGTGGTTCCAGCTGCGGCTGGCATAATAGCTTGTATAAGATGTATTCTTCTTTCCTTCATCATTTAGGCCACGTATCCAAGAGAAAAAAAAGGATTTACTGCTGGATCCGCTTGGAAAATCAACAGCAAAGATGAAAAAATGTTGTCGCTTGAATTCTGCAATCTCTTGAGATGCAGACATGTAAGAGGCTGAGAATTAGCTGAACATATACTAGTTTAATTAGTGACACTTAGCCTTCATTTTAAAACCTTTATTTGAATATGGCAACATTTTTATTTTAAAATCTTAACTTGAATATGGCAACATGATACCTTGTTCTACAATATTTATATCACTGACAGAGAGCCAATCACTGTGGTCATAGTTAGTAACAGGGTGTCCGCGGATCCTTAAAAAGTCTTAAATTTGATTTTTAAAATTTAAGGCCATAAAAAGTCTTATTTTTACTTATGAAAGGTCTTAAATTTTCGATGGCAAATTTGACTTAGACATATCCAAATGTTTTCCAAATTAGAACCATCTAATTAGCGTACTTTTTTTATTTATTATTCTTTCTTTGTAGATTTGCTTGTTCACATGACATTTCGCGTCACATTTGCAGCGTTACGTCCGTCTCCTGCATGCGAAAGGAGGAGAGAAGGAGAAGCAAGTTGGTAAATGTCAGTTCAATTCTAAGTTCATTCTTTATGTGCGTAGTGGTGTGCGATGTGTATTGTCTATTAGGATATTGTAATCATTGTTTTAACGATGTACGAAGCACTGCGAGCTGATCACTTTTGTCTCTCGTACTTTCACTGCTTGATGTGTGCAATTATAGGTATGTTCCCAAATGACTTATGTCTTATATTTATATCATATTATGTTGTTATCATAGGCCTACAAATTACAATATCACATCAGCAAGAGTGCCGTTTTCCCGTGCACAGTTGCAAATGTGATATTTTACAGTTAAATTAACAGTTAAATTAACAATAAATTAACATTGTGAGTTACATTTTATAAACAATATTGTCAACATTGTTTGTTTTCCCTTTATTTCGCTGACGAGAATTTCAAAATGAAGCCATAGCAGAGTCTCAATGCAACAGACAGCAATGATTTTTTGACTGGAATCCGCATTTTGAACGAATCAATTTAATGATTCAATGAACAATCACTTGCTTCTTTCCCGAATGAATCAGCCGTTTGAACAAATCGGTTGAATGAATGACTCCCTCAACTCACTTATTAAGACAGTGACTTGCCGCCACCTACTGGCAGTTTTAGTTTCACATTTAAAGTACCCTTTAATTAGAAGGTTAAATTTAGAAATCAGTTCATATTTAACGATCTCTTAGCTTTATTTATGCAATTGTAAATGCAGTGTAAATATATTAATGTCAGATCTGATGCCACTTCTGTGTCACCTCTGCACTGCAAAGATGGATTTTGATTTAATGATTTAATTTGACTGGTTACAGTGGTATTGTGTAATTATTCCAATAGAATTTGACATAAAAGGTGAAGCATACATCTTCAAATGTCCATATATAGGTGAAAATGCTCCTGGAAATCAATTAAAGATGGCACATATTACCCCTTAATCAATTTTTTTTTTTTTCATTTCTGTCACTGCTGTGAACTGACCACTGCACAGAATATGAAAAATATGAATATATTCGTCAGTCAGCTGTCAACAACAGGCCATGGAGCCAAGCACAGAAACACAATCAGTAAAATTATTATCAACAAAACTTTGAAAATATCGAGACTTTTAGTCAATATTGCACACCCCTAATGCATGGTATTCATTTTGTTTTCTTCGGGTCTTAAAAAGGTCTTAAAAAGCCTTAAATTTGACTTTAAAAGGTGTGCAGAAACCCTGTAGTACGCATGATGATAAGCATCATTCAACCCACCCTGCTGTACTGCTAAACCTGTTTCTACACAATGCTAACCGCAACCTGCAAAAACAAACTCACTAAAATCACACATATTGCCTCCAAGATTATCAATCTCCCCACACCCAGCCTATCAGACATAAATGACACAGCCATCACATGCCTAGCACGCGCAATAGCAGCTGACATAGACCATCCCCCAGTCGCAGATACAGAGCACAGACCTGGACTAAAGCCTATTTCAAAAAAAGTTTTGTCCCCACCGCCATCACAATGCTGAACAAACTGTAATACTGCCACACCCTACCTCAGTTGCCTTGTAATTTTCACATCTGACATGTTTATGTGGGTGTCTTAATGAGCTGTGTGTTTGTATATGTATTTGGATATGTGTTACATGTTCTATGTGTTCCTCATATGTGATATTTCTGTGTCGAAGAAGGAAAAAAGGATGTGAGGAAATGATTATCCCTATGGGACAATAAAGACTCTATCTATCTATCTATCTATCTATCTATCTATCTATCTATCTATCTATCTATCTATCTACTGCTTTCAACTAAAAACTTGTTTCATAACAGGCGCGGATTTATGTCAGTCAGATTAATAAAAACTATTAAATTAAAGATTTTTAATTTTAATAATAATAATAATGAATTAATAAATAATTTCATTTTAATAGTTTCCTGAAGACATTTATGTACTGTAGCTACGAAAAATAGCTACAAAAGAAACTACTGTTTTCCCTTTATTCAGAAGCTACAAAAGTTCAGCTACTGAACAACTTTGCACTTCTGTCTTTTGAAAGAGAACTTATTGACAGTTCGGATTATGATGACATAGTCAACGTTTTCAACTCAAAGCCCAGGACACTCCGCCTGGCACGCGGTTAAAAAAAAAAAAAAAACCCACCTAATTACTTCTTGTGGCCTGCGTATTCACAACGAGTACAAATAGCGATGCGGATTAAAACTAGGCGATTTCCTATGCAGATATTGACTTGGGACTATATTAGGGGGAAGCACAGGCGAAGCACTGCTACTTGGGCGCAGAGATATCTTTTTCAGGTGTTTTTTTTTTAATCACTTTCAGGACATGCTAGCTGGCAAAAAAGGATTCCATTCATTGTGCTAAGCTAAGCTAGCACCGACCCTGTCAAACTAAAACAATGCATGCACTGAGACAAAAAAGCATTTGCCCACCTATCTAAATGTAGGAAAGAAGGTGAATAAGCCCTATTTCAAAAAACGGTGGAGTTTTCCTTTAAGAAGAGTTTGTTTGTTTTCTTCTTCCCCCATCCCTGTCAGATCCAGCCATCGTTTTACACTTTACATTTATCATTTCTCCATCCAGAGCACTGGCAGGATTTACATTTAGTCGGACAGTTTCTTTAAAGGGATAGTTCACTTTGAAATTAATTTTTGATATGTTTTAGCTTACCTCAAGGGCATCCAAGATGTAGGTGTCTTTGTTTCCGCAGTAGTTTCAATTTTGATATTTTTAGGTCAAACCGTTCTTGTCTGTCAGTCATATAATGCAGGTCGATGGTCACTGTCTCAAAACACAAGCACAGAGTCCAAATTAAAACAATTCCCCATCGTCCAAATGAAACAATTCCCCATCATAAGTACACATTGATGGCCTAAGACACGAAACGAGCGGTTTGTGTGAGAAAACGAACAGTATTTATATCGTTGTTATCTCTTGAAAACAGCACACGTCCAAATGATCTGACGGCGCGGGCGGGTATAGATATATACATACAGGGTCCGAAATTAACTTTTTGGCTCACCTGCCACGGGGACTGGTAGATGAAAAAATCCACCAGCCAAGCATATTTTTTACCGGCCAAAATAATAAACAGCCCTTTTTTTTGTCACATATACATTAATTTCAGTACTTTTAATTGAGATAATAAGGTAGGCATATTATGTTGAATACAAACATAAAAAATTGTCTAGAGCAAAATTTGAAATGTATAATAAATAAAAGAATAATAATTATAGAAGCAGCCTGGCCAGCGGCGGAGTATGCACGATCCGCGAGTGCTGAAGACGCTCTGCACGGCTTTGATGAGCAGGACACAAATGGGCGACGACCGCTTCTTCCAGTGGCGGGAGCTTCACATATCCTTTTTCCTCAGCGCCGTCAACAGATAGAGCGTTAACTGTACGTACACACCGCCACCGACTTGAGCTGCAAAGAAGCTCTGGCCGCCCTGTCAAGGACGCTTGTCAAAAAGTACGGGGAAGCTTGACGCTTGTCCGCTCTGAATAGTGAGTGCGCGCGCGCGGCCGGGGCTCACTCACTCGCTCTCGCTCTCTCTCTCTCTCTGCTCGTTCTGCAGAAGAGCGCGTGCGCGCTGACAATTTTATTATTTTGGTATGAACATTCACCCGCCACTGTGGCGGATAGCCTTTTGAAATATACTCGCCAAACGGAAAATCTACCCGCATTTGGCGCTTGGCGGGTGTTAATTTCGGACCCTGTATACATAGATGTCGCTTGGCTACGGTTTCGTTCCAATGAACTGCAGTAGCCAAGGCGACATCTATGTTTATATCTATACCCGCCTGCGCCGTCAGATCATTTGGACGTGTGCTGTTTTCAAGAGATAACAACGATATAAATACTGTTCGTTTTCTCACACAAACCGCTCGTTTCGTGTCTTAGGCCATCAATGTGTACTTATGATGGGGAATTGTTTCATTTGGATGATGGGGAATTGTTTTAATTCTTTTTGGATTTTTCAATACATTCCTTTACATGCTCTTTTAGACAGATGTCATACTTGTTTAACAGGACTATAACCTCCAAGAAGTTACCATGATCAATACTGAAGTCATCAAGCATGTATGCAGCCTCATTCTCTGACCTATAGCTAAGGCCTCTTTTGCCAATCATCTTTACAACATCAACTACACGCTCCAGTACTTGTCGTTTCTTTCGGATTTGTCTCCTGTGTGAGGACAACTGACTTCCACTAAGTAAGTCTTTCACATCAGATTTAAAGCCATTTAAAAAGTATGCTTCTGCACAGGTTTTGTGAGTCATGCTCTTTTCATGTTCCTCTAAGCGCTGATGCACATGTTTCCAGTCTGTCATACCACTTATGAAGGGAGATTTGTCAGTTGACTTGGCAAATGCTAAGCAGACAGAGCAATGTAATGCATGACGTTCTTGGCGGTAAGTAAGCCACCTTCTATTAGTGCCATCCTTGCAACAGAACACTTTTTGCACTACTGGATTACTTGATGTTTGTTGAGGATGATACTCAAAAAAGGTATTCAAGCTTTCATGGTGGGGACGAATGTAGTAATCAATTTGTTCCTTAGTGTTTTCACTTTCCTCTACTGTGTATGTTCTTACTTCTCCACTCTCTCCTATTCTTCCATGTACTCTATCCTCTACTCCATCATGTGTTCTTTATTTTCCTCTGTCTTTTTTTCCTCGCTTCTCTCTCCTGTCTACTCTCATCTCCTCTCTCTTCTTCACATTCCTCTCCTGCCTCATGCCCTCTCTCCTCTCCACTCTCCTCTAATGCAGACCCACTGGCCCTAGCCTGAGAATAAACACAGATGATGTCACTGCACCAAAATAAATTTGACGGTGTTTCATGTTCTTACCCAGGGCTAAAAGGCTCAAATTTAAGTTTATAATGGCAAATAATGTAAGTATTGTATTGTTTCTTTAAATTAGAAGAGCATGCAGTAAAGAAAAAAGACACATGATAATTACACAGAATAATTACAAATAGAACATTTTAGGACCTGAAAAAAGCTAGTTGTGGAGCTGACTGGGGATCTTGAAGAGGTTTTTAAGCTCATTCTATTATTTATGTATATATTATTGTATTTATAGTTTTGTTTTTTTATATTAATTTACACAAATAACCTTGGACCTGTTGGCTGCTGATAGTAGTATTAAGACCACTGATCTACAGTAAACATGATTTATAAAGACCACTGATCTACAATAAAATAAAAGAGTAATTAAGACAAAGAACATGTAATGTGTAATGATTTATTTTTAATTTTTCTTAACATAATCAAAGGCCTTTAAAAATCCATGTAGACTGGCTTATATATATTCAAATGCAGAGCTCAATGCTAGGGTTCAAAATTGTACTTGCCCTGCCAAAAATAAATACATAAGACAAAAAATAGCTATTGTTTTCTTTGTAAATAAGCTGCAATCTCATTTCACAATTCCAATTTCAATACCACAATAGACACTACTAGACTAACTATCAAGTTCAAACATTACTGAAGACAAGTGAACAGTCAGTAATAAAATAAGAAAAAATTATCATAAATCTGTCACGATCTGTCACGTCATATTTCCGAGCGCCAAAACGGTATTGTCTGAATTTTGTAATAAAATGGACAGAACCTGAGAGCTGAGAATTTTAAATGTCATTTATATAGATCAGTGAGTGGAGGCCTATTACAGCTGGAATATCGTAAATCTTTTTAAACAAAACAATGCAGAAGGCTACGTGTATCATTAAATGTCTCACCTCAGCAGTCAGGCCCGCCCTTCCAGCAAATAATTCATTTATTTTAACACATTCGGTGGCATCTGCCTCAAGTGCTTGTCGTTTTTTCTCTCTCAACTTCTCGGCCCCTCCTTTACGTTTAAAGATGTTATGCTTTAACATATTGAATTTCGTTGCACATCATCACATCGCTGCAGTTGTAAAGTTTCAAGTCTAGAACTGTGCTCACGTGAGTCACGTGTGCTCATCACACGTTTAGACCTGTCACGAATATATTTACGATTAATAATGATTTAAAAACAAAATACATAACGCACCGGCCCAACCAGACCGTGGCCCACCGGGAATCTCCCGGTAGTCCCGATGGCCAGTAAATGCCTGCCGATAGCTAACAACACACAGACATTTTAAGCAGTTTTACTCACCGCCTGCGGTTCCAACGCACGACCGTGAACCTTTATCGTTGGGACTGCTCCATCCTTAAGCATTAGACGATCTGCAAATCCAGCGTCGAACTTGGCCTTGTTTATAAAACAATCATCGTCAAAATGCAGGGAACAAACAAGGAACACTTGCACAACTCCGTTGATGCTCTAGAAAAACAAACTCCATCCACTGGTCCCTTAACGCTGGGTTCTTTGGGAATCTGTGCAGGGTTGTCTTGCCCTGGCAACCAAAAACACACTTCTTTGGTGACATTGTTTATTTCAGCGCAGCCGATTGTTTGTTGCAGCGCAACCGATGACTTCCCTAAAGCCGAGCAGAGCGATTTGATGGGCGTACTGCTTTCGCTCTCTCGCTCTGGTCTACGGGTGCGCGCGCGCCCTTCCGGGAGAAGTGCCCTCAGGACCCGTATAAGGAAATTCTGCCGCATCTGACGTCACACATGCCCATACTCGGAAAAAAAGCTGTTTCTCAATATGCGTACTTGTCTGTACTTGTGTTCTTGTGGACTTGTGAAACGTCATCAGTCGCTGCCCAAGTACTGTTCCAATACAAAGTTCACATCTAGCCAAGTCCAGTCCAAATCCCCAGATGTGTTCTTGATCCGCCCCTTTTATACGAGGATGCATCGAGAGGTGACTTGTGCGGACTTGATACGGGCCATAACCCAGAATTCAGTTTGAACCAGGTTCGCATCAATGGCGGAGGAGAAAACTCACAACTGTAATACATTTCGAAATACTATTGTTGTTGTATTTTACGAAATGTAGATCTAAGAGTTTTGATGCCAGAATGTTGTTTAAACTTCAAAGCTAATTTTAAGGTTAACAACTATTTTAAAATTTGCTCAGACGATTTCATTACGAGTTGAAAAATCCAGGCAATCCGGCGCTGGTGTAAGTAACCCTCGGCAAGTCCTCCTAAAACGTATAACGTTATGTAAAATATGGTGCTGCCTGTGTTGTTTCTGTAGTGGATAAACATTTGATCTATTGTGCTTTGGGTATATCTAATGGGCAATTGTTTTGCCTGAGGGAAAAGTTTCCTAACTAGCCTACTTATATCAAACGCAAACCTTATTCTAGAGTGCTCTTGTCGTTTTAACAAAATAGATTGCTTGTCTTTATTTACATTTTTTAACAAATTATTTTATAATTGTATTATTTTTAATTAACTTAAATTAAGCATGATTTTTTATCAAGGGACTGCTGAGGAAACTCGGCGGCCAACGAAAGCCTTTTCACCGGGAGGCGCAATTCCTCCAAAAGTGGATGGGAGTGAGTATTGATTTTGAGTGCTTGTATAATTCCCTGTATGTCTGAAGGTTTGGAGCTAGATTTGGACAGTCTTCATCCATAAAAATGAATACGTTATGGTTTTATTTTGCCTTCAGGCATTTTGTTTCCACTTCTGGTTTGGCCATAACTGCCAAACAGGCCAAGAAAAAATGGAACAATCTAAAAGATAAATACAAGGTAATCTGCCTGTTTCTCTACTTTCTGTTACTGAAAGAGGCTTAACAAGATGTGTGTAAAGACTTTCCGGTCATATATGAAACCTAACATAGATGCATTGGCCCTTACATTTTATCTTGTAAAATGTAGTTTACTCTGTTTACATTGTTTACTCTGAGACTGTACAAAATAATAGGTAACCCCAAAATGAACATTCTGTCATTCATCCACAAATTTAAGTTGGTTTAAGTTGTTTCACACCTGTATACACCATTTATTTATATTTTTTTTTTGCTTTACACAAAGGAAGAATATTTGTAACCTAACAGGTCTGGGGCACCACTGACTTGTGTAATTTTTTGGTGCCTCAAACTGTTAGGTTACAAAAATTATTAAGAATATCTTCCTTTGTGTAGAGCAAAAAAAAAAAAAAAAAAAAAAAATTGTCTAAAAGTGTGGAACAACGTGAGGTGAGACCATGACAGCATTTTGCTTTATCTCAGGAGCTTAGGCACCCACCCACAGGAAAAGGGGTAGAGGCCGGTAGTGTGACTGCTGCCACCTGGCAGTGGTACACTGCAATGGATGCTGCACTCCAGGGGCAGCACTCAATTACTCTGCCCTTAGTTGTTGCATCAAACCTGACTGCCACTCAGGTGGCTCAGTCAGCACACCAAGCTTCTACCCCTTCTGTGGAAGCCAGGAGCAGCCAGCAGTCAAGAAAGAGGTGACGGGACAGCCAGGCTCTTCTTGAGTTTCCAAAAGAACAGGCAGAGAGGGAAGAGGAGAGGGAGAGAGAAGCAGTGGCGAGAGAAGAGGAGAGAGAGAGGGCAGCAACAGCCAGAGCAGAGACATACCGGTCTCTGTTTGAAAAACTTGTTAATAAATTCTAAATTAATGTTTTATTTACAGATAAATGATTTTATATAAATGATTTGAATAAAAAATAATAAAAAATGAATGTTTCAATTTCAACCCTGGCAAATCATTGTTGTAGCAACAGTGTATGCTTTATGAACTGTAAGAGGTTCAACCAGGCGCTCAGGTATAGTTATAAAGTCCGTGATAGGTGCTCTTGGGGTAGGGAAAAACATCCAAAGAAACGAAAAACAGGTCCCAGGCACTCAGTCAAATTTCCAATGAGGAGAAGGATAAAGTTAAAAAGCCTTTAGTATGGCTTAAATCATTTTAAAAAATACACAAGCCAACATGTTTCGACCAACAAGTGGACTTCTTCAGGGCAAAGTAACACAGAGAATGAGAATAACACCACATTATAAGTTAAGTACCACCTATAATCAGAGAAAATTCAATTAACCTAATAAGGCCTAATACAATCAATTAACCCAATAAGGCAATCAGGTCTACAGGATAGGGGAAACCAACATAAAAATCGAGTGTATGATAAAGACGATGAGTTGGTCCGGTGACGTTTTGCTTGACCCCAAAGAAGTTTAATAAATCTGTAAACGCAGCCCCTAACGCATCATTTGAATTATCTACGTGTATGTTAAAATCTCCAACAAGTAATGCTTTATCGACGTTGACCAATAGATCTGAGAGAAATCTGCAAACTCTTTTAGGAAATCAGCGTAAGGCCCTGGCGGTCTATATACGGTAGCCAAGGCTAGAGATAATAGGGATTTTTTTCTTACATCTGAGAGCGTAACATTTAGTACAAGTACTTCAAACAAATTAAACTTGTCACCTGTTTTCTGAGTAACATTAAGAATATCTCTATAGATTGTTGCAACACCGCCGCCACGACCAATAAGACGGGGCTCATGCTTATAGGAGTATCCAGGAGGAGCAGACTCATTTAGACCGAAATAATCATTTGGTTTAAGCCAGGTTTCAGTAAGGCAAAGTGCATCGAAACAATTATCTGTGACTATTTCATTTACAATAACTGCCTTAGGTGTGAGTGATCTAATGTTTAGAAGACCTAGCTTTAGAAATTGTTTTTGTTCACTAATAGCGAGATTTTCTGTTTTAATAACAATTAGATTTTTCCTAGATCCTGCAGTAGATTTATTATTTGATCTCACTAAACGAGGAATAGACACAGTTTCTATGCAATGTTCTACACTAGTATTTATATCAATTAAATTGGTGCAGCAGAGACTGTGATTTGGACTTTTGGTTACTAGTCAAACGGTATTTAACATCTTGGAGATGTTATCCGACAGAAGATCTGCTCCGAATCTACTTGGGTGTAAGCCATCAGCGCGGAAAAGCCTAGGACGCTCCCAAAACAGATTCCAATTATTTACAAAGAGCAGTTTCTGCTCATTGCACCATGACATTAACCATTCATTTAGCGCGAATAATCTACTGAACTTTTCATGCCCTTGTCGGTACGTGGGATGTGGTCCAGACACAATGATCGTTGTTTCAGGCGATGTGCTGCATACCGTATCGATCAGATTCCTGAAGTCTTTCTTCAGAACCTCCGTCTGCCGCAGCCTGATATCGTTCACTCCCGCGTGCAACATGACGGCTCCGACACGCTCGTCACCGTTCAAGATCTCGGGTACCCGCGCAGCGATATCGAAAACACGAGCACCAGGAAAACAGTGACTGTGCACCTTACTTTTACCTAACGTAGCGTTGACGTGCCGGACGATGGAATCGCCGATGATCACAGCATCGCGTTCCGTTTCGCGAAGAGGGGAGAAGCGGTTCTGGGTGGAGATCTCGAAAACCGGGAAGGGCGGACAGATTCTTGCTCTGGTCCTGGCTCGCGTCTTCCGCTGCGGAACCACCCAGGCTTCGTGAAGGTGTGTCGGAGCCAGAGTGAATGAAACCATGGCTGATCGTGACCTCGGCGCTCGGGACCGATGTTGAGAAACGCACGGAGTAGACGAGGTCGGGGTGAGCGGATTACTAATGTTACTCACTGATTTGTGTGCATCGGCGCGTGATGTTTCAAGAGCTAAACGCCGGTCTCTCAGCTCGGCTCGTTTCTCTAAAAGGTCACGGATCTGTTTCTCAACAGCTTCCAGCTCAGACTGCACCGCGTGCAGCTCGAATGTGTCCTCACCTGCACCAAAAGGTAGACAACATACATCTGATATATTCGCCATTTTAACAGATGGACAGTAAGTTAGCAACGACGCTACCAGTGATGCTATCAATATAAATACTAATTTATGACTGAAGTCTTGGATATAATCCGTCTTTTTAGTGGTACGGGTGTAATGTAGACGCTTGATAGGCGAGAAAATGTTCGTTTGTCAGTGAGTGTAAAGTAGACGCGCTCAGCCGTGACCCACAGGTGGTGTTGGGTCACAAATCGGCTTGAGACGCGTCTGCTCAACAGTCCGCGTTGTAACTATGAGGTTTGATCAGCAGTGCTTCTCAGTGAGGAAAAGTAGAAAATGTTCATTGTAAGTGAGTTTAAAGAGAAAAATCATGGATTATGAATCAAATCGATGGAGCTCTAAACACAAACAACGCGTTCAGACGCGACGCACGCGCAGATCAACAGGAAGTGAAATTACTAATGATTATAAATGATCATGAAATCAAGTATAAAAGGAAAGAAAATAAAACAACACCAATGTCTGGTTGCTTTCTTAAGTAAAACACAGGTTGTTATCGAAACTCTTAGATCCTTCATTCCTCTCTTAATCATGTATGAAAACACTGGATTACATAGACTGATTAAATGCAAGCAAACTTTCATGATAAAAACATACTCTTAAAAGCTCGTGTGATCATGCCGTACTCTTCCTTCTACATGCTCTTTAACAGAACAGCTCTTCTCTGTCGTACCGCATACCAGTGTCAGTTGAGAGTGTGTGTCTGACGTTTGATGAAAGCCTAATGCCAGTCGAGTGTCTCACAAAACAAACCAATGTACAAGAGTCTGATGAGAAACACTCCTGAAGCTGTAACTAATAAAGGTGCTTTCAAATGATTCACAGTGGCCCCAATATTGATCCGAGCCATGCGTCCCTCTCAGAGGAGAAAAGACATGATCCGTATTGAGTTTAGCTAAATTGTGCACTGCTCTTCCAGTGTTGTCTGGGATATATGAACATGTAACAGTTGCATGTTCCTCCCTGGGAGGCTAACAGAATATCAAGAGCCATTCGATTTAGTAAAACAAGCTTCCTCATTACATGCACTTCTTCTGCAATGTCAGCAACAGAACTAAGTGAGTTTTGCTGTGTCCTCAAACACCAAAGGTGGCCTCATGTAGTGCCTGTACTTCATTCTGTACATTGATCATATTTTCAGTTTCAGAGATTCAATTCTCGATCTGTGTCATGATTAAAAGATGTTTCACATAATCCTCTCCTCTGACATTACTCACATTGCCAGTAATAGAAGACAAATAACATCCTTAAAATCCCTTACAAAGGAAAAGATAAGCTTTGTTTCCACAAACAAAGTGTGTGTCATTAGAACGAGTGTCATTGATTTCTTATTGTTAGAAGAGTTTTGTTACATCTGGAAAATTCACACATCTGGCTTAGACTTGCTCACTACATTCTTCCCTTCAAGGCACCAGGAAGAATTCACTTATTCCCTCCAGATTTCACATTAAGACAAACTGATATCTATAATCAGTACTGTTGCAGTCAAATGCCATGAACTATAATGTTAATGAGAATAATTTCAGTAGTGACATACACTGCTCGTGAACAGCAGTTTGTTGTGCCAGGAATAATCAGCCACATTATATACACATCTGTAAGCATTTGATTTTGTCAATGGTTCAAAAGGTACCCTTTTACACTTTTGCCATTTGTTGTCGCAACATTAAGGCAGTCTATGCTCTAGTACTGTTACTCTAAACGAGTTATCTGACAGGTTTATCATTTTGATAATAGAATTAGTTGATTTCTTCAATGATGCATCATACAACTGGGGAATCCTCTTTATTTTCCCCTGACACTTTGCACAACAAAAGTGAGGAGCCCCTCAACTCTGTATTATTACTTCTAACACTTCTAAACACTTCCTGTTTAATCCGTGTTTCAGCCAGCTCCGTACTTTAAAGGTAGGGTAGGAAGCTTTTTCCTAAATTTGTTTAAACTGTCTTTATATACCAATACATAATTAAAATGTAAGTACTCTGAAAAAGAGAGTATAAAAATCGAGTGTCTGTAGTCCTCTCAGGGCTGCAATAAACACAGCTACTTATTTCCATTCGGAACGAATGAAATGATTGGCTGGGCGACTGTCACTCTCCCTCGCTACCATGGCCACCACCCCTGCTGACAGGAGCTGCCCACATGCGCACCCTTTGTCACTGGAGTGTAATGTTAGTCCTCTTCAGAGCCAACAGTGCTTTCATCGTGGAAGCTCTTACATGCAAAACACTGTATATGTTATGAATCTTACACGAAATTCACCTTCATCACAGTGTAACTGATGGTAATGGGAAAATGTATATCAATGCAACCTGTTTTTAGCTTTGCCTTATGTTACTAGCTCGTTACCGAATCAAACTCAATATATTTTAAACTTTACCAGTATCGATATGCTAGCTTGATAGTGAGTACTAACAGCCATGTTAGTTGTTTATATTCATAATGATAAAGTTGGACGTCCTCCAGCTGTGAGCGGTTGGCATCGCGCATTCATGTGTTTTGGGGGCGTGGCTTTGGAAGGAGCCCAAAAGGGAGGGGGTGGGAGTGAATGGAATAATTAGCTGTGTTTATTGCAGCCCTGAGAGGACTACAGACACTCAATTAAAATGTAAGTATTATGGAAAAGAGAGTATAAAAATTATGTATTGGTATATAAAGACAGTTTAAACAAATTTGGGAGTTTTAAAAAAAAAACAAGTTTTGAGAGAGTATTCAAGAATACTCTGAACCCCAAGTGGATTTTGACAAACTGAAAATGTCAAAAAGTGTTAGGTTGGTAAAATGTAATTATGTAAATGTAATTATTGTAACTTTATTCCATGTTCTGTGTGCTTAACTTGACAAAACACACTATTTATTAAATATAATATGTCGTGTTTTTATGCCAGTAGGGTAAAACATTTATTTGTTTTTATCAGCTAGACAACTGTAGGTAATGTATATGTTGTCTACAACAATCATACCATAGTCAACGTGGACTACTTTAATTCATTTATCAATTCACTAATGTGTCTATTTAATGCCTTTCATGTTTTTTCAAATATTGATTAAAAATAAAATGTTTCCTAAAAGTATTTTGATATTAAAGGGATACTTCACCCCAAAATGAAAATTCTGTCATCATTTATTCGACCCTCAAGTTGTTTCAAACCTGTATGAATATCTCTGTTCTGCTAAACACAAAGAAAGATACTATATGTTGAAAAATGTTAGAAACCTTAGGGGAAAAATACTATGGAAGTTAATGGTGCCCCAGAACTGGTCAGCTTCCCACATTCTTCAAAATTTCTTCCTTTGTGTTCAACAGAACAAATACATTTATACAGGTTTGGAACAACCTGAGAGTAAATGATGACAGAATTTAAATGTTTGGGTAACCTGACCCTGTTGTAAACTGTTGGAGTAACTGAACTGCTGCTAGAAGAGAGAGGGAAAAAAAACATTTGACCATTTCAAGTTGAAGTGACTGTCACACCGTGTCCTAACTACACGCGCCGCGACGCCGAGATAAAAGGTATCTTTGCCATGTTTTTGTCCTAACCAGGCGCAACGGCTACACGCGACGATTCTATTTTAGAAACGGTTTCTATTTTTCTGCAACGTCGCGCTGGAACAACAAACACAAAGTGTGGCAATGATAATCTCAGGTACTGTTTATGTGCTTTATTTAATGTTTACAGCGTGTATTGTGACTTTGAATATCATTTAGTGCTCCAGCTTTGTAGCTGTAAAAGCAACAATGGATAATTCACCTCAGATCTTGAAATTAAACAACTGGAAACAAGAACGTTAAAACTGTGAACAAACAAGTGTATTATTTGTCAAAGATTGTTTAAGTAACTCAGTAGCCTATGTATTTTTTAAATGGTGTATTATTTGTGAATTTGATTATGTATACTTATCCATTTTCTTGCGAGTGCCGTCAAGATTACTCTCTTTATGTGCACTTGCCGCGAGACTCCGCCCACACGCTGTTCTGATTGGCTGTGATTTTTGATTGACGTTGTGGCGTCTCACAGTCGCGTCGCGTCCAAGCGGCAACCTCCCTGGCTGCGTTCGAAACCGCATACTCAATGAGTAGGTACTTAATTTCAATAAGTACTTACTTAACGAGCGCTAAAAGAGTAGGTACTTTATAGCCAAATCTCGTTGAGTATGGATGCGATCCGGACATCATCCGCCATGTTGACGTTATCATGTGACCAGTGGCAGCTACTGGTCTGTCAAAGAGGGGATGCTCATTTTCAGCCTACATCATAAAATTGTCCATTTATTTAAAAGTAAATTCTGCCCTACGTTCCTTTTCAAGAAAATGGTCTGTGACCCTGTCGTACCAACCAAGGCGTCTTTTCCAGTGACTTGACCAGTGCCCTCTCAATGGCCAGCAGAGCTAGGCTGCTTAAACGGCCTTGGCCCATTGTGTTACGGGTGTAGGACTTCAGCCGCTTTAAACAGGAGAAGCTCCTTTCTACACCTGCAGATGTAGCTCCAATTGTTGCCACTAATGAGAACAGATTGTAAAGCTGAGGCATTGCACTGTCCAACTTCATGTCTTTAAGGAACACCAAGTAATCACACAGCTTTCCCCTGTTACCCTGCAAGTCCTTATCTGAATACAGGACTTGAAGTTCTGACCTCAGTCTCCCTGAATCAAAGTGATGGCCATAACTTTTCAGGACACTTTGGAAGGCCTCCTCTGGAAATACTTGTCTCATGTCATCAAATTTCCCTGGATTGACTAATTCTAAGAAGAGCATACTTTCCAAATTTGAAAAACGTTGAGGAATCTGCTGGAATGTACAGATTTCTGTATTGCTCTTGGGGATCCTGCAATTGGGTCAGATGGCGCTTTCTCATGGGCTCATCTCGTGGGTCTGATGTG
Source organism: Rutilus rutilus (assembly GCA_021464565.1). Taxonomy (NCBI): domain Eukaryota; kingdom Metazoa; phylum Chordata; class Actinopteri; order Cypriniformes; family Leuciscidae; genus Rutilus; species Rutilus rutilus. Next base: position 11,846,490 of record JAJAQA010000005.1, on the reverse strand, counting down.
AGATCTGCTGTTTTGGCATAAATGGCTTGGAAAGCCCTCTCTGACCTCTTCTCTTTGACAAGTGCAAGAAGAGACTCAATTCTTTTCTTCCAGTAAAGAACATCCATCGCCCTCTGCTGGACAATATCAAAGACCACATCAGTCTCGGAGAAGATTTGTTTATATGTGTACAACATGAACACAAACTCAAAATCCTCCAGTTTCCTCACAAAGCCTTTGGCACAATCCAGTGTATCATCATCCATTGTCGTATCTGCAATGATGTTCTCAAATGTCTGCAGGAGGCCATCATAATTGTTTGCCACAATGCTCACTATCCATGATGTGAAATTCCATCGAGTAGGAGCGTTTCTGGGCAACCTTGAACAGCCTGCAGACTCCAGAAAAGATGTCCTCTTTGTGGATTTTGAAAAAAAATTGGCAAACCCAGAGAGTGATGCAAAAAAAAATTCTGCACTCAGGCAAGCATTTAGCCCCCTGTGAAAGCACCAGATTCAGTCTGTGAGCATAGCAGTGCACACACATTGCACTGGGGCCTATTGCTTTCACTTTGGCTTGCAGGCCATTGAGATCTGAAGCCATGACAGCAGCCCCATCATAGGTCTGTGCCACAAGCTTATCCTTAAAACTGTAGCCCTGCATGTTCTCATTTAATATATCAAAAACGGACTGGGCATCTCGCCCCCCAGAAACATAAAAAAATCCAATAAAACGCTCCTCAATTTTACCTGCACTATCCACATAGCGAACAATGACAGAGAGTTGGGCACGGCAGGATATATCAGTTGTTTCATCCACCTGCCATCCAAAAAAGGGAGCATCCTGAATTTCATCTCTGATCTGATCAGAAACGGTGGCTGCAAGAGCAGAGATCAAGTCATTTTGAATAGTTTTTCCTCCCTCTCAGCTGCTTTCTGCTCTCTCCCCTCTTCTCTCTCCTCCATCTCCCGGATCAGGTCCTCGACAGTTTTGGGCCTTTTCCTGGCTCTTGCTGGCTCTGGCCTCACTGAGGATGAAGAGGCCACAGCAACATCCGGCCCACATGAGGCAACGAGGGCAGGTGGAGTGATGGAGGGTCTGCCCCCAATTGCCACTTCCGAGGTGCTGCTGTGGCCCCTCCATCCTCAGTGCTCACCCCTGTCTGCGGACATTTCAGATCCTGCAAAAATGCACAAGCATGATACAAAAGCAGTCATTTTAGCATCACAATATTTAATCATTTAATTTCTGTATTAGAAGTAACAAAATGATCTTACTTTGTATTTTTGGTTAAGGGTTTCCCTTTTTTTTTTTTTTTTTTTTTTTTACAAATGCCGCCATCACGCTGCCTTGCAGGTCCTGCTCCACCACAAAAGATCTGCAGCAAATTTATGCAGAGAAATCAAGAATCAAAAAAGTGCTGTAATATCTCTGTTTGAAAATACAATAATTGAAATATACTACTAGGGCTGTCACGATGTTACATTTTTCACACTACGGTTATTGTGGCCAAAAGATTTCACGATATCGATATATCGCGATATCTATAGAATCTATAGGATAGGGTAGGGTGGGGTGGGGGGTTATCAGTCAAATAAATGTTTACTTTGTTTATATAGTTTTTCTTTTTTACACAACAAACATAAGGATACTGATAAACACAAGGCACATGCATAACTTCTTGCATACTCAATTTATGTCAAATTTTTGTGAAGGAAGACAAGCATGTGAAGCATGTCTGAATGTTTCCTGAAGAACTGAAAAGCTCTTAAACCTGTTGTGCCGGCGCCAATAAAGTCATGCAGATAGCAGATTTGAGCAAAAAAAGAAATCAAGTGCAAATACAAATAAGATGAGTAAAGAAATGGGATATGATAACCCCGTTAACAGGTTAATGTCACGTTTCCTATTCCATGACTAGTAAAATAATCGCAATTTACTCTCTGTAAAATGGCGTAATCCGCAGGGTGATGGACACGGAGATGGGTAAAAAGGTTGGTGGCTACACATTCTGCAGATTGGGTTTAAGGGGGTCGCACACCGGACGAGAAGCGCCGCGACGCATCGCACAACGCACACTTTCTCAGTTTATGGCCAGCAATATTATTATGTTTAAGGACATTATTAAATTAAGATAATGTCTGTACTATGTTATGATTGTACTGTACAATTAAATACAATAGTTGCTGAGTCTGCGATCTGAACACTTTACCTCAGAGCGTCCGTTAACTGAATGAATTGAGAATCTAGCTCACCTGAAAATCCGATAACATCAGCAATTCTCATTCAAGCAGCTGATTTCTGCAAACGAATGTAAAACTAAATGTATATTGCAGCACAGGGTGAAGTCATTAACGATGATTTGAGACAAATATAATGTAAATTTAATATAAAACTATGTAGGCTAAATGGCGCTGTGCCGGATTTTGAGCCGTTGCTGGGCGCAGTTGATGTGCGCCGCGGACAGACGCCGAATGGCACCGCCGGTGTGTGTAGTGTACACATAGAGAATGTGTTCGAATTTTAAAGACGTGCGCTTCTCGTCCGGTGTGCGACCACCTTTAAGGAGATGTTTTCTTTGAAGCCGAAGAACTCCCATACTGGCGAGCTTGATTTTTTTCGGGTGTGGACAGAGTGTTTCACTCTCTCGCTCAGACGACATTCTTCTCAGAGTAGCTGCGCGGGCGCGCGCTGCGTCGTCTTCTTATTTGATAGTTGTCAACGGGTGCAATACAGCCACCTGAGAGGTCAGCCAGGTACTGGCGCTGGAGTATTTACGTGTCATGTTATCATAAGAGTCCTATTCATTGTAAACATTGTGGTTATCGCCAATACCGGTATATTGTCACACTCTAAATTAACACAATGTCGATATTTCATGCTTTGAATATCACGATTATCGTCAACACCGGTATATTGCGACACCCCTACTACAAATAAACAATTATATAGATTTTTTTAATTATTTCTGTATACTCACTCAAAGCCTTTGATGGCAGCATTCCGCTTTCCGGTGAAGAGGGCTTCATGAGCCACTTTCCACCGGATAAGCAGATGTGTGTGCTCATCTGTCCCTGTAACATCCAGACAAGATTTACGTTACCTCTGTGATTTATGAGCTCAACACTACATTTACATGATCATTAATGTTCCACAATTTTTCAACAGTACTAATGGACAAATGAAATAGATCATTTGAGGCGAAACTGCAACTTATGTTTAGTTACTTTATGTAAATTTATTAAACATTCGTCTAATGAAAACAGTGTTGACAACAGTGAATTCTCCTAAACAATAGTACACATACATCACTCAGATGTCTATTTCATATCTATTAGACGTAGTAATCTACAATTCTTATAGAAGATTTTCTTGCCAGATATAAAATAGACATTTAGTAATTGTATTTAAGATGTATACCGTTTAAAATGTATGCAAATCCACTTTGGAGACGTATGTGTCCTTACTGGAGCTCCTCTGCTAGCTATTATGGCTGTGCAAAAATATCAATACAGCTAACTATTGTGATAATTTTATTCACGATAGTGCATCGATATTCCAACCTCTACTATGGATACTTGAATTTTTTTTTTTTTACAAGTTTTAAACGGGTTTAAAATGATGTTAACATTTCATCAAATCCCTCTGTGTGTCAAACGACCTCCTCAGTTCCTGTAGATCGCTGACTCGCTATCTACAAAGCAGATGAACGTCAGATACATTCATACGGCCAAGCGGGAGTGAGCATGGCGTAAAATATGATCGCCTCCAGCTTGCAGAGCTAATTTGGTGCACTTTGGTGTGCGATATCACGATTTTTGATCATGGATGACTAAAATGTCTCCACGATCTGCTTTTGAAGAAATATCGTAGTATCATGTTACAGTGTATTCTATCAGTCTCAGTTCTGGCGCCTCCGTCTCAACAACGCGACGTACATACACATCACACTTTAATGCAGAAATAGTTACACTCACTGGACACTGCAATTCACAAAAGTTCATTATTTGCATGTGCTTTAAAGCCTTGTCAGTTAAACATTTTCATTCGCATGCTGATGTGCTGAACATGCGCTTTTCTGAGCGCGTACTCGCAAAGCTCACAGCAGGCACCTGTCAGACAGCATCTGGATTATGTTATATTTGAGTCTTATTGCGCTAATACTGTCAAATATGTACTCACAAGGTTTGCATAAACACAGTTGGTTATGTCTAAAGTGAAAGCAAACATTTGAAAGTGAATTGGGTGCAGAGGCAGTAGCCTAATAGTAAACCATGTAGTAAACATGCTGCCGCTTTACCGTCCTTAAGGGATAGTTCACCAAAAATGTAAATTCTGTTATTTACTCTCTAATGTTGTTCCAAACCTGTATTAATTTATTTTCTTGTGCTAAACACAAAATAAGTTATTTTGATTTTCAACAGAGGAAATTTCAGTTTTATAAATTTTGTGGGATCTTCATTTCTAGTTAAAACTGTTCAGTGACACAATATTCACTTCATACATTTCAGTGTGTTCACTGTTCAGTGCAATGGAAATAGCTTTGCTAATAAATTGGAATGGAAGTGTTTATTTTTCTGCTAAGTTATCAATATGATGTGATACACATACCACACAGCAAGTTGTATTTTCAACTCTATTGTAAAAAAAAGAAGTTATATATCGCAATATGTATCGTATCGCAATATATCATGATATATCGTATCGTGACACATGTATCGCGATATGTACCGTATCGTGAAGCCCTTGCCGATACCCAGCCCTATTAGCTATACATAATAAAATGTGATTTACAGCAAAATCTCAAATTTACCATACTATTTGGTGTCTTTACATCTTCAACAATTCAACAGTTTACTGTACAGTAGTTCAACACATGCGATCATTTGGTTTGTAATACTCACATTTGAAAACACTCTCGTCCGTCATCCTTTCCGTCATGTTCGAGTATGACGTATCCTTCTTCTTCTTCTTGTTCTCCTGGGATAGAAAAGTATCCATCGGTTGAGCACTCAAAAATCTGGGCGGAAGCAGTAAGCCATCCGGGAACTACTGCTTCCTTCACGTACTGTTTTCGCCTACTATATAGTAGGAAAGTAGGCATATCCGAACGCACTTAATTCCGAATCTCGCGATAATTAGCCCGTCACCCAGGTAATTCTCGCCTACTCTTTTGGATTCGTACATACTTTTTCGCTCACCTACTCTTTTTCCCATACTAAATAGTAGGGAAGTATGCAGTTTCGAACGCAGCCCCTGTCTCTCTCTTGAAACCAACACGGAAGTGAATTCAATGGCAATTCATCGACTGGCCGCTTGAGGCTGGGTGCAGAAGTGAGTAAAATCTGTATCTCCCCCATGTTAAAATACCTTTTACAGCTTTATAGCAGAAAAAAACATGTTTACAGCCTGGAGCAAAAAGTGGCTAATTTTTCTAACTTCGTCTATACAGCTAATTTTGCCCTTCATGACAACTGTGAGGGGGGTGATTTTTTTTATAACTCATCCGTTTACAGTATATTAAGCCTTAAATTTCTGTATAATTAAGGGTGTCCACTTTTGAGTGAAAGGTGGATTCCCGCTGCTGTGGTCATTAGTCATCATTAGCCATTTGTCTGCTGTCTGTTAGCCGTCACGTTACCTCAGCTCATTGTCTGACTGTAAAAATAAATAAATTCGGGAGTGACGCGCTGCCAAGATGGCGACGGTCGGCCACGCCCACTTTAGGCTTCAAAAACGGTCTTCAGAAACCTACGGGTGACGTCACGGACACTACATCCATATTTTTTTTACAGTCTATGGTCGCGTCTAGTGTGGACAGACACACTGCCTGTCGCTGGAATTTTGTCGCGTCGCGTGTAGTTAGGACACGGTGTCAGACACGACGAAAAAGTTCGTTTTGATTAGTGGATCAGTGCTGACACAAGCTAAAACTGTTTCAGAAGATACAGTTTAGTTCAGAACTGTTCAGATCAGTTAAATAAAAATAACCAGTTCAAAGGGATGATTTGTTCACGAAACGAACATCACTACATTCAAGTGCTATTTAGGTTACGGTTGATTTGGGAAACGACAAGAGTTTATTTCAAAATTTGAATACGTTTACAGTAGTGGCCAAAATTATTAGAACCGTAAGATTTTTTAATATTTTAAAATAAGTCTCCTCTGCTCAACAAGGCTTCATTCATTTGATTCCAAAATACAGCAAACAGTAATATTGTGCAATATTTTTTTCAAATTAAAATGACTGTTTTCTATTTGAATATATTTTAAAATGCAATTTATTCCTGTGATCAAAGCTGAATTTTCAGCATCATTACTCCAGTCTTCAGTGTCACATGATCCTTCAGAAATCATTATAATATGATGATTTACTGCTCAAGAAACATTTATGTTTTACATTTATGAACAATTCATGTTTCTTAATTGTAAAAAAATGTCACAATATTACAGTTTTTGGATCAAAAAATAATGCCTTGGTGAGCAGAAGAGACTTCTTTTAAAACATAAAAAAACCTACCATTCTAATAATTTTGGCCACCACTGTGTGTGTGTGTGTGTATATATATATATATATATATATATATATGTGATGCGATCTGGGAAAACCCACCACATGGTGAAATTTTACCTATTACAGGTTTTGATATCATATGGATGCTGGTATCAAGCCCTTTCCAAATCGGTTTTTATTTTTATCATAGCTTGTTGGTAGCAGAAGTTATGTTTATCTGAAGTCGGCCGATCTCTATGATTTTCTGGAACGGAATTTTGAGAAAAACAGGTTTAAATAACTGTCACCGTTGAGACGCGTCCATCTCGCGATTGTTATGAAACTGCGTGACGTTATAGTTTAAACAGGATTGGCGCGAAATGCGCACTATACACATTCACTGTACATGTATGTGGTTTATTTTAAAGGTAAACTATCTTTGTAGTGTTACGAGACGGACAGGTGTATGGGATATACGGTGATTGTTTTGTTTTTTCACCTCTGCCGGGCGTTAATGGTCGCATAGAATGCATTAGAGAAAGAGAGTATTTTCAGCTTGACACTATAAATCGCTGTTTTTCTGCACTAAACATGGGAATTTTGCCAAGATATTTTCAGAGATAAGAGAAAAGATGTTATAGAATAATAATAATGGAAAAAAAAAATTGACAAAAAAACGGACATTCAAACTATTTTGGAATTTACTGAAAACGGCCCAGCGCGACATCCGACGGGTTTTTCCAGATAAGGCCTTAACTTCCTTGCTTAAGCGTGCTTAACGGCGTGCTTCCAGCTCAGAGCCGTGTAAGTGCATCTGTAATCAGCAGGATACACGGACCCCAAACTACGCTGCTGTTTTTGTCTCCCTTATAAATTTGTTTTGGTTATTTATTTTTATGGAATCTGTAACTTAAGTGGGTTCTCTCTGGGACATCTGAACGGGGGTAATTTGGCCCACCTCCATTTGGGGTGCAGTGTTAAACACACTTGAGTGTGGATTTGTTTCATTGCCTTTGTCGTGTGGGACACTAACGTGTGGGTGTAGTGAGTGATTGGGTCAGAGATTCTTTCTCCTGTTAGTGTCTTCGATTAACCCCTAGTTTTTGTTTTTTTGTTTTTCTTTCTTTCTTTTATTTTAATTTAATTGTAATTTAAATGCCTTCCTTTTGTACTAACATGTAGGTCATTAAGAGGTAAATGTTTGGAAGGTATTTATTAGTGATTCCTTCCTTTTTGTGCTAACATGTAGGTAATTAAGAGGTAAATGTTTGGAAGGTATTTATTAGTGAATGTGTTTTTTTAATGTGAGAAGATTTTGTAATAAATTGTTGTGTTTTTAATTGTCAGAACCGTCTCAGTCCTCTTTGCCAAAGAAACGAACCTGTGTTGTCTGAATATCCTTGAGCGAAAGTCCCAAGGTGGCGTAGTTGGCTACATTGAAAATCTTATCAGTTTATTTCATGTTAACTTCCTTGCTGTCTAGCTTTGCTCTTTTAGCCCCCACTCTGCCACATGTGGAAGAAATTAAATGTAATCTTAATATGACTTGGGGTTTGTATTCCTTATCAGCCTTGTCAGCAAAGGAAGACATGATGGGAGCTTCCTGCAAATCCAAATTTGATGATGCTGTATCACAGTCTTCCAGTATGGAAGATGACCTTCACACGGAAAGGGGGAAAAAGGCAAAGAGAAGAGGAAAAGCGCAGAGAAAAAAAAAACATTGCAAAGTTGACTCCTCGTCCTCCTGTGAATCATCAACCTCATCCTCATCTCAGTCCTCTTCATCTCCTGCAGCCCTTAAATCCAGCAAAAACAAGGATTAAAAACCAAGAAAAGGAGTGCAAACAAAAAGCAGAAATTCACAAGAGGTGTGTATTTTAGATGTCCTTACAGTAATCGTTGTGTACAGTGGGTACAGATTACTCACCGTTCTGGTTTTTATCACGGTTTTAGGGTCACGGTTTCGGTACAGTTCGGTATGTGCTATGTTCAGTAAAACACTGGACAATTGAGGCTTTTTCGTGGTCGAGGCTGAGGCTGAGGCCGAGGCCAGCATTTATCCCCTATAAAGTTACCATAAACTTTGCAGCTTTAAAAAACAATCATCATTCCTAATGCCGAAACATGACAGCCAATACAAGTCAGAGTAACGTTAGGCCAGAAATGTTTTCAAAGTCTTACCGCGAGTCTGACAACTGGACTGCCGAAGAAACCGCACGTCGGAAAGCAAGCCTGAGGTAAGTTAGCTTACAATGTTAACTGTCCTGTCAGATACAGACAGCGATGTTGCCAATGTCATTATTTTTATATTTTGATATAGAACTGGGCGAGATAATATCGCGAGCGGGCGCGGGCGCCGTGAGCGCTGAGTGAGCAGGAACAAGTAGCATTGCACGGCTCGCGAGCCTCATGTGGCTCGCCAAGCTTTAATTTGTGGCTCGCATGGCGGTAAATAATACGGTGATATGATAATACATTCACTAGAGATATTTCATAAAAACATTTATAACAAGTAGGGCTTTAACATAACCCATTAAAAACTCAAAGTGTAAACTCTATTACAAATGTTTTCGATCGGATTGAAAGGGGTGGTTTATCGAGAGAACCTGAAAAAACTTGATCGATTGAAAACCGAAACTGAAAGGACGACGTATGACGCGCTGAATGAGCTGTTCTCCTGATGAATAAAGTGTCATATAAATGAATGAGTATCCTTTCATTCTATAACTCTCCTTTCACTCAGCATCTGTGAAGTGAAGCAGGACAACGGCTCACTAGTCCTTGTTTCAGATTATCATACAGACGACTTGTTTGGGGCATTTTTAATGCGTGATAAATAGTAGTAGTAAATAGTTTTTTTTTTCTCTGACACCCGATGAAACACATAGTTCATCGGCCCACTGGTTCTTTTCTTGATTGACTTTGGACTAGCCCAATCACATCTTTAATGTGAAGTATAGAAATATACTCTTCCAAGTATAGAAATTAGTACAAAACTAATTATGAAAGTTTCCTTTATTTTTCAGTGCATTTGTTTTACAATATGGCTATTACTATCATGGGATTAATATTATAACTATTCTTGTAGTAGTAATGTAGACAGACACTGTAACTAAAAGAGTTTTGAATTTTTCTTTGTTTAATTTGCACCAGATTGATGAATTTAACATTAAAAAGCACAACATTTTCTTACGGGGGACCATGCCCCCGAACCCCCCTAGAGTGGCAGAGGTCCACTCATCACAGTGATCAAAAAATCCTGTGAGAAACACTGGTAATACTATGCCAATGCAGCTTACAGGTTTTTGGGGGGGATTCATCACTGTGGAGTATGGTTCAATTCTATTAATAAGTGAGAATTTTTTATTTCATCTGTTCGTGTTAATACTCGCGCGTTCCTACTCACTCATAGCTTCAAGCTCGGCGGGATAAAAGAAAACAAAAGTTCTGCGGGCATGACACTGTCAGTCTCTAGCTCAGCGGGCATGACGCTGTCAGTCACAGGCGCGGCGGGCATGACGCTCACAGTCTCAAGGGCGGCGGGCACGACGCATACTGCCTTGGTCTCGGCAGCTCTGGCGTGAAGTGCAGGCTCGGCTGGACTATGGATGAGGATGGATGGCGTGGCGAAGATGGCTGGAGATTGTGGCGTTCCGGACCCGAACTGGAATGCCGGCTCGGCAGGAACCAACCGGATGATGAACGGGGCTGCGTCGAATAGGGACAACAGATTAGCTCTGTAATCCAAAAGATTCTGCATCTTTGTTCTGGTCTTCTGTCAGGTTTGCATACACGAAGCAGACAAGATGGTAGGTTTGATATTTTAATAGCAGAATGGATTGGACACAGCGTGAAAGGTGAGTAAACAGGAAGTAGATAATCAGATGAAGCTTAACTGAATGATAACCAAGTCTATCTCTCTCTTTCAGATGAAGATGATGAAGTTTCTCTGAAGATGGAATGAAAACAGGCTGAAGAAGATCAAAATCGACGGTGAGTATGCAGGTAGGTAATGTAGAGGGTCTATATGTCATGAATCAACGAGACCAGACGAGGAGTGAAGGGAGAGTGCTGAGTATATAGGGCTTGTTAACGAGGGAGTGCAGGTGATGATGATGATGGCTGATAGAGTGCAGGTGTGCCAAGGAGGATGATGGGAAGTGTAGTGCACACACAGATAAGGAAGAAGACGGTGAATGTGACAGTTATAAAATGAATTAAGAGTAAAAAGATGATACATAGATAAACTTCTCAGCTGGCAAAACACTGGTGTATCATATTTGTCACAACTCCTAGTTTTACTCTGAGATTTTCCCATGGTGATTACACTGTGTCTGTGGTGTTCTTTCAGCGCGCCTAAGAAATCTATTGGACGTCTCCGATGGACCCGATTTTCCCCTAAAACCGGACAGGAGGAGCTCTAGGACTGACTCACAGGGTAACCTTGGGTTCACTGCCCCGTCAGTCCAAACCCCAAAATCCCATTTGTTCGGAAGCTCTAGGAATGGAATCGATCCAGTCCGCACCCCACAGAACCTCAAGTTTAATCACGCCAAACTCACTACTCCACCACAGACCCAGGTCATCAGCAAGTTTTCATCTCTCTTACCCAATTCTCAGTGCCATTTGAGTTCAGTTTAGAGTAAAAAGGAGGATGCAAAATAAAATACAGTGTAATCAGTCGGACGTACAGTGGCACAGAACTCATTCATTAAATACACAGCTAAACAGATGTGTTTTGAGTCTGGATTTGAATGTGACTACTGTAGGAGCACACCTGGGGCCGTATTCACAAAGAATTTTAAGGCTAAAAGTAGCTCCTAACTGGCGAATTTAGGAGCAACTCCTAAAAATAATGGGCGTGTCACTCCTAACTTTAGGACTCCTCATATTTTTCACTAAGAGTAATTCACAAAGCATTTTAGCCCTAAAAGTAGCACCTAAGCCTGGGACAGCTTAAAAGAAGTCGAGAGGACTCCTAACTCACTAAGACCTATTCACAAACCGCTTTTTGTGGCATTTCACGTTGCGATGTTTTGAAATGCGTTTGTGACGGCTACAGGAGCTTCCAATCGCGAGGGAACAATTTTGCATTGCAGGCATAACTAGGGATGCAATAACGCCACCAACAACAACCAAAACTAGGCTACTCATTGCATTTAAACTAATTGTAACGTTTCATTGTGAATCAAATTAAAATGTTATTCTCTTTGCAAACAGAGGCAAAGACAGTAGGCAGAGGCATATAGTGACAGATTAATTCAATAATGTTGCAAAGATATTGCATCAATCCATATGTTTCATTGGGCTACTAGGCTATTTGTTTTGCCTTACTCTTTATTCATTTAGGCTATTTATTCAGTTATTCATCATCTTCCGTCCTTTGCACTACTTGTGAAGCGCACGCATTCTCAGACCTGTCACTCATCATCGTAGGGGAGGTGTTTGGAATCATTCCCGCGTTACAATCATCAGCCAATCAAGGTGGTCACTTCAGTCAAGCTCGTGCATGAGTAATGACGTCATCTATAGCAACGAAGATTCACTCTTAGTTTAGGAGTTGTCATTTTTCTTTACTAAGAGTAGGTCTGAAAGGCGTTGTGAATAACTTTTAAGAGAAAACTCCTAGCTAAAATCTTTTAGTGCGATTTAGGAGTACTCCTAGTGGTAAGATAAAATGCTTTGTGAATACGGCCCCAGATCTCTTCTGGAAGGTGGTTCCAGCTGCGGCTGGCATAGTAGCTAGTATAAGATGTATTCTTCCTTCCTTCATCATTGTATCCAAGAGAAAAAAAGGATTTACTGTTGGATCCGCTTGGAAAAACAACAACAACAACAACAACAACAAAGATGAAAAAATGTTGTCGCTTGAATTCTGCAATCTCTTGAGATGCAGACATGTAAGAGACTGAGAATTAGCTGAACATATACTAGTTTAATTAGTGACACATTTTTATTTAAAAATCTTAACTTGAATATGGCAACATGATACCTTGTTCTACAATATTTATATCACTGACAGAGACCCCTCCCCAATCAGCCAATCACTGTGGTCATAGTAAGTATGATGACATCATTCTTAGCAACGAGGTAAACCCCGCCCTCACTCTTAGCTGAAGACTTCTCTCTATTTCTTAGTAGAAGTTGGTCTCAGCAGCTTTGTGAATAGGTTTTAAGAGAAAACTCTTAAATAAGAACTTTTATCACTATTTAGGAGAACTCCTGTTTACACGACACCATTTTCAACTAAAAATGTAAAAAAAAAATATTTGTTTTGGCCGTTCGTTTACACGACAACAGCGTTTTGGGTGCCTGAAAATGCAATGTTTCAAAGTGCAAGGTTTTGAAAATGGTCTCCGTATAAAGAATAAAAACGTGAATCTCTGGAGATGATGACATCATGCACATGCGTATTACTTGTTCAGTTGATAGTGTTTCATCGCCATCTACTGGCCTGGCAGCAGAATACAGGGTTTTTATTCGTTTTCTTGGACCCGTGTAAGATAAAATGTTTTGTGAATACAGCCCCTGGTCTTTCTAGAGAGCAGAAAACATTCTTTCTGACATCAGGGCAGGTCTGTTGCAGTCAGGTGTGCATGTCTCCTACGACACAATTAGAGGGCATTGCAGCCTTCGTCGTAATCCGGCGGAAAAATACTGTATTGAAAATTATAGGTACTGTATATGGATGTTTTCTTTACTTGATTAAGATTATATATGCCTAATTCCAGTATGATAAAAATACCAATTTCATATTGAATAAAATAGTACATTTTTGTATAGTCGCATTAGACTCTCATTTGTCATTTCAGAACATGCCAAAAAGGTAGCTAATATTATTCAATTTAATTTGGCTAACTTTAGGCATACCAGACCATTTCTAGCAACAGAGGCAGCACAACTCTTTATGCATTATATGGTCTTTTTCATTTCACATATTGCTTCACTAGTTGGTCAAACTATTTTTTAATTAATTGAATCCCTTTATAAATAGACACTTAAAATGCTTGATTGGAGGACTACTAGTTTTCATCATTAAAGTATAGCATAAAAATACAATCTATTAAGTTTTGATCATTTCAAACCTTTTGCTGATGCTTGCTCTATTTTAAATTGACATGCACCACCCCCTGTTGGACAACCAGTCTTTTTCAGTTAAAGTTCAGGAGAAACACAGGGAGAAATACATAATAACAGCCACGTGAACTGCAAATGCTTGAACTGAAGGCTTAAATATACTAGGGAGCAATCAAGAGAAAACAGAACAGGTGTGGTATAAATTAACAACCATGGAGATTAACTAGTTCAGGGAACTCACAAACCAGAGATGCGTTTCCCAAAGCCAACTGGTTTAGGGTACGTTTACACGACACCGATATGCTTAAAACTGAGAAGTTTTTTCTTAGAGTTATCTGTGTACAGACACCATTGTCAAAACGATCCCCATTCACACTGATCCTCAAAAATGACTAAAACCCTGTATTCTGCTGCCAGGTCATTAGATGGCGCTGAAACACTATTGACTGAACACGTAATACGCATGTGCATGACGTCAGCGTCTTCAGAGATTCGCTTTTTTGTTGTTTATATGCAGACCGTTTTCAATACACTTGCACTTTGAAACCGGTTTTCAAAAGTGTGAGTTTTCAGGCACCCAAAACGCCGTTTGTGTAAACAGTTTAGGGTGTGTTCACACTTGGCACATTTGGTTCAAACCAGTGGCAGCTGCTGGTCTTTCAAAAAGGGGAAGCTCATTTTCGGCCTACATCATACATTTTTTTGCATTTAGTCATTTAGCAAACGCTTTTGTCCATAGCGACTTACAAATTAGGACTAAATTAAACGAGTCATCGTGAAGAGGCAAAAAACAACGCAAGAAGTGCTCAAAATACGAAGTTCAGGCATTGTTCAGAGTAGCATAAGCCCGACAAGCGAGGATTTAAAGGAAAAGGAAAGGGTTTTTTTTCCCAAACTTGTACATTTATTTATACGTAAATTCTGCCCTACGTTCGTTTTCAAGAAAATGCTCTGTGACCCTGTCGTACCAACTAGGCATCTTTTCCAGTGACTTGACCAGTGTCCTCTCAATGGCCAGCAGAGCTAGGTATGATTGTATAAATGTAATAATAAAGGTATAAATAAAAATAGATTAAAGAATAATAATAATATATTATTTTAACTATTTTAATAATATTTTTTAAATTTATATATATAGATAGATAGAAATGTATAATTGTGTGAAATGTATTATGAAAATTGGCTAGCAATTTCGACAAGCAAATACAAAGAAATAGGTTGCAGCAGTTTGTCTTTCGACTACACTTGCAAAATCTGCGATGGGACTGAGCTCGAATAGCTTCAGCGTCAGCGACTTTTTATTGTATGAAATCGCTGTTAATCAAAAGGAGATGCAGCCTTTCGACAGACCCTCCAATCATCACGCAGAAGCCCGGAGTCCAGGCCAGCCCACTCCTCATTCACCCCCATAATCGCAGAATTTGTCCAATGACCATCTAGTTTCGAAGCACTGAAAAAAAAAATTCAAGGCAGCCCCATTGATGTCAATGGATGCTGGGCTTCAACGGGGAAATGCACTGTGCCGCTACGGGAATGTATGAGAAGGAAATCGAGTCAGCCGACCTGCTATGTAACTGATTCTGAACGAACTCGTCTTCGAGATGAACATGTTCTAACACATTTTTAGTCAATAAAATGTTAACACAATAGTACATATTTGACCATTAATTTTTTGACATAATAAGGGAAGCTGATCTTTCCTTGCAGTCTTAAAGAAATCCCCACTGGTTCAAACTCTGGTGCGATTGCTCTGTTAGTGCGCTTAATTTGAATAAGTGTGAACGGGGGGTTTAACGAGCACAAGCCGAGCCTCGGGTTCGAGCCACCGCCAAGGACAGCAGGCCAAGTTAGTTTACTATTAGAATAGAATCGGGCATTTATATAGCGCTTTCATATGTACTACTGTACACCCAAAGCGCTTTACAATCATGTCAGGGGATCTCTCCTCAACCACCACCAGTGTGCAGCATCCACTTGGATGATGCGACGGCAGCCACAGTACAACGGCGCCAGTGCGCTCACCACACACCAGCTATAGGTGGAGAGAGGAGAGAGAGTGATAGAGCCAATTCAATGTAAGGGGATTATTAGGAGGCCATGATTGGTAAGGGCCAATGGTGTGTGGCCATGACACCGGGGTTACACCCCTACTCTTTACGAGAAATGCCATGGGATTTTTACTGACCACAGAGAGTCAGGACCTCGGTTTAACGTCACATCCGAAGGACGGTGCTCTTTGACAGTATAGTGTCCCCGTCACTACACTGGGGCGTTAGGACCCACACAGACCACAGGGTGAGCACCCCCTGCTGGCCTCACTAACACCTCTTCCAGCAGCAACCTGGTTTTCTCAGGAGGTCTCCCATCCAGGTACTAACCAGGCTCAGCCCTGCTTAGCTTCAGTGGGCAACCAGTCTTGGGCTACAGGGAGATATGGCTGCTGGCTTGCTTACTATTAACCTTTAAAGTTGAATGGGCAGGCGAACTAGTGAAACTCTGGTGCGGTTCAACTGAAATAGGAACGCAAAACAGACCAAGACATCTAAACGAACCAAAAACAGGACATATAATGCGACCCTAAAAAGGACTGAATGCTCAAGCACATGTTTTTTTCTCGTCATAGTCGCAATGTTGCCCATCATAGTTTGGTACAGGCATCAGAATCACGTCTCCTTGCGGCAGATCTTTACGATGACCAGGAGGGGACATGTTTGGTTCACTAGTTTTGTCGTGGTCACGCGCAATACAATTCAATAGGCAATATGTTAATATAATAATTTCTTAATTGTCCCCTCCCAGTCACCTTCTCCCAGTCACCATCTTCGTTTGTGTGTGTGACGGAGAGATTCCTGCTGCTGTTTTTCGTATGTGTTTTTTTGTATTCGTCATCCTAAAAATTCGTCATACACAGACCCCTTGCACACTAAGTCCGATACATATTAATTAATCAGTTGCGAAAAAAATACAAAAAACAATACAAAATGGAGTCTTCAAGCAGTGAGGATGATGTTGTTGTCCTCTCTCTTCTTAAAAAGAGAAAAAGAAAGAGGAAATATTGGGTCCATCGAACTTAGCAAGTCCGAACTACCAAGGACGCAAGTCCGAAGTTTGCGTACTTGGTATTGAGAAACGGCCACTATGTTTACTTCAGGATGTCAGTGGCTTAGTTTGATGCTTTGCTAGCAATACTGGAGTCACATTAAAAAGAAGACCACCAATTTCCTGAACAGTTCTGGATCTTGGTGTTCACTTGTACTGTGGGGCTTTGAATTGTCAAAACACCTCTCAAAATGCTTGCTACGGATGCGAAAAATGCAGAAAATTTTACCCAATTTATTTTTTATTTTTTTACGACGGACGAAGTTTCGAACGTAGTGTGTAAATGTGATTGACAAAGTGAGTATTTATTTTTTAACTTGCGAACATTTTGGACAAGAATTTTGGACTCATTGTGCAACGGCCTTTTCACTTTCTCAGCTGGTAAAAAATACCATCATACAAGCACATACAACTGCACACAGCATTGTTTGGGTGTTCGATAAGTTTTGTCTCAAAATATACAGCATTACAGCCTTTTTTTTATCAATAGGTTTGTTGTTAAAAATGGTAGTCATTTTTTGCCAGGGAACTATAACGCTAGGCATATAGTCCCTTGCTCAAGGCTAAAGTGCAGAGGAGATAGAGTCTTTTTGGTGGTGGGGACTGTGGAATACCTTGCCAGTGCATCTATCTATCTAAATCTGCGGCTTAAAGGCCCAAAGAAAGAGAATGATGTGAGTGGCAGTGAGACAAATTCAGTTTTCTTCAATTGAGATAAACTCCACTGCAGTTGGTTGAGCATCTCTTATTAAAACATTTTTTTTAATTCACAGCAGCTTTCACATTTTTTAAATTAAATTGTTTCTTGAATTAAAAAAAAAAACAAAACGAAATATATATATATATATATATATATATTTATTATTATTTTTTTTTTCTTGCAATCATACTATTTTTATTTATTTAGTTATTTGAAAGGGACAGTGCTCATCAATCAACAGTCAGACACTATAAATAAGCCAGTTAGCCCAAGAGGCTAATTTTTATCTGTTGCCCCTTGCCAGATTTTAAAGTGACATTAAACGGGGGAGATGTGTCCTTGCCTGTCTTCTTCCTCTTCTCCATTTTCTTGGCTTTATGAAGTTCTCTGGCGTGGTCTTTCTGAAGTCGTTCAACTAAAAGATTGTCCATAAATATTTGAATTTTATCAGTTACCTTTGAAACATGTAAATCATTTAGAAGAGGTTCCAGTTTGAGGGAATTAACAGAAGATTTCCTATTTGGGTCTTCTGTCAACACAACAACTGCAAAAATGAAATCTGACATTTTAGAGAAGGTCTGCGATGAGATCTACAAGTATAAAGCTTACCCCAGCAGTGCAGACTTTAGTGAAGTATCAGAGGCACTGGTAAAAACACACCCCTGCTTGGCAGAAAAAGGATCTTTCAATGGTTGCTACGGGTGGACACAGAGACTAGAAATGGCCGATCTATGGCCCGAAATGGCCCGTCAGGTGTGTAAATAAATACACATTTAATTATTTCTAAGTACATGCTTCTACAAAATGACAATTGGCCACAAGGACTTTTCCACAAAAATGTCTAAACAAATGGCTACTATGTTATGTTTGCTTTTTTGTGCCATGGACTTATGGGGCCCTATCTTGCCCTATCTTATCTCAGGAAATTTCAGTCCATTTCAGGAGCACCGCATCTCAGCGATCCTATGATGGATGCTGAGAATGTGAAAATGAAGGGGAATCCGGCCTATGATCGCCTGGGTAAATTGAAGCCAGTATACTAGGAGATAAGAGATATCTGCAAGACCTTTTTTCACCCTCATCAACATATCGCAGTAGATGAGAGGATGGTGGCATTCAAAGCAAGGATTGGGCTGAAACAGTGCCAAAAAAGAGAAGCCAACGAAGTGGTGGTACAAGCTTTTCATTTTGGCTGATTCAGCCCATGGACACACCTGGGATTTTTTATTTATTTATGAGGGCAAATCCCCTGAAGGTCAAAATTGACAATGTAAGGGGCTGAGTTACGAATCTGTGATGGTGCTTGTGGATGAGAGGATGCTGGGAACTGGCTACAAGCTGTATGTAGACAATTTCTTCACCAGCCCATCACTTTTCAGAGACCTCCTCCAGAACGGCATCTGGGCCTGTGGGAACATTCAGAGCAACCGGGTGGGCTTCCCACAAACTACTGAAAACAAGTTGCCCAGAAATGCTCCCCATGGGAGTATGCGGTGGATTCGAGACAACAGGCTCCTCTTTGTCGAATGGAAGGACACCAGGGAGGTGCTCATGTGCTCCTCCTTCCATTCAGCAGATGGAGATCACACCGTAGCTGGAGGATGGACAGAACTCACTGTACCTATACCTACTGCAGTGCATAACAAGTGAGTTGAATTTATTCAGTGGTGTTGTGTACAAAAATTGTGCAAATGAGTTCATATTTTATTTACTTGGTTACATTTGCATTTAGATTTGAAATATATTCTATTATTTCCACACAGGTACGGAGGAGTTGATCTCTCTGATGGCCTTGTCGGGTATTACAAAGTACTC
Organism: Rutilus rutilus; assembly: GCA_021464565.1. Taxonomy (NCBI): domain Eukaryota; kingdom Metazoa; phylum Chordata; class Actinopteri; order Cypriniformes; family Leuciscidae; genus Rutilus; species Rutilus rutilus. The sequence goes on along the minus strand of JAJAQA010000005.1, from coordinate 11,827,327 downwards.
CAAAAGACCAGGAACTGGTTCCGCTCGATTTTCTACCACTTTATTGACATTGCAGTGGTAAATTCCTTCATCGTGCACCAGCAGTTGGCTGCTGCTCATAACCAAAGAGCAAAAACACAGCGGGAATTCAGTGAAGATTTGGTTATGGAGCTTGCAGACTGGATGCCTCCAAGTGAGCCTGCTCCTCCTGCTCCAGCACCTCACATGACAGGAGAACCCTCAGGCCATGCCTGCCACAGGCCAATGTACACCACTAATAAAGGTGATGACCCCAGGCGAAGATGCCGAGTGTGCCATCGGAAAGCGCTTGTGTTCTGCCAGGGATGTGCATCGTACTTGTGTTTCCAAGCAACATGAGATTGCTTCAATTACTGGAATAATGTAAATAGATTGTAGAGTTCAGAAGTTGTGAAAAATTGTATATAGTTGTAAATAGTTTGTAAATAGTAAAAAAAAAAAAAAGAAATAGTTTTTTTTTTCTTTCATTATTTACTAGTCTTATTCATGTTTCAGTTGCAATTTGTATAGAAAAGTGAAAATGTTTTTGAAAAGTTAAAATAAAAATCTCTCTCTCTCTCTCTCTCTCTCTCTCTCTCTCTCACTCACTCACTCACTCACTCACTCACTCACTCTCTCTCTCTCTCTCTCTCTCTCTGTGCTGTGGTGTCAGATGTCAGTTCAAGCAACTAAGTGACCTTTGGGAATCACCAATGAACAAGTGTGTCTCCTAGTGGCCATTTGTGGTGTGCCAACTGAAAGTCTCACAGAAACCTCTCTTTTTTTTTAGATATCAAGCTGAAAATTTAAACAACTTATTTAGTTGAAAACTTTTACTTTTTAGCATTTTTAGTCTGAAACATATTTATTAATATATATATATATATAATGATATTATATAGAATAGAATAAAATAAATATTACAGCACATTTTCATAACAATAAACTTAAATAACTTTTAGAAACATTACTATTTTCTTTATTATTATTCCACTTAAACAATAATCCTCCAAGTGTCTTATTTCAAAATAGACCAACCTTACGTCTGTATTCCAAAGCATTCATGAATTACAGCAGTTTAAGTTTGTATAGTGCATTTTCATGACTATGCCCCAAATTGGGGGTGATGGTTAATAAAAGTGACATCTTAAAATAAAGTGTAACCTATTGTTCTTTAATTCATAATTGAATAATCCAGAACTTTCACATTTGTGCATTTTGCTTTATTATATTTTTATTTAAGCACGTACAAACAAAGATGCATGAAAAAAGTACAATAGAGAAACAGGCTTGATAAACATTTTTTGAACAAAGTTCACATACCGTAATTCCTGAAATAAAAACCGGGGCCTTTATTTACCTGAACTGCAGAAGGTAACAGACTTTTATTTGAAGCAGGCTTTTGTTAGAGGCATGCCTTTATTTTAAACAAATTTAATCACATTTTCGTCTGGGTTCCATGCTCCTCAAAACAAGTTCGTTTTCAATAAAGTTGTTGAAAAGTCACACTAGCACTAAATGAGACCCGTGTTACATCCAATGTAGCTACTGCCATCTATTGGCACCTGTACATTACGATGAATTTGAATGCAACGTTTTGCGGACACCACTTCAAAAGGGCCGATCGACTAGGGGGCTCCATTTTCCATCTCGCCATGGCCCCCTGGTGCGGGCCGAAAAGTTTGGTGGACCTAAGACCTCGTTCAGGGGTCGAAAGGTCGAAAAAGGGTGAAAAGTAAAAGTAAAGGGTGATTCTGCGTTTTACATTTAAACCGATTATATCTAAGTATAAACCTAAAGTAATATTGACAAACTATATTTCACCACAACCCATTACACCCATGCGTACACAGAGGAACCCTGTATTTAAAAAACATAGATCGTCTAAGTTATTTCAGACTCTTAATCAAGCCAGGACTATATGGGATCCACAGTGTAAAAACAAAGGGCTCTTAGGTGGCCATCTGAACTTACGCAGTATGGCCCCTAAGAGGGAACAATTGGAGCATCTTCTCATTAACTCAAATGTAGATTTCTTGGGACTTTCCGAAACTTGGCTTAAACCCTCTTCCCCACAAGCAGTGGTATCATTACAAGGCTACAATGTCTTTAGAAAGGATAGGCATCAAGGAAAGGGGGGAGGGGTGTTACTGTATATGAAGGACTCTTTAAAATGTACACAAATAATTTGGCCTAATGAAATCCCAATTGAATGTGTTGGAGTTAAAGTGTCACTCTCAGCAGAAATGTCATTTACTGTTTTATGTCTTTATCGCCCGCCTTCAGCAAAAGTAGATTTTTATGATCAATTTAAGGCACTTCTGAGTTGTTGTGACTTTAATAATGCGGTTATTCTAATGGGAGACTTAAATGTAAATTGGGACAACAAAAGTGACAGAAAGAAACTGAAAGAAATTACAGATAATTTTGGACTAACACAAATGATCAGTGATCCCACTAGAATAACAAATCGCTCTAAAACTCTAATAGACCTGGTGTTCTCTAACAAACTAGATAGAATGATAAAAACATAACATTTCTTGACTGGCTTGTCTGACCACAATGCCATATTCTTCTCTAGAAAGCTGACTAAAAAACGATTGAGAAGTGTCAGTAAAAGCACTAATATAAAACAAACATTTATTCCAAAGAGCCAAGAACAACGTTTAACTGCAGCTCTAAATAATCTTGATTGGTCTAGCATATTATCTTGTGATGACACTAATAAATGTTGTGATCTACTATACTCCTCTATTAAAGGGGTTCTGTCTCAGTTTCAGAAAGTGGGTCATTTAAAGAAACAAGTTTATTCCTTGCCTTGGATCAATAGTGAGTGTAAACAGCTTATGACACTCAGAGACAAATTACTTAAAAAATCATTACAATTTGGATTAACTACTGATCGATTCAATTTTGTATCCGCAAGGAATAAAGTCCCACAAACTTTGAGAATGGCAAAAGCTATTTTTTTCATGACTGTAATTAATGGTGCCAAAGGCAATTGTAAGCTAATTTATGAACAAACTCCTTGGTAAAAGTAAGCACAATGCTGATAAAGACCTTGAACTCAAATTTGCCAATGAATTCATCAGAGCCCTTCAGCCTAGCAACTAAATTAAATGATTATTTCCAAAGTACCATCGATGAGATTGCACAACTGTTTTCTAATTCTTGTGACTCTCAACAAAATATTGGCAACACCGACCTCCATATGGATGCTTCAACTCAAAATTCAAAGTTTAATATTCAAATAATTACAGAAAATGAAGTAGAAAACATAATCTCTAAATTGAAAAGTTCTAAAGCAAGGGATGTGTTTGGATTTGATACCAATCTTCTGAAGCATTATAAATCGTGTATCTTGGTGCCTGTGACCCATCTTATTAATTTATCAATCACGCAGGCAGTCGTCCCTTTGAGTTGGAAGGTGGCAAATGTCATACCAATATATAAATCGGGTGATAAATTAGACCCTGCTAATTATCGACCTATTAGCATACTCCCTATCTTCTCAAAGATAGCGGAAAAGTGGGTCGCTAACTCTATTATTGCACATCTTAATGATTCCAATCAGGGTTTGCACCCTATGCAATTCGGATTTCGATCTCTTCACTCAACTGAAACGGCTGTCTGTGTGTTTGTTGAGAAGGTGAAGTCTTATTTAGACAAAAACAGTTATGTTGCGGCTGTTTTTGTTGACTTTAAACGTGCGTTTGATACTGTGAATCACCTTAAGCTCTTGTCTAGACTGTCAACATTTAACTTTAGCAATCAAATCGTTAAATGGATACAGTCTTATCTATCAGATAGAAAACAATGCGTGCAAATAAAGAATAGTAAGTCACCCTATCTTCACTATACGCAAGGTGTCCCTCAGGGATCAATTTTAGGTCCCCTGCTATTTTCACTTTATGTAAATAACTTGCCCAATGTATGCAAAAATGTGGACACGATTATGTATGCAGACGATACGGTAATTTTTACACAAGCCAAAAGTGATGATGATGCAGCCCATCAGCTTTCATTGGCCTTAAATGACTTACAAAAATGGCTGAATGATTCATGCCTGTGCCTTAATGTTAAAAAGACCGTATCAATGTTTTTTAGTAAACCTAAAACAACCGTGGCCGCAGTAAAAGTTCGCTTGGGTGGACAAGAATTAATTAATGTTGAGGAATTTAAGTATTTGGGAGTGCTAATAGATTCGAAATTATCCTTTAAAAAACACGTTAAAAAAGTAGTGAAAACTGTAAATGTTAATATACGGAACTTTAGACATATTCGTACATCATTAACGGATACAGCAGCGATTACATTCCTGCACTCTATGATACTGGCTCATATTGAGTACTGTATCACAAGTTGGTCCTATACGAGTCATGCTGCTATTGGGCCAATCGAAGTATGATACAAAAGAGCATTGAAAATATTAGACAAGAAACCTTCGTCATATCACCATTGTCAAATTTGAGATAAATATAAGTTTTTAAATTTTGCTAATTTCAAATGATTTAAATCAGCCTGTCTAATCTACAAGGTTATACATGGTCTTGCGCCTCCACCATTGAGTGATTTTATTAAACAAAAGTCTAGCAGTGTTGCCGGGTCTCGAGTGACTAGAGCCACTATGAGAGGTGATTGTGACTTGGCATTTAGGCGGACCGTCTTTTCACAGAACGTCCTGTCATATCAGGGAGTAAGCTTCTGGAATAGTATTCCACTGTCAATGAGGGAAAGCACAAGTCTTCCTACCTTTAGGAGTCATTTAAAAGTGTGGCTGAGGGACACACAAACATGTGATCATGTTTAGTTAATCATTATATATCAGACGTAAAACAGAGTTAGAGCATTACAAAAAGGGATACAATTATCAGTGTAATACGGGTTGTGCAATAAGAGTCAGTAACATGGGTTGTGCAATAGGGGTCAGTGTGATGCGGGTCAGTGCAATATAGAATGGTGTACTATGGGTCAGTGTAATATCAGGTCAGTCAGGGCATGTGCAAAATTGTGGTTTGTGCAATACAGTTGATGCTTTCCTGTTTTTTTTTTATATGTCCTTTGTTGTTCACTCTTGTTGTTATTGTTTGTTCTAACATGATGTGATCTCTGTTATTGTCCTTGTCTCTCTGTATATAGTCTGTATATAGTGTATCTGTATGTATTTATTAACTTGTGTGTAACACCAACCTGCCAGGGGGTCTGCAGATGGAAATTAGCCTAAGGCTATAATCTGACATATTTACATTTGTGAAAATGTTCGTTAATATGTATTGTCCCTTTTGTTTTTCAAATAAAAAAAATAAAAAAATAAAAAAAAATCTATCTTTTGCAAGCATACAGTATCTAGTTTTGATATTTGGTGTCTGACTTTCAATGGAGATGGATCAAAAATAATAAAAAATACTTTTTAGGCCCTAGACTCGAGCACTTTCGGTATGTTTATCGGGGGGGCCCCGACGCAACAGAGTGAGCGATTTTGGGGCCCTGGGGCCATTTCAGTGCTTAATTTGCGTAAAAAAATGCCATCAAACTCAGTCCACTTTTGCATCTCCTCAAACTGAAAGTGAGCTCAAAAAGACTGGTGATTGGACATCCTTTTCCTCAGTCCAATTTCGCATCCGCTCAAGCTGAATGCGGACCTCAAAAGGCTATAAATGATCCCTGCACGGGTCAACCTTTGTCATTCTCACTCATATTCCACAACACATTTTTACTCGTTGCATTCACTTTTACACACACACATTGCACCAGGTTCTCGACACGTTCCTCACTACCATTTTATTGGATTTTACTTTTTATTTTTAATATGGGCATTGAAGACTGCCCGCTTTTTCACAGGCTGTACCACCAGCTGAGCCAGACCTGACGGTGACCCACGGGGTCAAAAACAAGGCAGAACGCAAGCCGCTGCTTGCGATTCCGTCCGGGAGAGTGGACGTCTGCAAGGGCACCTGCCCCGTGCCAGCCTGCAGCAAGTCCTGCTCCCGCATGGACCGCCACCTGATGGGCCACATGGAGCTAACGGCGGCAGCTCGGCGAGAGACAATGCAAGGTCTTGGTTGACCTCGCCGAGCTGCGGGCAACCAACCTGACCGTGGCATTGGCCTCTTCCCTGGATCTAATTGAGTCTGGCGACCTGGAGAATTTCACCTTCCCTCTGGAGGAGGAGGAGGAGGAGGAGGCGTCAGAGGAGGAGGTGCAGGCCTGCGTCAACCCTGGCTGCCTGAAGGTCAGGGACGAGGTGGCTGACCTCAACAGGCAGGTGGACACTCTGAGCCAGGCCCTCAGAGATGTGACCCGCCGCTACGGCCTGTTGAGGAGGAGGTCAAGGCCCACCCCCACTGCCCAGGTTGCCTGGGTCACCAGTAGACTCCTGTCCACTCTCCGCTCCCCCGAGAAGGGAGAGGCCCACTATTTATTTATTTTTTACATCAAAGCCCAGCTCATGCAAGAACCCTGAACCAGTACTTTCAGGAGGCATGGGCTGGGATGCGCCTGCCAGGAAGTTCACCGACCTCTATCGCACCACCCACATGAGCGTTCCCGCGCGTGTTTCTGCCTTGTGAATTTCTGACTTGCGTGTGTTTGTTTCTAACTATGCTTTCCTCTCTCTGTACAGGCCAAGAACACCCACAGCCCCGGGGACCGGCACTACGTGGCACAGTTTATGTGCCGTGACACCTCCTATGGCCAAGCAGGCGGCAGAACAACGCTGCCTGTTTGGGGCAGCCGTGGTGGGTGATAAAGCCCCCCCGGGGCCCCCAAAGCGCCCCGCCACCTCCTCCGGGCCAAAGGAGGCCAGGAGGACCCGTAAGCGGCCGACCCACGCCACCATCCCTCCGCAGATGGCAGGGAGTCCACTTCGGTTAGTCCACCTTTTGGTGGGTCTGTTTAACCGTTTGACTGATGAGTGGGCGTGTTCACTGACTCTTTGCCTTTCTCGCTCTTTGCAGGAGGAGCCGAGCCCAGTGAAGCGGCGGCAAAGGGTCTAAAAGGTCCGGCTGTCCACACTTAAGTCACCCTACAAGGTCTCCCAGAAGCTCCTGAGCAAGGCAGCGTAAACAAACAGAATTTTTTTAGTTTTGTTTGTGTTCCATTGTAATGTGTTTTTTTTATAATAAATGTTTGAAAAGTTCCTATCGTCTTGTCTTTTTTGATGCAAAAAAAATGCATAAACACATTAAATAAAAAAAATATATAAAAAAAACAATAAAAAATTTATGAAGATTTTTTTTTATTATATATACAAAAATTATTTTACAAATTATTTTAAAAGTGGGCGGGGCAAATCAAATTAATGGGCGTTCCTTGTTCATGGATCAGGTGATAAGTTGGCATGGTAATTAACGAAAGTTGCTATTGGTTCAAAAAAAGGGAGTGTATAAACCACCATTTTGTTGAGATGATCATTTACGCTGATTCAAGACTGTTACTGTACGTACACACCGCCGCCGACTTGAGCTTCCAAAGTTACCAGAAGTCAATCATTTTCAATGGAAGCTGGCTTCTCTCAGCTGCAAGGAGCATCAAATCCATCGGCGTCGCGTTTTGGGCGTTTTGAGCGACCAGAGCGTCAATCAGAAAGTTGAAAGTAGCTCAACTTTATGATAATGAGCTATGACGCGGTTCAGCGGCAATACGGCAGCAACCAATCGGAATATAGACGTCCTTCGCCCTGGATGATTCCGGAGAAACATACGATGTAAACTTTCGTTCCTACCAAAACATTAGTTCAGAGGAAATGGAGGAGAAGCTGATCATTGCCGTTGCTGGGTTTCCTATCATTTATGATATGACGTTGTTTGCATATAGGGACCAGTTACAAAAGAACGAGGCATGGAAAAAAATAGCTGGGATAGTTGGTGTCTCCAGTGAGTTGGTGAAATGCGTGCTGATGATTTGTAATATTTTTAACTAGTACTGACTAGATACTCAAATGTGTCTCTGTCTTGCCAGTAGGGCTGCACAATGTATCGCGATGTATGAATCCACGATAGTCACATCGCAGGATGTGCGATGTCAAGAATAGGTGGGCTAATTGTACTTGATCCGTGATTCATTAACCGTATGGGCCAGCTTCTCCCCGGCCCTTGACGCATGTGATTCGCGGACTAATTGCACAGTTTAACCATCATAGAGTGAAAGTTTATCATTTGCATGTGTTTTTAAGTCCTGTCAGTTTAACAGGGCGCGCTTGACAGGGCATATAAGAACGAACAGAGAGAAAGAGAGAGAGAGAGAGAGAGAGAGAGAGAGAGAGAGAGAGAGAGCCCTGCGCGCGCGTGCACTCACCTTCACCGTCTTCAAACAACACGAGCGCTGTCTTGCTCTCTCTCCCTCGCACATATTAATCAAAATCAATTGACACGATGGTGTCGAAAAAAAAACTCTCCAGTGATGAAATGTTTTCTGTGTTGACAAATCTTGTGCGATATCCTAAACTGCCGAGATAATTACACAACGCTTGCCGTAGGCTACACGTCTGAATAATAATAATAATAATAGCTAATTATTTTTTTTCCTGACCAAATGTGACCAAAACGGTTATAAAAATGCTGTCACTATAAAAGGTTTCTAGTGTCAATGTATTGCTTGTTTTTTCTGTATACATTTCATGGTGTGACATTTCTCTTCTCCCATGATCGAACATAGAATGCTGCTACGTCAGAGCACTGCGGTCACGGCATCTATGCTAAAAATATATTGCGCGTCTACACGAGGTTGCGTGGTAGGCTAAAGGTGTGCGCTTGGTGTCGGTAGACTTTTTTTTTAAATATATATAAAAATAAATAAAATAAAATAGTTTTCTGCAAACTCCACCAGATTATTGTTCTACATCTCACTGACTACCACTGTGGGGAATTTCATATTGCTTTACTGTTTTATTCTGTAATAATTGCCTGCCAAAGTCCAATAAGGTTTACCTTGACATAGACATATTTTATAATTTCGTCAAAAAAATTCAAATCAAATTGTTTTCTGCAAACTCCACCAGATTATTGTTCTACATCCCACTGACTACCACTGTGGGGAATTTCATGTTTCTTTACTGTTTTATTCTGTAATAATTGCCTGCCAAAGTCCAATACGATATACCTTGCTATACAGGAATATTTGATAAATCCCCACATGACTTTCTCCCATGACTCCTCTGGATCATCCAAATGGTCATTGGCAAACTTAAGACGGGCCTTGACATGTGCTGGTTTAAGCAGGGGAACCTTCCGTGCCATGCATGATTTCAAACCATGACGTCTTAGTGTATTACCAACAGTAACCTTGGAAACGGTGGTCCCAGCTCTTTTCAGGTCATTGACCAGCTCCTCCCGTGTAGTTCTGGGCTGATTTCTCACCTTTCTTAGGATCATTGAGACCCCACGAGGTGAGATCTTGCATGGAGCCCCAGTCCGAGGGAAATTGACAGTCATGTTTAGCTTCTTCCATTTTCTAATGATTGCTCCAACAGTGGACCTTTTTTCACCAAGCTGCTTGGCAATTTCCCCGTAGCCCTTTCCAGCCTTGTGGAGGTATACAATTTTGTCTCTAGTGTCTTTGGACAGCTCTTTGGTCTTGGCCATGTTAGTAGTTGGATTCTTACTGATTGTATGGGGTGGACAGGTGTCTTTATGCAGCTAACGACCTCAAACAGGTGCATCTAATTTAGGATAATAAATGGAGTGGAGGTGGACATTTTAAAGGCAGACTAACAGGTCTTTGAGGGTCAGAATTCTAGCTGATAGACAGGTGTTCAAATACTTATTTACAGCTGTATCATACAAATAAATAGTTAAAAAATCATATATTGTGATTTCTGGATTATTTTTTTTTTGATTATGTCTCTCACAGTGGACACGCACCTACGATAACAATTTCAGACCCCTCCATGATTTCCAAGTGGGAGAACTTGCAAAATAGCAGGGTGTTCAAATACTTATTTTCCTCACTGTATAAAACTGCGCAGCTCCCCCCGTAGCCTTAATGAGCACAGCAGCACCTGCTTAAAAAAATTCTGGCGCAGCCTGGTTATAACGGCCCACATATTAAAAATGGTCGGGTTTAAATCGGGCTCGGGCTCATAATTACAGTGAACGTGTCGGGTCGGGCCGGGCTCGGACACAACGTGCTCGGGCTCGGGTTGGGTCGGGCTTGATTTTTTGGGCCCGATTTAAGCTCTATGCCAAAGTCTAATACGGTTTACCTTGACATATAGACATATTTGATAAATTCATAAAAAATATATATTCAAATAGTTTTTTTGCAAACTCCACCATATTCTTGTTCTATGTCTCCTTGAGTACCACTGTGGGGAATTTCATGTTGCTTTACTGTTTTATTCTTTAATAATTGCCTGCCAAAATCATGACCAATACGGTATACCTTGACATATAGGAATATTTGATAAATTCATAAAAAAATATAATCAAATTGTTTTCTGTAAACTCCACCAGATTTTTGTTCTATGTCTCCTTGAGTACCACTGTGGGGAATTTCATGTTGCTTTACTGTTTTATTCTGTAATAATTGCCTGCCAAAGTCCAATACGGTTTACCTTGACATATAATAATCCGGTGGAGTTTGCAGAAAACAATTTGATTTAAATTTTTTTATGAATTTATAAAATATGTCTATGTCAAGGTAAACCGTATTGGACTTTGGCAGGCAATTATTACAATATAAAACAGTAAAGCAACATGACCACAGTGGTAGTCAGTGAGATGTAGAACAAATAGATTTTTTTTCCAGGTATTATATTTACTTTTTAGATCTCTGGATCATCAGGCTTAATTGTGCTAACTGGAAGGCTAGTTCAAAGAATATTGCAATAGTCAATAACATCAATCCAGGGTGGAAACTTTATAGCAGAAATGTTTGAGCGAATGCATTCAGTAAACATGAGAATTCAATTTTATGAAAACTTTTGAACTTTTATGTAACCTTTTAAAGTTCACATTTGGATTCAAGACATTCATGATACTCAGCACTCTTATGATGTGAATAAGAAGGCTTAATGTAATCATATAGATCAGATATTAGTGTTGTAATAGAGTATCTTGTTGAAAAATCACACAAAGGCTAATAATTTGCTGAAATAATCAGGTTTATTAAGAAAGGTACTTTTACAATGAACATTCATATTATATGACTTCAGTAAATGCTCCTTTCAAGTGTTAAAGTTTCATTCTTCTTTGACCTGGGAAAGAAGGAAGAAGCAAACATTAGTCTTATTAACAAAAATGTTCTTCACTTTACATAATGAATAGAATACAGATGTGCAAATGTCATACAGGATATGTAACATCAGCAAAATGCAATTATTATAGTTCTATTACATCTGCTGAAATGTTCATGCATTTGGATAAACAAGTTGAATAAATAATGGGGGAAAAAATCATCTACTTAGACTAACCTTTCCAGAATCACGGCTCTTAACTCTGAGCTTGTTGACCTGAGACTCAGCAATGTCAGCACGCTCCTCAGCCTCCTCAAGCTCATGCTGCACCTTCCTCAACTTGGACAGGTGAACATTGGCTTGCTCCTCCTAAAGGTTTTTTTATATGGTTCATGTATCATGTTTCATCAAATTAGCATTCCAATATAAATAATTACAGTGTCAAAATGTTCTATTAGATTTTACATACCACTTCTTCAGACTGCCTCTTGTAGACTTTGACCTTCAGCTGCAGTTTGTCAACCAAATCCTGGAGTCTGGTGATGTTCTTCTTGTCCTCGTCAGTCTTCAATAAATACACATTTACAAAATTAAGCATTGATCCTTTACTAAAAATAGGCATGGTCAGTACATACACTAGTATACAGACTCCTTTGTCTGAACAAACTTGTGAGGAATATGGCCGTACCTGATAAGTGAGCTCTTTCACTCTCCTCTCATATTTGCGGACACCTTTAATAGCATCAGCTCCACGTCTCTGCTCAGCTTCAACTTCAGTCTCAAGCTCACGGACCTAAAGAAAATATTATTTTTATTCAAACAAATCATAATATAACATACTTCACTTTGCCCAAATCATAACTATAAAGAGGCTTACTCGGGACTCCAACTTCTGGAGTTGTTTCTTTCCTCCTTTCATGGCCAGATTCTCAGCCTCATCCAGACGGTGCTGCAGGTCCTTCACTGTGACCTCCAGATTCTTCTTCATCCTCTCAAGGTGAGAACTGGTGTCCTGCTCCTTCTTCAGCTCTTCTGCCATCATTGCAGCCTTTTGCATTAATACAGAAAGTCATTAGATCCACATTTTTTAAGTACGTAAGCGGCTTATGAAACATTTGGCAGCTACTGTTGCTCACATCAGTGATGGCCTTCTTGGCCTTCTCCTCTGCATTTCTGGCTTCCTGTACAGTGTCATCAACTTCACTCTGGACATGAATAAGGTCAGCCTCGAGCTTCTTTTTGGTGTTTATGAGACTTGTGTTCTACAAAATGGAAAGCAACAGTTTGAACATTTTGAATGATGCTCTCAATTCCCTTAATTTCAAGGAAACAATATGCCCTTACCTGAGAGTGCAACAGCCCAACACGCTCACTGATATCCACCAGCTCTTGTTCAGCCACTTTGCGGCCTCTCTCTGTCTGCTCCAGAGCAGCTCTCAGCTCCTCAATCTCAGCCTGCATCAGATTGTTTCTGCGCTCCACCATGGCCACCTGCTCCTTCATGTCTTCCTGTCCTCTCAGGGCATCATCAAGGTGCAGTTGGGCATCCTGAACATAACAATAGCTTTAGAATGAGCTTTTGGTGTGGTTTCTGCTAGGCTGTCCTTACCGTATGTTCGATTATTTAAAAATATGAATACATCCCAAAGTCAAAAAGAATAATTCCTATGCATACCTTGAGTTGTCCCTGAACGTTCCTGAGCTGTTTCTGGGCCTCAGCAGCCTGGCGATTGGAGTGGCTTAGCTGAATCTCCATCTCATTAAGGTCTCCCTCCATCTTCTTCTTGATTCTCAGGGCATCATTCCTGCTCCTGATTTCAGAGTCCAGAGTGCCCTGCATGGATTCAATGATTCTCTGGCTGTTCCTCTTGATCTGCTCCATCTCCTCATCCTTCTCTGCAAGCTTCCGGTCAATCTCTCCCTTGATCTGGTTTAGCTCAAGCTGGATACGTAGAATCTTGGACTCCTCATGCTCCAGTGTACCCTTTGACAAATAAAGCAACATTTAAACATAAAAATGAAAATGCACACAGTGTATTGATGAATACAACAACACAGTATGATGGTTCTAGCAAGAATTCCATATTGATCTCCAGATACTCACTTCAGCCTCTTCCAGGGCCGTCTGAATCTCTGACTTCTCAGTCTCCACTGTCTTCTTGGCCTTTTCCAGCTCATGGATGCTCTTACCAGTCTCACCTAACTGCTCTGTCAGATCTGAAATTTCCTCTACAGAAAGAAGACCATATAATATTTATCATAATGCACATTCATTAATCATATGTGCTTACTTTTTAATGCTCACTGAGAATTAGAACATTTAAAGGGATAGTTCACCCAAAAATGAAAATGTTATCATTACTTAATTACTCACCATCATGTCATTAAAAAACCTGTAAGACTTTCGTTCATCTTTGGAACACAAGTGAAGATCTTTTTGATGAAATTTGAAAGCTTTCTGTCCCTCCATAGACAGCTACACAATTGATTATTTGACGCTTCAAAAAGGTTACAAAGAGATCATAAAATTAATCCATATGAATTGAGCTCTCAGATTTCATCAAAAAGATCTTAATTTGTGTTCCGAAGATGAACAAAAGTCTCACGAGTTTGGAACGACATGAGGCTGAGTATTTAGTAAAATAATTTTCATTTTGGGTGAATAATCCCTTTGAGTTTTTTCTAATTTAACGGTTTCATTCTTACGCTGCAGATTCTTGTTCTCTCTCTTTAGGGTCTCCAGCTGATCCAGGCTCTCCTCATAGGAGTTCTTCATCTTGAACAGTTCAGTGCTGAGTGAACGAGCCTCTTTCTGGGCACCTTCCAGCTCTGCCTGACCTTCCTCATATTTCTGCTTCCATTCTGCCAGGACCTTTGGTGGAGATATTTTAGGATAGAGTTTGTTTAAAAAAAATTGAACAAAGCCCATTCCAGCAATACTTTAACAAAGAGAATATAATATGACTAAAACTGTTTACCTTGTCGAAGTTTCTCTGCTTCTTGTCAAGGTTGGCAGCCAAACCATTGGCTCTCTCCACATCAATCATGAGGTCCTCCACCTCACCCAGGAGTCTCTGTTTGGTCTTCTCCAGAGATGCACATTTGGAGTTTACGGCCTCAACTTGTTCCTCTGCCTCTTGCAGACGCTGAGCCAGCTTCTTCCTGTTAAATAATACACATTATTTTGAATTCTAATCTATAAAATAGCTGTGAGAATTGGGAATATTATACAATAATATACATACTTGGACTCTTCAAGCTCCTCAGTGCGCTGGATGGCATCAGTTTCATATTTGGTTCTCCATTGAGCAACCTCACTGTTGGCCTTTGACATTCCCCGCTGCAGCTCAGCCTTTGCCTCCTGCTCTTCCTCAAACTGCTCACGGAGCAGGTCGCAGTCATGACGGGCTGATTGCACAGCATGGGCCAGTGCGTTCTTAGCCTAAGGGACAAAGTCGCATAATATTAGCTTGTCTCTACAGTAAAGTAATTGACAAATATGTGCATGAATTGATTATGCTGTATTACCTTAACCTCCTCTTCAATATGCCTCTTAAGCTCCTCAATTTGCTGAGTGGAAGCTTGTTTGCCTCTGGTCAGCTGAGAAACCAGAGCCTCCTTCTCCTCCAGCTGACGGCCAAACTCACCTGTATAGATTTAGATTCACTGTGTCAGACTTTTCTATGTCTCTATCAGTTTATTTCAAAACAAATGGATGTAAAATGTTATCAGTGTTACAGTCATAAATGTACAGCTGTATAATCTTAATACACTATTATTTTTGATTGATTATTTTTATTTTATTGTTAATTATTGACATTAATTACTTCTGATATAATATTAATTTGTTCATGAGTTACCATTTTCAGTTTGAAATCTTGCCCTTTGAGTACTGAGATCATTTAACTGACGAATGTTCTCGTCATTTTTGGACTTAATTTCACTAAGTTGGTCCTCAAGTGTGCGGCACATCTTCTCAAGATTGCCCTGCAAATACAAAAGTCATTAGATATATGAAGGAACTTCAAGACTTGTTGTATGTGACCCGTGCTGGCAAAATTAGTCACAATGAGCACATTTTCAAAAATGAGTTATTATTTACTTTTATTGTTATTAAAAAAACCTTCATGTATGATGATGTATAATTCTGGAATCAGTTTTCTGAAGGATCCAAAACAAAATCACCTTGCAACCATACCTTAAAATTCCTGGTAATACCAACAAATTTGGCACACACCAAATCAAAACCAAATATCTACAGGAAAAATATATATATATATTTTTTCCATGATACCACAATTGTTTGATTAACATTAGTGAGACAGCAGCCTGTATATTGAGACCTACTGTAATTCACGTATTTAATATAATGTTATATATCAGATGTTTTTCCCCAACAGTTAACCAAACGTTCACTTAAGGCATAACAGATAATGTTTGCGTGAATATTTGCCAAGACAGATATTTTGAAATACTGCAATTCTGTGTACATGTGTATATCGGGATTGCGTGCTGTCTGAGAGGCGTCTTTGTGCGCACTTTGTGCTTTGTGTTGATCTGTCAGTCAGTGCGAGTAAGATCGTTTTGTTTACATCAGCATGAGTTTAAAAATCATATTTCATTGGTTCAGACTTATGCCATCGAGAATTCGCTATGAATACTAAAACTTGTGGTGAGGGGAAGCACCAGTCGTTGAGAAGCGAGCAAAGAAAAATGGAAATTTTTCATGAATTATTAAAACAAAGGAAAGATTTAGGAAGGTACACCTCTCAGAAAACGTAAAAATAAAGATAATTTTAGATGTTTAATTACTACTTGGAGCACTGGGATCGGTAGAAGAGGGCTTATTGAACACATTTTTGTGAATAAAAAATTGAATTCGACCAAAATGTAGCTCGTAATTAGCACATGCGTATTCCGACTCATTTTGCCAGCATGGATCACATATATTCTTTAGAATATTCCCCAACCTTTGCTTTGGCAACAGCTTCCATGTTGCTGGAAAGATCATCAATCTCCATTTTGAATTCGCTCTTTTCTTTCTCAAGCTTCTGCTTGACACGCTGCAGGTTGTCGATTTGCTCTCCCAGCTCGGCCACAGTGTCTGCCTGCTTCTTGCGGAGGGCAGCAGCAGTAGCTTCATGCTGGAGGGTGGACTCTTCAAGATCACGACGCAGCTTCTGGAATTCAGCTTCACGCTTCTTATTCATCTCGATCTGAGCAGAAGTGGCTCCT
This sequence comes from Rutilus rutilus, assembly GCA_021464565.1. Classification (NCBI taxonomy): domain Eukaryota; kingdom Metazoa; phylum Chordata; class Actinopteri; order Cypriniformes; family Leuciscidae; genus Rutilus; species Rutilus rutilus. The sequence continues at coordinate 11,810,922 of JAJAQA010000005.1, read as the reverse complement.
CCAGCCTCCTCAAGCCTCTCACTGATCTCCTCAAGTTCCCTGGAGAGATCAGCTCTCTGCTTCTCAACCTTGGCACGAGCAGCGCGCTCAGCCTCGATCTCTTCCTCCAGTTCCTCAATGCGGGCCTATGGTGGAAAGTAGTTAATTCAATTTTTGGTGATCTGCATTTGATCATAATGATGTAATGTTTGAAAAAATCTCAAAATACCTGAAGCTCCTTGATCTTCTTCTGGAGTTGAGCACCCAGAGATTGTTCATCTTCTATCTTGCTAAGCAGCTGGCTTGTTTCAAAGTCTCTCCTGTTCGTGTTCAACAATAAGTAGTTGTAAAAAAACAAAACAAAAAAACATAACACAACAACAAAATTTAAAAAAATAAAAGAAATCCAAGATTTCCTGCTTTATTTACTTTTTTATTTTCTCATCAGATTGCTGCTTGTCATTTTCCAGGTCCATGACGGACTCTTGGGATAATTTCAGGTCTCCTTCAAGCTTTCTCTTAGCTCTCTCCAGGTCCATGCGGAGCTTCTTCTCTTGTTCAAGGGAACCCTCAAGCTACAGGACAATGATATATAAAATATGTTCACAGCAGAAAACAGTTGATTTGATGAATTAATATAATTAATTTACATAATCAACTCACATCATCAACTTGCTGCTCAAGCTTTGTCTTGGCTTTGGTCAGGGTGTTGACTTTGTCCTCCTCGGCCTGAAGATCATCCAGTGTCTGCTGATGTGCCTCTTGGAGGGCTTTCTTCTCCTTCGTAAGCTTAGCAATGCTCTCATCCTGAGCTGTCATTTCCTCAGTCAAGTTCTTGACCTGTATGATTTTTTGTTCCAAATAAGCTTAAATATGACAATTCATATTCTATATCAATTTATAAGACAGAGATTAAATCTAATCTTAAACCAACTCAATTTCTAACCTTATTCTCAGTGGCATGTTTCTCCTTCTCCACTTTAGCCAAGGTGAGCTCCAGGTCATCAATGTCTTTCTTCAGCTCAGAGCACTCATCCTCCAGTTTCCTCTTCTTGGCTGTCAGTTCAGCATTGATTTCTTCCTCATCCTCCAGTCTCTCAGTTGTCTCCTTGAGTTTAGCTTCAAGCTGGATTTTGCTTTTAATCAGACCCTCACACCTCTCCTCAGCATCTGAGAGACCCTCAGATTCCTGTTAGTAAAATAGATTGCTATTTCATTGGAAACAACCTTGCTCATTTTTAATGTAGCCAAAATTCAGTTAATTACAAAATATACTCACAGATGCTACTTGCAGCTGCAGATCATTTTTCTCTTGCAGCAGTGATACCATCTTCTCTTCAAGCTCCTTCTTTTTGGCTTCAGCCTTAACCAAAGCCTCTTTGCATTTTACAAAGTCCTCTTTCATGTTTGCCAGCTCCTTCTCAGTCTCTGCACTCTGAAGCAGAGGCTTAATCTTGTAATAAACCTTCATCCATGGCCAGTGTTTGACATTCATGAATGAACGGATGTTGTATTGGATGGTGTAAACCGACTCCCTGTGAATAATTCATCATTAAATGGCATAATCATCATTAAGTTTGCACAGTTATCATTGATGTCATCTTTACTCATAAAAATAATCACCTCCTCTCCATCATTTTCACATACTCCTTCCTCGTCAGGAAACCACGGCAGAGAGCCTGAGTCATTGTGACCAGAGCAGCCAGTTTCTCATCTCGCATCTCCTCAAGAGCACCCAGAAGACCAGCTTTGAAGAACACCTGAATTTATGTAAAACAGTAAATATAAATATATTGATTTAAACTGTCTAAGCTACATGACCATGATCACTGAATCTTGAAATTTGTAAAGCTAAATATAAACCTTTGTATGTCCAAATCTGTAGTCGTCATGATTAACGTCGATGGATCCCAGAAGTTTCTCACTGGCCTTCTTGTTATCCATAAACTGTCCGTCTGGGATAACACCAGCATTCAGCACCTTGTATCTGTGGAAAATGTATCAAAATACTTCATATCTTTTAATTAGGAGCCTCCTCGGAAATGTTGTTTTCGTGTGGTCCCATTTACCTCTGCTTAAAGTCACCATATTGGATTCTGCTGGGGAAGCCCTTTGTGCAAATTCTGATACCCTCCAGAACACCGTTACACCTCAGCTGGTGGATAACCAGGAAGTTCTGCATGAGACCTATAACGAACAGTTTACACCATGAACTTGGTCATTTAACTTCATCATATATATTGAGAACTAAAATATTGACATATACGTAAAAAAAAAGCAAAAAAAAAAACTTTACCTGGAGTCTTGGTCTCATTAGGAATCAGGCAACGCACAAAGTGAGGGTGAGTGGCCCTTAAGTTGGTCATGAGTTTGCCCAAGTTCTCCTGTGGAGAATAGAAAAAGGTTGGCATGCTTTGTATTTCTTTTTTTATTATTTTTTTTTAAATAAAGCAATATTGCTGTGATGTCATCTCTATACATACCCTGAACTGGGAGGACACAGTCTGCATGGAGCCACCCTTCTTCTTGCCTCCCTTTTTAGTAGTATCTATTGAGATAAACATACAAAGGAACATGTATAAATGCAAAAACAAGAAAGAAAGTTTAAAACTGAATCAAAGTTTTGTTAAATAGATTTTTTCTTTACCCTCAACATCAACTGGGTAGAGAGAAGCCAGCAGTTTGACAGAAGACTTCTGGTACAGCTGCACAACAGAATCATTCAGTGGATCCTTGTTCTTTTCCAACCAGCCAGTGACATTGTAGTCCACAGTTCCAGCGTAGTGAACCAGGGAGAAGTGGGCTTCAGCCTTGCCTTTGGCAGGTTTTGGTTTCTCGAAAGCTTTGCTCTTGCCAAGATGCTGATCATATAGCTTGTTCTTGAAGGAAGCGTCTGAAGCCTTGGGGAACATGCACTCCTCTTCAAGGATGGAGAAGATACCCATGGGCTGTTTATAAAAGAATGTTGTTTATTATCAAAAATAGGAGATTTTGAGAATAGGATCAATGGAAATTAATAAATTCATAAACCATTGATAACCTTCTCAATGAGCTCAATGCAAGAAGCCAAGTCCATGCCGAAGTCAATGAAGTCCCAAACAATGCCCTCCTTCTTGTACTCCTCTTGCTCCAGCACAAACATGGTGTGGTTGAAAAACTGTTGCAGTTTCTCATTGGTGAAGTTGATGCACAGCTGCTCCATGCTGTTGTACTGGAGGACAAAAAATGACAGAAACATTTACTACCTTCAGAATATCATTCATTTTGACATAAAAAGAGATAAAATAATCATTCTTACATCAAAGATCTCAAAGCCAGCAATATCCAGCACGCCAATGTAGAAATTTCTTTGTTGTTTTGTGTCCAACATCTGGTTGATACGAATGACCATCCACAAGAACATCCTCTCATAGATAGATTTGGCCAAGGCGCTAACAGAGTTGTACACCTGTAAGTAGAATAGAGTGGACATTTTATTCTGCTTCTGCAATAATTAGCCAGAATTTTAGGTTAAACACATGGCATGCTGGAAATGTTACTATACCTGTGCCACGGTCTGGCCTTTGGTCACATACTCATTTCCGACCTTGACTCTGGGGTAGCACAAAGCCTTCAGCATTTCAGAAGAGTTCAAACCCAGAAGGTAGGCGATTTTGTCAGCCTCTGTTAAATACATTTTAAAATAAATGATCTTTGCTCTATAGAGTCTTTTGTGTAATATTATAATAAATCAGGCACCAGGTACTCTTCATTTTATTTTCAGATTTATTGATATACAGGATAACACAAGTCTCACCCTCATTGCCATCAGGCTCAGCCTGCTCCTCACGCTGCTTCTGCTTGAACTTCATGTTACCATGATGAAGCACAGCTCCAGTGAACTTGTAGATGCACACTTTATCCTCACTTGTGAAACCAAGAATGTCAATAGCGTCCTGTAAATTACAGAGAATAATAAAATATATGATTTGCCATATTTAAATAGAATGTCAATATTCAAATAGCAATGACTCACATCAGTAGCATCCAGCTCAACTTTATCATCAATGCTGGCCACTGTGATCTGACCCTGACTGCACATGGGGAAGTCATAGGGGTTGGTGGTGATGAGCGTCATTTCTGTGAAATACAGAGCATTTATGAAAGAGCATCTTGCAATATTATCTGAAACATTTTATGAAATATGTGCACCTACCAACAATCTCAGGCTTATGGTTGGTCATCATTTGGTAGAAGATGTGGTAGCCTCTCTCATCTGGAAGCTGGAATGACACTCTAGACTTCTCCAGCAGATCTGTTGAGAGAATATACTTGAGGCACAATCATCTGAAGAGTGACAGATAAAGACAAATGTTCAGGATGGATCAATGAAATCATGTCCACCTACATGTCTCAATGTCAGCACTAGCCAGTTTTCCAGTGGTGCCGAAATGAATTCTGATGAATTTACCCTGTTTAAATCATAATAGCATAATACATAAATAATAATTATTATAATCTATTTATAGAAAACTCTGTACAGTAAAATGTAACAACTGACCACCTGTACTGTAAATAAACAGTAGTTAACTTACAAAACGAGAGGAGTTGTCATTTCTCACAGTCTTGGCATTACCATAAGACTCAAGCAGAGGGTTGGCAGCAATGATCTGGTCCTCAAGAGAGCCCTGTGATGTTTGAAGGGTTTTCATTTATTTTCAATTGTTTTTCTATTTCATGACTAAACACAATTTATAGGCATTTCACAAATTTACATATCGTATAGTTTGTGAGATGAGTGTAAATCATCATCTTTTAAAATAATATACATGACATAGTTTTGTATCTCGTACCTTTATTTTACTGGCCTCTTTCTTGACACCTGACACTGCAACTGTGGCAAAGTACTGGATGACACGTTTCGTGTTCACAGTCTTTCCAGCACCAGATTCTCCACTGGTTTATAAGAGATTAGAAGACCGAAGATTGAAAGACATGTGGACTTTTCAAAGTATATTCAATCTTTGTTCAATCTTAAAATCTATTTTGTAAATATCTCCATAAATGTTCCATCTATGTTATACTTTTCATTTTTGTCATGGTCTGAAATTAAATTAAAATACTTACGTGATTAGGATGGACTGATTTTCTCTATCTGTCGATTGAAATTTGTAACATATCCGGTAAATATTTATTATATTAAAAGCAACATCTAATTCATCTTAATGAATTCTATAGAATTCAATTCCATAATGTCTTACCAGTCTGCATGAACTGATAGGCGTTGTCAGAGACAGAGAAGATGTGGGGTGGGGCCTCCATACGCTTTTTGCCTCTGTAGGCAGTCACCACTTCTGCATCATACACTGGGAGCCACTTGTAGGGGTTCACAGTTGCGCAGAACAGTCCAGAGTAGGTCTGAAATGAGCAGAGACATGGTCAGATTCCAACAACACAGAAAAAATGAACTTAAATGCTTTTTATGTCGTTTCAGAACTTACGTAGATCATCCACGCAGCATAACGCTCTTTGAGGTTATACAGCACAGAGGCTTCATTGAGATGGGTCATCATGGCCATGTCCTCAATCTTGTCATACTTGGGAGGATTCATTGGGTAGACATCTGCTTCCTTAGCAACTCTCTCCTATAAATTTGATTAATTAGATATTAGATATAAAAGAAAACAATGTAATAAGTAATTTAATGCGCATCTAACATGAAATGGAAATTCAAATTGACCTCCTTAGTATCAAGCAAAACAACTGTGACTTTGCCACCGTCTTTGCTCTTGATTGTTGCCTTGAGGTACAACTCTTTGACATCAGCCACATAGCAGGCAGCCTTGCCATCAAATGGTTTGGCCTGAGCCTCCATTCTCTCCCTCTCAGGCTTACGAAGGTAAATGGCAGCTTTGCCATAAGCGGCCATCTCCGCGTCCGTACTCATGGTGGCGGCTTACTAAAGAGAGAAAATATCAACTTATCCATTACAAATTTCATAAATATTCAACAAAGGCAAGACACATAAAATATGAACACACATGAATTGTGTTAGGAAAAAGGCATACTACTAAGTTTAGGCTTACACATGAATACAGACACATAAAACAATACTAGATAGACATTTAGATAGCAAGCAAGAAGCAGGTAAGGGGCCCATTAATTGCAAAAATGTCGATTGAATATGTCTTTCTGGTGATGAAATTGAAATGCTGGTGTCAGGGGACGGCACATACAGTGCAATATGAATTGTGGCATATATGAAGTTTCAGGACAATACAGAGATTTTCACTGCCGACTATTAGTCTTATTTGTGGACTCTCAGCCCGAGTGCATCCTCCTGCTACGAGTATGAATGAAACGGACATTACATTGCATGTGTGTACTCACTAATGCTCACAAAGAGAGCTAAAGATAAGTTTTTCTCCTCTGTAGATAAGTGTACTTTAATTTTTTTTTCTCTCAATGGATGCATAAGATTTCCTAACAAATATTTAGAAATTTCTGTGACAGATTTTTTTATTTTATTAATTCAATATTTTATGATAAAACTTAAGACATTTCTAATTATTTATGTTTATGCAAATGTAATCATGGATTATAATAGCAACACTGCATCCCAATTTTGAATTTAATCAAACCAACAGTTCTCTAGTTAGAGCCAATTTCATGTTTCGCTCTATTATAGCATCATCAATTGGCCCTTTCCCGCTTCTTTTTCTGGTTCCACAAACTGAGTCTGCACAGAAATGTGTCGAATGTCCTCTATATTTGGGCCAAATTTGTATAACTTTCCCACAAGGGGTTTTATGGGCTCTTATAGACTCAAAAGTGGAAGAAGAAAAATATAATTCAATACAACACAATAAAAAACAAATACAATAGGTGCCTATGTTTGGCACCTAAATGAAGGGTCAATGGGACCCCTTACTTAAATTCATCTTATTAATACATTTTAAATACATTTCGTTGTAAATAAATTTCATACGTTTTTTAAAACAGCATGCTTCTCCAGTTTTCGTCTATAATACGACTATAACAACTGTTCTCATCTACCCTTATCCACACACTGAATCTTAAACTCACTTGCCTTTTGTCCTTGAGACCAGATGAAATGTTCACTACCCTTGGATTAAAAAGATCAATTCATTAAAATGTATTAATATAAATAAAAACACAGTTACTTTGAGTACAGACGCATAGGTGATGATGTTAAATTCCTTTCATTCACAGTCAGCATAGGCTCTTACCACTTGATGGAACTTCTGAGGTCTTCTCTGCATCTCTTCTGTTCTACTCTCTTGGCTTTTATAGAAGTTGATCATGCCCACGAAGCAGAATCTATTCATGGGCAACCTTGAGCTTTCTTGACCCATTTTTTGACCCATGAGCTTTCTTGACACAAGAAATTTATGGACAGACTCACAGACATCCTACCTAATAAAATCAGTTATAAGTCAAACATTTAATGCCTCAAAATATATAGGCCACAGCTTCCATCTCAAAGTTCATGTGTATTATAATTATTTATTTTTAGTCTATTATTAGTCTATTACTATCTTACTTTGACATATGACACACACACTGAAGTAAATAAATCCTTTTTTGGGATGAGGGTACATTCAGCCACCCCTCTCCCTTTTTTGAATCGGAAAACATTTCACCCTTTCACCCATGGAAGTTCTTGTAGCAGGCTAATGAGGCAGCAATTGGGCTAAACAATAAAATATGTTACAGATCTGACAAGATATATAGTTCAAGAATACAGAAAAATACTGTAAAATATGTCTAATACAGTGAAAACACACAACAAGTGTCAGTTCCCTTTCAGTCAGTCACGTTCGACGTAGTCGATCATGTCGACTGAATGGAATCACGCCAGGGAGCCAGTCATCTTCGAGTAGTATACAAACGAGCCAATGGACATTGGCCTGCATGAATTGCATCACACGCTCCGCATTTTTTCTAAAGATTGTTTTGTTGACGGCCGGTTGAGGGCGGAAGTGGTGAGTGCTTCCCTGAAAAGTGTTGCCGTGGTTATTCCCCTGTGTGCTCCGGCACTGGTGACGGATCACATTTCTAAAAGAGCATCACAGGTGTGTTTGCGTCTTTTTAAAGATGCCATTCCATCCGTGCGTTTCTGGGTGCGGTAGGGCTCTGCCCCCCTCTGACGGTCACGATAGATGCATCATGTGTTTGGGCTTACAGCATGCTGAAGCAGCTTTCGTGTATAATTCATGTTCTCATTGTGGGGACATAATCATCTCGGTGTTGAGATCGAGACTCGCCTTCGTTAGAAGCGAGGGCGCAGTCCCCACGCCTATGCCCCGCTCTAGAACATCCTCTGGGTCAACTTCCCAGGGGAAGCGTGGAGCGCCGCAGGGTGTGGGTGATCTGAGGATTACGGTGAGAGGAATTCTGCCCGGCAAAGGCCCGTGGATCCCTCCCTCCTCTCTTACACTGCAGCCGGTAGAGCTCCTTAAGGAACGTGCTGGTCCCTCTGTAGTGGACCGACCAGTCGTTTCATTCGGGGCTCTTCCAGAGGACAGGATGTCCATCACAGCATCGGATGGAGAGCTGTGCTCTGGACATGATGACTCGGCTGCCCGAGCCAGATCCTGAGATGTCAGCTATGCTGAAAAGGGCCGCCGAGGCAGTAGGGCTCGTCTGGAATTCTCCATCGTGTCCTGAACTGTCTCGGTTGGATGATTGGTTTCCCGGGGCTGGTTCTCGGCCCAACGCCCCAATGCCTTTCTTCCCTGAAGTGCATGAAGAGATTACTAGGGGGTGGACGGCACCTTTCTCTGCCCGAAACCGCCTTGGTAGTTCCTCCTCCCTCACAACCCTTGATGGAGGTGCAGCTAAGGGTTACGAAGCGATCCCTTCCAGTGGAGCTGTCTGTCGCGATGCAACTGTGTCCGGCGACCGCCGCCTCATGGAAGTTTTAGTCTTTCCTTACGGGCAAGACTTACAGAGCTTGTGGGCAGGCTGCATCTTCACTGCATGCTATGGTGCTGCTTCAGGTCCACCAGGCCCAAGCACTCATGGATATGCCTATGGGGCAAGAAGGTTTTATGGGGCATGCAGTCTGTCTGGCGATGTCCACATTAGTGGTCCAAGAGCGCCATCTCTGGCTCAACCTGGCAGATGTGAGGGAAGCGGACAAGGTTCGATTCCTGGACTCCCCCATTTCCCAGGTTGGGTTATTCGGCTTTGCCCAACAGTTCTCTGCTGTCCAAAAGCAGACGGAGGCCATCCGGCACATTCTGCCCTGGCGGCCTGGGGCAGATCCTCCGCCTGCTTGTCACCGAGGGCGTATGTCTGCATCTGCCTCTGCTCCCGCTGAGTCATTGCAGCAGCCTCCAGCCAGATCTCAGCGTGGACCTGGGCGCAGACGTGATGCCCCGCCTGCTGCAGGCACTGCCAAGCCAGGTGGTAAGCGCAAGCACTCCTAAAGCGGAGTGAGAGTTCTTGGAGATGGTCACCGATCCACTCCCTTCCTTCAGTGGAGGACCGGGGGGAGTCTTTGTTGTGTATGTCTGTTCCGCCGCTGGCTCCCGAAAAAGTGGATGGTACCTTCAGCGGTACCTACATTTTCAAAGAAAGAGCAATTTCCTCTGTTCCTGAGTCCAGAGAAGTTAGCTAGTGGTGTGCGACACTGACAGCCGTCAGCTACCTCTGATTCACCAGCCTACAGTGACGGCAGTTCGAGGACCTGGTTTCACCTTCTCACACTTCGCTGGGGTCTTCTAGAAACAGTTAAGAGTTGCACTAAACACACTCAGACGCTGTCTCTGGCCGCCTTCGGGCCTTTCAAGCTGGGTCCCTGTTTGTTGCCTAGAGTCTGTGGTGTCCAGCTTCAGCTGTTTTGCCCAGTTGTAGCACTACATGTTGCTCCTGGCTGATCCAGTGTTTCCCCCGTAACTACAGATTCGGCTGCATAAGCTGGCTTTGAAGTGCGTTCGAGGACCCATTTACACCTTCTCACGCATTCTCTGCCGCTACCTAGAGACAGGTATTTTACAACTCAGAACCCGCTTCGGGCCGCCTTTGGGCCTTCCGAGCTGGGTCCCTGTCTCTAACCCGCTGCCTCACTCTGAGTATATCTCTGATACATTACCCCCTGTGTTGGTCTGTTGTAGCACCGAGAGTGCTCCCGACCGACTCAGCCGATTCGTGTCATCAGACTTGGCTGAGGCGATTCAGTTCGTCCAGCCCCCGCCTATGTGCAGCACTGTTTGTTACACATCTGTGTGCAGATAGTGCTGCCGTATGTGCGGTCATCACTTCCTACTGGTAAGTCGCAGGACCTCTCCGGCTCTTGTCTGTCCCGGAAAACCAGCAGTAAGGAAAGCGGTTTCCATGTAGAGGTTGGCCCACTAGGATTAGTGTGGCCTTCATCTTGGTGAAATTCTAAGGTGCACCGTGCCCACCTGGGTAAGGAGCTCCTCCATTAAAAGAGTGAAGCTCCTTCCTGGGTGTTGACATGAGTGCCTTACTGACAGATTAAGAGTTGTGGGCTGGGCGACACCGAACATGATGTGTTTAGGCCGGTTGCTTAGGAGGCTCCCTTCACTTGAAGCCAAATTTACCTTAGCCCGGTTTGTAGTGTCGGCTTGCTAGGCCATTCCCCTCCTATGGGCTGGATAAGTTCGCTTTTTGCTCCAGTGAGTTCCCCTTCCGAACCCTGTTAAGTTCCTCCTCACCTCCTTCAGTGTTGGGCGTGGCGGAGCGTCTGATACTAGGCCTATCACTTGTATGCTTGTGTAACTTGTGTTAGGTGGGGCCCATATGTTGTGATCCCTACGGTAATCCCATATGTGTTTCTTCCACGGTTTACTCCCTGTGGCGAGCCCGTGTCTTCCTTGGCAGAGGCTGCTCTGCCGTCAGTGACCGATTGTGCCTCCCCCTGTTCTGGTTGGAGCCACCTCAGTGACATGCCATATGTTGTTGACACACTCGGCCTCTCTCACGCTCACTCGCGGAGTTCAAATTTGTCCAGTCCGGCGCCTATTAGACAGAGCGGAGTAGAGCAGAGGGGAGCAAAAATAAAAAAAGAGCAGTGAAGAGCGGAGGTAGGGGAAAGACCATCGGTGAGACCCGTAACGTTGTTCTGAAAAACATGGCAGAGGCAGAGAAATCAGTATGAGTCATCCAAGGTGTGGGAGCATTTAACACTAAATAAACCAAAAAAGTGTGTTAATTGCAAGATATACAAAATCGACATGGCATGGCACGGGAGTACCTCGGCGATGATTCAGCACCTAAAACGTAAACATGTTGGAGTCATGGGTGAGGAGGAAGGGAGTCCAACAGCAGGGTAAGTCACAACAGAATCCTACTTTTGTTCCGTTTTGAAGTGAGGAACGTAACGTCCCTCCAGTAGATCTTCTGGTGCTGGTTTTTACTCATTATCCAGCTTGACAAGCATGACAAGTTAGCATTAGCTTGTTTATAACAGTAGTAAAGCAGGGGTGGTATAGTTTGCAAGACACGTTTTTATTCACTCGCCTTTTTTGGCCCATTAATTTTTCAATCTGTTGTCATGTATATATTCTGTGCTTTGTCCCATATCGGTTATTGTTGACAAATATATTTGTGTGTGTTGTAATGCTACTTTTTAATCTAATTTTAAAGTTCTTCCATAGCACTTGGTCATCTTAAGCTGTGTTTAAATGTGGTGTATACAGTACTGTAAATGAATTTAACTTGCAATTACTACAATGATGGTAATAATTTAATGAATAAGCTTCAAGTGAACTTGTGTGTGTGTGTGTGTGTGTGTGTGTGTGTGTGTGTGTCTGTCTTGTCTGTAATTGCTCTTTGGGTTGCTTACCTTTACACAACTAGTAACTAAAACAACATGTATGTATGCAAGTATGTATTTAGTTCATGTAAATTGTGCTAGTACACATACTCATAATATCTTTTTGATACCAGAAAAAAAAACAGCAAACCATGATAGGCTTCTTGATGGGAAATGCATCATGTACACCACAGTAAGCCACTGTCTTGACAGATAGTATCCTCAACATGCCTGTCACTGACATGAGGCCTCTGTCAATGGTTGAAGAAGACGGCTTCACAAAAATGATCCACACCTTGAAACCTGGTTACACTCTGCCCTCCAGGACCCACTTCACAAAGCTCATGGAGAGAAAATATGAAGAGACATTCAAGGAAGTGAAGACTGCAATAAACACCAACAACAGCAAACTTGCTCTCACCACTGATGTATGGACAAGTGTAGCAACTGAAGCCTACCTTGGTGTTACATGCCACTACATCACAGATGACTTGGAAATGCAGTCATTCTGCCTCACCACCCTGCCACTGCAGGACAGACATACTGCATCTAACATTGCAGAGTGGTTGGAGCAGGTAGTGGCCAGATTTGAAATTCCTCCTAGCAAAATCATTGCCATAGTCCATGACAATGGTGCTAATATTGTTGCTGCGCCAAATATCCTGGAAGAGAAGCATGGGTGGTCCTCTGTCCGTTGCACTGGCCATACTTTGCAACTTGTGATCAATGCTGTGTTGAAGCATCCAAGCATTGAAAAAGCTGTCGGGGCTGCAAGATGTCTGGTAGAACATTTTAAGAAAAGCGAGCTAGCCAGCAGTAAGCTCAGAGAGAAACAACAACAAATGGCCACACCCAAGACATAAGCACAAGGTGGAATAGCACATTCTATATGATAAGCAGACTGCTTGAGCAAAGGTGGCCTGTAACAGAAACACTGTCCGACAGCTCTGTCACACAGAGAGGCAAAAGGTACCTGGATCTGAAACCAGACCAGTGGAGCCTGCTGGAAGAGCTTGCAACTGTCCTCAAGCCTTTTGAATGTGTCACTGTATTCATGAGTGGACAGAAATATGCAACAATATCTGCAATACCTCCACTTGTGAAGGGGCTGTTGAAGTCCACCCAGAGTGCTGCCTACGAGTCAGCCCCGCTGCAGGCTTTCCAACTCACTGCTGTGCAGCATTTGCAGGAGAGATGGAAAAGGGAGACTGCTTTCTCAGATAGAGCACCAAACACAGTGATTCTTGCGATGGTCCTTGACCCAGGGTTTAGGAAACAGAAGTTTCTTTCACCTGATGAAGTCCTACATGTTCAAACTAAAGTGCAAACAATGGCACTTGAAGAGAGAAGGAAGATGGATGTGCGGCAGCATGGCAGTTGCAGTGTTACCTCCACCGATACTACAGCTACTGAATCAACACCTTTAGCCACTCTACTTGACTCACTTCTTGGTTCTGATGGTGAAGAAGAGGATAGAGCAGGCGAAGCTGAGGATGTCCACACCCAAGTGAGGAACGAAGTCCTCACATACTTTGGAGAAAAGAGCCTTGCCAAGGAAGAAAACCCATTACTGTGGTGGAAGGCTAACAATGACAGATTTCCCATGTTGGCCAGGCTAGCCAAGTCTTACCTATGCATCCCTGCCACCGCAACACCATCTGAGCATCTGTTTTCTGCAGCAGGAAACATAGCCTCCAAGAAAAGAGCGAGCCTGAGCCAGGAGCATGTGAACATGCTCACATTTTTGCATTGCAGTGCGCAGTGCAAAGTGTCTGAACAAAGGGAGTGAGAGAGAGTGAGTGCGTGTGTGTCTGTGTGTTTGTGTGTGTGTGTGTGTCTGAATGTGAGGATTTGTGAGTGTGTGCATCTGTGAGTGTAAGAGTTTGTGAGTGTGCGTCTGTGGGTGAGTTTGTGAGTGTGTGAGTTTGTGAGTGTGTGCATCTGTGAATGTGAGAGTTTGTGAGTGTGTGTGTCTGAGTGTAGTGAAGAGAACAAGTTCTTACGTTCAAACAAATCCTGTTTTCTTTATTTTTTTTATAAATGATTTATTGTTCTGACAGCTCAGGTGCACTTTATAAATAAAAAAAGCATATATATACCTCCCATAGGCATCAAGGGACCCCCCATAAGGCCCCAAAAAGGTCCCCCTGGTTTTTCATTAAAACTAAAATACTAGAAAAATAATTTATTAGGTAATATGTATATATTTTTTATCAAAGTATTGCGCTGCGGCTCCCATTAGAAGCTACTTCAAATTTGCGTCTGAGAAGACGCTCAAGTGCGCCAAACGCTGTTTTCTGAAGGAATTTACAGACCGCGACGTCACGTGTGACTGGCCAACACTATTATTTGCGTGCAAATGATATGCACTGTAAACCCCCTGGGTAGGATTAGGAACTCTCATCACGGTAAAACGCAATGGACAAACGTCACTCTATTAATTTAGTAATTACGTTAATTTAAACGTAATTCTCTTCAGGGAAAAGCAATCAAGGAAAACATATCAGGGCTCGACATTAACGCTTGTCCGGGACACGTGTGTGTGTGTTTATTAAGGCACAAGTGAAAGAGAATTGCACTTGCCCAACTGGACAAATGCCCTGATTAAAACAATTTTCAATATCAAAAAATAAAATAAGAAATAACTAGGGAATCACTGAAACCGTGAGGATGAATCTGATTTTATTTCATTTAATGTAAGGGGTGATTGATAGCCTATAGTTGATAATAATATAGGCATACCTAATGTAGGCCTACTGACGGTAACAAAGTTGCGCTGTTGAGGCTCAAACATTTATTTATAATTAACATTCAAATTTAAGAATTTGAAATGAAAGATGGAGCATACATTTAATACAATTATAGGGAAAAAATGCCCTTTATAAAGGTTAAAAAAAAAATCTGATAAGTGTTTTCCAACAGTGATGTAATTAAACACTGACAATTTAAGTTTGAAGGGAGTAAAGCCTCTGTTGAGGCTATTAAGGTAATGTAATTTTACCAAAAGTAAAATTTTAAATAAATCTTAATTTTAAATCAGCCTACTTCAGTGTAATATTTTACCATATTATCATGCTTAACACTGATAATTTGAATAATTGTAATGTGATGATCAGATTCAGATATCTAAATCAGAATATCATAGGTTCGGGCGGTTGGCGGGTAAATTATTTATTTGTAACAGCGGATTTGGGTGACTCAAAGTGCACCAGATTAATGAATTTATCTTTAAAATGTACAAAATTTTCTTCTGGGGGGGCATGCCCCCGGACCCACTTAGAGGTACCAAGGTCCACCCACAAAACACTGTGGGATACACAGTTGCTTTATGATGGTCTAAATGAAAAATACTCATTTAATTATCTTATGATTAAAATACATGATCAGGATTTTACCACCTCACTTTGAGCCAGGAAAAACCCTGATTATTAAATTGGATTATTTTAAATTAAATTTGATTGTTTTGTGGAGGAAAGTCTTTGTTCAACAATTATGCAAAAACATGTTCTGAAATACAAAAAGTAAAGTAAATGAAATTATAGTATTATATAAAATAAATAAATGAAAATATGTATATTATTAGTTTTTTTTTTTTTTTGTGGGGTTGGGGGGCACGATTCAGTCGACACGATCGTAATCCCCTTGCCTTTACTACTGGACCACCGCTGACCGTGTTCCGCTCGGCTCCTCAGCGAAAAACAACTTATGCGTGCATCCACTTCTGTATTTATACTCGTGCTGCGGGGTGGAGCGTGTGATGCAGTTCACACAGGCCAATGTCCATTGGCTCGTTTGTATACTACTCAAAGATGACTGGCTCCCTGTCGTGATCCCATTCAGTCGACATGATCGACTACATCTCCGTTCCCTCCTTAAGGGAATGAGGGTTACACAAGTAATCAAGACGTTTTTCTTTGTAGAAGAAAGCCAGTAGTGATAAAAATGGCACATTCCCATCCTGCAAAAATCCCTTAATTCCAAATATTCAAAGATTGTAGACATTTGGACTTGGTCTTCAATAGCTAAACCTCAGCCACATGGAGACTTAAATTATTCAAAACCACAATATGTTCACCCTTGAGTGGTCAAAGCCAGCAAACAATGCTAATTACCATGCTGTAAACAGAATATCTAGTCTGCCGTCTCTCATAGACCTTCAGACTGTTCTGACTTGGGTTGCTATATCATTTCTAACTGATTGAACTTTCGGTTTTCCTAAAATGATGATAAATACTCTGAAAAATCCCATAGACTTACATTGATGGAATGTTCAAGTGAGCCATGACTGTTAAAATTCTAATTTAAACACCCAGAAGCCCATTAGACTCAATTAAAAGTACCAAGGGTCAGAGGGTGACCACAACCATCCTCTCACTGGCAACACTCTTTGCCTTCCTTAGGTAACCCTTAGGTTATCGATAATCATAATAAACTCTTATGGCAGTAAGCTGTGTGTGCGCACATTTAGTAACTCAAGGGCATTTCTGATGTCCTGGAAGGCATTCTTAGCCTCCTCAATCCACTGAATTTGGACGGGACAGTTCTTTCGTGTCAAGTCAGTTAAGGCTGCTGAGGCTCCAGAGTCTCAACATGTTCTGAAGGTGTTTATGCCAAACATGAAGTTTGATACTTGATCAGTGAATACTCTCGAGAACAACTGCATAAGACAAATTGCAACTGTACTGGCCTTTACTGTCTTGAGAGGAAAAACCTCAGGATATCTGGTTGCGTATTATGTAATTACCAGCATAAAGCGATTTCCAGCTTTACTTCATTCTAATGGCCCTACTACATCCATCGCTAACTGTTCAAATGCCACACCAATTACTGGGAGTGACACTAACGGGGCTCTAGGAGGACCTCTACTGGCAGTCTTCTGGCACTGAGGACAAGTTCTACAAAATTCTGAAAGTGCTTATCCGAGCTGACGTCTTTTGCCTTCCTAAATGACCAGTCCAGGGAATGAAATGACCCAACTCAAGCACAATATCCCTTGCCTTCCAGGGGACCACTATTCGGGCATCTATTCCCTTCCCCTTATACAGCACCATCTTTAATAAACATCAGATTCCCCAAACTACCTGATGTCGAGTGTTTGTCTTGTATTTCTTCCTGAGCCTGCCTATATAGGGGACCAATCACTGAATCATCTTGCTGCAACAACCCAATCTCCCGAGGGATTTCTTCTGGGCCTACACACTCTTCTACAAGAGGTTCCTCACCAGGTGCCGCTGCAAAACGTTTTTCGAGTTTTTCTAGTCTCTTTTGCTTTTTAGATTTCCTAGGTTTACCTGACTGAGCTTTCAAATCTGCCCCAAAGTAAGGTAACATACTCAGGTCCTCAACATCTTCCTTTTGTTTCTGAGCCCTAGCCCGGGTCAGAGCTACACTACATTCCTTACCAATGCTTTCATTGCCATCAGTGAGTAGATCTACTAACCCCGGTAAGTCTCGGCCCCAAATCATTGGATATGGAAAACCATCTACTACACCTACTTCCAATATAGGCCTGCCCCTGTACATTAACCTCAATATTTGCAGTGGGGTACTGCCTTTCCTCTCCATGAACACAACAAATCTGTACTACTTAAAACTACAGGAACCAAGTCAGAACGCACCAGTGATCGCATATTTCCTGTGTCTACCAGTGCCCTAACCTTTTGACCATTAATAACTACATCCACATACGGCAATACCTATTGAGTTGCCAAACAGCTAGGTCTTGGAACGGTACACACACTGGCCTGGGCAGAAGTGTTACCAGAGCACCTTGACTGTTTGTGACCTTCCTGTCCACAATGATAACATATAAGACTCCTACGCACACAAACTTTAAAATCAGGGCTTTGTTTGACCGAACCAACCTTATCACTCGCAGACTTGCCTTCATTGATGGCTCGAACTGTAGTCGGGAAGGAGTGCTGGAGCTTGTTTGAGTCTTTACTCCCCTTCCATCACTTGAATGTCCATGGCTGAGTCTTGCGTCGAGCTGCCACAAAGGTGTTTGCTAAGCTTGCAGCTTCAGCAGTAGAGCCAGGATCTCATTCCCTAATCCAGACTTGAAGGTCAGGTGCCAGCATGCGCAAAAACTGCTCCAAAACAATTATCTGTCCAATCTCCTCCTTAGTATGATGCTGTAGCTGCACCCACTTGGAATAATGTTAAGTCTGGCATACAATTCCTTCGGGTTTCATCCTCCTTCACTTCGGTAGACCGGAACTGAAAATGATACGTCTCTGAGTTGATATCATACTTGGCAAGAATTGCTGCCTTGACCTTTTCATAATCAAGGGAGTCTACCATGTCCATGTGCACATATGCAGCCCTAGCTTTGCCCGTCAGGAGGGACACTAACCTAATTGCCCAGTCGGTTGTTGGCCACCGACACGCCATAGCGATTCTTTCAAATGTAGCTAAATAATGTTCTACATCGTCTGTCTCACTCTATCGTTGCAGATGTGGCTCCCTCTCAATTCTCAGCTGACTCTGGCCTTGACTTTCCAGAGGAGATGCTGCTGGTGATGCCATCTGTCTGCTGCTTGGACCATCCTGTAGAACTGAGGGTACTCACTAGACTGTTGGTTTTGATGGAAGGCCATACTGGATATCAATGTCGGCCCTGGATCTAGTGTCATTCTCATGTGCACTTCATGCTGTAGAAGAGAGAACTGATGCTGCATTCCTCTCCATCGAGCCTCCTGTCGGCCAGCCTCTTGCTCAATGCGGCGGTCTCGAGCCTGCTGCAGTGCAAGATGTGATCAGAACATGTCTCTCAGCTCCGCCAGTGAGACGTCCTCAGAGACGTGCCCCAACTCAGCATCTGATTCACCATCATCTCCCTCCATCTCAGCTCTAGCAGGTTCCTCAGCCTCTGCTTGCACCGCCAGCACCTTTTTAGGAGCCAATCCGGGCCAACACTGTTGCCTGCAGTGGAGAGTAAGAAAATTTGTATTTTTATTTTTTTTACTAATCACTACTGCACTCTTCTGGCCATCCCACTTTTGACACCAGTTGTAATAGGAACCCAGTACTGGGCACCAAAAAAATTGGTGGCCCAATTAAACAGAGGCAGAGTGAATACAAAAAGATTGAAGTATTAATAAATATTTATTCAAAAGTGCAAAATCATGAAAAAATCCTAACCCAAATATATAACATTAATGGAAAAAATAAACAAAAAAGGGAAAAATCTTATCCAAAAACATCCACATTAGATTCAAAAGCAATAATGCCAAACGCAAAGTTTCCAAAAAATAACACTCAGGCCACACACTCCACTGCAGCAACCAATACAGACTAACCCCATTAAACACAGACGAGCACATTTATAGTCAAGTCAAGTCATCTTCATTTATCTAGCGCTTTTAACAAAGCGGCTTTACAGTGATAATAGGATAATTTAAAGTAACAGAGATTGTTTTAGTTTCATAGCAGTTCTTGAATAAAGTTATTTTCCAGCTAAAGTTATTTTTGATTGATTCACTTCCGTCGCAACGATCATTAGTTATTGGGCCCTATTTTAACAATCTGAAACGCAAGTATCGAGCGCGAAACGCAAGTAACAAACACACCCAAATTAGCTTCGGTTAAACAGGCGTATGATAATTTGGGTAAATGTGTTAGCTAGATTTATGCCTATTTTTTTACCCATCTTCATGGACACAACAATGATTTCCTTTATTTGAAATGAATAAAAATGAAATCTTTATTTCGAACAATTAAAAAATAAATTAAACCAAAGACAGCAACACATGAAATATCCACCAATAAAAATAAAACAAAATCAAGAAAAACAAAACAATTTTTTTTTTTTTTTTTTTAGCATAATAATCACACTGTTCAAAAAGGGATAGGTAGAAGCCCTAGGCTTATCAAGACCTACAAGACCTAATATTTTTCCTAGTAATAATGTATGATTTGCAAAAATGAAAACTGCTGCTTCTGTGTAGATGAGAGAATCAAAGTGTATGCGCGTTGTGCACACGCTACATTGATTATGGCCAAGCATGCGCCCTTAAAATAGCATGAATAACACGCGCCACTGACTTTAGACTAGGTTTTTCCTGGTTACTGGCGGAATTGTTTTCTAAACCTGCAAAATAGCATGAGGGAACGTTTGCGCCGGAACACGCCTCCTCTTTGCGCTGAACCGCCCCCGGGAGCGCAAGTGTATTTGCTAGTTTACCGACGTGCGTCTGTGGAGGGCAACCGCTTTTCGCGGGTGCAAAATAGGAATGATACATGCGTCAGTGTACAAAGTCAATTGCGCTGGGTGCAAGATAGGCCCATTAACTTAGGAGCCTCTAAGACAACACCGTTTTAACAGGAAACTCTTAAGTTCTCTCTACACAGACTTTAAACGCGAACCTGTGAGAACGCTGATGGCGTTTCCCATAAATATAGAGTCTAGAAGAAACATTTTGTCATACTGTTCAAAATAGATAATTTTCTCTCTTATGCAACAGTTTATATCATTTACAATTCACTGAATAGGAAGTAACAGAAGCAACTCGGCCGCGTTGTCTCTGAAACACCCATGCTTAATTTATAAGTGGTAGATTCCAATCCTTAGCGGAATGTCCTGGTTGCGTATGCAACCCACCGTTCCCTGAAGGAGGGAACGGAGGACGTAGTCGACGTCGACTGAATGGGATCACGCTAGGAAGCCTATTCAGTCGACATCGACTACGTCTGACGTTCTCGACTGAAAAGGGAACCAAAGATCGATAATCATAATAAACTCTTATGTCAGTAATGTGTGTGTGTGTGTGCGCGCACATTTAATAACTCAAGTCCATATTAAATGTGCGGTCAATCTGTGACCTTCACATATACGAATAACGATTTCATTTAATGACCTGATCTAAACTGCTTTTCATAACAAAAATATGTTGTCTAATAACACTCTACACCAACAGATACCTTCCCCTGATCTTGCTGGCAAGCTTACCTCATGAAAGTACTCAGAGTCATTCCCCTTAGCCTGACCTTTCAGTTGACCAAGCTGTAATTTCAGCCTCCTCAATATGCTTTTCCACATCTTAAGATTCATGTCTGGTATTTATATCTTTTTAGTTATTTTCTATTAGAACTTTCTTAAATGGAAACATGAGTTTAGATGCTGGAAAATCCCATTTCTATTCCAGCCAATGAAACACACATGGTCCTTTTGGACTGCTTTAACCCACAGTGTGCCCTTTAACCTAATAAAAAATTACATAGAGATTATCTCTGCTTTAATGTGTTATCAGCTGTTTCCCGCGTACATTATGTGTGCCACATACTGTAGGTTATTAATTTTTTTCACCCAAGTTGCATCATTTAGCCTGAAGTTTAATGTTGTGTAACTGTGTATACGGAAAGTATTTATGAGCAAAGACAAGGGATGGTTGTACTGATCTGGGTGTCATCAAGACAACCTATCAAACAAGTAGTAAGCTTGTTAGGGAAAGGTTGTTGCCAGTGAGAAGTAGTTTTGTTGACATTTTCTCTTTGGCGGTTCTCTTGAGTGTAATAAGTATTGTCTTTCATGTGTGTCTAGGTCATGGGCTGATAATCATCCCTTTTACAGGCACTAGACTAAAAATACATTCAATCAGCCATCGCTCCTTAAATGAATTCGGGTAGTGACGGGTCATCTTGTTAATGCTAAATTAATTACAACAATAAATGAAACATCTCATTAGATCACATAAATTCCAAAATGAAATGAAAAGTGCATTCATCTTTGGCATGTTACATTCATTTACTATACGCTGTAGGCTATTAACAAAAACATTATTGGCATTAATGAAAACACGTAGCCTACTTTGTCAAATTACTTTAAAGAAGAA
Organism: Rutilus rutilus; assembly: GCA_021464565.1. NCBI lineage: Eukaryota > Metazoa > Chordata > Actinopteri > Cypriniformes > Leuciscidae > Rutilus > Rutilus rutilus. Next base: position 11,789,325 of record JAJAQA010000005.1, on the reverse strand, counting down.
AGAAAAAATATTCACATATTATAGTATCAATTTTATATCACTTGTTGGCCTAAAAGATTTTTTAAAAGATTGTATTAAACCCATAGCCCTGTTTAGCAAGGTTACCACTAGCTATTGTTTGATAGGGATATCGCTGTTGTCAACCTTGGGACATCGCCGCTGAACTTTTTTGATGCCAATCTGTAAAATGGCTTGGTCCTGCTCGGTTTTCATTGACTTTGAGTAAAACAATTGAAAGTTTTTCAAAAGATCCCCTGGTTCAATGTGTCAGCGTGACAGACGTTTGATACTGTTGTGTAATTTACAACCCACAGGTGTCAAAATTACCCTGTAACTACATTGCACAAGAACATATTTTGCCAGAAATGTGATAAAAACTTTTATATACAAAAGACGTACAATTTTTGCCCGGAATATATTAACAGAATAGGTACCTGTTAGTTTTAAAATAATTACATTATAAATAATTTGCTTGTATATCTGGTTGTACCCCTTTATTACCCAAAACTTAACATATTGTTACCTCATACCTACACGGAGGTACACTATAATTACAGAAACATACACCGTAATTTCGGTTTACTTACGAAGTTCTTTGCAGCTTGTATATCTGCTTGTTACCCCTTTATTACCCAAAACGTAACATATTGTTCCCTTATACCTACACGGAAGTACACAATAATTACAGAAACGTACACCGTAATTTCGGTTTACTTACGCAGTTGTTTGCGGGTCGTAATATAAAGTGTTACCAATAAAATCAAAACTGATATAATAAAAATTCACTGGTAGGTTTGAAATTCTTTAGCACATTTATGTTCACCAACAACAACAAATATTCAACAACAATTTTTTTTAGCAAAATATATTTATTATTTAGTGTTAATAAACTCTCTAAATTGATATCTCTATCTCTGTGTCCGTAGGCGCACAGTAAGAGCACAGGCACCACCAATCCGCCCCAGCTCAAGCCAGTCCGGGCTCCTCGTCCGCGCCAGGCAGGTCCTCCTGTTCCTCCATCAGCCTCAGCTGCTCTTTGCTATATTGCGGCTTCTAAAAGTAGGCACGAACTTTCGAAATCCTCTTCTTCCATATCATATTGAGTACCTTCCGCCATTGTCGTAACTTCACATATGGCCCCACAGCGCCTGTAAGCTTAGCTTCCAAACAAGATGGAGGATATTGCTTTTAGTTTCAGAAAGTGAAGTCCCACCCACTGGTCTGTAGCTTGAGTGGGTCCCACCCCCTGGGAAAGATGAGGTACGAGTGTTTGTAATCTCAACCTTTCTACAAATATATGAGACTTCCTGCTTAGAATGACACGAAATGACGATTTTTACATCATTATAAGCAGGAACTGCAACACTGAAATCCTTATTTCTCCTGTCTCAGGGAAAATGAGAGAATAATGCACGACCATTCAAATATATGACTGGGTTTCTAACTGGGTGAAGTGTCCCTTTAAACCATGGTTAATTTTTGTAAGGGTTAACATGGCTAACTCTATCAAGAATGTTAAAGGTACAATATGTAAGATTTTTGTAATAAAATATCCAAAAATCACTTGCACAGTGTGATTTTCTGCACTTGTGTAGTTACAATATCCCAAACGTTCCCAAAGATTTTTAATTTCAGAGAAATTCCAATTTTAAATAATGGCTCGTCCCTGGTCATTGTCGCCTGTCAATGACGTAATATCCGCGTTATCCCTGGTTCTCTTACGAGAGTCCTCTCGTACTGCGTTTTTGTTGAAAACGCTACGGGAAAAGTCTCTTTTCACGAAATACTGAAGCAAAAAATTATCCTTAATTTTCATAAATGTAAAACGCGTTGCGGCAGTGCTAAGCTATGGCGAGACGGCTTGCTCGCTCATTGGCTGCTCTGCGGCAACTGCATAAGCCTATCGAGCGAGGCCTGAGGTGACGTCAGGCCAATGAGGACGCTTCGCGCCCTCCTAGCCATTTCCCGCCGAGACGGGTGTGGCTAGCCTCTATATAAGGAGCTCGAGAAGGCTTATTCACTTGATTTTTCATCTCTTCAGCGAAGCTCTCACATCGCTGGATCACGAGGAAGCAAGCGTCGTTTGAGGCAAGCACTTCAGCGGGACGAGTCACTTGAAGCTGCTGGCAACGCCGCCTTCTACAGCCGTACCTGCTGCGCTTTCCGGCGCTATATCCTTTCATTTATTACTGTTCTTGTGTGTGTGTGTGTGTGTTCGCCCCGCGACACTCACCCCTAAAAGAGCTGCGTCTTTTTAAAGATGCCTTCATGTGGCTCGTGCCGAGCCCCACTCTCCCACGGAGACCGCCACGTCATCTGTGTTTCCTGTTTGGGAGAGGACCATGCAGCGCTCGCGCTCGCTGACGGCGGCTGCCCTCACTGCGAGCTTTTGCCGATGGTGACTCTGCGGACTCGCCTGGCTTCCTTCTCAGAGCCTGCATGCCCCGCCGCGCTGCCGCGCCGCAAGAAGCGCCGCTCGCAGCGGGTCCCGGAACCCACTCCAACCCGACCAAGCTCGCCGGTTCGCCCGCCTGCTTCACCGGCTTCTCCTGCTCTTCTCCCTGATGCTCAGCGCCCGCAGTCTGCCGCCGCTTCATCAGAGGAAGTCGTTTCCGAGGCCGCGTCGGGGGAGAAGGACTCCTGCTCTCTGTTAGCTTCAGGCAGCGAGGACTGGGCGAGCTCTGAGGACCTCGCGCCTCCTGCCCGCAAGCCCACTACGAGAGCCAATATCGAGAAGGAGCTCATGCGAGTACTCGCGCTGGCCGCGGCGAGCCTCGGCCTCGAGTGGTCTGCACCGGAACTCCCCTCTCGCACCCGGCTAGATGGTAGCTTCCTCCCTGGTGAGCGCACTTCTCCGGAATCTAAGCCCGCCCCCTTTCTTCCTGAGCTTCATGAAGAAGTGGCGAAAGCTTGGAATGCGCCCTACTCTGCGCGAACGCGCTCGTCTGTGTCGCCTGCATTTTCCTCCCTGGATAATGCAAAAGACCGAGGCTACCTTTCACTTCCGCCGGTGGAACAGGCGATAGCAACCCACCTTTGCCCGCCCTCTGCTGGACGGCGGACTAAACCGGTGTTGCCTTCCAAAGCCTGCCGCATGACGTCGACGCTGCTCGCGCGAATCTTCTCCGCCGCTGGGCAGGCTGCGTCAGCGCTACACACCATGGCTACACTGCAGATATTCCAGGGTGATCTCCTCCGTAAGTTGGATGAGATAGGACCTGAAGCTATCTGCATCGCGGATTTAAGGAGCGCTTCGGACCTAACTCTCCGCGCTACCAAGTCCGCTGCACAAGCCATGGGACGATGTATGGCTTCCGCCACTGTTGCTGAGAGACACCTATGGCTTACGCTCACGGAGATGGCTGATTCCGAGCGCAACGCGTTCCTCGACGCCCCGCTGTCTTCCGCTGGCCTGTTCGGTTCTTCTCTCTCCGAGTTCGTGGAGAGATTTACCGAAGCCCAGAAAGCGTCTCAAGCCTTCAAGCACTTCCTTCCGAAGCGCTCCGGTTCTGCAGCGAGTCGTGAGAAACAGACTCCGCGGAGTTCTCAGCCTCAGCCCCCGCCTTCGGCCACATCTTCACAGCAGCGACAGCAGCGACAGCAGCACAGCTCTAGGTCCCGCTCTCGCTCTACTAGCCGACGCCCCGCTCAGCGCGGGCCGCGGCCGAGGATTGTGGTAAAGCCGGAAGCCCCGAAGAAGTCCTAGCACTCCTAGGAAAGCGCAGGTGTGTGAGTCCCGCTGCGGCCGGTCTCTCACCCAAGCGCGCCGCTGTTTCAGTCCCAAGACTTGCGACTGCCCCAGCGTTTTCTGCAAGGCGCAAGCCCGCACAGTTGCCCGCTTGCCTGCACACAAAAGCCGTTTTCACGGCTACCCAGATATATCCCGAAAAGAGTGTATTTTCTGGTGTCCCGGCCACGGCCGATGGTGCTATAAACGTAGTGTCGATGCCCACTCCTCAGTGCCCATCCCTACACATAAGCACAGCCCTACACTTAGGGCTCGCGCACATAAAATCGACTCAGATCGATTGCGCTTCAAATGTAGTGAAAGTGTCCACTTCCCAGTGCCCACACACACTATGTCTCACGGACCACAGGCTCTCTGTAAAAACGAGACCTGTGTGCGCTCGCTCTGCTCAGGCAGACAGCGCGTCCAAAGCAGTGAATGTGCCCGCGTCCCGCCCACATTTACCCGCAGACATGAGTCCCGCGAAACTCGCTCAGCCCTCCCTCACTCAGTTAAGCACTGTAGTAAGGTCGAGGACGAGCGCTCTGCCCGCTGTAATAAGCGCGCCCCCCGCCTCGAATGCCACAGGCATAACGCCTATGTTATCGCACCCCGAAGCACCTCTGTCACACGAACAGAGCGTGCTTCGCATCCAGCCCTTAGCCAACCATGCAGTAGCATGGGCAGCGCTCCCAGGGGTTTCGGACTGGGTGCTAGGCATTATAAAGAGAGGCTTCTCACTACAGTTTTGTCGGCGCCCTCCCCGCTTCACAGCGCGCGTCGAAACTTCGGTGAATTTAGAAGTAGCACACCTACTTCGCGCCGAAATATCAAAACTGATAAGCAAAGGGGCGATAGAGCACGTACCCCTAGCTCAAAGCAAAGGGGGGCTATACAGCAGATACTTTCTAGTCCCCAAAAAGGACGGTGGTATCAGACCCATACTGGATCTAAGACGGCTGAACAAAGCATTAGTGAAACGCAGTTTCAAAATGCTCACGACCAGGAAAATCCTCGCGCATGTTCGCCGAGGAGACTGGTTCATGTCGATAGATCTGAAGGACGCGTATTTTCAAATACAAATAGCGTCACATCACAGGCAATACTTGAGATTCGCCTTCGAGGGTCAGACATACCAGTATACAGTCCTGCCGTTCGGCTTGTCCCTGGCACCTCGTACATTTACGAAGTGCATGGACGCAGCGCTCGCTCCTCTCAGACTCAGAGGCATGCGAGTGCTGAACTATTTGGACGACTGGCTGATCCTAGCTCAATCACGATCACAGCTCGTGGAGCACAGAGCCATTTTACTCGATCACCTCGAGAATCTTGGTATCGCAGTCAATTGGACGAAGAGTTCACTGAACCCCAGTCAAACGATCTCGTTTCTGGGTACCATTCTGGACTCACAGTCTATGACAGCACGGCTGTCGCCACAGCGCGTGCTGCACATTCAGCGCGCAGCGAGATCTTTCCGCTGCGGCGCGACTACCCCGCTCAGGACGTTTCAGAGGATGCTAGGTCTCATGGCCTCAGCATCACCGGTTCTTCAGCTGGGCTTGCTCCGCATGCGCCCTCTGCAGTTCTGGCTGAAAGCGCGAGTTCCGCGCGGAGCGTGGGTGTCCGGCCGGTTACGCCTCAAGGTCAATCAGAGCTGTGTGGCAGCCCTAATACCTTGGTTGGCGGGCGACTGGTACCGATCAGGTGTAGGCCTGGGGACTTCCTCGAGAGTGAGGATGGTGTCGACAGACGCATCCACCTCGGGATGGGGAGCGCTGCTCGAGGGCAGACCGTTCTTCGGCCTATGGTCGAAACGAGAAAAGCTCCAACACATCAACTGCCTGGAGATGCTGGCAGTGCACAATGCGCTGACGCGCTTTTGTCCCCAAATCAAGGACCATCACGTCGTAGTCCGTTCGGACAACACGGCTGTGGTGTCCTATATAAATCGCCAGGGCGGTCTGAGATCCACAGCCCTATACAGGCTGGCGAAACGCCTCCTAGTATGGGCTCAGCACAATTTGCGCTCGCTGAGAGCAGTGCATGTGCCTGGGCTCCAGAATGTGGGCCCAGACAGGCTGTCCAGGAACAACATTCCCCTGGGCGAATGGTCTCTACACCCGCAAACAGTTCTGCTGTTGTGGGAGAGATTCGGCAGAGCGGAAGTGGACCTATTCGCGTCCCGCGAAAACGCTCATTGCCCCGTGTTCTTTTCCAGAAACGACAGCGCGCTGTCCCACGTGTGGCCGCGCTGCCCGCTTTATGCCTTTCCCCCCGTCTCCCTCCTGCCACAGGTGTTAGAGCGGGTCAAGGAAACGAAATGCTCAGTGCTGCTTGTAGCACCGCTCTGGAAGAACCAGGCATGGTTCCCAGTCCTGATGCAGCTAGCAGACATCGCTCCGTGGCCAGTGCCATGGAGGAGAGATCTCCTCTCGCAGGCCAAGGGCTCGATTTGGCACCCACACCCGGAGCTGTGGTCTCTTCACGTGTGGGCGCTCAACGGTTATCCGTTGACCTCGCAGAGGGAGTGATGAACACCATCACTCAGGCCAGAGCGCCGTCAACTCGGCGGCTTTACGCCTCGAAGTGGTCGGTTTTCTCCGGCTGGTGTACAGCTCGGAGCCTATCACCTCTCGATTGTGAGGTGACGGAGGTTCTCTCCTTCCTACAGGAGCTGTTGGATAAGGGCAGATCCCCTTCCACGCTCAAAGTGTATGTGGCGGCTATTTTAGCGTTCTCCGGTTCAACGCTGGGCCAGTCACTGGGAAGGAATGATTTAGTCATCCGCTTCCTCAGGGGAGCTAGGAGACTGAATCCACCCAGACCTCCTTCAGTTCCTATGTGGGACCTTTCTACGGTTTTGGCGGCCATGAAAGGTGCCCCTTTCGAGCCTATCCAATCTATTAGCCTCAAACATTTGTCTTTCAAAACAGTGTTCTTGATGGCTCTCGCTTCGGTGAAGCGCATAGGCGACCTGCACGCGCTCTCTGTAAGCCCAGCGTGCTTGGAGTTTGGACCTAACGACTCTAAAGTCATACTCAAACCTAAGCATGGCTATGTGCCAAAGTCCCTCAACACACCGTTTCGGGCTCAGGTTATCTCCCTGTCTGCCCTGCCGGGATCAAGTGAGGAAGGGGACTCAAGTTTTCTTTGCCCCATTCGGGCTCTAAGAGCTTACGTGTCCCGCTCGGCTGTCTTCAGACAGACTGAGCAGCTCTTTGTCTCGTTCAGTGGACGTTCCAAGGGAATGGCTGTGTCGAAACAGAGCTTATCCAGATGGATAGTTGACGCCATAGCGCTGGCTTATACTACCAAGGGCCTCCAGTGCCCGTTGGGAGTTAGAGCGCACTCCACGAGGGGCGTTGCCTCCTCGTGGGCTTGGTCCAGCGGGATTTCCTTACAGGATATATGTACGGCGGCGGGCTGGGCCTCGCCGTCTACATTTATCAGGTTTTACAACCTAGAGGTTCCCGCCTTACAGGCTAAGCTACTATCGGTATAGCTGATTCAGCTGTATAACTAGAACACTGAAATCGCATGCGCAACGCGCTGCCGACTGTCTTATGGGCAGAACTGTGTAAGACCCACATTTCTCACATTTAGTTCAGGCTCCCCCACCCTGTCTATGTGATGTCATATTCGCGTCTGCTGACGCAACCATATAAGGACAGAGGAATCCCCTCTTGTCTCTAGACTCTCTCTGTGAGGTCATGTTTTACGTCCGCGGACGTTACAATATAAGGAATTAAGGTTCCCCTCCCTTAATCCCAGGCCCTTTGAGTCTATCTGGTGATTATGCACTGTACACCTGGCTAGCTTCCAGTGATCGGTGTCTTTATCCCAGCACGCACGGCGTTTTACAAGGGGTTCCCGTAGCGTTTTCTACAAAAACGCAGTACGAGAGGACTCTCGTAAGAGAACGTACTCGGTTACTAACGTAACCTCGGTTCTCTCTAGAAGAGGGAACGAGTACTGCGTTCTCTGCCGTGCGTACGGTTCACTCTGGTTCGCTTCGGCGATGAAAATCAAGTGAATAAGCCTTCTCGAGCTCCTTATATAGAGGCTAGCCACACCCGTCTCGGCGGGAAATGGCTAGGAGGGCGCGAAGCGTCCTCATTGGCCTGACGTCACCTCAGGCCTCGCTCGATAGGCTTATGCAGTTGCCGCAGAGCAGCCAATGAGCGAGCAAGCCGTCTCGCCATAGCTTAGCACTGCCGCAACGCGTTTTACATTTATGAAAATTAAGGATAATTTTTTGCTTCAGTATTTCGTGAAAAGAGACTTTTCCCGTAGCGTTTTCTACAAAAACGCAGTACTCGTTCCCTCTTCTAGAGAGAACCGAGGTTACGTTAGTAACCGAGTACGTTTCCGCTTGTACTGCCATAGTAACCATGGCGACAGACAACTGCATAATGTCTAGCGGCACGCTCACGATGTTGTTATTTCGTTCCAATATTATGGATCATGGCAAGCATACTTTGGGACAAAAGGAGAAATAAAATGAGGATCAATATCGGTATGGCGTTTTCGGGATGCAGAGAGCTCCACGTCCGCGACTAACTTCGACTTGACAGAGACGCCGCACCTGCATGTACTTTATTAGACAGGTGAGCAAATGTACATAAAACGAATCAATGTTATATAGCTCAAAATTATGAAATGTTAGAATATGATCAGTATGTTATTCTAATGTTGATCTAGCTTACTGCTAGTCTCATACAGCCAACAAACTATCACATAGAATAACATAACTTTCAACACACTCAAATGCAGTGTAGTATTATAGTGTAGCAGACCAAGTGAAACAGCGCTGTATTACCTCACAAGTTTAATTCGTCAAATAAACTGACCAGTGTGAGTAGTAATTTAGTACTTGCAGGTAGTTCGGTAGAATGATATGTTCTTATTCCTAGTGATGGCAATTTCAAAACACTGCTTCATGAAGCTTCGAAGCCTTTTTGAATCTTTTGTTCCTAATAAGTGGTTCGGAGTATGTATCAAACAGCCAGTCACGTGATTTCAGTACACGAGGCTTCATTACGTCATAACTGTTTCGAAACACTGTCAACCCATAAATCATGAGGAGTCACTGAGAACCAATGAACAAGTGTCTGTGGGTTTTACCTGATCTATGATCAGTTTTATACATTTGTAGATGTTTTAATTAGACATTATTATGATTAAAATCAGGTGGTAGATGGTAGTTAATAGTCTTATTGGCCTGTTTAGCTGGGCCATTCATAGAAAAAACTATTTTGATTGTTAAACCCTGACAATTGATAAAATAACATATATACACTTTATAATCTTATTAGATGATTAGATAATTGCATTTGAACAATTTTGCTTTCAATAAAAAATTTGCAATAGATTTGAAAAAGGTGTTTTTATGCATGTTTGGCACGGGTTTCTATTGCATTGTTCTGACCACTAGGGGTCACCGTGGAGACGGGTGTCGGATTGTTTCGAAGCCTCGACACAATATGGCACATTTGCTTCAATTGTTTCAGTGTTCCACGAAGCCTCGATCTACCCACCACTACTTTTCCTTTATATCCGCGGGACTCGCGTGTGGCGCTGATATCTGTCTCTCATTAGCAATCGCGACCTGCTTCATTCCACATTCATGTTAAAAACATCAATGTATCTGCTTATGCATCATCAACCAATGCTTTTGTTATTGTAAGAGGTTAGCAACCCCTAGCGGTGAAAAAAAATTACATATTGTAGCTTTAAGAAATCGGATTTCAGTAAACTACTGTATTTGTTGATAATGAAGCACATGAGACTAGAATATGAACACATGATGAATTGCATATTCTGGCCGCATCTGCTTGCCAACACGTAGCTATAGAATGCATATAGGTGCATATATTACGCTTATAAAATGAAAAATTGATCGAATGTTTGTGTTAATCCGTTTTATACTGTATATTTTCCCATGTGAATATTCATTTGATCCTTGTGAGGCCACTGTGGCTGCACAAAGTTTGGTTTTGCTACAGTAAGAACACGATTGTGTTAGACTCCACCCATCTATTGTTTGTTTTTTTGTAACTAGGCTCTGTCATTTAGAAACATTGCTTTTCCTATCACTACTATCCTAATGATACATATAGTTGGTTCATCTATAGCAGTTCCATGACCATGGAGAGAGAAGGTTTGTTTCTAACTGGATTTGTCATCTATAAAGGTTAAAAAAAAAAAGATTTGCCGGGGTGCCCCTCGCAAAAATGTGGGGAAATTTTGTGATCCCCCTATATCCAAAATGGTTGTTGGAGCTCTTCAAGCTAGACCCAGTAAGTGAAAAACCAAGAGACCACGTTAGCCTTGTGGACACGGGGCTGATCTGGCAGCTTGCCACCCCCACACCTGAAGACCGTGAGTCTCGGAAGCGGGACAGTTCAGAGTACCACTGGGGTGACTACTTGGATAAAATCTGTGCTATGATCTTCTCACGCCACACCAACGCATACCTCATCATCCTTGTCAATTACATGTATGACATCATCTTTCAGCATCAAGGATGATGAGCACGATCGTCGGGCAGCAAAACATCCAAAAGGACCAAATGTTTTCCCCAAGCCCGAAGACAGGTTCCCAGGTGCCACTGAGTTCAACCAACTCATGGTTAATTCTGGAAACAAGGTCAGACTACAGAAACTTGTAAAAGATCAGCTGAAAAGACAAGTGGGTCAGGTGCAGGGTGACATCATATACTGCGAGGGAGAAACGTCAACCAACCTGAGCACTGGCGTGGCTAAGGGAAGCAGATGCAATGCTGCTCTCTGCCTCTGCAAAGGTGAGAGGCAGTAAGTACACTGGACCTGTTGTTCTAGACTGCGAGGACACAGATGTGTATGTCCAAGCAGCTTACGTCTCGCAGCAAGTCAGAGGTGATCTGCTGATTAAACGCAAGCATGCGTTAATCAACTGCCGTGCCATGCTCTCGGAAGAGGTTGCAGATATCATTACACCTCTCCATGTGATCACTGGCAGGGACCACACCTCAGGGTTCTATGGGCATGGGAAGAAGAAGATGTTGGAGAAGGTGAAGATAAATTTTGAGAGAGCTCCTGGGACGAGTGGGTGAGAGTCTGGAATTAAAACATTAAGTCAGAGTGGATATGAAGGCATTTGTCCTCTCCATCATTTATGCTGAGAGTGCAGATGTGAGCTGCGGGCAGGCCAGAGTTTCCAAATGGCACAAACTGAAGAATAAGTGTACAATCCATCTCCCACCAGATGATGACTCTTTGAATCTTCATATTGAAAGGTCACCTACCTTACATATTGCCAGCTCCATTACAACCTGCAAAAGCATCCTTCTCCCATTGGTCACGGCTGGGAACTAGTGAACGGAAAGTGTCGACCAGTGCATCACACCCTGCCCCCCTTGCCCCAGCAGCTCACACCTCATGACTGCTCAGTGATGATGAGAGGAGTCAGTGTGGAGATTCAACAGAGTCGTTTTGTTAATAAAATGTTAATAAAAACAACTCCAAGCTAAATAATCTCATCTGTCTCACTGCTTTCATTGGTTCCACCCCAGACATCTGATGACCTATGTTTATGTTGTAATTTTACTGTCCATAACTGAACTCAGTATGAGTAGAGCTTTCATTTGAGCCTAATATTAAGGCTCTATGACGATTTTGGAAAATTGACAATTAAAGAACCAAAAATGGTCGGCCATCTTAAATTTGAAGGAAAAAAATAGGTTAAATCAATAAATCTACATCATTTATGAATTTATTGGCCCAAATGGTCTCAGAAACCATGTATTATGTAGTACTGTGGGCAAAACCATTAAAAAGTAAATTTCCAGTTTGGCTGACGGCAGCCATTTTGGATATAGGGGGCTCACAAAATTTTCCCACATTTTTTGTGAGGGGCACCCCGGCTAATTTTTTCTTTAACCTTTATAGATGACAAATCCAGTGAGAAACAAACCTTCGCTCTCCACAGTCAGAACTTCTATAGATGACCCAAATAATATCTCTACCTTTCATTCCAGACAGATGATCTGACGGAAGCTGCTCGCATCTCAGCCTACCTGATGAAAAATTCTTGATGGATGAATGACCTTCACCTTCAACTCAACCTTGCCAAGACAGAACTGCTTATGATTTCAGCCAAACCATCCTTGCTGTGTGATCCTGCTGATTCGCCTTATACAACATCAGAAAGATCCGGCCCTTCCTATCGGAGCCACACAACTCCTTGTCTAAGCTCTTGTTCTATCCAGACTGGACTATTGTAATGCTCTCTTGGCAGGCCTTACAGCATCAGTCAAACCTCTACAACTGAGCCAGATGCTGCAGCAAGAGTGGTCTTTAAAGGTAGCCCTATACCTAAACTCACTACTTCAGATCTATGTGTCCTCCAGAAGCTTGTGATCTGCAAGTGGACGGTGCATTGTGGTGCCATCATCCCAAAGAGACACAAAATCACTTTCACTGACCTTTACCTCGACTGTTTCCTTCATTTTCAAGAAACTGCTAAAGATCCATCTTTTTCGTAAACACTTGAACCAAAAATACTAAATCTTTGTTTTAATAAAATAAAAATAAAAACTTGCTATGTGTACTGTACTAACTAGGACTTGTCACTGCACTTGTTGCTGCTATTGTTCTTTTAATTGGTAAGTCACTTTGGAATCCATCTGGAAACTCTGCTGCCAGACTGTTACCGTTTTTTTACAGGATTTACTTTTTTACAGTGTACCTTCATGCACAAATGCTGAATGTGACAAGGAATAGGCATGGTATAAATTACTCTGCACATAGACCCTTAATGAGTTTGGACTGAACTGCAAGGCTAAGGTGGACCGAAAAAATGCATATGAAAATTTCGGAGGTCCTTGCACACTGAGTCCAAAATTTTCGTATGCGTTTTTTTGGGGATGCAAAATATTCAGGGGATCTTTAAATAGCTAAATCACCAATGTGAAAGAAATGTAATCAGTACGACTTAAGGGGCCATTGGACTTGCATGATGATGGACTTGCATGCTGGTAAAAATGACCTGATGTTACTTGAGGCCAGGGTAAAGGGTAAATGGTAAAGGGGGGTAAAGTGTTTTTAGCTCATCTACCACTCTAGCAAAAACATGTGCTTGGAAAACACTTATGTCTCTTTAGACATACAGGAAGATACTCATGTTGGTGTTTCGTTTACTTATACATTGTTTTTATTTTTCATTCGTTGTTTTATAAGGCAAAAGAATGCTTCAGGATTTTATGTACATTGTTGAACAAACTTCAGCTTATACAACCAGTTGATATACACACTGTGAACATGATCAGGGGAATGAATTAACTTGCCTAAATTAGTTATGATTTGGATGGAATAATCTCTAATCTGTTTATTATCTTGTGTATTTTTGTGAACATTTCAAATAAAATGCAACAGAATCATCAAACAGGTTAAAACAGACATTCTTGATCTGATTGGGTACTGCAGTGACTAGGAACTCTCCAGTGGACTTATATAAATACAGCTTGAAAGTTACAAATAATGAAAACCATTAATGCACACTTTCATTGGAAATGTAAGTGTGTAGGGTTCGCCTTTATTCATTTCTGTGGGTGGGAAAAGTACAATGTTGTAGCAGCAAAACTTCACAAAAAGAAGACAAGATGCAAGCCTGGAAAATGTAAACTTGATCAGAAATATATGGACATCCTATTATAAATAATGGGTTTGGCTAGTAATAAAAAAATGCAAATCTAAATGCTACAGCATAACATTCCAGAGAATTTTGGGCTTTCAACATTGAGGCAACTGTTTCAGTATGAAGGGTTCACATACTGTCATTTTACAGTTGCTTCTTCAGGCTTTCATAACAATAACTGGTCTTATTTGAAGAGGTGCAAATACTCAAAAAGGTGTATTTCTACCCAGAGAGATAACCAACAACCTTATCATCTGCACTCAATTATACCAAAATACACACATAAAGAAGGATGTAAAGACATTATTGAGGATTTTGAAGATATCAAAACATTATCAATAAATAATATCAATATCATTGATTATAACTGGTTGAGCCACGTTCGAAGCCGTTGTAAATTAATCTACAAACATACCCGTGGCCTCATTACATCAGTATTACTGCACCACTTAGTCTTGTGTTTTGTGCTTGGCAACCATTCCACTTCTGAAGAACCACATTGCTTGGCTGAAGAATATTTTGTTTATCAATAGCTTTACATTTTTGTGTCTGCCTGTTTATTTTATGAAACCTTGCCAGGTATGCAAAATAACCGTTTTATAAAGGCAATAAGCCCATTGAAGCTGTGATTTACAGTGAATTTAGAACAGCTAAGAGTGTTTTAGTTGATTTAACAAAGACCCTTAGCTGTTCTACATTCACTGTAAACCATGGCTTCTTGGGGCTTATTGCTTATAACAATGTATTGCTTATTACACCATAACCATTAAGGTTCTTTATAGCACAGTTCAAAACATAATTCTTTATGGGGGGAAAAAAGAGTTGTTTGTTTTGCAATTGTTACAAGCCAAGGGACCCTAATCTGGTACTGTTTAAAAATATTTGTCTTAAGACTGAACATACTAATGGCCATATAGACTACTAGTGGATGCATGTGTGTTTATTCCTATGACAGTGGCTAGTTGTCACAAAGGCTATGCACCTTTTTTCCTAATGAGCCTACTACTTTTTAGATTATGGGAGGCACTTATGGTTCATTTCAAATAAACACTGAAACAAATCATTTCAAATCATAAGGTTGTGCTACAAATAATCTGTCAGTTGAGGATGACATGGTACAACAAGAATATCTATGGCATGAGCTCTTTTATCTGTTTTCTTTTGTATTCCACTGTATAACAGTATGAATAAAGACAATTATTTTTATTTTTTTTGCATTTGTGGTCTGCTCCCCCGATTTATGAAATATCCATGAATGATACACTGAAATGCACTAAGAATCTTTTGTTTTTCTTCATAAATCCTCACATCTCCTTCCAGATTTATTTTCACAGATGCATTAAAATGTAATTGTATTGATAATATAATAATAATAATAATACAAAACATAATATTGATTTTTATGAGAAGCGTTTACTGGTGTCAAACTCAGTGTCTGGAGGGCCACAGCCCTACAGAGTTTTGTTCCAACACTCACCTGCAGTTTTCAAATAAGCCTGAAGGACCTGATTAGCTGATCAGGTGTGTTTAATCAGGGTTGAAGCCAAACTCTGCAGGGCTGTGGCCCTCCAGGAACTGAGTTTGACACCCCTGGTTTAACAGAAGTTACTCCCATAATTTTGAGCATTTTCAAGCCCAACTGCATAAAAGCTTTTTGTCTAGCAATGTCGTCTATGTTGGTTTCAAACACCTTTTTGCCACATTTAAACATCTCTTTAATAATTTTTCATTGAGTAAACTTGCCTAAAGGCCAGGCACCTCAATTCTTAACTATATCACTGACCTGAAAAGTTTAACAAAACTTGTTCGTACTAGGGGTGGCACGGTTCACAAAACCCACGGTTCGGTTCGTATCACAGTTTTAGGGTCACGGTTTTCGGTTCTGTACATTTCTTGTTGTTATTTTTTCTTTTAATCTTTAACACTCAAAAAATGTACTTCAGCATATGATATATAGCTTAATTATCTAATTATTAATTAATTTATTTCATAAATGGGGCGTGTTTGCAAAACGCAGCTTCTAATTTCCCATTCCGAAGTAATATAGTGAGCGGTCACCATGAGTAAACTTTCAGTGGCCCTGGAGGTCCATCCATCTGTAGTGAGAGCTGCGTGGACTGTGTCGGACAGTTCTTTGTCAATTTCTCCTCGTGTCTCGTCATCATAGGCGTAATTTGCGAGTGGGACATGTCCCCACCACTTTTTGCCAGGGTCGATATTGTCCCCACCACTTTTGAAACATCTCGCGGCACGGATGTACCAATAGAAATAAATAAAACATCTCCAGTTAACTAGCAAAGTATTAGTTTCGTTCGTTTGTTAAATAAGAAGCAATCTAGCGCTGAAATGTTTTTTTTTTTTATCAAGTGATGAAAGTGTTCGTTGCCACTGCGATCAGTGGCACTGATACAGTGTTCTCTTGTGGCTCGCGCACACACCGTACAGTCTTCACTCGGACGTGCGCTTCAATCCGTTGAGGAGACTCTCTATTCGTTCCGGTGAAATCACAAAACAAAATCCATACAAATCTGTCCCTCCTTTATATACAACCACTGATAAAATAAAATGAAAAAATAATCGTTTTTGATGAAAAAGAAAAAATATATATACACAAGTGCGGATTAGAACTCAGAACCTATGACGCTTGGTTCTGCCAAGTTCTGCCACTGGACCATTTAAGTACATACGTGAAACAGTCGATCTATGTATTTATTCACGTGAAAAAACAACATATAGTGGAGTAGATCTCATTTAATGTCTAAGTAAACCCAGTGTACTATTTAAATCGATTGCTGGACGTCTGGCTGTTTTTTCATGTACCGTGCCACCCCTAGTTCGTACATGTCACATTGATTTCTCATACTCACACATAAATACACAGTCCAAAACAATGGCTCATATTTAAAACTTTTCAAAATAAATAAAATAAATAAACCTGCCATGAATAAGGGGTCAGAGCCAGATCTATTGAATCTCATATAGAGACTTTGGGGTAGGCTCATTTGACTTTGGCCAGTACTTAATCACATAGCAATCACCCAGCACACTCTAGAAACAGCATAGCAATATGCTTAAAACCACTGAACTGTAAAAAATAAAAAGTTGAGTAAACTTAAAAAAATAAAGCAACCAGCTGCAAAGCATTTTTGAGTTTACTCAACTTCAGTGGTCGAGGTTGTGCCACATAATTTTTTAAAGTTCACTAAACTTATTTGATTAAAGGAACTGTATGTAAGATTGTGGCCAAAACTGGTACTGCAATCACTTTCAAATTACTGTAGAGCAGTGTATCCCCTCCCCCTCCCCCCTGACTCAAGGTTGCCAGATAGGCTGCAGGATCCACCTGACACGTTTGTAGCTGCAGCTGTGGTAACTAGAGCTGAGCTGGCAACCCGGATGCTGAAACACTACTGACTTCATGATTGGTAGATAGGTGGAGGGTGGGGCATCAGGCCAAAACACAACATGACAACATCAACATCAGTTGAGGGCTGCAACTATCACTTTTAAATGACAATATCCTGGCCGGACTACTGTTGTCAGTGATATAAGTATTTGAAAATAACATGATTTCTTAATGTCTAGTGACATATCAGGGCCATTTTATGATTAATTGAAATACATTTCTTACATACAGCTCCTTTAAGTTACTTATTCCTTTCTCAATAAGTTCTTCCAACTACCAGTCCAACTCAAAGAAACAAGTAAGCACAACTACAGAGGTCCTGAAGTTCAGTAAACTCAAAAAAGCTTTGCAGCTGGTTGCTTTACTTTTGTCAGAGTGAGAGTTGTAGATTCAATTGCAAGTGAGCAGTTTATTATGACAGACAGGACAGCAGAAAAATACTCATAACAGCACAGACTAAAGGGGGTCGCACACCTGACGCGCAGCGCCACGCCATGTCTTTTAAATTCGAACACATTATTCTCTATGAGTGTACACACACCGGCGGCGCCTTTCGGCGTCTGTCCGCGGCGCACAGCTACGGCTCAGGACCTTGTTCAAAATCCTGCCGCGCCACAGAGTGCCATTTACATAGTTTTACATTAAATGTACATTTATTTGTCTCAAATCGTCGTTAATGTATATACTGACTTCACCCTGTGCTGCAATATACATTTAGTTTTACATTAATTTACGGAAATCAGCTGCTTGAATGAAAATGGATGATGTTATCGGATTTTCAGGTGATATTCTCAATTCATTCAGTTAACGGACGCTCTGAGGTAAAGTGTTCAGACTGCAGACTAAGCAACGATTCTATTTAATTGTACAGTACAATCATAACATAGTACAGACATTATCTTAATTCCATAATGTCCTTAAACTTGACAATATTGTTGGCCATAAATTGAGAAAGTGCGCGTCTCGATACCTCGAGTTGTCCTAGACGTGATGCAGCGCGTCGCGGCGCTGCGCGTCCGGTGTGCGACCCCCTTAAGGCTGGCAAACATTCAATGCACAATCCAAGGGAGAGAGATGAAGAGACAGGAATCAAACACAGCGTGGAAACTCAGTCCGGAATCAGAAATGTATTTCTCCATGGCCTCCCTTTCTGGAGCAGAAAGTGAGTATAACTTGCCCTTAGGCGGAGACATATCTGGCAGTAAATCTATATAGCACAGTCATAGGGATGATGCGGAGGGAGAGAAGCAGCCCTGGACTTACTGAACACTTCCTTCAGGTCAAAATACTCACATGGCACGTTAGATAAATCCGTGTGTTCATCCTGAAACACAGAACAAGACACAGAAGAACACACAGACATTAAACAAGAAGCATGACAAGTTTCACTCCAGGAAAAAACAGAATTCCTGCGGCAGTTAATATGCGGGTTATGGAGTGCCAGCCAGGGATGACCAAGCACCAAAGGAGTAGAAGGAGTGTCAATCAATAGAAAGTCAATGTTCTCTGAATGATTACCAGAAGTGACCAATCTTAAGGTGACGGTAGAGTGTGTGACGGAGGGTAAGAGTTGACCATTAAGTGCAACCACAGAAATGGGCTGGGAGAGCACCACTGGTATCTGGAGTCTGTGTACTAGATCAGTATCCAAAAAATTACCCTCGGCTCCTGAGTCTACTAGAGCCTCACAGTCGAAATTCTGAGTCTGTAGTCTTAAACTCACTGGAAGATGAGTGGCAGAAAAAGAGGATTCAGTCCGTGCAATCCCACTCGTCAGTAACCGCTTACCTACTAACGGGTGCTGGTTTTTACTGGACACTGCAGAGCAATGTGACCAGCGGTTCCACAATATAAACATAATCCCTTCTCTCGCCTCCTCTGTTTCTCCCGTGATGATAAACGAGACCTGCCCAGTTGCATGGGCTCAGGATCAGGAAGAAATGCTGTAGTTCCATCAGGAGAATTAAAAGTAGGATTTGGTGCATAAGTAACGCAGCCTCACGGTGACAGACAACCTTGTCGACGTAATCTGGTATCTACTTGAATCGCCAGATCAATCAGTTTATCCACCCCGGCGGGTAATTCCAACGCGTAAATCTCGTCCTTTATGTACTCAGAAAGTCTGTATAAAAACATGTCCCATTGTGCTTCGGCATTCCAGCCACACTCTGCAGACAACGTACGAAATTCAATTGAATAGTCGGTTACTGTTCGTTCCCCCTATCGCAGTTCTGCAAGAAGACGCGCCGCGTCTCTGCCAGAAGCAGCGCAATCAAAAACCTTTCTGAGTTCATTAGAGAAAGCTTGAAAGGACGCACAACACGGAAGTCTCTGCTCCCAAACAGTCGTTCTCCAGCTGCCCGCTCTTCCTGCGAGTAAAATGATCACAAAAGCCACCTTGGACTCCTCCGTGGGAAACGCGGAAGGTTGAAGCGAGATGTATAATGAACAATTGGCCAAAAAAGGACGACACAACTGGGACTCACCAGCGTAGAATGCGGGAGGCGGAAGACAAGGTTCAGTGGAACGGATGGTCTGGATCACTGGAGCCAGTGGTTTAGCTGCGGCCTGTTGTTGAGAAGCAGCAGCCTCCATTCTTAATTGCTGTACCTGTTTCGTCAGTTCAGAGACTTGGCTGACTAGTGCCTGAACAGCACGACCCGTGGCCATAGTCTGCTCCTCCTGTTGCTGTAATTTCGCCGTGCTTGCTTGATCTATCTGTGGTCGGTTCGTTCTGTCAGAGTGAGAGTCGTAGATCCAATTGCAAGTGAGCAGTTTAATATGACAGACAGGACAGCAGGAAAATACTCATAACAGCACAGACTAAGGCTAGCAAACATTCAATGCACAATCCAAGGGAGAGAGATGAAGAGACAGGAATCAAACACAGCGTGGAAACTCAGTCCGGAAGGCTGGTTGAAGAAAAACTCAAGACGCTCTCCAAGCTGCAAGGAAGCACTGACGAGATGGAGGAAACTCCGCTGGGAACTCAGATACCGACACTGGATAAGAGAACAAAACAGGAGTGACGAACCAACACCAAGCATATCTCAGTCCAGCTAGATATAGGCAGCTGACTAGCTGCAGCTGAATGAATGATTGAGTGATCAGCTGGTTACTAGGCAACAAACAAGCCACCACACATACACAGACCCAACACCTACAGCCACACCAGACAGATAGGCAAAATGAACACACGGATCCATGAACCGTGACAACTTTTTTAAGTTGATTCAACTTCTTCAAATATCTCATCGAGACACTTACAGTATATAGCCTTCACATTAAGAATCCAAATCCTGTGAATAAACCATACTGTAACTACAACACAATACAAAAGACATTGCTATCATTACAGAACTTATTTATTTACAATTCGGCAAAACAGCACATTTTCTATCTGCATTAGGTACACATATTAGAAGGTGATGAAGTTCTATTCCACTCTTCAAGATTTATTTAAAACAAAAGACTATGAACAAAATAAAGTACAAACTGGAATAAATAAATGCTCAACCTTACAATTATCCATATGGATTGCAGTTACATGGACAATTTTTTGAAGGACTATGCAAAAAATCAGCCTTGCGGAGCACTTTATGTCAAGATAAATAAACACTTTAAAAATTTTTCAAAACTTTAGGATAGTTCAAGTTGAGGGCATAAATCAAGCCAAAGAGGAGAGTAACAGCTGTGGCAAAGGTCTTCCACATTATCCGGCCCAATCTGCTCTTATAGTAGCCTAGAAATCTAGACGCACCCTAGCGGCAGCAAAATGTATTTTGCAGCCAGGTGGGTCTAGCAACTCTCAATAGACCTTCTAGCTGCAAAAACCTAAATTGGGTCAGGCCAATCACGTCGTGTATAGAGTAGGCGGGGGCGGGCTTAACATATGACGACAGAGTTGCGACGGCTGCCACTTGAAAACAAAGAATGACGGCTGCTGATGGAGAACAACGGTCTTTCGAATCGGCTTTGGCTGCGACTCTGGAGGACTTGGAGTTAAGTTTTTCTTTGAGAAAAGAACAAAGAATGGCACTTAAGTCATTCTTAAAAAAAGGAAGATGTGTTCGTCGTTTTGCCGGCCAGATATGGCAAAAGTTGAATCTATCAATGCTCCGCTGTTGGGAAAACGCTCTGGTTGGTTGAAGCACTGTCCTATTGTGTGCAGAGGGAATTTGAAAGACAGCCGTTTATCCCGCTTCTCGGATTGAGCCGTGTCTATGGTGAGTTTCCAGACCTAACATCTTGATGTAGGTCTGGCTTGCCAGGCTACTCTTATAGTACTACAGAGAGGGACTTATATTTGGGTTTAAGTGGATAGTGGGAACATCATCTTCAACGATAGTTAAGATCCTCATCTTCTCCCCTTGTGAATTTCTTCTGGCTCTGTGTCCTGCAGTAAAAAATAAATCAGCATAAAATTAGGGTCACATTTTTTTTATTGAATTACATTAGACCACAGAGTGTTCCTAATAGGCTATAAGGTGAACTAGGAAAAAGTGGCTAGAAAATTATTTTCGTTCCCACACCTGGGCACTACTTTTAAAATTAATTTTTGCATAGACTAAACCATTATCGACTTTATGTTAAAAGTTCTCCGCAAAATACCCTGCAGTTTTTTGTCACAATCCATAAATGTATATAATTGTGAATTGGAAAAAAACGAAAATCTTATGCTGCTGGTTTTGTTTGTAACTATATTTATATTAATTTAAGCAACACAAAATATCTCTCAAACTGACATTTATACATGTACCTAAACATTTGAGACAGGTTTTGGTGCATTATATACTCAAGTGTGAATGTAGACCATGAAATATGGCACATTTGTAGAAAATATGCTTCAACTTCACGGATTGGCACCATGCAAAATTAAACATAAACATTATAAATTTAGCAAAACTGTGATGTTTTATATATCAAAATTTTCAGTAGGTACTGTGTATACGAGTTCTCAAGCACCAGGCACTGTTTTGTGAGAATGAGCCGGAGCGCGTTAAGAGTTTTCCTATAGTTTTATAATAAGGGATAATGTGCTTATGAACAGTAACATGACACGTAGATAAGACCAGACACTGTCGGGTCTAAATCATACAGAAAGGACCTTCACTTGCAGGGAAGGGACCTCCATGTTATAAAACCTCACAAATGTGCAGGGCGAAGACCAACCGGCCGCCGCACAAATATCCTGAATAGGAAACCCAGAGGACCAAGCCCATGACGAAGCCATGCCTCTAGTCGAATGGGCTCTAGTACCTATAGGGCAAACCTGACCCAATGAGGTGTACACCAGAGATATGGCATCCACTATCCATCTGGACAGTCTTTGCTTTGTGACTGTAGACTCCTTGGATCGGCCACCGAAGCAGACAAAGAGCTGTTCTGATTGCCTATAGGGCGCAGAATGCTCCAAATAGATTTTCAATGCTCTAACAGGGCAGAGCAGATTAGCCTCCCCATCCTCTGCGGAAGGGGGAAGAGATAATAATGTAATAACCTGTGCTCTAAACGGTGTTTAATGTTGAATGTGTACATAGCCATGCCTGGGTTTGAGAGTGACTTTAGAATCACTTATTCCAAACTCCAAACAGGCGGGGATCTCCCACTCACTTGATAGATGCAAGTGCCAGCAGGAGAGCAGTTTTTAGTGAAAGTGGTTTGACATCAACCTACTGGAGCGGTTCAAACTGCGGTCCTTGGATACCCATTGACGGGCCCACACATGTAGGGCCCATAAGTCGGGGCGCGGATACCAGATCGCCCCGTTCGGCTGCGTGAACAGATTCTTTTGAGTTTCTCAATTTTCCAGAACCAGCCAGTCAGCGAGAGCCTCAGGGGAGAAAGCGCCGTGTCCATGCACTTCGTAAATGTACGGGGTGCTAGGGACAGGCCGAACAGAAGAACTGTGTACTGATAAGCCTGCCCCTCGAAAGCGAATCTCAAGAATGACCTGTGACGAGGGGCTATCTGGATGTGAAAGTATGCGTCTTTCAGATCCACAGTAAAGAACCAATCTCCAGGGCGAATTTGCGCAAAGATGTGTTTGGTAGTTAGCATTCTGAATGACCCTCTCCTGAGGGCTTTGTTCAAATGCCTTAAGACTGATACCGCTGTCTTTTTTCGGTATTAGAAAATAGCGACTGTAAAACCCTGATTGTTTTAGTGTGGGTGGGGGGGGATGTGGTTCAAGGGACTTCTATCGCCCCTTTTGCTAACAGATTTTGTATTTCGGAGCGAAGCATGTGACACACGCTGCTTCTCACCGAAGTCTTGACGACCGCCTGAAATTTTGGGAGTCTGCGATCGAATTGGAGCGAGTAGCATCACTTTATTATGTTTATAACCCAACTCGACACACCGGGGATAGCTTGCCAGGCTAGGGCTTGTGTGGCTAGGGTTTGACACATATTCGGGGATGGGCTGCCTAACACAGGGGGACCTGATACCCTTATATTGTGATTTGTGCTCATACTTAGTATTGGGCTGACTGTAAAGGCTTTTGCCTTGGGCAAAGTCAGAGTGACAACTGGGAAGGGGCCACTTAGTGAAGGCGGACCGGGAACCTGTGTATTGTGTGCTTGAAACATACTCTTTATGTGCTTTATTTGGGTCGCCGTGAAACGGCGCTTGTTTGTAGGGACGCGCACAGTGCAGCGGGCCCATTTTCTACAATATACAATTCTCCAGCTGCCTGAGCTGAATAGGAAGCTGTGAGATTTTTCATGAGTTTCATCGAGGGTGGTCCGGCTAGCGCGAGACTCGAGCCCTCTCTTTTTACCCCCGTTGCTAGGAAGTCTTCGGAGGCCTAGGGTCCAAAACAATGCTGTGTCGGGGGCCCTGGCGCCGGGGCAGCGGGTAGCTCTTAGCTCAGGGTCTGGGCCAGCCTCATCCATCGACTGGAGGAGTTTGGCCTGGTAGACCTGCAACACCGCCATTGTGTGCAGGGCCAAAGGAGCCTGGCCAGAGGCGGAGAAAGTGTGTCCAGCGAGAACTGAGGTATTCCGGCACAGCTTTATCGGGTGAACCACTCTAGTTCACCAACTAGCAGCGGTGTGTGGGCAGAGGTGAGTGGCCACAGCCTCTTCAGTTCTTCATGTACCTCAGGGAAGAACCGGCAAAAACCAGCCGTCCAGCTGACTTCAAGGAAGTCAAAGACGGCCGCGGTGAGGATTCGCAGCATCTCCGCATCTGAGTTAGTCCTGGTAATGGAGATGGAGAGGCTGTCGTCGTGTTCGTCGTCCGAGTGAGACAAGGCCCGCCATGTGGATGTGGGGGCGCTGGTCCACCTGGGAGAACAGGACCGGTGACGGTGTTTGAGCAGGAGAAAGCGAGGCACGCGGGGACATGGCTGGCGTGGGCTCACTTATATCCGGGCTGCAGTTGGCTGCGGCACTTCTTTTTCCTCGTCAGAAGTACAGCGGGAAAAGGAAGAGCAGGAGAAGCGGCGTCGCCATCTTTGGAGAGAGCTAGCCATGTCCGCAGCACAGAGACAGGCATGCTCTCGCAGACAGAGCAGCCACTGGCAGAGAGTGCAGCTTCAGCATGGGCAGCTCCCAGGTATGAGATGCACTTTGTGTGCCCGTCGCTTGGTGCAGATGGCATCCGCACGTGGCACATGTAGAGCGAGGCAATTGAAATAATGCTTGCTTGCTCTTTAGACTATGCGAACATAGCAGCGAGCACACAGTAGTAATAGCAGAAAAAGGTGGCCACAGGAAATGGCAACAGGAGAGAAGCTGCTTCCGGTGAGTGAGGGTGCTTACTGCTGTGGAATGGCTCTTTCAGGCTGTTTAAGGCTTGTTTTGACGGTGAAGGCTTTCAGAGGAGACAGAGACGTGAAGTGTATCGCTGAAGGAGATAAATCTGATAAAATAGCGATTTCGGGCACTATTATAGACGTAGCCACGCCCATTTTGGCGGTCTCTGACGTGTGCTGGTGTGCTGTTAGCTCATTGGCACACATGCCAGGGGCACCTCGCCATTGGATGTGCAGTTGCCGCAGCACAGCCAATGAGTGAGGCAGACACTCACTGTGCTAGCTGTGCAGCAGCAAATGTGTTTTACATTTTAGGCTTTAGTATTTTGAGAAAATTGAGTTTCCCCACTGTGTATACTCGAAAGGGAACAGGTGTGAGTGTATATGCTCATGACACATTTTCTTACCAGGAAAGTCTTAAGGATGTTAAAGGCAGACCTTTAAGAGTTGTAGCCTTTCTTTGAGCAAGCACAGTGAGTTTCTGTGTCTGAAAGACAGAAAAACAAATATGGAACAAGTTATTATCCAAAGAGAAAATTACCTTGACAAAGAGATGGCACCATTCAGCCTTTAACCAGAGAAATATGATCACGTGCAAAATAATTACCTTATGATCAAGTTGGTCTAGGAGGATCTTCATCTCATC
This sequence comes from Rutilus rutilus, assembly GCA_021464565.1. Lineage (NCBI taxonomy): Eukaryota > Metazoa > Chordata > Actinopteri > Cypriniformes > Leuciscidae > Rutilus > Rutilus rutilus. The sequence continues at coordinate 11,764,112 of JAJAQA010000005.1, read as the reverse complement.
TCCATACGCTCCACCACTTGCTCTGTACAACTAGATGTGTATTCATCTAACGAAGAGAAAGGTTCTCTTCGGATTAGTTTGCGTGATCCTGTAATACTCAGCAGACACCCTGAAAAAAAAAAAAAAACATTGTTAAAACAGTAAGAATTAAGTGTAGACCAAGTAAATTCAGTTCAGCTAATTAAAAATGATAAACTCACCTGATCTTTTAAAAAACAAAGGCCACTGTTTTAGCACTTCCAAGGATCTTATCACTGTACTAATGTTCTTTAGTCTAAAAAGGACAAATACAACAGAACAAAGATATATATTAAACAAAACAACAGTTAGTTAGTTAGTTACATTTTATTTCTGTGTCATGCCAAACATTTGGCCCATCCCACATGGGATTACAAGACACCAAAAACGTATTTAGCAAACATCTTCCGGTCACATCTACAAATCATTCGGGGAAATACAAAAATCAACACCAGCTGCCACATATTGCGTTTTGTTATAAAAAAAAAGTACACTATTTAAAACACGCAGCGTATTCATTCAGCTGCATTTCCTTTCCCTGCTCTCCCTCAGACTCTCTGTCACTCACTCGTCTCTCTCTCACTCACACACACACACACACACGCACAGCTCCTCCTCACCGTGCACACCGCGTGCGTCTGTCTCCATGAAAATGAGATCATCCCTGGAAGCCTATTTTATAAGGGTTTTTCCTAGCCTGGAAATCCAGACCTAAATCTAAAAGATTAATGGTCTGGCATCGACTAATGAAAATCGTCCAGCTCGAGAGGTGGCACCAAGCATGCATTTGAAAATCTGACTGCACACAATTGGATAACACTATGACCAATCACAACAATAAACCCCATACGCTTAGCTACCAGCGGAGCTAACTGGTAGATTAGACTCTTACTGTATCCGGTCGGACAAAACAGCAAAAACGTCCTTCTTGCAAAGGAACGATTCGAGCGCCGTCTTCTGTTCCTGTTTTAGATAAAAAGCCAAGTCTAACTTCATCATTGTAGCGGCCAAAGCTGTTTCAAACAACTGGTGTTCATCCATAGCCATCTTGCAATGTTTACTAATGACTTCGACGTCGCAGCGCTGTCGTCATCTGTTTAGCTCGCCTCTGGCCCGCCTATATCAGATAACCCGATGTGATTGGTGCAGCTCAGTTCGAGGGGCATATTTAATGAGCATCATTACTCAACACCAGAGTAACTCGCTGAGCAAATTCAACTTGTGCTCTTGCGAGAACTCTGGGTTACCAGGGTAGGTTTCTCCTGCATTGAAACTTTTATGGCGCCAAAGCCAAAGAACGAGCAGAGAGAGTGCCCCGGTAGCGTGCGCGCACTCTCACCGTCTTCAAACTGTCTTGCTCTCTCTCCCTCCCAACTCAATTGAGAATTGACACAATGGTAAAATATCGTAAGACCGAAGTTTCATGTAGAGCATTCTGATATTTTTTTCCTGAATTACCGCTGGGTGTGAATCGTGCAAAAAAAAAAAACGCTTCTGAAAAGCGTTCTGCTCATTCAGCTGACATGAAAAACACTTTCAATAAAAAATATATAAAAAAACTATCCTTGACACAAGACACAAATCTTGTGCGATGTCCTAACTGCCGGGATAATCACACAATGCGTATAAGTCCGCTAATGACACGTCCGATTCTCAAACTAATGACTCCTTTGAACCGATTCCATGGTTAAAACAACTGTCCAACGGTGTATAACAAATCGGTAACACTTTACAATAAGGTTCCATTTAATAAACTTTAGTTAACTACTACATTAACTATTAATAAACGGCACTTCTACAGCATTTATTAATCTTTATTAGTGTTAATTTCACCATTTACTAGTAGCCTACATTATTTAATTCAAAAGTTGTATTTGTTAACATTAGTTAGCCTAATGCACTGTGTGAAGTAACACAATAAAAATACAGCTGTTAATTGTTTGTTCAACTAAGATTAACAAAGATTAATAAATACAGTAACAAATATATTGCTCATGGTTCATGTTAGTTAGTCTAATACATTAACTAATGTAAACAAATTAAACCACATTTAACACCTCTTAAAATGAGAATGTAAGTGTTCTTTTAGTACGAGTGGTTAGCAAGATTTAACCTTAATACTGTATTTTCAGGTTATTTATATGACAGTGTGTAGAACAATTACCAAAACAATCTTTTAGTTTAGACTGGTGTGAGGTGAAAACAGAAAAAAAAGTGCAAAGCAAGTTGTTGTATATGGTAAAAATACCATAAAATACCCAATATCAATCTCTGATTTTATCTTACAAAACAAAAAATCAAGCAGTTCACAATAAAATGGACAATAGAAAACAAAATGGAACTAATTTTCTATATCATTCAAACAACACATGGGACAGATCCGTTTTTCCTCTTTTAAATTAACATATCGTCCTGTTTCAACAGTCTAAGGTAAAACACCAGATCTCAGTTGAGCACACGGAGATCTTTGCCTTTTTGACAAATTATATACAACCTAATTCTCTGTGCCATATTCCGGTTTTATCATCACAAAAATACGACATTTTGGCTTAGCCCATATATCGTCGGCCCACTGCTCTTTGTCTTTAACAAACACAGATTCTTTAAACAAACCAATATTCAGCTTTTCATTATTAGAAAACAACTCACCAAACCCATATTTACAAAACAGTTTGCATATATCTTTAGACCAGGGACCAAGAATATGTTTATATACCAAAGAGATATTTTCCTAGTCAACCTATTTGCGTCCATATCTAAAAACCGATTCCATAACTGGGCCATACATATCTTACAACGAACCTCACATGATTCCCATCCCATGTCTCCCACTATCGCCAATGTTGGAGCATATTTGTGTACACCCAGAAAATATCTTATGGCACTATTTTGCACTAATTCACAATTAGATATGTTTCTAAGTCCTCTAACCCCCACAATATAATCAAGTATAGGGCACACACAAGCTTGAAACAGTTTAGAATAAGTTTGAATGTCTTTCAGATTCTTGCTTTACCAATAATTCCTACCAAAGCTTGACGTGCTGAATCAGCAAGAACCTTAACACCTTTTCTGAAATTCATATGTTCATCAATATAGAAACCTAGATATTTATATGAGTCTGCAAAGTTCAGCTTGTGTGACCCAATTTTAAAATCTTAAAGGTTTTCTAAAGTGAATAGCCTAATTTTCTGGGGGGTTTTTTCTATTGATAAATATTTTTTCTTAAAGATACAAAAGTTATTGTAAGAACAGTGAGCGCTTTTGTCTTTTGTTAACTGATTAACATTAAGGATTTAGCCTAATATTTGTTTAAGGATACACAATATTCTTATCCAATATTCACTTTAAAACATACTGCACACACATACACCCCATCTATTATTTAATATACAAAGCTTACATACATATTTTTAACGTAACACATTAGTTTTGCATAAATAGGCCTATATATCTTTTTTTTTCCTCTAAATTGTATTGTATTTAATTATATTGCACTACTGTAGAATGCCTGAGCCTCAACCTAAGCATGAACAAATTTTAACTGACGTTTGTATACATGACAAATAAACTTGAAATTAAATTTAATTGAACAGACTGCGGTCACTTTAAGAGCTCATGCACGGATCTTAAACTGAAACATCTGGGTTTCACCAAATTGGTTACGTTCACTTAAGCCATTGCTGACTGTGTTTACTTGAATACTATACACACTGTGTTTTTTGTTTGTTTGTTTGTTTGTTTGTTTGTTTGTTGTTGACATACTTGTATGTGTATTTCACTATTAAATCGCAATAAGCCACGAAAGACATTTTAGTCTTTATTCACGACTTACTGAGCATAACATTTTTAACATCTTTTGAACACCATGCAAGTTCTTGTCCTTCTTTTCTCATTCAAGCACGTTTCCTCACTCTAGTCTAGGTAACAATAACGATAAGTAGCAATATTTCTACGCGGATAATCTCTAACAAGAAACTTATCGTCACCACGAAATATATCTTGTATCATAATACTTTATTTTATCAACATATGTGTGCAATTTATAGCCTATTTTCATTCATAAAGCTTAAAGAAAACTTACCGCAATCAGATGAAATCAAGTCCCTTCCATAGCGTAGTTGAAGGAGGAAACCCCGAGTAACGTACAGCGAGACAGACTGCGCATGCGCGATGACGGGAAGTTAAACTATAAAATCAAAATAATACGTTTTCTCAACTTAATTGTTTGTGTTCATTGGAAAGAATATTAGTACACTTGCAGTTAAATAGTTTTTATAAGTAAACTCAACATTGCACTCAAAAATTTGCCCACTCAACTTAAAATTTTAAACTGAGTTAACAATTTGCAAGTTGGATTTTTTAATCCGTTTGCAAGGGCATGCACCACTGACATTTTCCCCACCGAAATTCTAGTAGTATGTTACTTTTTCCATTTTTGATCTTTTACTAAATGTGTTTCCACAATTAACTTACTTGCTTAAAATATTGCTAACACATTTTATAAATAAAAAACATTAAAAAAAAAAACTATATTTTTTCCTGGTCAATAATGATGTTTGTATTCAATGTTATGTTTCTATAAAGAAATTGAAAAATAAGAATATATATATATATATATTAGTAAAGTAAAAAAAATAAAAAAATGTACCATCATGCATTCAATACTAATTGGCTTTGAGTAATAAATTACATTTGTCATTCCATGCAAAAGTCAGATGTTATTGAAGAAATTAAATCTGCTATGTGTTAAGGTCTTTACCGCATTCAAAGCCATTTCCTTAATGTTTCAAAACTTGCTTGGCATCCTGTTTGCACGTTCCTGCAAAATGTTGCCAAATGCCAACGGTGACGACTGCCCTGTTGAGCCCTGCAGCTCAGTCTTGTACGAGCCAAACAGTCTACAGAAACAGGTACTTATATATATATACTTGCTGTCTTGGCCATTTCTCTTAAAGGACGTGTAATATGTGCCTGTGTGATGTAAGTGCCTCAAAAGGAATTCAGAAGGTGGGGTCAATCCTTGTTCAATTATGGTAAATAATCCTATAAAAAAAAAAAAGGGAAAACATAGGTTTAAAAATTAAATGATATTTTGAATGTTGTCAATGTCAGTAATGTACTAAATTAAAATGTAGTCACTTTTTTCTTCATCTGAGACAAAAAGTGGAGAAATATGTGAGACATTTTCAAGGTATGGTAGTGGCAAGATATTTGTAAGGGACTGTAGTGGGAATGACCAGCACATAGATGTGTATGTAAAGTACATCCAGGCCTAAATTGCAATGCCCTCAGAGTGAATGAACTGTTTGAAAGTACTGTCAGTAACATGCCAAAACTTATTAGAGAAGTATGCAGTCAGGCAGCTTGGCTTCATAAACCAAAATTTAAAACACATTAAGATGAGAGGTTGACAACTTCACACCTGCTGTGTTTTTAATTGTTTTGGAATAGCTCTCATTGTGTAAATAGTCTGAGTTCAGAAGCTCTTCAAGACTTCTCTAAAGCCACAAACAGCCAACAACTATCAAGCTTCTCATCACTCACAACCCTAAATACCTTCAGGGGATATAGTGTTTAGCTCGGAAATAAACAGATAAAGCAGAACATGATTTACACATTTTGTGCAAATTAAAGAAAAGTGCATTAAATGTTTTAACACGTGAAATGTCAAAACTCTCTGAACCGCCCTCATTTAGAGTTGATACTTTTAGGTTGCGGTAGAAAGAACAATCTTTGCCATCTACATTTTCTTTAAGGCTTAAATGTTTGAATATTTTGTTTATTATGTTTGAAGGAAAGATGTTTAATACCTTTTTATCAAGACAGTCAACAAGACATCAACAGTTTTCTTTTATTGGTCGTGTTCCATACAAGGTCCTGAGTTATGACACTTGGGTACAGTGACCCCAATCATATGATCCTGTCCTGACTCGTGAAAAGCGTCTGAACCGGACACCCACATTCCTCTATCTGGTTTCTGCTGTCAAAGCTACATTTATTTCTGACCATGCCAACTGCTAACATGGACCATATGGAGTTTGAACAAACAGCTGCAAGCTTAGATCAGCACCAACTAATTCCCAGGCATAATTTAGTTAACTGCAGTCCTGAGCTTTGTATATCTGTATATTAAATCATTTATTTCAAATAAATTATTAATAGCAACACATGTTATGACAAATTAGGTCTGAGTCCTTCATAAATTCACTTTCTTGATAACCAACCTAAAGGTAACGTACAGTTTAATTTAATGGTAGCTTCTTGTTTGTGTATTGAATTAATCAGAATCATATGTTGCTGAATTGCTTAAGAGTAAACCTCTCTAGTGGAGGACTTCAAAGATCACTCTTCTTTTCATAGTTTCTATATCTATCCTGCAGTGTAAATGAATTACGGATTAGGACTCATGGGTCATTTGATTTTTTTATATAACAAGGGTGAATGAATTCCTAACACATGTCAGTCTATATTTTAGACTATTATTCTATATTTTGAATGCAAATTAGATTTTTTCACTTTAACATGAAAATGTTAAAGAAATGTTAATGGTAGACTCCAAGGGGAAACAAAAACCAGTTATCCTGTTGACTGATACATTTAGACCACATTTTAGAATAATAGAAAAAAAAATTGAAGTATGGCTATTATGCAGTGTATTAAAATCACAAAACTAGATTCTTTAAAGTAATGGTTCCATTATGAGTGCTTTTTCTTCACTCTTGTCCAAATTAACTATTTAAGTATTTCTTAAATTAAGTTTATATTTGTAATAAGTCTAAATTTCAAGCACTGATGTATACATCTTTACATCAAAGGGTCAGATTATTAGGAACATGCAGTGTATCAGAACTTTTGGCTGGAACTGTAAAAGAGAATCAAATATAACCTTTCTTTATTTAGAAATCTTAGCGTGCTCCCTCGTGTGGTCAAGTAGTGTAACTGGATGACGAATGTTACTCGCTAGCAACCATTTCTAATAGGAATACAGAGTACTCTTCTGCCAAGGGGCGTAATGGGAGCTTAAATAGCAACATTCTCAATCCAAATATCAGGAGGTTGTTTGTCTCATTGGAAACATTACTACAGTGAATTGTAATACTTTAAATCCTATAATAATTCCTACATAATGTAGGCCCTATATACAACCAGTAAGGACTGAGACAAGACATATTAATGGAAGTCCACCCCAGTAAGTAGAGTTAGATAAATATTCAAAATTGACTTCCAATTAGTACAATAAAAATAATAATAATAATAATAATAATAATATATATATTAAGGTCTTTACCGCATTCAAAGCCATTTCCTTAATGTTTCAAAACTTGCTTTGCATCCTATTTGCCCGTTCCTGCAAATGTTGCCAAATGCCAACCGTGACGACTGCCCTGTTGTGCCCTGCAGCTCAGTCTTGTACGAGCCAAACAGTCTACAGAAACATGTACTATATATATACATACATATATATATATACTTGCTCCCTAGGCCATTTCTCTTAAATGACATGTAATATGTGCCTGTGTGATGCAAGTGGCTCAAAAAAATTCAGAGGGTGGGGTCAATCCTTGTTCAATTATGGTAAATTATCCACAAAAAAAAAATATATAAGACAAACATCCGTTTAAAAATCAACTTCTATTCTGAATGTTGTCAATGTCAGTGATGGTTACAACCCTGCCTAAAAAAAAAACAAAAAAAAACCTTAAAATATATCTGAGACAAAAAAGTGAAAAAATACACTGCCGGGCCAAAAAAAAAAAGTCGCTGTTTGGATTTAAATAGGCAAATGCTTAAGGGTCTAGAGTTGCATCATTATTGCAGTGATTTATAATGTTTCTAGCATGTTACATGTTTGGCGACAGTTCTTCTAACCCTGATTGATGGAGTGTGTAGCTTTTCATTTCTCAAACAACCATATAGGAAGATGCATCATGGCTGTACTCCAGGATGACAATGCCAAGCTTCATCAAGCTCAAATTGTAACAAAATGGTTGGAAGGGAGCATGAATTGGCATCTCTGAGTCAAGACCTAAATTCATTGAAAGTCTCTGGGATGTGCTGGAGTATTGATGCACCTCTTGATGGAAATAACATTTATTTCCATCAAGAGGTGCATACGTTTTTTTTGGTCAAGATCTTGTATTGACAACGCAAGAGTCAAGCACTCTGCAAAGTCTCCTCCAGGACACCAGCGATTTTTTTTTTGGTCGGGCACTGTATACGGCATTTTCAAGGTATGGTAGTGGCAAGATGTTTGTAAGGGACAGTATTTTGAATGATCAGCACATAGATGTGTATGTAAAGTACATTCAGGCCTGAATTTCAATGCCCTCAGAGTGTGTTCACAGTCTACTGTAATGAACTGTATGAAAGTACTGTAAGTAACGTGGCAAAACGTATTAGAGAAGTATGCAGTCAGGCAGCGTAGCTTCATAGACTCTTTAACATTAAGATGAGAGGTTGACAACTTCACACCTGCTGTGTTTTTAACTGTTTTGGAATAGCTCTCATTGTGTAAATAGAGTTCAGCAGCTCATCGAGGCTTCTCTAAAGCCACAAACAGCCAACAACTATCAAGCTTCTCATCACTCACAACCCTAAATACCTTCAGGGGATATGATTTACACACAGCATATACAGTATGTGACCCTGGACCACAAAACCAGTCACATTGGTCAATTTTTTTAAATTAAGATTTATACATCATCTGAAAGCTGAATAAATACGCTTTACATTGATGTGTGGTATGCTATGATAGGACAATATTTGGCCGAGATACAACTATTTGAAAATCTGGAATCTGAGGGTACAAAAAAATCTAAACATTGAGAACATCTCCTTTAAAGGTGTCCATTTATGTTCATGATTGTGCTGCATTCACTCATAAAAATAAATGTTGTATATATTTACAGTAGGAAATTTCTAAAATATCTTCATGGAACATGATCTTTACTTAGGCCACATTTACACATAGCCGGGTATTTAGAGAAACGAATATTTCTCCCCCTCCGTTTTCAAAAATAACATCGTGCACACAACATCGTTTTCAAAAAAGTTGTCGTTTACATCATCCCGCATGAATACGCCGTCGAGCAACATCATAACTATGCCAAACCTATGGGCGGCAGTGTAGGGAGAAGGATAAAGCCATGCAAGCCAATCAGAATCCTCAAAATCGACAACAACGAATAGCACGAGCGACTTCCAGTTCCTTTCAAAACAACAGACATGGCGCGAGGTTCGTTTGTGTGGACAGACAGCGAAGCAAATGCAAACAGGTCAATAAGCGTTTGCACAAAAGTAAAAATGAGTACCACCTTAACAGCATCCATGATCAAATAGTAGCCAAACAAACTCTAAACATAGGGCGCTCACATGACGTAAGCATTTTCTGGCGCATAATGTGACGTTTGAGAACCTAAAACCCCGTTTCTCCCAGTTGACACGGCAACACATAACCAGCGTTTTCAGAAATCTCCACTTTGGCCGGAGTTTTTAGAAATAATCGTTTTCTGGGATAAAAACGGCGTTTTCGTGTAAATGACAGGCCAAAACACACAAATATCTGTGTTTTCCCATCGTGTAAACGGGGCCTTAATATCCTAATGATTATTGACAATCTATAATTTTGACCCATACAATGTATTGTTGGCTATTGCCACAAATATACCCGAGCGACTTGTGACTGGTTTTGTGATCCAGGGTCACATATTGTGTTTTGAGGTACAAATTTATTTATTTTTTTGCAAATTAAAGAAAAGTGCATTAAATGTTTTAACACGTGAAATGTAAAAACTCACTGAACCGCCCTCATTTAGAGTTGATACGTATACATTATTTTGCTTTGTTATCACTTCTAACTTTTTTAATCAAAGTTAACATTTTAAATTATCTACAAAAAATGTTTAATGCCTTTGTATCAAGACAGTCAACAAGACATCAACAGTTTTCTTTTATTGGTCGTGTTCCATACAAGGTCCTGAGTTATGACACTTGGGTACAGTGACCCCAATCATATGATCCTGTCCTGACTCGTGAAAAGCGTCTGAACCGGACACCCACATTCCTCTATCTGGTTTCTGCTGTCAAAGCTACATTTATTTCTGACCATGCCAACTGCAAACATGGACCATATGGAGTTTGAACAAACAGCTGCAAGCTTAGATCAGCACCAACTAATTCCCAGGCATAATTTAGTTAACTGCAGTCCTGAGCTTTGTATATTTGTATATTAAATCATTTATTTCAAATAAATTATTAATACCAACACATGTTATGACAAATTAGGTCTGAGTCCTTTATAAATTCACTTTCTTGATAACCAACCTAAAGGTAACGTATAGTTTAATTTAATAGTAGCTTCTTTTTTGTGTATTGAATTAATCAGAAACATATGTTGCTGAATTGCTTAAAGGAGAAGTTCACTTTCAAAAAAACTTTTGCTGATAATTTACTCACCCCCATGTCATCCAAGATGTCCATGTCTTTCTTTCTTCAGTCGCAAAGAAATTAAGGTTTTTGATGAAAACATTCCAGGATTTCCCCCCATGTAATGGATTCTATTGGGACCCAAACGGTAGAAGGTCCAAATGACAGTTTAAGTGCAGCTTCAAAGGGCTTTAAACGATACCAGACGATGAATAAGGGTCTTATCTAGCGAAACGATCGGTCATTTCCAAAATAAATAAAAAAGTTTAAGTTTTATAAGCACAAACGCTCGCCTTGCTCTGTTCTGTGATGCGCGTTCGTGACGTCACGTAATACGCAATTACGTTGAAAAGGTCACGCTTGACGTGTTTACAAATGTGCAGGAGGAGGACCATATACACATTTTCAAATGTATTTGTGTCAGTTTATCGTTTAAAATGCCCATTTCGTGTGCGTATCCTGGGTGTTTTAATATTAAAAAGCCAAAAAGAACATTTTCTTCAGGACAGAAATTTTTCAAGCGTGACCTTTTCAACGTAATTGCGTATTACGTGACGTCACGAACGCGCATCACAGAACAGAGCAAGGCGAACATTTGTGCTTATAAAACTTAAACTTTTTTATTTATTTTGGAAATGACCGATCGTTTCGCTAGATAAGACCCTTATTCATCATCTGGTATCGTTTAAAGCCCTTTGAAGCTGCACTTAAACTGTCATTTGGACCTTCTACCATTTGGGTCCCAATAGAATCCATTACATGGGGGGAAATCCTGGAATGTTTTCATCAAAAACCTTAATTTCTTTGCGACTGAAGAAAGAAAGACATGGACATCTTGGATGACATGGGGGTGAGTAAATTATCAGCAAAAGTTTTTTTGAAAGTGAACTTCTCCTTTAAGAGTAAACCTCTCTAGTGGAGGACTTTAAAGATCACTCTTCTTTTCATAGTTTCTATACTCCTGCAGTGTAAATGGGACTCATGGGTCATTTGATTTTTTTATATAACAAGGGTGAATGAATTCCTAACACATGTCAGTCTATATTTTAGACTATTCTATATTTTGAATGCAATTTTTATTTTTTCACTTTAACATGAAAATGTTAAAGAAATGTTAATGGTAGACTCCAAGGGGAAACAAAAACCAGTCATCCTGTTGACTGATACATTTAGACCACACTTTAGTATAATAATAAACTAGATTCTTTAAAGTAATGGGTCTGTTATGAGTGCTTTTTCTTCACTCTTGTCCAAATTAACTATTTAAATATTACTTAAATTAATTTTATATTTGTAATATCTAAATTTGTAATATCTAAATAGTCTAAATTTCAAGCACTCAGGTATACACCTTTAGATCAAAGGGTCAGATTATTAGGAACATGCAGTGTATCAGAACTTTTGGCTGGAACTGTAAAAGAGAATCAAATATAACCATTTTTTATTTAGAAATCTTAGCGTGCTCCCTCGTGTGGTCAAGTAGTGTAACTGGATGGCGAAAGCCAAGGAGTAGTCTTCTGCCAAGGGGCGTAATGGGAGCTTCTCGATCCAAATGCCAGGAGGTTGTTTGTCGCATTGGAAACATTACTACAGTGAATTGTAATACTTTAAATCCTATAATAAGAATATAACCCCCCCCCCCCCACTCTCCTTGGTTCCCAGCTGCACGTCATTTCCAATCACACACATCTGCACGTCATCATCACCCTCATCACTGCCACTACAAAGCCACACTCCTCACCACAGTTCATTGTCCAACCTTGTTTGTTGTATGTGGACAATCTCCAGCGTCTTCCTTCCCTCTGTGTCTCCACCAAGATCACCCTTTAGATTCCACTACCCTGCTCACCTCATCCCTGCACCTTTGTATTTGAATAAATCACTGTTCATTATCAATTCTTCCTCTCCTGTGTCTCCATACCGTAACAATGTGTCTACCAAAGCGTAAAAAAAAAAAAAAAAAAAGTTTTTAATGGGAGCGCCACATTTTTAAAACTGCAGCAGCTTGACGAGGTGCTGAGCGTCTATTTCACACTGAGTGCTAAGCGCTTTGGACACATGGCCTTAATAATAATTGAATTAGAGAGCTTTACAATTGCGTTCTTACTCGTAGGAATTAAATTAGAGCTCTCTAAATCAGATCCTACAAGCAACAATTGAATTGGAGAGCTCTTTAATTCGATTCTTACTTGTAAGAATTCCAGATACGGAGCTCTACAATTAAATCTGCAACTGGTCAACATGTCAGGTAAGTTTAGCAGAAAAAAAAAAAAATCTAATTTGGTGTTTATTATGCACTGTAACATGATTGCAGAAGTTGAGCTACATAGGCTAATTATTAGGCAAGTTGTCACTCAGTTTTTTATTTTCCCAAAAACTAGGCCTATATTGGGATCACACATGTGTGTATAAGAGAGAGAGAGAGAGAAATAAATAAATAGTATTATTATATTATAAAGTAACCCTCCTCTAAAGGCCAGTGGATTCTAATATGGTAAATGGCACAATTGCAAGTTACTGTTAAACACACAAATCGATTACTATTTCACATGAACTGTAATTAAATGTAACCATATGTTTCACTTCAACACAATTGTTACAGCAAGAACATCAATAAAGTGTGGTGCACAATCAGTGTATCAAATCAAATAGCTTAACACAACAATGTTACAAAGTGGTTTCCCCAAATTCATCTGAAAATGTACATTTTAATGACTTATGCAGTCTCAAATTTATTCAACCCCTTCATGACAAGCACCTTTAGTACTTAGTAGAACACCTTTTTGCTTTTATGACCTGCTGCAAACATGATGTATAACCAGGCACCACCTTCTGGCAGCGTTTCTGAGGAATCTGAGCCCATTCCTCATGAGCAATAGCCTCCAGTTCAGTAATATTCTTGGGTTTGCGTGCTGCAAACGCCTTCTTCGAATCCCACCAGAGATTTTCTATGGGGTTCAAGTCATGTTACTGATGGCCACTGTAGAATCTTCCAGGACCACCTATGCAACAAAATATGCTTCCTATGGTGTCTCTAGAAACATTTAGCGCCTTTTATATCTTTTTGTATCCTGTTCCTTGTTTGTGAAGGGCGATGATATCTTCTCTTAACTTTTTGGACCATTCTTTTGACTTAGCCATATTTCTAACATGCAGTCAAATATGACACTCAATAAACCTAGCCAGTTCAGATATTTCATGTGTTCTAGCTCAACCAAATCTTGTGCAACTAATGAAGCCCTGTCTGATTTGTGCTGTTGTGAGGGATTCTAAAAACACCCTTATAGCGCCATTCGCTGGACATTTTACTATGAAACTGTCACGAAACGTGAACGATGCAACATATTTTGCGTTTTGGAAAAAATTTGCCATAAATACGTTTTTTCTAATGAGCCTGGGTTGGAAGTGAAATTATTAATTTTCTATAACAACTTCTAAGTTACCATGGGGTCTTCATTTACCTGCCCTATACTTGATGTAAAATGTGAAAGTAGAGAGAGCAGCAGGCAAACGGTTGCTTACTGCATCCAACTTGGCAGTCGTGAGCTGGTAAGTTAATGGATTGTTATCAGTTATCTACCATATAGATAATCATGGAATTCCCTGATGATGGCCCATTTAAGAGCCATAAATTCGAGCTTGTGGGCAGGGTATTTAGATTACCTTTGAGTCAGCCCTCGGCTCGCATAAGCAACTTACTAACTTGTTGAGGATCTCTTTGAATGCTGTCTGACACACATGGCTCCAGCGTTCTGCAAAAGGCTCTTTTGTGTTTAAATACTTGTTGTCTTTAGCTGTTACCATTCCCCCTTTCTGCTGAGGAGGATATCCAGCTATGAGGTTAGTCAGGGGCTTGACGACTTTTGAGTAATATTTTTTTGAAGCGTCTATAATATCCTGAGAATCCCAGGAATGATCTAAGTTCCTTTAAATTCTGGGGTCTCGGCCAGGTTGTAATTGCTCAAATTTTCTCAGGATCTGTCCTTACGCCTTCTCTAGAGACAGGTAGCGGACAGATGTCTGAAAAAAAAAAAAAAAAATTCACTTGTTGGGAGACAACTTCAGTCCGTAATCTCTGAGACGGTTAAGCACATGCATAAGCCTCATGGCATAAGCAAACGCTCCACTCAAGAAACTCTTCAGTTTTTACTAATTTAAACCTCAGCATTTTCGTTGGCATCTGACAGCATTTGTTTATTAACTGTTTCGTGACTTCAATCACTTTTGAAATGTCAAAAGGAAGGGGCAAACAGCGCTGTTAGCTGATTGGTGCATATGTTGGAGGCGCCTTCGCCATTGGATGTGCAGTTGCTGCAGCACAGCCAATGAGTGAGCCAGTCTCTCACTGTGCTAGCTGTGGAGCTGCAATGCGCTTTACATTTTAAGCTTCAGTAAATCTGAGGAAATGAGTTTCCCCACTGCGTATAGCTACGCAATACTCGTTCCCTATCTCAGGGAACCGAGGTTACGATAGTAACCGAGTAGTTCTTCTCCGCTTTAGTCTGTGTTGTTGACTGTCAGTCATCAGTGCCTGAACCCTAGGATGTATGGTGGGGGTAGGGGTGTCTGTGAGCTGTTATTTGTAGTGTGGAGGTGCTAGGCAGTGGTGTGAGGGTAGCCGATCTTTCGTCTGCCAGTAAGGGTGTTGCAGGTCTCTGTATGGCAGGAAGGGGACTGAAAGGTGTAGTGAGTTCAGACAACTCTGGCTCCACTTCCTCCTCAGCCACAGTCATGTCCAGAGGTTCCAGCTCACTCTGCAAAGTGTGTCTGGAACTGCAATTAAATGAATCAATATATGATATCAATATATATGGCACCAATACATCAGTATTGTTGTACATTACACACAAGTAATATTATACTCATGCTCAGTGAAACAATATGTTGTACTAATTGTCTATAAAGCTCAGTGAAACAATATTTTGTACTAATTGTCTATAAAAGAAAATAAGAAACTAAATAGCAAGGAAAACATGAGGTCAACAACAATGTCATACTAACTTTCTAGGCTGCATGAACGGCAACAGAAATTACATTACTCTGTCGTACTTACATTACCTGACTGTGCCACCTGCAGAACCACTGGGCAAATACATTTTTTTGCTTCTTGTTTCTGACAAAACTTCTCTCAACAACTTCCATCTTCGCTTGCATTCACTCACTGTAAAATAAATTATAAATATGTATATACATATGTGAATTTATACATATGTTATACAGAAAAAAAACGTATGTTATATTTATTTATGTTTTCCACAGATTTCTGGGAACTGGAGAGAGCTTCACCAGCCTGGCCTTCCAGTACCGTCTAGGGATAAGCACCGTTGCTGAGTCTGTCCACATGACCTGTAGAGCAATTGAGCAGCAGACATTTTCACCTGGCTATACCCAGAGCCGGATTAAATAAATGGACTACACTAGGCAGCCCCCCCCCCCCCACACACACACACACACACACAGCCCACCCCCCCACCCCCTATCGATGTTATTTATGAATTGAAATCTGAAACTTACCAAAGTTACTAATAAAAGTTAATTCACATTTTACATAGCCTAGTCTTTGGTTACAAATTGGTTGTTTGTATGCCAAATTAAGTAATGTGTTGTATATTTTGACAGGGATGGTTTAGTGCAAAGTACTCACGCATCCTGTCATCAATTTGGTCCCACTTTGCAGGATCAGATGGGTAGCTTGTTAATACCCTTTCTGGGTCTAGAGGCTCCTGCTGCAAAATGATATTGGGCTCACTTCTGGCTGGCTGCTGTTTTTCCATGATCAGCTCGTCCTTCTGTGACGGCGCTGATGTTGACGTTGACGGCGCGGGCACTGCCGCATTTCCCGCCGCGACTTCGGCCGCATTTCCCGCTTCGGGCCGTGTCTCTGGGCCTGGCTCGGACTCTGCTGACTCGAGCAGGTTCACAGCTGTCGGACGGCTGCCCGACAGAAACTTCTGTAAAGCCCCCCGCTGTCTCTTCTTTTGTTCCTCTTCATTTTTTCTCTTTTTACGCTTTGCCGCACCCGAAAGCATCTTCTTAAATGTTAGCCTAGTCAAAAACACACCTGCCTTCTAGCTTAGTTGTCCCGCTCTGACCGCCGCTGACGTGACGTGACGTCCCCTCGTACTTAACTGGCTGGCGCCTCTATACAGTCATGGGCTGGCGTTAATGTGACGTAATGTAACTTAACAGTCTATGGTTAAGATAAACATCTTCACTATTTTTAGTTAATTAATAAATATTGAAATAAATTGTAGATGGGACATTTGTAAAAAAAAAAAAATGTAATTTTTTTTTTTTTTTTTTTCTGTCTGGGCCCCATCCCGCCAATCGGGCCCTAGGCACGTGCCTAGTTTGCCTTTGCGTTAATCCGGCTCTGGCTATACCCCATGTTTAGATCTGTAGTGGTATTTATGCAAATTAGCACATACATAATTAGATTATGCTCCATTTGCCCATGTTAACAAACAATTTAAAAACTTGTAATACATTTTTTGTTTGTCTTGATGCAAGTAATCAAGTCAGTAATTTTCATGGTGATATCTAAAGGCTAAATGTTTTACCCTATTCACATGAGAAAAAGAATGAATAGGCATATGAATAGGCTATATTTGGGTCTTTTTCGAAACTTCCCCTAATGGGATTCTTCTGGACTTTTTTTTCCTTACTCAGGACATATTGAGGATACAAAATCAGTTGAGTTTTCTTCTGTTGCAATTTCTTCTAGGTTGACCCCCATTTTGGCTTAAAATGACTGGACTATACAAACTGTCACGGGCAAGGATGGTGGTGGAATGTGGCTTTGGTATTCTGTCATACCAAAGTAGGAGGGTACTCCATACAAGGATGAATGTGAAGCCAAAGAATGCAGACTCTATAGTCATTTCAGCTCGAGTCCGACGGGCCCCGACTTATTTACGCCCATAGGGCCGGGCTTTGGGCCAATTTTCACGTCATAGTTCACTGGGGTGGAACATAGGGTAGGCTGTGTAATGGAAGAAAAAAACGGGCTCCAGTCAGACTCAGGCTGAGAATCCTGATGAGCTGTCGGACACGGGTCGGGTTAGGGCCTGAGCGTCTCTGGCCAGGGCCGGGCTAGGGCCTAAATTTGAGGCCCGTGCATGGCTTTAAAAAGTACTACTACCTGTTAGGGGTGGGAATCTCTAGGCACCTCACGATTCGATTATGATTCAGAGGCCGACGATTATCGATGCATCTTTTTTGTGTGTGACTACTTGGTACTTTTAAAGCAAAGTATTTATAATGACCCATAAAGAATTTACTTCCAATATATTTTATTAATAAAATAAATGGAAGTGATTTGGCAAGTCAACTGTAAGGTTACATTTGCCAGCATATGTCCCAAAATTGCAAAAAACCAACAGGAAAATGAATGTGTGCCTGTTCTAGCAGCATACTTGTAGTCAATGAATACAAACTTCAGCATATTCTGAATCTCTAACTTTTTGTGACTGCCATTGCACTGATACACACTGTGCCTGTGGAGGGAAGTACAGTAAACCTACGTATAACGTACATATAACATATCTGCAGTGTTGTGTGTAACGCGTTACAAAGTTTCCCAGCGACAGATTTGACAGCCACACTGTCTTCTCAGCTGCGCGCTTGCAATAGTCACAAGCTCCACATGGTACGTGACAGAGGCTGGTAGCAGAGCAATCAATTCTGTGAATTACACTGCGCAAACCAAAAGTAATACTACCCACCGGATGAAGAAGGGTTGGCATTTAAAACACCAAATATTAAGGATTGGCATATCAAGCCAAATATTTTTCGATGATTGTTTGAAAATCATACCTCTGCCCCCACATGCTCACCAGTAAGACGGCGTTCGCTCAAATCCCGCTCCGACATTACGTTTCTCTGTACTGTAGGCTAATAGGCCTATACGTGTTAGCCTAGTCATTAAAGAAAACGATTTAGTTAAATCTTTAGTTTAGTTTAAATAAAATATTTTTTTAATTACATCTATGTTGATTATATGAAAAGTGAAAAGCATGAGTAAGATCATAAGATCTGCGAATCTCGCAATCGGGAGATAAATGGAGTGGGCAGACATGATTTTGACCACTCCATTAAGTTTGTTTTTGTAGAAAGCCTTTCTTTAAAGTGAATTTCCTTTTGTATTAATTGTATCTTAATTTTAATCAATGTTTCATCAACCAATTGCCTGGATTTAATAAATAAGAAATATAGCAGGCAATATAATCTGGACTTTTCAGGAGCTCTGCGCCGGTGCGTTCCGTTAATATTACGTTATTAGAAAAACTTTTTCTTTTTTTTTTAAATCGATTTTTGACATTTGTGAATTGATTCACAATCGTCGTGTTTCTTGGAGTTAGTGGAGTTGTTCAGCAAGTATGACAGTGTTATTAATTTACACTTTGATGCCGTAAAAGAGAAGCAGGGAACCCAAAAAAGACCTCTTGTCTTGTCTTGGCTCCTCTCGAACAGAACCCAGAATGACTTAAAGGGTTACTTCAGGATTTAGCATTAAGCTTTGTATTAGTAGAAAACCTGTAGTATTTTAGAATTACCATGCTTTCCACCCTCATGTCCCCCTGAGACAAGAGATTATGTATTTTTTATCTGGAAAAAATCCTCCGATGACGCAAAAATCGTCATTTTGCGTCATCGGAGGATTTTCTGGCCAGAGGCTAAAGACTACAGCCAGTAGATGGCGTTGTTCCGCATGTTTTCAGCCCGCCCATACAGGGTGGGATCTCACTCAGTCAGAATGTACACAGTGTCAGCCGTCTTTCTTTGGAAGCTAAGCTAGCAGGCTCTTGTTCTGTGGAGAAAGCTGAATAGTAGGAGAAAGCTGAGTAAGTAACCATCCTCCTTTTCCCGGACTTGTCCGGCGGGCGAGATCGTTCAAAATGTCCGGGATTCAGCTTTTGCTTTCTGCGGTCGCTATTCCTTGTTTACATGCACACCTTTTGTTTCAATCTAACTGAATTCATTCCGATTGGTGAATTTGAATGTAGTGTTTACATGAACGCTAAACAAGTGATCGGTTGATGTGCGTTTTACCATTGCTAAGAAAAATTCCCACTCCTCCGTGAGAGATGCGATGGTGTGTCTCAGTAATCATGCCACCGGCCTTACGCTGTTCTCCCGCGGCCGTCAGCCTCGTCCTGCTCGCCACAGTAAACATGATGAATGAATGGCGACTGTAGAACGCAAAAGCAAAATCCCGGACATTTTGGGCTATCTCTAAATCCCTCGCAAACTCATCACGTAGGCTAGCTTTGTTGTTTTAAACTGCGCACTCTTACCGGTAGGCGTGGCCTCCTAAGACAGCGAAGCAAGTGCATTCGGGGAGTTGTTGTCTTTCATCCACATAAGCCAAAAATACATTTTCTGGCTTTTCTCAGTCTAGAAAGCTCCAAATTCAAAAATTTCTTCACATTTCTTCTACTTAAATGACCTATTTTAAATACACATTCATCTTCCCAGAGGTGAAGTATCCCTTTAATCAAAGCTTAAGCCATATCAGTAAAACGTGTCATCAAAGAAGAAATTCAAGAGAGCAAAATCTTTTCGGTTTCCTGGATGAAACGCCAGATGTGTCCCACACTGAACAGGTTTCTTTTGTTGTGAGATATGTACACAACATGAAAATGAAGGAGTGATTCATTCAGGTGAGCAATGTGCATTCAACAAGCGGATATGCTCTTGAAAATCTTGTGATGGCTCTACTGGAAGAAAATGACCTTAAAATAGAACGTGTCCAAAACAACTGTGGGAATTCTCAAGCCTCTCCACATCTAGTGGTTACACCATGGTTCTAAAAAAATATATTTTAAAAGCCTAGTCTCTATTTTAACCTGAAATACTATTGAAAAATAATGAAAAAATAATTGCTGGAATGTAATTTTTGATGGCGTTAACATTTTGATGGCGATTTGTAATCCAGCAAGTTCAAAACGACAATTATCATTGACAATTGGTGTGTTGATTGACAACCCACACATACACCTCAAAACATTAGATTTTTCAGCGCTGAGGAGCCATGCTGATGCACAACCCACATAAAGAAGATAACTCTGCAAATAACTGCAATTTCAGGGTTCAGACAGAGATGGAGACAAAGAGGTAAAACTTTCAGACTGTAGCTTTAATTGGCAATTAATTATTCTTTACAGTGTAGTTCTTGTCCTTAAAAATAATTATACATCAGCAAATATGTGCAAACCAAATAAAATGACAATATTTAGTTTAAAAACACTTAACACTAATGTATTATACACAAATATAGCATACAGGTGAAACTCGAAAAATTTGAATATGGTGCAAATGTTTATTTATTTCAGTAATTCAACTTAAAAGGTGAAACTAATATATTATATAGACTCGTTACATGCAAAGTGAGATATTTCAAGCCTTTATTTGTTATAATTTTGATGATTATGGCTTACAGCTTATGAAAACCCCAAATTCAAAATTAGAATATTTTCAAAAAAAACAAAAAGGTTTTCATAGCTGTAAGCCATAATCATCTAAATTATAACAAATAAAGGCTTGAAATATCTCACTATATGTCTCTATCAAACTTTGTAATTCTCTTGTCACCCCCTGAGACATGTCTTTCTGCACCCCTATCCACCTTGGGTGTACATAGGACCCTGACATAAAAACATACAGTTTCTGTTACAGAGAAAAGAAACAGCTGGCTTCAGGAAGGCATTTCACACTGTCAACCAATACCAAATTTAAGCAGTGTGCATTACAGTGTATATAGAAGGCTACTGGGGCCTCTGAATTAATGCGTGCCTGCACACCTGTGTTTTTACCGCTCATGACAGAGGCCCCATCATATGCTTGCCCAACTAAATTGTTTCTGTAGTTAAGGCCATACTTCTGCATTATCCGTTTGATTTTCTGAGAAAGTGCTGCAGTGTCCAGGCATTCCGGCGCTGCAAATGAAAGAAAACTTTATAATATAGAGCCATTATAATAATATCTTATTACAAAGGACATCTGTTCCTTCTTACTGATGTCTTTGGTCTCATCAACCATAATGCTGAAGGCCTCACTTTGAGTAACTTTGCTAATTATTGAAGTTCGCACCATTTCAGCCAGGCAATCAATCATTTCATTTTGTGTTCTGTGGTCAAGGTATGTTGCATTTCTTTGACTAGTCATTTGCTTATGTGGCGAGATGGTAAGGGCAAGGAGAGAAATAATAGCTAAGATAAGCAGCCAGGATGTTCACATTAATGAAACTCTAATAAGGTTTTCAATGTAGCCAACTACGCCACCTTTCACCCAAGGATATGTAAAACTCAGACAACACAGGTTCGTTCTTCCCAAAGAGGACTGAGACTGTTCTGACAATTAAAAGCAATTTATTACATACAATCTTTTCCCATTGAGAAACACATTCACTAATAAATACCTTCCAGACATTTACCTCTTAATTACCCACAGATGTTAATACAAAAAGGTATTTTAAATAAACAAAGAAAAAAATAGATAAAAAAATAGATAAACGAGGCATGTCAAACACTCCGGAGATGACCCTGTAGGATGTACCACACGCCAGCCAGAAAATAAATATCAGGGTCTCTATTGTGGAACCCCATCCGTGTTGCCGGTCACCTCTCAACAGGTCCAGCAGCACTCTCAGGGCCTCCCTGCTCAGCCGAAAATCAGGTCGTGTGTCCAAGTCATTAAAAAACCTGTCCAGCACTGGGACATTCAGGTTTATCCTGCAGCAGCCCCTCCCAGCAGTGTTTTTCTTGGCTTGTGCTAAGGTGAGTGGTGCTGGCGATGAACGTCTCTGGTTACTTACGTAACCTATGTTCTCT
The DNA here is from genome assembly GCA_021464565.1 of Rutilus rutilus. Taxonomy (NCBI): domain Eukaryota; kingdom Metazoa; phylum Chordata; class Actinopteri; order Cypriniformes; family Leuciscidae; genus Rutilus; species Rutilus rutilus. Next base: position 11,741,835 of record JAJAQA010000005.1, on the reverse strand, counting down.
GAAAAGGTTCACTCAACGCTGCGGATAGCGCAGTGGGATATTCTCTGAATGTGCCGATTGTCTGAAGCCCTATAGAATCACGCCAATTCATTGGCTGATGGTGCCCGCGCAATCTGGCTCCGCCCCGACGCTCTTACGTCGCATCATTACATATTCGCGCACGCCATCTGCTCCTCAGATTTCTCTGCCGAAAAGAAAACTGTCAGCAGCGCGAGGAGCTTGGCTGCTAACGCAGCGTCTCGTTCCCTATTCAGAGAACATAGGTTACGTAAGTAACCAGAGACGTTCTCTTTCATAGGTTCACTCAACGCTGCGGATAGCGCATTGGGAACGGACTACCAAACTCGCCAAGCTAGAGCGCTTTCCAAGACTGGTACATAAATGAGACAACGACCAAGATGAGTTCAAATAGAAAGAACCTGGGAACCCGGGGTCATGTCAAGATCCAAATTATAGAACCTTACAAAAGTGTGCGGAGAGGACCAGCCTGCCGCAACACAAATGTCCTCCAAAAGTGCTCCTCTAAAAAGAGCTTGAGAAGATGCCACACTTCTGGTGGAATGTGCTCTAATGCTAAGAGGTGAAGGCAAGCCACGCACCTCGTAAGCCAACGAGATAGCTTCTGTGACCCAGTGAGAAATCCTCTGCTTTGATGCAGCAAGCCCACAGCGGCCAGCACCGAAGCAAACCAGAAGCTGGTTAGATTTCCTCCAACCGCCTGAGCGGTCTACATATATCTTAAGAGAACGAACTGGGCAGAGCAAGTTAAGCTTCCTATCTTCCTCAGAAGAAAATGGAGGAGGGTGGAAAGCCTTAAGGTTAACCACCTGCGAGCGTAAAGTTGTGGAAAGAACTTTGGGGACATACCCTGGTCTCGGCCTCAAGGAAACCTTGACCAAGCCAGGAGCAAAGTCCAAGCAAGACTCGCTAACAGAAAGAGGTTGTAAGTCTCCTACCCGCTTTAATGAGGACAAAGCCAACAAAAGAGAAACCTTGAGAGTCAGAATCCGCTCCGGAGCTGACTCCAAGGGCTCAAAGGGGGCCTTCGTCAAACCCTCTAGGACAACAGAAAGGTCCCATGAGGGAACTCTAGGGGAGCGAGCCGGTTTCAGGCGCTTAACCCTTCAAAGTCGACTGACGACTAGAGCGTCAAAGTGCGCATGCCTGACATATCTATTAATAGCTTCGGAATGGAATAAGGTATTAACTTACTTATTTTCTATGAAAAAGCTGACATTCGTCTGCGTAATAATGAGTAAACTGTGTTGACTTCCGCGAATGATAAGCCTTCCGATCTTCTACAAGCATTTAATAAAAAAAATTAAGCCTTCCGTATTTGAGTGCAAATCTATAGCATTTTACCGCAAAACAGAGGACTGGTACTTTACCCTATCAAATGATATATAATGCTGTTGGTGTGTGAACCAATCACAGACCCATATAAAACAAACAAGGACATTATCAGGTGTCCTAGGAACGTAAAAAAGGGAGGGGTTTGTAATAAATCTCGCGCGTCTTCTTCTCAGACACAATCTTTTTATATACGGTTTTTGGACACGATACATTTGGATTACTGTGGAGATAAACGTTTTTGTACTGGTTAGATTTTACAGAAAATCAACATGGCCAAACGAAGATTCACAGCCGACTCGTGCCGAGCAAGCTGCTGCAATGATTTTTTTTGAGAGCGATGAGAGTGATAACGGATCTGATCCAGACCGATATGATTCAGATGAAGAGGATAAAATTCTGGACGGAATCGATCCATTTGAGGAGTAAGTATGAAGGCAATATTGCTGATAATATATTGTCTAATATGTATTGTGTCATTTTTTTTATTAAAATTATTTTATTGTCAGAAATAACGGTGCAGTAATCAAATAATGTGCGCTATTACTATTAGTAAGTAGATTTAAAAATTCATGGGCCTTTGTCTGCTACATAAACGGTAGTACATTAGCTTATTGCTAAAATGAGATTGCAGATTAGGCCGCATGTAGTACATCTTCATTTTTTGCATAGTAATAAGCTATATTTCGTTTACTTTGCTTGTCTATTTTATTGTAATGCTTTTAGGGAAATTTTATTGTAGCTTTTCAGAAATAATGGTGCAGTAAGCCTTATCTAAGGCCTGTGCTATTTGTCTACATAAAGCTGAAATGGAGAGGGGGTTTGGTTTAGACGTTGTATTTACTCATATTTTCTCATTTACATAATTTTTACTAAAGTAGTGTCATTTACATGATAGCCTACTAATATCATACTTTACATCATTGCTATGATAATAGAAATACTAATTTTGTAGTTAGAAGTTCTATGACTCTTTACTTGATGTAAAAAATACACACATGATGATGAATAGCTAATCTTTATTTACCACATTGTACTAAAGGCTGTACAACTTTTGATATGTGGGAATGTAAACTAATAAAAAAATCTGTGTGTTCTAGTCTAAATCAGGAAACCCCAGAGCAGCCGAGTAGCCTACATCTTCTGCTGAACCCAGGACCCAGACCGCTCGCCCTTTTCTACACAGCACCGCTTCTGGCCAATTACTTGATTGTAAATGTGTATCTTTCTTCTCTGTTATTATATTATGTGTTTGTTTTATATGTTTGACAATGCAGTGGCTGTATTCGTGAGCCCAAAACAAATGTCCCATTGGGACAATAAAGTATACCTAACCTAACCTAACCTAATATTCTGTTTTTCCCCAAAAAACGTATGGTGACTACAGTCACAGAAATGTAAATATTTATTTTGTTTCTTTATATTTTTTCACCCAATTTTTTACAGGTGTTCTAAACCCTTTGAGGAATCAATATTTGATGTAAAATCCCTTATTCATTATGGTTTACTATTTTTATATAATAAAAAAAAAAAAAATTTAACTTCCGTTTTTTGTATTTCTTGGTGATATATCACATCAGAACCCATACAAGTGTCTCAAGAAGTGTATTGTCAATGCATCCACCTTATAGCTGAGGGTCTATAGAATCCAGAAATATGACTCTCTTCACTCTGCTATGAAAATTGACCCTTCCAGAAGCCAAAATATTAACATAGTGCCTGGCGGACTTAAAACCCCTTAGACCTTGAAGGGTTAACCCCACGCATGAAGGCCGAAACTAACCTTAGTTTCCCCAGGGGATTCTCATCCGATTCCCTATGTGCCGCAATAGCTGCGACATAAACTCTGAGAGTGGTAGCAGCTGCTCCAGAAGCAAACTTCTCCTGTAGGAACTCCAGTACTGAACCAACAGGGCAGTTAACTGGGCTCCTATCATGTGCTAAGCACCATGTCTCAAAAACCTTCCATTTGGAAGAATATAGCCTCCTTGTAGAAGGGGCTCTAGCACTCGCAATGGTTTCCTGAAAGTCAGTTGGGAGATCAGAACTTAATGCTAACGGCCTCTGATCGGCCAAACATACAGCTTCCACATGTCTGGGCGAGAATGCCATATCCCGCCCTGCAGCTGGGACAGCAGGTCTTCCCTGACCGGGATCTTCCAGGGGGAAGATTCCAGCAGAGGAATTAGCTCCGAAAACCATGGCTGAGACGGCCAGAACGGAGCTACCAGGAGGAGGACCAGCCATACCGCAACGGAACCAGCCATAGAGCGACCTATAGCGCGTGCGGTATGTTTGGTGGCTCTTAAGGCTAAATCCGTAGCCTTACAAAGCTCCTTGACCGCTTCAAGGGTCACGCCGTCGCCCTCGTCCATTTCCTTCAGGACGTCCGCTTGGTAGGCCTGAAGAATGGCCATAGTGTGCAGGGTCATGCCTGCCTGCCCAGCCGCCATGTAGGACTTCCCTGAGAGAGGAAGTAGTCCTACATGCTTTAGAGGGGAGGAGGGGGCGCAACTTCCAGGACGGCGCAGACGACAGAGCAAGATGGTCAGCTAAAGTCTCCTCAATCGCCGGAATGGCGGAATAGCCCTGTTCCACAGAACCTACTAGGTTGGTGAAATCAGCAGGTACTGTGTAGTGGAAAAGCGTTTTTATACTCTGCACAGCGGTCTGTTATCAAGAAATAACAGACCGCATTCTACATTGGAATTCAACCAAGCCATGTAATAAAATAAGTTAGTAATAAAATAAGCATATATCACCACGGTGATATGCTTTAGTTATTTTGTTTATCCTATTTACCTACATTGCCCTGTCAATTAGATGCAAATGTGCACATTTTAACTAGTTGACGCCTAATTTGCATACAGAACGTCCCCAGTTAATGACTTACATCAAGAGTCTTTCCCCCTGAAATTTAGAAATCTAAATTGGTGAATTTAGAAGAAATCTACAGATGCAAACAGATGGAGGATACACTCTAAAAAATGTAGTAAATCTGAGTAACTGCATCTGGTACATTAATAAATAAAACTGAGAAGAAATAAGTTAACATTAAACATTAAAAATAACAATATTTATAAATTATTTATTTCCTCTAAACCTTTATAAAATAGTATTCCATACAACCACAAATACATACATGACATTGGCTTTTATTGAATTTTTACTCAATTATTTTGGTAAGTTTAATTCAAACAATCAAGTAAAATTTTCAGAGATTTTATTAAGTTAATAAAGTTAAATATATCTGTAATATTTACTAAGCCACAGAATATTTTTAAGAGTGTAGTAGGTTTAAAAGAAACTCCATCTAAATGTGGATTTTGAAGGTTTTATTTGATGATGATGATACAGTCCTCCCTCAAATGTGAAACTAAGTCCATGTCAGTCACCATCAGTTATTGTGTATGTGTGTGTGTGTACATGCATAGCAATAATAATATCAATGTATTTGATTAAAACATTAAGGCAATTCAGTATTCTGATGCTTGGTTGTGTGAAGCTAAAAAGTTATTTTGCTTGTGAAACAAAAAGTATTTAAAGAATTAATAAATATATACTTGAAACTAGTAGCATAGAAAATGTTTTCAAAACATGCACATTGTGGAATGGTTTCCTTTGCTGCTCTATAAACCTAGTGAATACTAAGGAGACCATGGTTTCTGTGTGAACTGATTATTTTGTAGACATCTTTTGAAAATGAAACAATTGCGTGAGTTTGAGGAAGATAAAATTAACTTTTTAAATGAATTTTTTAAAAAGGAAGTCAGAGTTGCATTAATATATATACTTTTTTGTTTAAAAAAAGAAAAAAAATACGTAATTATGAGAAGTGCCCTTTATTTCACTTGAGCCCCTGCCCCTCAAAATGTCTGTGCACGTCCCTGGTACAGGGGTCTGGTCTGAAATAGGGAAACAAACAAAAGAGAAATTGTTTAGAGTTGTGACAAAGTAATTGTTGGAAGATATAGTGATACTTAAACTACTTTTAGTAAGTATTAATGGCACATTGGGGAAATCTAAGTAGTTATATTTAAAACCTTACTTATGTACAAGTGTTATCTTGCATACTTGTATTTAATTTACTTAAGATATCAAGAGTAAAAGCACAGATATGTATTCTGTACGGTGACCGGGAGGGGACATGTTCGGTTCACTTATTTTTGTCGTGGCCACAACATACTGTATAAACTCGTGGGAACGTGATATTAAGTCGTGGGAACGTCATAATATCTCGTGGGAACGTCATATTAAGTCATGGGAACGTGATTATAAGTCATGGCCACGAGATCATTTTGTTGAGGTAACGACATCATTATGTCGTGGCCACGCGATGCAAAGTCGTAGCCTCGAGATCATATAGTGAGGGAACAATATATTTTTCTCGTGGCCACGACTTCATATTTTGAGAGAACGACATCTATTTGTCGTGGCCACGAGTTATGTTGAGGGAGCCACAGCGGCCAATACTGTAACTGTACCGCATAGACTGGGCTACAGCAGAGATGGAGATGACAAAAGAAATAACATTTTACTTTAAATTAGGAATGTCATATAAAGATATAGTGCGGTCTTTGGCATTAAGACATGGGTACGTTATAAGTGAAAGACACCTGAAGCGCATTCTTAAGTTGAATGGGCTTTTTTGTCGCACTTTTGCACTGGCATGAAGTTGGTTTGACGTTGGACGTTCAATATTCGCATATTTAGGGACCGTCTAAAAATTACATGCGACATTGGCATAAATGTTTCTAACTTTAATAGCATTTGAAGACAATGACTTAAAATCATAAAACCAACTGTATATTGTTCACCCAGGTCTCATGTATGATGCACACATTTTAGATTTTTGATATTTATGACAATAAACTGCTAAATCATATGCAAATATTGCTATGTATTTCACTACTGTCACATACCTGACACCTAGATGAACAATGTACAGTTGGTTTTGTGGCTGTAAGTCATTGTCTTCAAATGCTATTGAGCTTTAAATATGGTCATATTCTGTATATGATCCCATACAGTAGTGCAATACATAGCAATATTTTGCATATGATTTAACAGTTTATTGTCATAAATATCAAAAAGGTGTGCATCATACCTGACACCTAGATGAACAATGTACAGTTGTTTTTATGACTGTAAGTCATTGTCTTCAAATGCTATTGAGCTTTAAATATTGTCATATTCTGTATATGATCCCATACAGTAGTGAAATACATAGCAATATTTGCATATGATTTAGCAGTTTATTGTCATAAATATAAAAAATATTAAAGGTGTGCATCATACCTGAGACCTGGGTGAACAATGTACAGTTGGTTTTATGACTGTAAGTCATTGTCTATAAATGTTATTGAGCTTTAAATAGTCATATTTTGTATATGATCCCATACAGTAGTGAAATACATAGCATTATTTGCATATTATTTAGCAGTTTAATGTCATAAATATAAAAAAATACAGGTGTGCATCATACCTGACACCTAGATGAACAAAGTACAGTTTTTTTTATGACTGTAAGTCATTGTCTTCAAATGCTATTGAGCTTTAAATATTGTCATATTTTGTGTATGATCCCATACAGTAGTGAAATACATAGCAATATTTGCATATGATTTAGCAGTTTATTGTCATTAAATATCAAAAATCTAAAAGGTGTGCATCATACATGAGACCTGGGTGAACAATGTACAGTTGGTTTTATGATTTTAAGTCATTGTCTTAAAATGCTATTGAAGTTAGAAACGTTTATGCCAATGTCGCATGCAATTTTTAGACGGTCCCTAAATATGCGAATATCGAACGTCCAACGTCAAACCAACTTCATGCCAGTGCAAAACTGCGACAAAAAAGCCCATTCAATTTAAGAATGCGCTTCAGGTGTCTTTCACTTATAACGTACCCATGTCTTAATGCCAAAGACCGCACTAAATCTTTATATGACATTCCTAATTTAAAGTAAAATGTTATTTCTTCTGTCATCTCCATCTCTGCTGTAGCCCAGTCTATGCGGTACGGTTACAGTATTGGCCTCTGTGGCTCCCTCAACATAACTCGTTAGCCTGGGTGCCAGCCCGAACCCCGCCCACAATATTTTTTGGTCGGGAAGTTCGGTCTGGACTCGCTCCGTTGAGGATCTATTATGCCCGAACAAAAATTGTTCGGACCAATCAAATTGTCAGGGCGGGCTTTATACGATGATGGACAGATGAGCAACGGTAACGTAATCATCCACGTCATCAAGGAGCGCTTGGGTTGAATTCATGGCTGCCGCTGGAGAATTGAGTTGTGTAGATTCTGCTATCGCGTCTGTTATTGAAGATATTGACATCGCATTAATTTTAAAAGAGGAGCAGAGAACCGCGATCAAGGCATTTGTTGATGGGAAAGATGTTTTTGCCGTCCTTCCTACGGGATTCGGCAAAAGTTTAATCTATCAGCTGTCCCCGATGGTCGCGAAGAAGATGGGGCGCTTTGATAACCCTGTGGTCATTGTGGTTTCTCCTTTGGTCGCACTCATGGAGGATCAAGTGAAAGAAGCAACCGAAATGGGCATCACTGCGATGCAACTCGGCGTGCACAATGAGGTGGACATAACCAGCGGTCGTTGCCAGCTTCTTTTTGGAAGCCCGGAATCCTGGCTGCTGAACAAGAAGTTGTTTTTCAAGCCAACGTAATGGGTATCGTCGTGGATGAAGTTCATCTCACTTACAAATGGTAAGAGATCGTCTGACTTAGTAAATAACTCATAATGTAGTGATATGAATCAAATGTTGTAAACATATCTTGTATCTAGGTGTCGATGTATGTTTGCTAACTCAGACTTAGTATAATCATAACGTTAGTCTCATTGTACCGAAATAACCAACAGTTCTAATGTACTCTGTTATTTCTATCAGGGGTCAGGCTGCAAAAGGGCAGACGCCATTTCGCGAGAGTTTCGCCAAGTTGGGAGAACTTAGATCCCTAGTTAAAGCTGGTATGTATGTACAAAACAATATCCGTCCTGCATGTACAGTCTTTGATATTTTATAACTCAACACTTTAATTGAAATCAGTTGCATACAGGTACTGTGTGTATCGATGCATGTAAGTTTATTAGTGTGACCAGAAGTTCAAAACCATCTCTGAGTTGCCATCAAACAAGGGTGTAACTTTGAATGTACTCACCCACCATACCCATACTGGTAGTCACTGTACCCCTTATAAGTGAAATACTCTTTTTAGATGTCAGTATGGTGATTAAAAAGCAGTAGATGATACTACTCATTATTTCTTATTTAACTGTTACTTTTATGTAATTGGTTGCTTATTGTACTTTCATATATTACAGGTACACCTGTGCTGGCATTGACTGCTTCTGCTGATCATGAATCCAGAGCCAGGGTAATGAAACAGCTGCAGATGGACAATCCAACTACTTTGGCTCTGAGCCCTAACAGAAAAAACATCAGACTTGGTCTGATCAAAGTTCCTGCCAATACACTGGACTGCCTAGACTGGATTGTGAGGGATGTTAAAGAAAAAGGTCTCTCCATGTTGCCAGTTATTATTTACTGTAAAACGGTCAGGGAGGTTGGCAGAGTATTCTGCCATTTGAAGGGTGAACTGGGTGAAGATTCCTGGGTTGAGAGAGACCCTGCGAAAAAAACTGAAAACCTACTTATAGGCATGTTCCACAGCCAGACACTCCCTCACAATAAGAACAGAGTGCTGTCATCTCTGAGTGGACAGGGTTGCTGCAGAGTTGTCGTGGCAACAACAGCTCTAGGGATGGGCTTACATTTTCCAAACATATCACACATTGTGATGTATGGCTTACCGGACGATGTGGAAGCCATGGTTCAGCAAATCGGGAGGGCTGGGAGAGGTGGGTTGCAGGCACATGCGATTGTTTACGCTGTCAAACAGCATACAAAGCTTGACCCAGTAGTTAAGACAGTACTTGAGACTGGAATCACTAGTTGTCTGCGGAAAGCTTTGTACTGCCATTTCGAGGAACACACTACATCTGTCGATCCAGGACATCTGTGCTGCACCCACTGCCATTCTGCTTGTTCTTGTGAACCGGATGGTTGTGGGGAGCCAACCCCCAAATATGAACATTTTCCAGGGGAGGTTTCTTCAACTGACAAATACAGAATGGTCACAAATGAAGACAAACTTTTGATCAGGGACCTGTTACATAATTACCGGAGTAGTTTACTTCAGGGCCATACAAATCTTTACACAGTCGACACAGCCTGTACTGGTTTTGGAGATGAACTCATTGATGCGGTTTTAGAACACTGCACACAGATCTTTGACCTGAACTTCATTCTCCATAATCTCCCTATATTCAAACTAGAACATGCAAAAGAAATACTAAGAATTATGCATGAAGTTTTTGATGACATCGAGCAGAGTCACACTATTTTGTTTGATGACAGTGTTGTTCCGTTTGACGTTGACTACACTGGTTACTTTGATGAAGAGCACGAGGATGACAATGTACAATCATCACTGAGTAGCTTGGAATCAGGCTTGTCAGCGTTGGAGATCTCGGACTAGCTTCAAATTCAGGCTCAAACTTATAGCTTCAGGGTCTTATTGACTGTCTTGTTGTGCAAAAGTTTTCACCTCTCTTGTATTAAACAGTTTTAAATAAAATTGACATTGTTTATACTTTTCATCTGGTGGTGGTTGTTTTTGCATTTTAAAAGATTAATAACACATATGTTAATAAAAGACTTTTAATATCTCAACATAATATATACACTTTGATCAGATAATCAATAAGAAAACACACGAAAAAATGGTTTCAAGAATGTGGATATAAAAAAAATATAAATTTAAAACAAAATTATTTATATATACACTTTGATCAGATAACCAATAAGAAAACACACAAACAAATGGTTTCAAGGATGTGGATATAAAAAATATATAAATTTAAAACACAAAATTATTTACAATGTCCCATATGAAAAAAGAATTAAATATAATACAAATATAATGGCAATTACAAATATAATACCATCATTATAATTGTTTAAATAGGGACAGTTCTCCAGTCCATTACTTTGGACTTCATCCACTGCCATAATTCCCGGTATTTCAGCTTTACCAACAAGTTTTTTCTGAAATTCGGGAATGTGTGAAACTGTCTGCCTGGCTGATTTTGGAAAAGTTTAGCCTCCCTTACAACGTTTAACAGGGTTAAAACGTCCTCCTGTTCTCGGGCAACATGGTGAATGCCAGTCGGCCTTGACAGCCCCAGCTCTGTGTCTGTTTTGTCCATCAGCTCCTTGAGGATGCCAATGGACTTACTAATTCTGGCTGCCGACATTTCTGACAGGTTTGGCCCCAAGCCTCTCATAAATGATTTCAAAAAATTGTTCAGGTGTTCCAGATGGAGGTCAAGTGGAATATTTTTCCCCTTCCCCCCCTCTACCATTCCAAAACCTGTTCCATATCACACTGTGTGCCATGCGCGGGGACAGTGTGACGTTTACCTGCAGTGTTAGTAGGAAGGTGCTATAGGAATAATGGCTGTGTCCATACGCTTTATAGAAAAGAAGGGCAACTTTATAAAGTCTCATTAGCCTTTCACCATCCCCTTCTCTTACTGCATCCTGCATGTTTAGCAGGAAGAAGCCAAAGCCAAGTCTGGCTTCAGTGTGTTCTTTTTTGTGATCTTGGATTGTTGGACTCACATGTTCTGGAGAAGAGTCAGATGGAGCCACAAGATTGTGTTTCTTTTTCTCATGTGTTTCCCTTGCCTTGACGTATGTATACACATTGCCACACCCATCCGCACGACACGGAAACTTCCGCCTCTGCCCTCGCTCTGTCGAAGCTTGACTTTGACTTGCAGCTTCTGTGACGTCTGTCAGCATGACAAAGGTGTCCACAACCTCTCCAACCTTGTCATGCAGCCAGCTCCTCTTCAGTTGTGGCAATCCATCATTGATATGCGCTGGGACAAACCCATCTGGAATTTCTGTTTGCACATGGAATAAAATGTTTAACTTCTAACCACCATTAGTGTAAATGCAGAGATTGAAAATTAATATTGTGTGTTAGCTTTTATCAAAGTGAATTACAATTTTAGCAGTTAACAATAACAGTAGTAACATATAGATACATGTATTTATGAGATAAATGATAATTCTCAAATATGAATGTGATGCCAAGTGTCAATTTACCTGTGACATCCTGCAAACCAAATTGCTCCATTGCAGCAGCTAGGAACAGTGCAGTTGTGTCCTTACGCACAAAATCCTTATAGGCATTGTAATCTGCATGGGGACCTTGTTTTGCATTGCTGCACCTATGTAACAGAAACATATATAGTTTAGTGAATGGCTGACATAGGTTTCTCAGTGTTATTATGTCCATCTTTCACAGACATTTACATTTATTCATTTAGCAGACGCTTTTATTCAAAGTCAATTACATGTTTCAATTATATTACAAGGGAATTGAATAAGGGCATTGAACCAACTTTTTTTTTTGCACGACGACCAGGTTCTTAACCTCTATGCTACCACTGCCTCACTCTCTCTCACACACACACACACACACACACACACACATGCATGCACACGTTAATGTGTTAAAAACAGTCTTTTACACAGGGCAGTAAGAGTATTGTGTGTCCAGTGTACACTTTAGCACTGCTGAAACTAACCCACAACCATCTTGACAAAGCCTGAACTGCCCACACACAGTTAGTGAAAATATGTTTTAAGTTTAAAATATACCATACCACTGCATTACTTGAAATAATGCACCCAGAGAATAGTAGGGCTGCTTTCATGATAGCAGGACTGTGTTCCCCATCCCATAACAACCCAATTCATGAAATATCCAGACATGTGAACTGGATTTCTGTGAAACAACTGTGGAAAGCATGGTTAACAAAAAATACTTCTGTCATAGTATCATTGTAGTTAACAACAGTAATTTTTTTTTAGACTGTAAAGACAAGCATTTTGTAATGATGAAGTGGACTGTAAACACAATAATAATAATTGCACATTATGTATTCATGGTATTGCAGATACAAGATGTTGTACCTCAACTTCGTCATGTTGGCAAGAAGTGTGCCATGTTTTTTTGAGGATGCACCATCATAGAAAATCCGATGATAGATCTTAAAATAGAAGACTTGTGATCAACAGAGGATAAACATAACTTGTCAAACAAGCACTTTAAGTAATATATATATATATATATATATATATATATGAAGAGTTCAGATGCAAAAGTCTCTAAGTGCCATCTGAAATTTTCCTCTAAAATGATCATTTTTATCAAGCTCGTATATTTAAGTTCAACAATTTCACTTAAAAGCTAAATGAAAATTAGCTATTAATTGTCATTAAAGTGAAATTACTTAACTTAAATATACAAGCGTGATAAAAATGATGGACGGTGGAATTGTAAGCTGCAATGAAACCCTTTTAGTGCCAAAAAAGTGACTGTGTAGGCTGATTATATTCTTACTCTTTCTGAAGGTGGCGAAGTACGTCTACCAAATCTGACGTTTTGTTTTCATCTTTGAAGAGCAGTCCCAGAGGGTACTTTGAGAAGAAATAATAGATGACATTGCAGTAATGTTTGAGTTGAAATTATGTATATTAAGTATTTCTTTTGTGCAGATTTAACTAATTACTTACATCAGTGGAGCACTTAGCCATTTCCTCTGTATATTGATGTGGCATGTGGTGAACCACTACCTTCGAGAAGGGTTTAAAAACAGCCAGGTACTGGGTAAGGATGCGGCTCCCAAGAACAATGAACTCACGACGCATATAGGCTTGGGTTTCTAGTCCGGGGAGTGAGTTGCAAAGGTCGTACTGAAGGATGTCATGGTCCGGTTTGTCATTGCCAAGGTGATGTGTCGAGATTCTATCTTGAACTGCAATATGATGAATCCAGTGTAAGGATTTGTTGCTGTGGAGGGTGGACTGATGATGTGCACGCATGAAAAAGTCCAAATTGTCAAATATTAAGGAATATGTTGGTGGAGTCACTTATTCTGCTGAAAGGTAGCACAGCTATTTCAGAGTCATTTATTCTTTGAGCCATTTCGTCTGCTGGAAAAGAAAAAGTATTAACAATTACAATACATTATTATTATTATTATTATTATTATTAATCAAAAGATAGACACATAATATTTGAGAAGACACTGCATTTGATGTGTTAGGTGTGTTTCTGTATGGGTCATTTGAAATATCACCTGACAAGTGAAGCTCTTCCATGCTTTTCCGGACTGTGTTAAGTGGCCTCATCGGATCACTTGTGCTTTGGTCTTTGCTGATGTCAACTCTCTGACCAACATCGATGTTCCCTTCCGCTTCAGAGTTCAAGAAAAATTCATTCTGGACTTTTAACATTTTTAGAAATCCACCACATAGCAGTGCCAACTCCTTCTGCTTCTCTACAGAATTTTGGTGAGTTGTTGTTATGGCCATTTTGCTCAGCCTTTGAAACACTGTTTTTTTCGCCCCACCATAATGTAGTATACTACCTAGGTAGTATGCAAAGGCTGACAGGCAGGCTTCTCTTCCTCTCAAAGCAATGGAAGCTGCTACACAAGTTGCAGTTTGAGAGTGGTTGGTGGCAGTTGTGAGAATGGAGAAAAGGAATGGTGAAAAACATTTTAGGTCTGCCTCTAAGCTGGTGAATGAAAAGGCTTTCAGATCATCTGGAGATGACTTCCACAGGATGAAACCGTTGTTTGGATCACAGATATTTTTGCATTCATTGCTTACTAGCTCCAGGATGTGCACCTTTATTTCCTCCAATAGGCATTTATGATTCAATATTAACTTTGCAGCTGTTGTCCATTTTTTCTTATTAATGTTGTTCACTATTAAGGCATCTTCTGGATGACATACCTTGGCCACGATCTGTGATGGGTAATGGGTGACAACCTGAAATATAAGTTAATTATTCAGTGTGAAAAATTATGGAATAGCCAGATAAGTATAATGTGCATTGGCATTACATTGGAATATACAGACGGTTAAATATGGTGACCCCATATGCATTTGCAGAGCAGGTCAGGTCAGAGCAAGGTTTGAGAAACAGTGAGAAACTGCAGTGCACAGACATGGGGGTTGTGTAACATGTTAGCCCATTTAAGGAAATGTAATTACATGTTGGCAAAGTGACAGAGTCCAAATCACACAACATCATGTGCTAGTTTATCCTGGTAAAATTAGCTCATACTACATCTTGCCTGACTCAAATTCGAGCTGGCTTCCAGGATACACACTAGGCTACCATATATCTGCAAATATGACTAATATGGTTTAATCATAGGCAGATTACACTGAAATGAGTAGTGTGGCAATGCAAGTGTGTTTTATCACACTGGACAATAAACACGACTCACTATTCACTAATGAAAAACTTGCCAATAGAAGTTATTCTCATAATCATATCATAAGTAGAAATTCATCAACAACAAGCTTACCTCTGTAATGCTTTTTCGTGTTTTTTTACCGGTTGGAGTTGACGGATTGGGGCAAAACTTCTTCAGAGCCCTGGGCGTCTTGGAGGGGGTAGGCTCCCGGTCTCTTTTATCTGATGCCTCAGATGAACAAGCTTTTTCAGTCTGGTCTCCTTCGTCGTCAGTCCATTTTTTAAACAAGAGGATGTCGCGTTCCAACCGTGTTACAAAGTTCTGACAGGCCCGACAAATGCGATTAGATTTGTTTGCTGAATTGTCGAGTTGTAATCCTAAACGGAGAACCTTTTCGTATATGCATTCACCTTCAGTATTTTGCTCAAAAATGTTTGATGTGTTAGTAAGTACTCCGTGTATTCTTAAATTCTTTTTACAACGCCGGCAAAGATCATTTACACTCATCTCCTTCTACTTCTTTCAGCGTGCGTGCAGTTGAGTTCTGTTGACAACTATGCGTCGCTCAACATACGTCACTTACTCTCTTGCTCTGATTGGTTCTAGATCTATCCAATTGAGTGCAGAGGCCGTTTATTTCCTGGTTCGGTTGAAACACGCCCCATAATCAATGCAATCCTCAACAAAATGATCTCGTGGCCATGACTTATAATCACGTTCCCACGACTTAATATCACGTTCCCACAAGTTTATATGTTGTGGCCACGACAAAAATAAGTGAACCGAACATGTCCCCTCCAGGTCACTGTAATTCTGCATAAAAAACCTTGTCAGGTTTTTTAGATATGTTGTTGCATTCATATTACTGCTTGGCTATGTGTATTTTGCATTTTAATTCTGAATATGTTGAAGGTTGTTATATTTAAAGTAATTTACTGTTGAGTAGTTTATTATACAACAATGCATCATATTGTAAAATAACATGGTTCCCTTTCGTAAAGGGAACTCCCGCTGCATCGATACTCGATACTTTGGGGAATGCCTTCGGCATGAAGCGTCTGAAGTCAACTATGGAACTATCCCAATCTTGATTGGTGCAACGTCACCCGTGACGTCGCATGTGACGGTGATCCGGAAGCTACAAAAGGGTCACAGGAACCAGGAAATGTTAGCTTCTGGTCTTCAGCAAGCGCTCTATGTCATCTTGTCTGTTCTATTTGGTGTTGTCTGTCCCGTGAAAAGAGTATTATTTATGGTGAATAAAAGAGAAGCTATTCAGGCAGTGTGCGTCCCCTTGCCCACGTTATTTAAGCGAGGGTGACACACACTCGCTTTGTGTAGTTTGTCTGGGAGTGGAGCATGCACGAGCGGTGCTCGAGGGCGCTGTCTGTGCAAACTGTTTTCAATGAAAAAGCTCCGCTCCCGTTTGAGCTTGTTTGATCAATTAGATCAGGCTCGCGTTTCCAGTGCATCAGGTCCCGCGTCTGTTGAGGCAGCGCGCCGCTTGTATGCATAGGATTCGCACGTGGGGCTGGCATATGATACTGAGACGGTTGCGACCCTTTCTCAGTGTTTATTAACCAGCTCCACTGGTCTCGCGCACGGTTCGGAAGCCCGCGCTGCGGCTTCTTCCGACCGTGTTAAAGACAGAGCGTTTGATTCGATCAAATAGATAAAAAAAAAATAAAAAGGCTCGCGTTTCCAGTGCATCAGGTCCCGCGTCTGTTGAGGCAGCGCGCTACTTGTATGCATGGGATTCGCACGTGGGGCTGGCATATAATACTGAGACGGTTGCGACCCTTTCTCAGTGTTTATTAACCAGCTCCACTGGTCTCGCGCACGGTTCGGAAGCCCGCGCTGCGGCTTCTTCCGACCGTGTTAAAGACACAGCGTTTGATTTATCTGGCTCCGAGGAGTTAGATATTATTTATCAACACTGAATCACGTGGATATGGGGATTCGCCACCCCATATTCCCGTTAGTGAGGAGTTGCTGGAGATTGTAATCTGGGCAGTGGTTCAATTAAATGTTAAATGGCCATATAATAAGCAGGAAGCGACTAAGAAAAATAAAATGAATGAGCGCTTCCTGCAGACCCAGTCACAATCTTCGTGTCAGAGCCTTCCCTTTTTTCACTGATCTCCATACTGAGGTATCGAGATCGTGGAAAAATCCATTTTCATCTCAATTATTTCCCCCCCATGTATATATTTACTCATCCATTAGGGAATCTAATGAAAATGGTTATGAGGTGATGGCTCGGGTTGAGGAATATTTTGCGAAATATTTTCTCCCCGACATTGCGTCACCCCTGATAGCTCAGACACTTCCCTCCAAATCTCGTACATCGAATTTGTTAGGGAAAGCATATATGGCGGTGGGTCGAGCCGGTGCATGCCCACACACAATGGGGTTATTACAGGCATATCTGGCTGACCTCCTCAAGCAGGTGGATGATAACTGGGAGGTCTCACTCAATGGTATTACTGAATTTCATAGAGTAGCTGACTTATCTCTTCGTATTATTAAAGAGACGGTCCGTGCTATTGGCCGTTCTATGGCAGCACTAGTCGTCTCAGAGAGACATTTATGGCTTAATCGCTTGTGGATCGGGGAGAAAGACAGGGCTTTCCTTCTCGATGCTCCCCTTTCACCTTCCGGCCTCTTTGGCGACGCGGCAAGATCCGTTGTCGAGAGGCTTCAGGAGGCAGAGTGACAATCAGCTATCCCCAGTTGTCAGTCCAGGTCTCATGGGGTTGCTGCCAGGGGGCAGCCTCATGGGACAGCCGCCAGCTCCTCATATTTTGAGAAGGTTTCCTCTCGTGCCCCCCCGTATAAGGCTTGGGGCCAGAAGAAACTTTCTCGCACGAAGCACTCCATACCGAAGACAGGTCTGAGGACTGTCTCTCGGGCTAAGATGGCTTCAACTAAGAGGTCTTGTCGTAACACGCAGACCCTTATGGGCATTCCCCCAGGAGAGCGAGTACAGGAGTCTCGCCCCCTTATGCAGCCCTTAGGAAATCGATGTTTGCTTCCCGCCGCCGATGGCGCTTCGGGACACATCGGCTTCCAGCGAACACAAATCGCAGTATCTGCCCGATAACGTTGCGGCCCTGACGAGTTCGCCGCCTCTCAGGAGGTCTGTAGAGAGCATATTTCGGTTAGTTCCTGCCAGTTAGCTGCTTCAGGTCACCGAAGCCATTTGGAAATTTATAGCCGAGGCCAGTCTCGAGGGACTGGTCCCCATAATGGCATATTTAGACACCCCGAGGGGTCTTCAAAATATATCCTAGGGGGTCCTGCTTACAGTGGAGCTAATATACAAATATTATCTACTAAGGGTGGTTCACATGTCGGCCAGCCCCGAGCAGGGTCGGTTCTTGGAACAGGAAGTCTAGTCCCTCTTAACACAGGAAACCTCAAAGTGGGCTCTTCCTTGGTTACGGGAGCCTGGGTTCTACAGCTGGCACTTCATAGTTCCTATGAGGGGGGGAGTTAGGCCTTATTTTGGATCTCATGGTACTGGATCAACCTCCGAGGGGGTTCAGATTCAAGTTACCGACTGTTAGTCAGACCAGCTCCGAGGACTGGTCTGTCTTGATAGATCCACAAGCTCCTTAACTCCTCTTTCCCTTCTAACCCTATCACAGGAAGTTTCCGAGATCCGCTTTTGGGGGGAAAAGCGCATCAGTTCTGGACTCTTCCAGTCGGCCTAGCCTTATCCCCTCGCACCTTCACTAAATGTATGGACACGGCCCTTGCTCCATTGAGACTTCAGGGGGTCCGTATCTTATAGATGACTGGCTCATTTTGGCTCAGTCGAAAAGAACTAGCAATTCAACATCGAGATGTTGTTTTGCGTCATCTGAGGTGTGTGGGGTTGAGACTCAATGTGAAGGAAAGTTCCTTAACTCCTCTTCAGAGGACTACGTCCCTGGGAGTAGAGTGGGACTTAGTCACGATGCGGGCACAATTGTCTCCTGCTCGTATAAATACTATCTTAAACACATTGAAGAGTATTAGGTTAGGCCAGGCTATCACTGTCAAACACTTTCAAGGAGTTTTGGGTCTTATGGCTGCAGCTTCCACGGTAGTACCCTTTGGTCTGCTCCATATGAGGGCCTTGCAGTGGTGGCTCAGGAACAAGGGTTTTTGTCCTCTGGGAAACCCTTTTCGTACGATCAGAGTTACGCGCAGATGCCTTCGTTCTCTTGTCGTATGGAAGAAACCATGGTTCCTGTCTCAGGGCCCGGTTTTGTGAGCACCATGTGAGAGAAAAACTCTGACCACGGATGCGTCCCTAACGGGCTGGGGTACGGTTATGGAGGGCCGTTACACCCGAGGTACTTGGAAAGACCATCATCTCACATTGCATATTAATCGCTTGGAGATGTTGGCCGTATTTTTGCCCTGAGGCACTTCCTTGTAGACCTCAGAGGCCATCATGTTCTTGTTAGGACAGACAATATGTCGGTGGTCTCTTATATCAACTGCCAAGGGAGGATTGAGACCTCGCCCTCTTTGTAGACTGGCGCATCAAATTCTTCTTTGGTCCCAGGACAAATTTCTCTCCATCAGATCTATTTATATTCCTGGGGTTGATAATATGGGAGCAGACATCCTGTCGAGGCAGGGGCTGAGGCCCGGGGAATGGCGGCTCCACCCTGAAGTGGTTGAGCTTATATGGAGAGAGTTTGGCCGGGCGGAGGTTGACCTGTTTCGCTTATCATGAGAACTCTCATTGCCCGCTCTGGTACTCTCTCTCACATCCAGCTCCTTTGGGCTTGGATGCCATGGTACAGATGTGGCCGAGGTCACATCTGTACACTTTTCCCCCGATCGCTCTGCTCCCTGGGGTTCTAGAAAGGGTCAGGAGGTACGGAGTGAGACTACTCCTTGTAGCTCCGTACTGGCAGGCCCGAATTTGGTTTTCGGACCTTATTAGTCTCTTGGAGAGTTCTCCATGGAAAATTCCTATTAGGAGAGATCTTCTGTCTCAGGCTGATTATTTCATCCCCGACCAGAGTAATGGAGACTATGGGTCTGGCCCCTGAGGGGGTCACACCCATAATTAGGTTGCCCTTTCCACCGAGGTGGTCAGGACATCCATACTAGAACCCCACTCTACTAGGAACTAAACAATTAAGTTAGGGAGGGCATTGAACCCAGTTTATTACTGCCCACTGGCTTCAGTACTGGTGTTCCATCCCGCTCTCTAACGGGATCTCCTGTTCATGCTTAGGGCCTCTGTGGCGGCCTCAGTGCCCTCCGCAAGCCTCTAAGGGTGTTCTCGAAAGGACGTTCCCACTGAAACTCCATGTTCCTGTAGATTGGAGGATGAATCCTTTTCATCCAGCCTATTGGCATCAGGCTGATGGGTTATCCCTGGCACCCATCATGTCCTGTGGGTGAGGTATACCAATATATATTTGAGATATATAAGTATATATAGGAGAATCTATTGAGTCTGCTTCCTGCTCGTCTTACTCCCTGGAAGAGTGGTGGTGCTGCCCCCTCTTACTTGCTAGCGTGGGAGCCACTCAACGTTATTTTTGCCCGGTACTGAGGTACCTGTAGGCAATGTTAAGATTCTTCGGGTATTCCATCCTCCATCGCATGTGTCGGATGGTCAAGGTCGTAGCCTTTGAGGTTCCTACATTAGGCCTTAGGCTGAGAGGAGTCAGTCCATCTAGTTATGCATCAAGGGTTAGGAGCTATTCCCTTTATTAAGAGTACAGTTGGTTATCTAAAACCACTTATATTTGAAGTACAAGGTGCGCTTTTGCTTTCACCTCTCATCTAATATTTTCTACGGTCTGGGGCTCCCATCCATGAGGTCAGTCGAGCCTCCGGCTCCAGACCTCCCCTTCTTGCACCAAATCTTATGACAAGCTAGTTTGGATCTGCCCTCCACTCATTCTATCGTCCGTGAGTGTGCCAGATGCTTTACACCAGGGCGTTTTCTCTCAGTGTGGCGGCGTGGGTATTTGTTCCCCAAAGTATCGAGTATCGATGCAGCGGGAGTTCCCTTTACGAAAGGGAACGTCTCGGGTTACGTATGTAACCCTCGTTCCCTGAGTAGGGAACGAGACGCTGCATCCCTCGGCCACACTTTTCGCGCCCCTGAGAACGACTTGCTTTGACCAATTAGAAGCTAACATTTCCTGGTTCCTGTGACCCTTTTGTAGCTTCCGGATCACCGTCACATGCGACGTCACGGGTGACGTTGCACCAATCAAGATTGGGATAGTTCCATAGTTGACTTCAGACGCTTCATGCCGAAGGCATTCCCCAAAGTATCGAGTATCGATGCAGCGTCTCGTTCCCTACTCAGGGAACGAGGGTTACATACGTAACCCGAGACGTTTTGTAGTGTTGCTGTCCTGTGAGAGAAAAAAACCCTCATTACTTCACATTTGTATGTGAATACTTAACGAATGTACTTGCTTACAGTCAACCACAGGTTATTTTGAAAATGAAACGAGCACAATTTTAAGGAATTGTTGCTATACAGATGCGTGCCATATAAAAGGCTGCATCCGAAGGCGAGCGGGATATATATATATATTAAAGAGGTATATTTCAATGTATTTATTTAAGAGGTATATTTCACTGTTTATTTATTGTTTTGTGTTTTAAGCTTCAACTGCGTTAAAACAAAGCACGCTGGAAACATGCCTGAATAAGATCACCATAACCAAGAGAATAAACTCCATAAAAATCACATCTTTGTAAGGTAGCCTTTAACTAAACATTTGAACAGCTTTATGTGTATTTTGTATTTTCAGAAGTAGCCTATCATGACTCAAGTACACCCAATACTTGTGTACTCCAGCAATTAAGGACGCAACTTCTGAATTGGGATGCAGCAAACCAGTTTACTTTACCTGGCCACGGTCTTGATAAAGCCGGAGATACATCACCCGGCGGCGCCGGGGATGAAACATCCCCACCATCTCCTCCAGTAAAACATAAAATAGAAAAATGAAAATAATGAAATCTTGCTCCATTTTTTAAATAAATGCCGCGTATGATGGCAGCTCTCCTGTCGCAGGGTTGCTAGGCGACAGCAGAATGGGGAACACCTGGTGGCAATTACAAATCCTACGAAGGCAAGACTCGGAGCGTCCTTCGAAGGCTGGGTAGGCTGGGTCCTTCAAAGAACGTGTCCTTCGAAGGACGCAGCCTTCACTTTGGGAAACAGCTTGTATTGACTCTCGTCTGACTTCTTGCTTTATCCAAAGACTTTTTGGTCATAGCCTTTTCGAATACTGTCTTCCTTTTTTTGCCTTGTTTGCCTTCGCTGACTGTATATGTAGGTACTTGGAATTTTTACTGCTCTTTCTCTGCCATAATTGTGATTCTTCCTAGCTTCCGTGCTACTTCCCCTCCTTGAGTCAAACGGGTGTGCACATGTGGGCAGCTCCTGTAGCAGCAGGGGTGGTAGCCATGGTAGCGAGGGAGAGTAACAGTCGCCCAGCCAATCATTTCATTCGTTCCGAATGGAAATAAGTAGCTGTGTTTATTGCAGCCCTGAGAGGACTACAGACACTCAATTTTATACTCTCCTTTTCAGAGTACTTACATTTTAATTATGTATTGGTATATAAAGACAGTTTAAACAAATTTTGGAAAAAGTTTTTTTTAGAAAAAACCTGCCTACCCTGCCTTTTAGACGTTATTTAACTTGTTTAAGACTGCTCTTATGAGAATACTTGACAAAACCGACATTTTGACATAATTCTGTGTGTTATTGTTTGTTCAAGCGCGGAAGAGAACTCTATTCTGATGCTGTGTGTGTGTGTGTGTGTGTGTGTGTGTGTGTGTGTGTGTGTGTGTGTCACATCTGGACATCCATTTCATTAACAAGGGTAACCTAAACAGTCTTGTCTATTTAACTTCACCTTCTGGCCCAGGACCAATCACTGATTCTGGCCCAGGACCAATCACTGACTCTGGCCCAGGACCAATCACTGACTCTGGCCCAGGACCAATCACTGCCTCTGGCCCAGGACCCATCACTGACTCTGGCCCAGGACCAATCACTGACTCTGGCCCAGGACCCATCACTAGCCCCGTTTACATGTAGCATTGTATTCCGATTATAACCAGTTTAAAAGTCCAATCAGAATGAAAATGCTCCATGTCAACACCTCAATCGGATTAAAAATGCTCAAACCGATTGGAATTTCAGTCGGATTGAAGGGGGTGGAATAAACCTTTTCATGAACCGATCAAACGAAAGATTACACCATGTAAACGAGCTGATCCGATTACTTTGAGTGTACGTCTTTCTGCGCATGCCTGGTTTTGCGCCAGATAATTCTGTCAGCTAACATTATGCCTTCTGTTTGTGATCCGTTGTGGATTCTGATCACCGTATAAGGTAGGAAATATTTATACCTGATGCAAAAAACTATGCGCGCTAACCAGTACCATAGTAAACATGGTAAATATGAACGTTTTAGAAATATCCTGTTTTTATTTTATCTCTTTATACTGGACTATCCTCTTTTAAATAACTGTATCCTTCTGGAAGAGAGTGCTAAAGCTCCTCAGGTCAAATTTCTGGTGGCATATTTGTAGAAATTATCATTCTTTCTAAATGTGATGTAAATGTCCTGTAGGCTACCAAATAAACAGAAACAGACGCGACTGAATAATTGTGTGTCCTCTTTTTTTTGTGAACGTTCACAAACGTCATAAATGGTAAACCACTTTATTTCTGTGTGACCACTTTTGAATAAGAAACAATATCAAGACTATAAAACTCGTCAAAAAACGCGCGCACACTCCAACCACCTGACTGCACTTTACATTTTTGACTTTATTGATTCTGCTTTTATTCGTAATGCAATGGACCGATCAATGGGACATAAATGAATCATTAAAGGATGGGACTTTATGGGACATTTGCACAAAAAGAATAAATAACTTACCGTAGCCTATTTTATAAGTCGCTCTGGTGACGCATAGGCTATCAGTCAAAAAATGCGCCACGAGGAAGAAAAAAACATATAGCCTAAGTCGCACTTTTTTAGAAACTTATTTCACAAAAAAATAAAATAATAATAATAATAATTAAAGACAGTTCTCCGTTACGGACGTGAGCGCTCTAAAGCGGCACTAAAAGAATGTTTTAAAACTTTCAAAGAGACCTCAAACTGAAAGCACAAAGCCTGTCTTTAAATTTAATTTCGTTTTGCATAAATTGTATCTTAATTTTAATCGATGTTTCATCAACAAATTGTTTTGATTTAATACGAAGTAGGCTAAATATAGGCTATTAGAAAATAGATAATCAGGACACAGAGGCGCTGGCGAACCTGGAGCTTGTCTCATAAATGAACCGAAACTCAGCGTAGGCCTATAAGGTAGCCTATTGCCTCACATAGGCTACCTGAGACATAGCCTATAGATAGCTTGAAATGTCTACTTTTAGGCAGAACAATTCAAAACGAAAGAAAGCAGACTGCGCAGCTTATGTAATTCGTATGAAATGTGCATTTCTCTCTGATGGCGCTGCGAAGATCTCGAGTCGTCAACTTCATATGTCTAGCTGACAGACACTGACATAAAAAACAACTGTTTTATTAGTAAACAATTAAAATGTCTCCTGCTATATTTTACATATTGCCTGTTCCTTAAAAACACTGACAGTGGGGTTTTTGAAGGTTTTTTTTTTTTTTTTTTTTTTTGAGCAGCTGCGGACAAATTCTTTCGACATACACACACACACATTATTAACACTCTGCGCTTGTGTTTTAAAAAGATAATTTAACATATAAATAACAATTTTTAAATAGCCCACTTAAAGTGTTTATTACAAATGACTAAATGCTAAAAATTAATACATTTTAATGAACAAACATATGCGTTGCATTTACAATTCTGTGAAAACAGGCCCTGTTTCTTTCTGATTAGTTTTCTGATAAAACTTCCATTTTATTGGTGAAATGATGGGTTAGTGTGACGTTGTTTCAGAGAGGCGTGTTACGGGCGTGTTTTAGTGAAGCGGTGTGGAGCTTCTGGCCCGACAGTGGAAACGCAGCAGATTTTGGGCACGGTGCGAACGTTACTGACCAGAGGCTATTAGCCTGGCAAAGCCCGTTTAAAGCCCTGGCTCGCACTGGCCCGACATTGGAAACGCGGTTAATGCCTAACGTACAACTAACGCGACGATTAAGTGATGCACCATCTTGACAGGATTGAAAACGTGGGAAATAATGAGCTTCCAGATCGGCAGACAAGCTGTGTGCGCATGTCACAAAATGATTTCGATTGGAAGCGTCAGCACATGTAAACACCTGATCGGTTTAGATAACATCCCATGTAAACAGTCAACCGGAATCCGTCAATCAGAACGATCTCAATCAGAATAGCTAAAAAGTGTGCATGTAAACGGGGCTACTGACTCTGGCCCAGGACCCATCACTGATTCTGGCCCAGGACCAATCACTGACTCTGGCCCAGGACCCATCACTGATTCTGCCTGTTCCTCGCTGTGCTCTGCAAGATCCCATGTAGCAGCCTCTGCCTGCTCACTGGCTTTCTGCTCTGCCTCATTTTGGACATTATCTTCAAGAGTATTCTCACACCTGCCTTCTTCCTCAGACCTACACTCCCCTGTGCTACATTTCTTCTTAAAAAATGTTGAGATGCTTGTCGATTTTCTCTTCATCCTCTGCAAATTGATATAGCACAGTGTGACTAGTCATAGCTAGTAAACTAACTTTGCAGCTTATCAGCGCTAGCGTTAATTTGAGCTAATGTTAATTCAACACTATAAAAACTTTACTGAGGAAAAGTTAACTTAGAACATACATTAATGTCTTCATTATTTGTCACCACTGTATGGCATACATACCCGTTGCCGTTTGTCGTCTCTCCAAAAAGTGTAGATGCTCTCCTGAGTGTTGTGATCGAATCAGTCAGTCCTGCTTGTTGCTCTGACTGAGCAGTCAACGACGGGATTGGAGAGGAGGAGGGGCAGTGAAACAGCTACTCTGGTGGCGCCAATCAATCTACAATCTTTTTTTGGTGGCTGCAGCAGGTGTTGCATTTTATTTCTTAAATAAACTTCATGAACTATTGTGAATTTACATTATGTATTCAAATTAATAGTATCCACTGCAAAATCATACTAGGGGTGGCCAGAGTTTATACAGTGGTGGCCGTGGGGTCGCCCCTGCCTTGAAGAATGCACTTTCACAGCAGCCACGAGTAACAGCAGGTATAACAGTTAAAGTTTTCTATGCAGAATTTGATTTGATGACAGTCACAAGACTGATAACTCGATCCAATCACATTGATGGATAAAAATATATTTTTAAAACAAGAATGTAACAAGTAACGACCAAAAACGGGAGAAAAATAGCGGAGTAAAAGTACCGATACATCACTTAAAATGTACTCAAGTAAAAGTAAAATTACACAATTTTTAAACTACTCAAAAGAGTACAATTTCTGAAAAAACGACTTAATTACAGTAACGTGAGTATTTGCAATTCGTTACTTCACACCCCTGGTTGTCATAGACGCGACGCAGTGCTTCTTGTCCGGTGTGCGATACCTCGAGTTGTCATAGATGCGACGCGGTGCTTCTCGTCTGGTGTGCGATACCTCGAGTTGTCATAGATGCGACGCGGTGCTTCTCGTCTGGTGTGCGATACCTCGAGTTGTCATAGACGTGACGCGGCGCTAACTCTCTCTGCCTGCCTTGCTTAAGTTAACAGCTCCCGCCCAGATGCACAGGGCTCTCTTGCGTGCGCAATAGGCACCATACAACTGGCTTAAACAGATGATCTGATGGGTTTTAGAAAATTAAATACAACCCGAAACTAAAAAACAGACCAGGCCTCTATTTGAGACCGGCCTTTATTTATCCAAACCTGTAGCCACACCAGGCGTGTAAAAGAGACAGGCGTCTGTTTGGGACTCGGCTATTATTTGAAGTTTTACAGGCAAGTCATTTTCATTAATTCAAATTAGTAAATTTTACTTGGTTTATTTGCGAGACAACTTAAATTAAAAAGCACATTCCACTATGTTTTAATTTATGAAGGTCGATTCCACACAAAAAAAACGTTGTGTAATACTGTTACTATAACTTAAAGTATATATATATATATATATATATATATAGTAATATATTTTTTACAGTGTACAATACAAGAGAGCCACACTTGAAAATGCTGCAATAAAATGTAAGATGGGAGAAAACTGTGGCTGTGTCCCAATTCGCGTACTATCCATCCTAAATAGTATTCGAAAATAGAAACAGTACGTCCCAAATCGTATCGTAGTATGTTGAAATGGGTATTCCAAAGATACCTGGATGGTTTCCGGTCAGAATCCGAAGTGCAGAACCGTGAACACGGCTAATATTGTCCATAACCCATCACGCATTGTACAAGGATTCGATTAGAACTACAAACACTACTAGGTAAGCCCCGTTCACACTACAAGCGACTTTATCGCTGCATGTCGCCAGTGGCTGGCGATGAGGTCGTTAGTGGGCGTTCTCACTTCTGGTTGCCTAGGTAATGTTTGTGAGTGACATTCACGGATGTTACGTGTTGTAGACAACAAATCTGTTTTCTTGCCGCTACAAGCTAACATTTTGGAAGGAAAAGTCTAAATATAAATGGGATCAGTACATAAAATGCATAATATTAAAGATGAATGAGAAACAGCGAGTGCCCTGTGCTATCGCGGCTATTTAACTGCAGAAAATGGGCAAATACTGGTCTTTCTGAGTTCACGAAACCATTCGGGCTCGGAGTCAGCACGGCGAGTACCACCGTATGTACACAGAGACATATCATAAACTATTGGACAGTTTCTGACTGCTAAAATAAACTTCTCATTCATCTTGCCTCGGTCAGACGCTGCACTGAAGAGTGACGGATCACGTTTGCTCCACTGACTTAACTCCTATTGGTTGTCGCTCGCGAAAGTCGCTCTTCATTTGCATAAAGTTAAACATTTCTCAACTTTGTCGCGTCGCCAGACACGCCCCATCCAGTCGCCAACGGTCGCGACCGTGCGTGTCGCCGGAAGTCGCCCGCTCCCCATTGAAAATGAATGGTATCGCGTCGCTTGGTCGCGTGTAGTGTGAACGTACCTTAAATGTGTTAAATAAACTACAGACATGGAGGATGTGTGAGTCCTCTCTCATGTAGAGGTTTAGATAATGGGATTTGAGTGATTAATTATCAGTATCTAACCTGACAAAAATCTGCAGCAGCATTGTGAACTTTTGTAAAGATACGTTGGTTTAGCCATTAACTTTTAAATGCATCATTATATTCAAATTGGAAACACATGAGGAGTCTCCGCATGAAAGACCCACGACTGGCAGATCAACGTGTTTCAACATTTCTCTCCGAAAAAGTAGGAAATTAGATTGAATGGAGGACTTTAACTGTGACAGATGATTGACAGCAGTTTACGATCTGTCCGTTAAAGATGACGAAGTAGTATGTCCCAAAGCTTGCCTACTCTTTTGCTACACACTCAAAAGTATGTACTTTTTGTTCACAAAAAGAGTAAATACTTTTAGGGCGTAGTATAAGTAGGTGAATTGGTATGCAGCAAGAGTGATGATCAATGAACAACTTGACTTGATTGAGAACATCTTGTATGAGCACAGAAGAAACGTTCATTCTGCTCATTCTTAAAGCAACACCAAAGCACTTTTCCTCATCGGTCCCCCTACAGGTTGGAAGCAGAATTGTCCATTACCGCTGTCGTAAATAATTTAGCCTACCGTCGCACGCACGCTATTTGTTTATCCAGCACTGGCTTTGGAAATAACAATGTCCACAGACAAGGTAGAGTATGTTGCACGATTTTATGAAAGTATGATGTATTGCGCCATCAGAAACGAAGAAAAACAAACAAACTTATTGTAACGCTTGCCGTAAAGCAAGTCTAATTTGTAGTTTCTTATGTCTAATTCGAACTATAGATCAAAGCGAATGCAGAAGTGCCATTACAAGTTGATGAACCACTGACAAGCGTTCTGATTTTGAGGCAAAACATGTTTTTGAATGGCAGTAACACAATTGCTGTATTTATATTAGAGCTTGCATTCAACTATAAGTGTATCTTCGCCTGCCTGGTTTTGATCCCTGGTGGCACATGATATAGTTCAGTTGCACTGTATGTTGGGGCTCAAGTGATTATCAAAAACAAATATTACTATAAATACATTAAATTGACAGAGAAATGTAATTGACTATAATATACACATATTCTATATACATCTATTAAAATGACAACATACATTTCACTCAGCTAAATCCTGACTTGCCTCCCCTTTTCCCACTTAACAAATCATCTACATACATGTACATAAATCTCAATGACTCATGTTTCCACACAAGATGCCAAACTACACTGTTTTAAAAAGCAAGTTAGTATTCAGGGAACAGCAGTCAGTACTGATGACCGAATAAGTAGAGAAAATGTGTTCCAGAAGGGAGTGCATTTGTCATGGGATGGTAGATCAGTGTTAGGTTTAGTAGAAAGTATGTTGTTTGTGTAAACTGGTTATAGAATTGAGATATGTTGAGTTTGATGACAATGTTGCTTTCTCTCCTTATCATCTGCTCCACAGTAATACAGCAATAATGACTTTATGACCTTCTTCAAAGTTTCTTCAACGAAACCTACCAATTCACAAAATTAACGGAATGCATAGCTGATATAAAAAACTGGATGACTAGTAATTTCCTACTACTAAATTCTGAAAAAAAACAGATTATTACCAATTATTGGACAAAAAACTTCCTCACGTAATAACCTAGAATACTGTCTAACACTTAATGGCTGCTCTGTTAAGTCTTCGTCGTCGGTTAGGAACCTGGGTGTGCTCTTTGATACCAATCTTTCATTTGAAAGTCAAGTCAAGTCAAGTCAAGTATATTTGTATAGCGCCTTTCACAATACAGATTGTATCAAAGCAGCTTCACAGTATTAAATTAAAATAATACAACAAGGTTTGTTTCTAGTGGAATTTATTGATTGATAAAATCAAATTAAATATCCCCAGAATATCCCCAAGTCACATGTCTAGTATCTGTAAAACCGCATTTTTCCATCTTAAAAATATATCTAAATTAAGCCATATGCTCTCATTGACAAATGCGGAACAATTAGTTCATGCGTTCATGACAACAAGGCTAGATTATTGTAATGCTCTACTGGGTGGTTGCCCTGCACGCTTAATAAACAAACTACAGCTGGTCCAAAACGCAGCAGCTCGAGTTCTTACCAGAACCAGGAAGTATGACCATATTAGCCCCGTTCTGTCAACACTGCACTGGCTCCCTATTAAACATCGCATCAATTTTAAAATATTGCTGATTACTTACAAAGCACTAAATGGTTTAGCTCCGCAGTACTTGAGCGAGCTCTTAACGCATTATAGTCCTTCACGTCTATTGCGATCTCAAAATTCCGGCCAGTTGATAATACCGAGAATATCAAAATCGACTGCTGGCGGTAGATCCTTCTCCTATTTAGCACCAAAACTCTGGAACAGTCTTCCTAACATTGTCCGGGAAGCAGACACACTCTGTCAGTTCAAAGCTAGATTAAAAACACATCTCTTTGACCTAGCATACACATAACACATTATAGACTTCTATAATTCAATGTTAAGCTGCATAGATTAGGTCAGCTGTAACAGGGAACACTTCCCATAAATCCTGATGTACTTGTTACATCATATGAAGAATGGCATCTACGCTAATTTTAGTGTCTTTGTTTATCCCGAGGTTTTCCCACAGCCTGCCGGATCCAGGCCGTATCCAGATCTGATGAAGGACCTTCGCCTGGACCCGATGACAACGCAGTGCTGAAGTGCCAACTAGTCTTTCCCCTGTGAAGGATCCCTTTACCACTCTACAGATAAAGCGTTGTCGGGATAATTTCGGTTTCGCGTATCTACCCCGAAGTGAAAAAATTCTGTATACATTTTTTTAAGGCCAGACAAGTAGTTTGTTAAGGCTTGGTTTGTAGGGAATTACAAACCTGCTCACATATTCAAATGCGCATAACTATAGAATTAATTCTTTATGTGCACGTGAACGCCATCAGCGTTTCTCACAGGTTCGCGTTTAAAGTCTGTGTAGAGAGAACGATGTCGTCTTAGCGGCCCCTAATTTAATAACTAATGATCGTTGCGACGATAGTGAATCAATCAAAAATAACTTTAGCTGGAAAATATCTTTATTAAAGAACCGCTATAAAGCCAAAACAATCTCTGTTACCTTAAATTATCCGTTTATCTCTGTAAAGCCACTTTAAAACAATCTACATTGTTAAAAGCGCTATATAAATGAAGATGACTTGACTTGACTCCTTACAGCCCAGGATTCTCTGCAAATACAGCTTCATGGATCATACTACAAATAAGATCATTCACTTTGAATTAATCATGTACATTCAGATTATCTTTACACAGTTTTGGAATTGTTGTGTATGTGTATTGATGTGTATGTGTATGTAAGATACACTCTGGCAGAATACAAATAAAAGAAGTAGGATGCTTTCTGGAGCAGAGTATAATAGAGCAGTGCTCTATATCACCAGCGCAAATGTTGTGTAGCAAATTAGCTCAAAAGAAATATGGGTAACACTTTACAATAAGGTTCATTAGTTAACATTAGTTAACTACATTAATTACCAGGATCTAATAATGAACTGCACTTAAATACAGCATTTATTAAAGGCAGGGTAGGTAGAAATGGTCTAAAAATTTTATTTTTCAAATTTGTTTAAACTTTATGTACATATCAATACATAATTAAAATGTAAGTACTCTGAAAAAGAAAGTATCAAAATCGAGTGTCTGTAGACCTCTCACGACTGTTTTAAAGACATCTCATTATTTCCATTCACTCCACCCCCTCATTTCTGTGCTTCTTCCAAAGCCACGCCCCCAAAACACATGAACGCGCGACTCCGACCGCTGAGCTAGAGGACGCATTATTTACCTGAGACAAGCGGAGGGGAAGGAGCATGCAGTGACATCATGTCAGAATCACATGTAATAAAAAAATCTAACTTTATCATTATGAAGATAAACAGATTGCTCTTTCTCTGCCATTGTTTTGGTATTCCTAGGTTCAGTGCCTTCTTCTTCTTCTTCGATAGATTTTATTGGCAGCTTGCAAACATAGTGCATTACCGCCATCTACTGGACAGAGGTGTGATCAGGTTCCGTGCCTCTCGCACTCCTCAAATCAAACGGTCGCGCGCAAGTGGGCAGGTGCTGTGTGGCAAAAGGGTGGTTGCCATGGTTGCGAGAGAGTGACAGTCGCCTAAGCCAATCCTTTGATTCGTCCCGAATCGAAATAATGAGCTGTGTTTAATACAGATTAAACGGTCTAGAGTCACTTGATTTTTATACTCTTTTTTTCAGAGTTCTTACATTTTAATTATGTATTGATATATATAGAAAGTTTTAACAAATTTGGATCTTTAATTTTTAATAAATCCTACCTACCCTGCCTTTAATCTTTGTTAATGTTAATTTCAACATTTACCAATACTTTATTAAAATCTTGTTAACATTAGTTAATGCACTGTGAACCAACATGAACGACTTTTCATTTTTATTAACTACATTCCAGGAAGTTTGCGGCTGAAGGTTGGAGCCATTCCCAGCCGTTTCCATGGAACAATTTCCATGTCCTCCCTCAAAGGCTGTCAGCTTTGGAGAGATAATTGCTGTTTTATGGTTAATTACCAGGGACCAATGTTTCTTGAGCAGTGAATGTATACAAGTATATATCATATGTATAATATAATAAATATTAGATATTTAGACTGACAGTGTGATTGTTTTTTTACAATAGTAGGCTAGTGATTTAGTGTTATAACTTTTGACAGCAGTTTCTTAGAATACTTTTTTGTTACTTGTTCAGTTAGTTGCAATGTAGACTTTCAATATTTAACATCATTAAATATCTTTCTGTCAGTAAAGTTAGTCAAAGAACAAAGGGAACAGAGATTACTCACTGCTCTTGACTAAATACATTTTGTAGCTTTAATAAGAATTAGTCTATATTTAATTTATAATTTATGCAGTGCAGACTATTTTATAACTTTTTCAATTTCTGTATGTCCTACCTGTTAGACAGTAAGGGCACAGGTAAATATGACATTTATTTTATACTATTGTACTTGTAACGGGGCGAACAAGACGAGAGACGTGCAGATCCAAAATGCAAGGCTTTATTCCAAAACATGGTCATCATACAGGCAGGGTCAATAAACAGCAAACAGGTATGGCAGAGGCATGACACAGAATAAACCTTAGGGCAAGCGTGGGTAGACAGTCGGCTAACAATATCCAACAGGGGCAAGGCAAGGAGAGGCAATCCAGGTAAACAGCAATGATCCAAACGAGGTGCAAACAGAGTCCAAAGGGCTAGGCTAAAGGTTAATCCAGGAAAGCAATGGGCTGCGAGGTCTCAGTGGTTCAGGAAGCCTCATTTTGCCATCACTACTAAACGCAATACAATACTCAGAACCCAAAGAGAGAAAGTCCAAGGCTTATAAAGAGTGTGAGATAGTGTGTGATAGTTTTCAGGTGTGAGCGTGATTAGTGGAGTCAGCTGCGTGTTTTGTCAATGCAATGAATGATGGGGATTGTAGTGAAGTGCAGGAGTCCATGCTGTGAGTGGGCGACCTCTGGTGGTGACCAACCGGAAGTTCAGTGACCAGATTCGTGACAGTACTATTGAGACAATAACACGTTTGCAGTAATACAAAGATGTCACTATTTCATTTAGTAAAAAATATTACTTTAACTCCCTGGGGTCGGAGGTATCGCCGGCGATACCAGCTCGCTTTTTTTTTATCAGTGTAAAAGAGACTCAAAAATACTCTGTTGACTTTGATTTTCCATAGGAGTTCAAATCAATCGATCCTGTTAAGTGTGTATTATTTTTGTGTATACTCAATAAAAACAAAGTGTTGTGCTTTTTGCCAAATAAAGAAAAATAAACATGATGCGAGTTCTGCCTTCTCTCTGTCAGTGAAGTCCATTCTGAAACGCGTCCGAAAATGAACCGTAACTCAGCAAATACTCAGTCAAACTGTCACACAGACACACAGGCATGAAGCTTGAATTCTCTTCTTTTAAATGAAGTAATTTATATAAAAAACAAATATTCTCAGTTTATGCAATCTGTATGAAAAGAGAGAGATGTCAGTTGTTCTCATCTCAGCTCATTAAGTTTTAATGTGAGACCCGCCTACGGAGAGCGCGCGCTATTCAAACGCAAATGACTGAGGCAATCCATGCAAACTGGCTCAGCTGGATGCCGCTTCTCAACCCATGTGTTTTAGTTATTTGTTATTTTAAAATTTGTTTTATTCTGCTACCAACTTTTTAAATGATTTAATAGCCTATTAGGCCTACCTCTCATCTCAACATTTAAATGTGAGGTTCCTATACATGACAACAAAGCCTTTGAAATTTGTGACTTTTAATACTAAGGGTCTACATAGTCCAGTTAAAAGAAAAAGAGTATATATGTACCTTAAGAAGTTGGGGGCAGAAATAGTTTTTTTGCAGGAAACCCATTTAACGGACTCCGAGCATAAAAAAATTAAAAAGGGAATGGGTAGGTCAAGTGTTTGCTGCATCGTTTAATTCTAAGTCAAGGGGAACGGCTATACTGATAAATAAAAATATCCCTTTTACAGTTACAAAATCGGTATTTGACCCTTCAGGAAGATATGTAATGATACAAGGACATATGTACTCTGAACAGTGGACAATGTTGAATATATACGCGCCAAATATTGATGATCACTTGTTTATGCAAAATGTTTTCCTTCAAATCGCTCAATCATCAGGCTCACTTTTGGTAGGTGGGGACTTTAACTTTTGTCTTGACAATGTACTTGATAGATCGTCAACCAGACCATTGCCTCTTTCTAAAGCAGCTCAATCAACCACTGCTTTTATGAAAGATTTAAATCTAACTGATGTTTGGAGGCATGAACATCCACAAGATAGAGATTACTCTTTTTATTCACATCCTCATGATTCGCACACCCGTATAGATTATTTTTTGTTATCCACCCAACTTTTATATTGTGTGATGGATGTTGAATATCTTCCTTGTTTATTGAGTGACCACTCTCCCCTTGTAATGTCATTGTCCATCCCAGAAAAAATAGGACGAACTTATAGGTGGAGGCTAAATCCAATTCTTCTTAGACAACTGGAATTCCAAAAATTTATTAGAGAACAAATCGATATTTTTACGTCTACAAATAAACATTCTTGTTCTAATAGCTTCATATTATGGGACACTTTAAAGGCTTATCTTAGGGGCCATTGTATTGCATATACTAAGGGGTTAATAAAATCCAAAAAATCCAAATTGAATGAGCTAGAATCCGAAATCTTAGCACTTGAAAAAATATACCATAAGGATCAGAATAAGGATGTTTATAGGGAATTACTTAATAAAAAAATGGAGTATAATAAAATGAACACCTACCAGGCAGAGAGGGCTATTATTAGTTCTAATCAACGTTATTATGAGCTTGGCGAGAAAGCACATAAAGTTTTGGCCTGGCAATTAAAACGGGATGAACAGAAGCGAACGATAAATGCTATAAATACAGGCAACGCGGAAACATTCCTGTAGAGATTAATGATGCATTTAAGCAATATTACATGGAGTTATATACTTCTCAGGCAAGTACAGAAAGTACACAAAGGGATTCTTTCTTATCCTCAATCCACTTACCATGTCTTTCAGAGGAGGACAGGCTTGATTTGGATCAACCTTTTTCTGCCTCTGAGTTGACTGAAGCCATTCTTATAATGCCTAATAATAAATCTCCGGGTGAAGATGGCTTCCCATCCGAATTTTATAAAGTTTTTAAAGATTTACTTGTGCCATACTTGATGGAAGTACTTGACCAGTCTAGGACGGACAAGTGTTTTCCAGACTCTTTTTCCAATGCAATAATTTCGGTAATATACAAAAAAGGTAAAGACCCGCTGAAATGTGCGTCCTATAGGCCAATTTCTCTCCTTAATGTGGATTATAAATTAGTTACTAAAATGATAGCCAAGAGGTTAGAAACTCGTCTTCCTCTGCTGATTAACCCAGACCAAACTGGTTTCGTAATGGAGAGGCTTTCAGCAAACAACTTGAGGAGACTATTCAATGTCATTCATACTGCTAAAGAAAAACGTATACCGGGAGTAGCTGTCTCTCTTGATGCCGAAAAGGCTTTTGATCGCGTTGAGTGGCCATATCTTTTTGAAGTGCTGAAAAAATTTGGATTTGGAGCTGCATATATTGACCTAATTTATTCACTTTATAAATCTCCTAAAGCAAAAATAGTTACTAATGGAATTACTTCTGCCACATTTCCCTTGTACAGAGGATGTAGACAAGGATGCCCCCTAAGCCCAGCTCTCTTCGCACTAGCTGTTGAACCTCTAGCCGAGGCTATTAGATGCAACTCTGATATAAAGGGCTTTGGAATCGGCCCTGAAATGCATAAAATATCATTATTTGCAGATGATATTCTTTTATTTCTTACTGACCCCATAGACTCTTTGTCAAATCTACAGAATGTGTTACACTTATATGGCACTTTCTCTGGATACAAAGTGAATATTGACAAGAGTGTCATTTTGCCATTATCAGGGTTTGACTCTACTGCACTGGACGGCTTTTCCTTTAAGTGCTCTCCTACTGGAATTAAATATTTGGGTATTCAGGTAGATGGTGACTTAAAGAATCTCTATAAACTTAATTTGGCTAGTCTTTTAGAGAAGGTGGGTAGAGATTTAACCAATTGGATGGATTTACCACTCACATTACTTGGTAGAATAAATGCTGTTAAAATGAATATTTTGCCCAAATTCTTATATATGTTTCAATCTCTTCCAATATTAATTAAGTTAATAAGATCCTTTATTTGGCATCGTAAAACTCCTAGGGTCAGCCTTGATAAACTGGCTTTGAATTATAAGCAAGGAGGACTGAGACTTCCCAATTTTAAGATGTATTATTGGGCAGCCCAATCCAGGTACTTAGCTCAGATGTTTGCAAATACCCCCTTTCCCTCTTGGCTGAATATGGAGAAATTTGAGATAAAAGAAGAATGTCCTGCAAATATTTTATATACATGGGATGACAGACTGATTAAAACAAGAACTAATAATCCCATGATTAGACATTCAGTTCAGACTTGGAATAAATTGCGGTCTCTGCTGGGACAGGATCATTTTCTTTCCCCAAAAACACCTTTATGGGGGAACAGATTGCTACCAATGTGTCATCAAAACAAAAATTTTAAGATATGGGCAGATAAAGGAATTACACTGTTAGAGCATTGTTTTGACGGTGATGTCTTAATGTCGTTTGAACAGTTAAAGAATCAATATAATTTGAGTAATAAAGAATTTTTTAGTTACCGGTATCTACAATTACGAGATTGTTTAAGAGTCAAAACAAAAACTTATCCTATATTACCGAATTTGACATTTATTGAGCAACTCTGTTATTCCGATAAACCACTATATAAAACTATCTCTAGAATATATGAAGCTCTTATCTCAC
The DNA here is from genome assembly GCA_021464565.1 of Rutilus rutilus. Classification (NCBI taxonomy): domain Eukaryota; kingdom Metazoa; phylum Chordata; class Actinopteri; order Cypriniformes; family Leuciscidae; genus Rutilus; species Rutilus rutilus. Next base: position 11,704,497 of record JAJAQA010000005.1, on the reverse strand, counting down.
ATCAGCCTTTAGATGACCCAGATAAATCCAGAAGGAGATGGGAGCAGGATTTGGGGGTAAGGATAGATGCAGACCTGTGGGGTCAATTATGTAAAGATGGGGTCACATCAACCTTGAATTCTAGGTATAGATGAATTCAGTTTAATTTTTTACACCAGCTTTACTACACTCCAGCTAGATTACATACATTTAATAACAGTATTTCACCCCTCTGCTTCAGATGTGGTACAGAGGAAGGGACATTTTTGCATTCCACCTGGTTGTGTCCTAAAGTTAAGGTGTTCTGGGTACAAGTATGTGATAGTATATCACAGATTCATGGAATTGACTTTCCAATGGATCCAGAGGTATGTTTATTAGGCAATTTGAACAACTCTAACCTCCGAAACAGACAGGCTATTAAGCTTACTGAAATGTTGTTAATAATAGCTAAAAAATGTATTGCTTTGAAATGGAAAGCAGACACTGATGTGCCTATTGGAATGTGGTTGTCGGAGATTTGCAGCTGTGTACCCTTAGAGAAGATCACATATTCAATGAGAAACAAGGGTGAATTATTTTATAAAATCTGGAAACCCTTTTTGAATTATATAAATATAGTACCACATGTCTTGATTTCATAGTTAACTGTAGTTAACATAGTTACACTGTCTTACATTGTATCTCCATTTGTATTATTATTAATTCTTTTTTTTTTTTTTTCTTCTTCTCTTTGTTGTGGTTTTGTTGTTACTGTTGCTTCATTTGTGTTGTGGTTTTGTTGTTACTGTTGCTTCATTTGTGTTGTGGTTTTGTTGTTACTGTTGCTTCATTTGTGTTGTGGTTTTGTTGTTACTGTTGCTTCATTTGTGTTGTGGTTTTGTTGTTACTGTTGCTTCATTTGTGTTGTGGTTTTGTTGTTACTGTTGCTTCATTTGTGTTTTGTCGGATGTTTGTTATTGTATTTGAAAAAAGTAAAAAAAAAAAAAATAAAAAAAAAAAGTGAGGTTCCTGTTGAGCTTGGATTGTTGATCGCTTTTGAGGTGTTTCCTCGGCATCTTCCTGTTTCGAGTGGTGAGTGGCGGGTGGGCTGGAAACTGTGTCATCTCCAATCTGAAGTCGGTGTATGTCTGCGTGTGTGGATTCACTAACGGTCTGATGCTGCTGCGGCCTCTGCATTTTAATCGCTGAACGATTCCCGCGACTCTTCACAATTTTATCAGGATTCCATTGGATATAAGCATGCTGTTTCCTTTTACTACATTCTTTTCACTGGTCTATGCTATAACTGGATTCTGTGGAACACTGGAATCAAGATTGTGGAACACCAACATGATAAGGTACTCATATTCTGAGCTTTTTTCATTGGATCATCATCTGCCTCCCAGCACCTGTATTATTAAAACTTTGCGATCATTCAAACTTTTGCATCGGCCAAGATATTTGTCCAGACATGCTGCTAATAGGGGACCTGAATATTCATGTCGACAATCCAAACTGTTCCTCTGCAGCTGCCTTCCTGCATGTGTTAGAGTGTTTTAACTTCATTCAACATGTTGACTTTCAACTCATAAATCTGGACATACATTGGACCTGTTATGTTCTGTGGGTATTGGTATAGATCAGCTTTCAAAGGATGAAGTTAATTTTAGTGATCATAAATTACTGACAAGTGAATTTACCATCTCTGCCTCCCTGCAGTCTTCTTAACAGCATCTCTGGTGTTGTGTTCAAATGGTTTGAGTCCTACTTAGCAGATCGTTTTCAGTATGTTTGCATGGGGAAACATAAATCTGAGGCCACATTAGTTCAGCAGGGTGTCCCGCAGGGGTCAGGGCTAGGGCCGACTTTGTTCTGCATTTATATGCTCCCACTTGGTGACATTATCAGAAAATACGGTCTGGGGTTTCATTGTTACGCTGATGACACGCAGATCTATGTTAACACACTCCCGGATCCTAATCTTGCAATCACAGCTCTGAGCGCATGTATGGAAGAAATTAAGTTATGGATGCATGCCAATTATCTTAAACTTAATGAATCAAAAACAGAATTTCTACTTGTTGGTATGCCGACAGCCTTGCACAAGTTTAACTGTCAAAATCTGATCACTGATTCTGATTTACTGGCCCCAGCATCACAGGTGCGAAATTTAGGTGTTATTTTTGATTCACATTTGTCTTTTGATGCCCATATCAAATTGGTTTCAAAAGCAGCTTTTTTTCATCTAAAAAATATTGCCAGAGTTCGGCCTTTTATATCCCTACCAGATGCGGAAAAGCTTATCCACGCATTTATCACGTCGAGACTGGATTACTGTAATGCACTATACTCTGGTCTCCCTGGTAAACATATTAAGAAATTACAGTATATCCAAAACTCGGCCGCACGCGTATTAACACACACAACTGTTCAGCAGCATATTTCCCCTGTTCTTTATGAACTCCATTGGCTTCCAGTAACGGCACGTATCGATTTTAAAATCTTGATTTTAACATATAAAGCCATTCATGGGATAGCACCGGAATACCTTTGTGATCTAGTTGTTCCTTACATTCCAAATCGTTCTCTCCGCTCGTCTGACTCTTCTACTCTACAGCAGCCCACATTCAAATTAAAGTCGATGGGTGGTCGCTCCTTTACGGTTACCGCCCCGCGGTTGTGGAATAAACTTCCATTTGCGATTAAAAATTCCCCAACTCTGGACTGCTTTAAGAGGTCTCTAAAGACCCATCTTTTTAAAAATGCTTACTGTCTTTGAAGTGTATCTTATTTATATTTTTTTTGTCTGATTTTTCTGTTTTTAATAATTGTTTAATCATCTTATATTATGTTTACTATACTGTGTAGCGCTTTGGGTTGGAGAAAAGCGCATTACAAATAAAATGCATCATCATCATCATCATCATCATGAAAGACAACATTTCGTTGATTAGTTTTGGATAGATTATACATTTGTACTTTAAAATATCTGCCACCTCAAATAAGCTTTTGTTTGCCAATTTTTGCTCATATGTTAAATATAGTATGTTTTGTTAAAAATAAAGTAATCAAATAATATGTTATAGTGTTTATTCCAATGTAGCCTAGGCTATATTCAAGTAATGAATCCTTAACTTTGAAATATGTATGATAAAATGTAGGCCTATACTTTAGTTTTTACAAAGAAAGATTACACTTGAATTGTTGTTGTAATTGTAACCTTTGTGTAACCTTGTAAGGTAGATGTAAACAAACTATTAAAAGGTAAATATAAGCCTTTTCTCTAAATAATTTTTATTGTGTTTTATTAGTGACAAATTTGGGGAGAGGATAAATATTCCAAAACTGAAAATACAGTATGAGAATTACTGCACAAGTACTAGACATTTTTTCCTTGGATATTATAGGCCAATTTGCAAGCACAATTTGTGAAAAAAAAATAAATAAATTGAGATGCTTCCAACTGTTGCTCTTGCATTCTTTCTTGTGGCTCAGTGACACACCTGAATGAATGGCTCATTAAGTATGTGGGCCCCATTGTTTCCTCAGGTGTGAATCACAAAATATGCATGATGGTGTTGGCGAGTTTCATGATGGTGAAACTCTAGGCGACAACATCCATTAGTCAAAAGTCTTATTGACAAATATTTAGTATATGTTTTGTGGCCTTATTTCAGAAACTTTAGTTTTTAGCTTTTTCAATAACCATGCATAAACATTATTCTCTCAAAAATACAAACATGTACATTCATGTTGCTCACATATTATGGTACCCCTGTTTGTTCTAAATATAGTGTAATTACACCTTTGCCATTAATATGTTTATAAGCAACTGAAAAAAGCACAAATGTCAGGGCATGTCAGAACATCTCAAGGACCCCAAAAACACCTTAGATCCCAGAGGGTTAATTTGAAAGCACTGTGCATTTAGTTGTTGAGAAATACACATTTCAGCATTATCACTAATCTGTGTGTGCATTTTACTTGAGAACCAAGCAAGTTGACTCATGAAACCATTTGTTTATTATATCGCAATAGCATATAATACGCCTACTAAAAGCCAAAAAAATATATATTTTGATTTCATGGGGACTTTAAGTCCCTTTAAGTCCTAAGTAAGATCCCTTTAAGGTGGTAAGTGAAAACTTAAAAAAATCTTTTCTTTTAACTTTTTGTCAGTTAAAGATAATAAACAATTTAACAATGGAATTTGGGGTTGTAGCATTAGCAGGAATGAGGCTCTTCAGGACCAGGAATGAGGAAGCTGCTTTCCAGACACACCTGTTTTGCACACGTCACTCAAACACAGAACCAGGAAACAGGAATCGAATGAGTTCAGGGAAACTGAAGTGTAGTTGAGCTGTTGTGTGTTTGTGTCTCTGTATTAATGCGGTAAAATGGCCAGAATTTCAGTGGATCAGGATGAGTTCCTGTGTTCAGTGTGTCTGGATCTCCTGAAAGATCCAGTGGCCATTCCCTGTGGACACAGTTACTGTAAGATCTGTATTACAGGCCACTGGGATCAGGAGGATCAGATGAGAGTCTACAGCTGCCCTCAGTGCAGACAGACCTTCAGTCCAAGACCTGCTTTAGCTAAAAACACCATTCTGGCTGAAGTGCTGGAGAAACTGAAGAAGACTAAACTTTCTGCTGACTGTTACGCTGGAGCTGAGAGGTGCAGTTTGTTGACGTCTGTACTGAAGAAAACACAAAGCCGTCAAGTCCTGTCTGGGTGTCTGGAGTCTTACTGTCTGAATCACCTTAACAACATGGAGAGTTTCTTTAAAAGAAAGAGACACAATCTGACTGATGCCACTGACGACTGCAGGAGATGATCTGCCAGAAACACGACAAGATCCTCGAGGTTTTTCTGCCGCACTGATCAGAAGTGTATATGCGTGCTGTGTATGATGGATGAACATAAAAACCATGACACTGTATCAGCTGAAGCACAGAGGACAGAGAAACAGGTATGAACTTAAAGGGGTCCATTATGCTCATTTACAGGTTCATAATGTTGTTTATGGGGTCTACTTGAATACATTTACATCATTTAATATAAAAAAACTCAGTTTCTTTAAAACCCGCCTTCTGAAAATCGCAGTCTGCTCTGGTTAAATACGCTCGTAATGATGATTGACAGGACTGAATGCTCTTCCTGAACCTACGTTTGTAACTTCAACATTTGACCTGCATAAGATTGCATGGTTCAGAAAGCAGTCATAACAGAAATAGTAAGAACACAACAGAAGATTGAGGTTGTAAACTTTTGTGTTCTGTGTAACAGGTGTCATATCGGCAAGAGAAAATAAAACAAGTTAGGAAAGACATGAGGATGAGTAAACAATGAAAGATTGTACATTTCTGGGTGAACTATCCTTATAGAACTAGGCACTGATGAAATAATGCTGAAACCTATAATCTTACCATCCAAAATCTTTAACCTCTCAGTCTCATGTTATTGATGTGTCACCATATTTGATTGTCACCTGTCATTGGTTGGTCCTTTAGCACCAGCTGAAGGAGACGCAGAGGTTGTTCCAGCAGAGGATCCAGCAGAGAGAGAAAGATCTTCAGCAGCTGAGAAAGGCTGTCGCGTCTCATAAGGTGAGTCTGGAGAAGAAGAGAAGTTTGAGAAGTCTCAGTCAGGACTCACTGAAGCTCACTGTGTGATTGTGATGTGTGTGTAACAGCGCTCTGCAAACACTGCAGTGGAGGACAGTGAGAAGATCTTTACTGAGCTCATCCGCTCCATTGAGAAAAGCCGCTCTGAGGCGACACAGCGGATCAGAGATCAGGAAAAGACTGCAGTGAGTCGAGCTGAAGGACGACTGGAGCGACTGGAGCAGGAGATCAATGATCTGGAGAGGAGAGAGACGCTGAGCTGGAGCAGCTTTCACACACACAGGATCACATCCATTTCCTGCAGGTAACAGAGATCTAGAAGAACCGGATCATAGAAGAGACTCACAGAGAAACATTTCATGAGAGCAGAATGAGCCGTTGACTGAAGTGTTGATCTGTGTGTTCGGTTATTATATCATCATCAGTCGGACTCTCATCTGATCATCTACTTTTGTAAGCTCTGGAAATCTCTTATGAAACTATGTTCCAAGTTCTTTCTACAATGTTGATGTTCACTTATATTTAAACTTTTTTTTTTTACAACAATGTGGAATCCATGAACTTGATGGTGCCAGTTTCCCCCAGCTAGATTTCCCATCATCTCTTTACATATCTTTTTACAGTCTTTGACATATTCTATAAATTTTTTGTAATAATGACAAAAATCTGATCTTAAAACCTTTTATAATAATTTTCATTAACATTAATGAATTTGACAGTGAACTCCTCAAACAGGAATTAAGGCTGTATATTAGCGATGCTTCAGCGTATTTAAACCACAAAACCTGACCTTGGGATCGTGTCCTAAGAGTCCTTATGAATTTCAGAGTCACAAACTGCTCAAAAGTCATATATAATGGTCAATCTACTCGTTGCTTTTGAACTGCTTTTCCTGGTCAAATCTATTCAACCCTGACATGTGACGCCATTGATGAGCTTTGATTTCTGTTTTCTGTAGAGTTTCCAGTCTCTCTCAGCTCCTCCTGAATCTACAGACGTAAATGACAATCCCTTCAGTCCTCTCTCCTCTTTTGATGGCGTGAGAGAATCTGTCCGTCAGCTGAGAGACAAACTGGAGGATTTCTGCAAAGAGAAGATCTCTGACAGAGGTAAAGTCCTGGAGATTCTGCTCTCAGAAATGATCCTCCATCAGAAATGTCTTAGGAACGGATGCAGGGATCATTTTCTCTTGACATGATAATCAAACTCTTCATGTCTGTTGATTTCCACAGTTACCAACATTGTTCCCAGGACCAGAAACAATTTCCTACAATGTAAGTCACTAAGAAAACAAGCAGAAAAACATGTTTAAAATAGTGTGTTCATGTTTAAAATAGTTACAAAATAGATGTAGGAGATGATAAAAACTTATACCATTAATTGTAACCAGCATATATGTAAAATGTTACCTGAGAGATATAACATTTATATGTCTATTTATATAGAGAGAGTGTTTAGAGAGTAAGAGACAAAGAAAGAGTGCCTCCAAAAAAGAGCCATAGAATAATAGAGACAGAGCAACTGTTTCAATCTTCTTCTATCCCTTCCTTGAACATGTGACTGTAACTCAAATGTGAGACGTTCAAACTGACCAATCAGATAATTACAACTTCCCTCAGCATACTAAAGGTGTGACAATTCGTATGTACATACATCTTGGCCTGCAGGCCTATGATCACTATCAGCAACTCTGTCTTTAGGAATTCCAAATGGTCCTTAGGGTAGAAAGAGGGGGTTGAAAGCAGTAACGCAAATATCTTTGATTATTTTCAATCCTACAAACATGAAGAGTTCAGCTAGATTAAAAGACCAGACAGATTCATAATTCCTGATTCTGATGTGTTTTATTTCCAACAGATTCCCATCGATTCACTCTGGATCTGAACACAGTGAATGACTGCCTCCATCTGTCTGAGGAGAACAGAGTCATTACATTCATTGGCAACGTCCAGCAGTATCCTAATCATCCAGACAGATTTGATGATGTGTGGCAGGTGTTGTGTAGTGAGAGTGTGTGTGGACGCTGTTACTGGGAGATTAAGTGGAGTGGTGATGATGGTGTGTTTATATCAGTGTCATATAAGAGCATCAGCAGGAAGGGACGGAGTAATAAGTGTCGGTTTGGACTTAATGATCAGTCCTGGTGTTTGTCCTGCACTTCTTTCAGTTCCTCATTCACACACAATAACATAGACATTGATCTCCCTGTAAAGTACATCAGCAGTAGAATAGGAGTGTATGTGGATCACAGTGCAGGAACTCTGTCCTTCTACAACGTCTCTGACACATTGAGCCTCATACACACAGTCCAGACCACATTCACTCAGCCGCTCTATCCTGGGTTTATTCTTTATCCTGGGCATCGGGTTAAATCATTAGTGAAACTGTGTTGATGAATCAGAATTGACTGTAGAGAGATTCTACCCATAATGCTTTGAGCTGCATGATAAATCAGTAACAGTGAGATGTTCTAGAGTCTCTTATTTTCTCTTCATTACATTAATACTACAGTGAAATAACATGTAAGAATAAATGTGTGTAATGAACCCTTATATAAACAGGAAGATCAGTGTGTGTTTGTGATTCACGATGAGTGACGGTGTGTATCTGTGCTTTTCTCAAACTCTATGGGCCCGCAACTCTATCGGCGCAATGCGGCACCAGTTGCAACAAGTGTTTTTTGTGGCATTGTGCTGTGTGATAAAACTGCACATTTTAGAGTGGCCTTTTTTTGTGGCCAACCTAAGGCACACTGATTTGTGAACAATATTTGAGAGAAATACTGTAGGTTTGTGTACATAGATCTTTGAGTTCAGCTCATGAAAAATGGGGGCAAAAAAAGTGTTCCGTTTATAATTTAATCAGCGTCATTGCACCTAATTTATTTTCACTGACTGCAAGATAGGCATGTTTGTTAGTTTATCGCGCTGCTCCCCCGAGGAATAGGGTTCTGATGCCCACCGACGTCTACATTATGAAATATAGGCTATATTGTTGTCGTCTCAACTTTTGATTCTATTTTTCTGTTCTAAAAGTTTATTCTATTCTGTTTAAAATTTACTTTAACATATTTAATTTTTGCTTTCGTTAAAATTAACCAAATTCTGTTGTAGCCTAATAGGCATATTTAAAAAATAAATAAAAAATGTTGTTTGTTCTATTCTGTTTTGTTTGTTCATTTTTGTTGAAACAATGAAGTGTTTTTTCACAAGACTTTCACAAGACGAATCGTTTGTTTTAAATAACATTAACCAAATTTTCTTTCTTTCTTTAATAATAAAATTATTACTTTATAACACCAAATCTTAGGTTGTTTCATTATTGTACAGTGAATGTCAATAGCTCTTTTTTATTTTTCATGTTTGTTGTAGGCTTATTTGGAAATTACCATAGTTGTACAATATTCGGTAACACTTTATAATAACTGCACGCTATTAATCATTAGTTAAGCATTAGTAAACAGTTAATTCATCATTTATAAAGCATTAATAGACATTAACAAGCAGTTTATAAATACAGTTATAAATGCAGTATTCTTAATTTATAAACATATCTATAATGTGTTTAATAATTGTGTTTTCATACTTTATTAATGATCAATTTATCATTTCTAAATGAAGTATTGCATTATTTACAAACCGGTTGTTTAGGAGTTGTCAGTGGTTCATAAGAGTCATTAGAAATGTAAGTAAATGATTAATAAACTGTTTAAATACATATTATTATTCAGACATATAGTAATAGTTACTTTAGTGTGTGTTAATAAATGGTTTAACTAACATGATTTCTACTGTAATTCAGGGTTAATTCGGTGTAATTATAGAAGCATTTAGGTCATTTCACTATGTTTGTGAGCTAAACTAAAGTGAGGACTAGTTATGCTTTGTAAAGCATTTATAAAGAAGGATTTGAAAGGCTGTTAATATTTTTATGTTCTGTATCGCTGTGTTGTATTTGTTTACTTTTTCTGTTTAGAAGAAAACTGAGTCTTTAAATCTCCTTTATAAATGCTTTACAAAGCATAACTAGTCCTCACTTTAGATGAGCTCACAAACATAGTTAACTGACCACTACTAAAGGCTTTATAACTACCTGAATCTACTACATTTACTTACACTTTCGAAGTGATCTTATTAGCCACTGACAACTCCTAAATAACCGGTTTGTTATTTGCAATACTTCATTTAAAAATGATAAAGTGATCATTAATAAATTAAGAAAATACAATTATTAAACACATTATAGATATGCTTATAAATCAAGAATACAGCATTTATAACTGTATTTATAAACTGCTTATTAATGTCTATTAATGCTTTATAAATGATGAATTAACTGTTTACTAATGCTTAACTAATGATTAATAGCGTGCAGTTATTATAAAGTGTTGCCCAATATTCATATCCAATATTCTAATGGCTGTTTACGTTCACTTAAAGGGAACCCCGACTAGTGCGGCATGTTGGCCTTATAAGTTTAACGTAGGCGTCAGCTATAAAAAGGTGATACAAAAACACTTCAAATGGTTTTATTTTTATTAAAAAAAGGACTAGAAATCCGTTCACTCGAGGGCCGCCATAGTTATTTACGTCTCTATGCATTCTGGTGAGTGACGTGTAAGGTTGCTTACTGGTCAATGGATTGCAGCAGTACCGGCTAGCTAGCTGTTTTGACAGTAGTCGACTAGCGAGATGAACACGTCTGCCGTTCAGCCTTTTCAGTTTGAACCCGAGCTCACCGTAGGCTTAAATCAGGGAGGAATAGCGCGAAGACGATAGGCCTGAAGATTATCAGAGATGAGGAGAAGAGGGCGAGAGAGGGGCAAAAGCAGATCAACTGCTTGCCAATGCCAAGCGAGAGTACGAGAGCGTTTGCTGTAAGAGAGCTTCACTTTTTGTCGAGCAGCAGTCCAGGGTAGGCTAAGTATAGGCAAAGAGTTTAGAAGCCCAGGCTAGATCAGACAATCGTACTATCATTATAAAGTAATTTAATAAGTCTTTTACCGCCCTCGTTTGCTTTATTTTCCCCCAAGCAGTCACTATTTGAACGCGGCAAAAATACCCTCTCCCCCCTTACACTGAACAAAGTCAACACTATTTTGCTCATCTACGTCATGTACATTTAAAATCTTACTAATTACATAGTTTATTAAAAATTACAATTGCACTGAATTGCCTTGCACTACATATTAAAAACTTAAATCTCAAGACTATACTGATATGCACTAGTCCTTCCCTCTCTAATTGTTTATTCTCTAATTGTTATTGTATATTTGGTTACACTTTATTTTAAGGTGTCATTGTTACAGTGTAATTAAACAGTTTAAGTACTGAGTAACTGCATGTACTTACTATAGGGTTATAGGATTAGGATTTGGTTGAGGGTTAGTTGCATGTAATTATGCATAATTTACTGTTATTACTATGGTAATTAGGCTACATGTAACATATGTAACAAGGACACTAAGTGTTACCGTATCTTTTTTGGTACATTTCTAAATTTTATAGTATTGTTATAGTGCGTACTTCATTTTTTTCATTATTATATTTCATACTGACCTTTATGTTTTTATTCTTTATATGTTAAGTGAGTGTTGCACTTTTAGAGCAAATATTACCAGTCAAATTCCTTGTTTGTTTGCACAAACCTGGCCAATAAAGCTGATTGTGATTCTGATGAAAACATGAAGTAAAATGCTATAACAACATGCTTTGATTGTATTTACAGATACTCCGTGTATCACAGCACATGAAAACTTTAATGCAGTTTGCCTCAATAAAGATGTTTTATGGGCGGCCCTCGTCAGCCTCCATGACCGGCATAGTGCTGGTCTTACCAATCCGTAACCAGGTCACTAATAGGGCAAGGTCAAACGTGAACATGGTTATCTGAGTAGCCTACATAGTAGCCTACCTACACTGTAGCCTACAAATAGGTGGGAAAAAAAAAGTTAACTGGACTATGCGCTTTCAGTGAAAGGCTTCAGTTGTTTTATTGTTAAGACAAGCAGCTTACAATCATTATTTCATAACGTAATAGGTATAAATTGTTTTCAAAATTCTGCCTTTTAGGTCTTACAGATATGCTTCATATCGTCAGTCTTACATGGTGGATGCATGGCTGGGGCTATGGGAGAAGAGGTCCGCAGAGTCATTCCATCATGTGCCGTTAACAAAATAAGAAATGTCTACTCTGAACCAAGTGGAATCTATACCGGGTTTGAATATGAAGACAATGATCGTTGCAGAAGTAGATGAGGCATGGAGGGATTTTAATAACATATAGCTGGATAGTTGACATTTGAAGGCAATTTGGCAAGAGCACAAGCTATGCGGGTATTTCATTACCAAATGTTTATGGTTTAAACTATAAATGTTGCATGTACTCCAATATTAAAATGTTTGTTTGAAGTACTACATGTGCTTGACTAGAATACAAAATTAAAGATATTTTACATTTGAACTATGCTGGTGTGTACGTCATGTGTTCGTAATGATGCAGCTACTTGAAAACGTGGAAAACTGCTGTGTTTCAAAATGAACTGTGATCTGGATAGTCTGTCTTGTGGAGCCATGACGTGTGTTGGATTAACTCTCATGCCCATGGACTCATGTTTTGAATCTAATACAGAGGAGAGAAACATCTGCAATCATAGCTGTCATGTAGCTATAGTCCTTTCAACAGGCACTGGTCTTGCTCTGAAGTGCCTTGTGGACTTTGCTCCATGCGATTTTGAACTTGGTGCTTCCAACAATCTCCCCATCTTGATAAACAGCCTTTTCAAAAACAGAAAAATGGAAAATAGATACAAGGTGATAGTAAACAGTTTTGAGAGTGTCACTATGGCTGCGTTTTCACTTGGCATTAACATTAGCCAATCAGGACACCGTGCGTTTACATTTGATCATATAAAGTAGCCTCTGTATCTGGATAACGATCGGATTTCTGTTTCCTGACTAATATTTAAAGGGATACTCCACCGTTTTTTCATATTAAACTATGTTATTCCCTTAAAGGGATAGTTCACCCAAAAATGAAAATTCTGTCATCATTTACTCACCCTCAAGTTGTTCCAAACCTGTATGAGTTTCTTTGTTCTGGTGAACACAAAGGAAGATATTTGGAAGAATGTTTGTAACCAAACAGATCTCGGTCCCCATTGACTACCATAGTATATTTTTTTTCCTACTATGGAAGTCAATGGGGACCAAGATCTGTTGATTACAAACATTCTCCCAAATATCTTCCTTTGTGTTCAGCAGAACAAAGAAACTCATACAGGTTTGGAACAACTTGAGGGTGAGTAAATGATGACAGAATTTTCATTTTTGGTGAACTATCCCTTTAATCGCTCTAGCGCGCGCCGAAACTTTGATAGCACTTAGCTTAGCCCAGTATATAGGTGGTTTGCAGTCACGTGATTGTGATGACGCGCGAAATTCAGATGGAGGGCAGGAAGTGAAGAGCGGAATGGGCGAGATGGAGGAAAGTCCGTACTGTACTACTTTTGACGCTATTACAAGAGAAAATATAACAAAAAAAATCGAAACATATTTGGACGTGATCCTTACGTTATGATGAGGAGCGATTTTTCAACTGAATTGAAAGATTAGCCTGTAACTTTACGTGTTTGTCTTCAGTTACAGGGGTAACTTACTAACTCAAAGAAAAGAGAAACAATTACTTTGACTTTACAAAGTTCAGAAACTGGTACGTTACACAAACAGCCATCATAAGTTGTATTAACTGCACCTTTGACAAAGTGATCACTGCACACACAGGGCATTTTCCATTTTTGGCAAGCCATTTTCCGGGCGTTTTTCGGTTAATTTCTTGCCTTTTTCCCCCTTATGAACAACAACTTTTGGTACGTCGATAAATACTCCTCGTGGTTTCATCGATCTGAGCAACCATAAACGACGCAAAACATAGGCATTTTGTGGTTTGTTATAGTGCTTCTAAATGTAGCAAATCACTTCCTGCCCTCCATCTGCATTTCGCGCCATTGGCAAACGCAGTAACTTGACGTCATATCAAACAAGCTATTCAATGGTATCTAACAGCAATGAATTTAGAAGTGACCAAACACATCAACGTATTTCCTATTTAAAAACAAAAGGATAACTATAATGTATGGCGGAATAGCACTTTGCGAGTACTTCGACGGCGCAGTAAAAAGTCACGCCTGATCATCTTCCTCTCACTTCTGTCAATAGTGGGAAGAGGATCAGCGTGACTTTTACTGGCGCCAGTCGAAGTACTCGCAAAGTGCTATTCCGCCATACATTATAGTTATCCTTTTAACCATTAGTAAAGCGTTGCGTTTTATTTTGTGTCACCATACTTGGTCGTATAACTACTCGTGTAACTGTTTTTAAATAGGAAAAACGTTGATGTGTTTGGTCACTTCTAAATTCATTGCTGTTAGATACCACTGAATATACTTGGGTAAGCTAAGTGCTATCAAAGTTTCGGCGCGCGCTAGAGCGATTAAGTGCATGCACTGAGATGAGAGAGGTATGCATCAACTTGTCTTAGGTAAAGGTTAAAGTTTAGTTAAAGTTTATTTCACTTTGAAATAAATTTTTGATATGTTTTAGCTTACCTCAAGGGCATCCAAGATGTAGGTGTCTTTGTTTCCGCAGAGTAGTTCAATTTTGATATTTTTAGGTCAAACCGTTCTTGTCTGTCAGTCATATAATGCAGGTCTATGGTCACTGTCTCAAAACACAAGCACAGAGTCAAAATTAAAACAATTCCCCATCGTCCAAATGAAACAATTCCCCATCGTAAGTACACATTGATGGCCTAAGACACGAAACGAGCGGTTTGTGTGAGAAAACGTAACAGTATTTATATCGTTGTTATCTCTTGAACACAGCACACATCCAAATGATCTGACGCGCGGGCGGTATAGATTATATAAATAGATGTCAACTTGGCTACTGCAGTTCTTTGGAACGAAACCGTAGCCAAGCGACATCTAGTGTATACATCTATACCCGCCCGCGCCGTCAGATCATTTGGACGTGTGCTGTGTTCAAGAGATAACAACGATATAAATACTGTCGTTTTCTCACACAAACCGCTCGTTTCGTGTCTTAGGCCATCACTGTGACTTATGATGGGAATTGTTTCATTTGGACGATGGGGGAATTGTTTTAATTTGGACTCTGTGCTTGTGTTTTGAGACAGTGACCATCGACCTGCATTATATGACTGACAGACAAGAACGGTTTGACCTAAAATTATCAAAATTGAAACTACTGCGGAAACAAAGACACCTACATCTTGGATGCCCTTGAGGTAAGCTAAAACATACCAAAATTTTATTTCAAAGTGAACTATCCCTTTAAGGGAATAACATAGTTTAATATGAAAAAACGGTGGAGTATCCCTTTAAATATTAGTCAGGAAACAGAAATCCGATCGTTATCCAGATACAGAGGCTACTTTATATGATTAAATGTAAACGCAACCGTGTACTGATTGCTAATGATCGATCACGGTGATCCCATGTTAATGCCAAGTGTAAACGCAGCCATAGTGCTTGCAAATGATAGGATTTATTACAGTTCACACACCTGTTCCCTGTTCACATTGTTGTTATGATCCAGAGCAGCAAGCATGGAGGCATGGATCATCACATCATATCCAAAATGTGTTCTCTTTGGGAGGTATTTCAGGTACATGGAGTGATACACCTGAAACAAATTTGAATTTGAAATTAAACTATTAAAATATGTGAGTCACATCATAATGAATGGCATATTTATTAAATATGTCTGTATTTGATCATACCTCTAGTTTTGTTGTGTGGATGCACTTTGTCAGATGATCCAGGTCTTTCAAAAGCCGCTTGTGTTTCACAACCTTCACAAGTGCGTTGTGGGCTTCAGATCCTGGCTTTAACCAAAGCTTTCTTCTCTGGTTCGTCTCATCAAGGGGCTCATGAGCACATTGGTGATAGTGCCTGTTCCCTGGCCAGTCGTGTCGGTTGGTAACATGGTGTATTACAGATATCCACTTCTCTTTCAACACTTCGGCATTACCCTCACAGGTTTGTGCACTCCACCAGAAATGATTTATAATGGATGGAATCCACTGTCCCAGGCCTTCACATTCCCTTCTCTTAGCTTCAGTTGCCAATTTTTTGGACACTCCTTTTGCCACATGCCAAGGGTCAAATTCATGGTGTTTTTCTGGATTACTGACCCTCATTTCTTTGACGATTTGTGGATGTCTGTCAGTGGAGATGGTTGAGACCTTCACTCCATTTTCTTCTATGGTTTTGAGAGCATCTTTAAAACCTTTGATTTCCATGGTATTAGAGCTCGAAACTTGGGTGCAGCTTATTACCTTGAAGTCCACAACCTTTTCACTCTGTGCATCTAAAAAAGTGTATGTACAGTATTTTGCTGAGTGCCCAGGAGAGTCACACCGGCCATCTCCACAGAGTTCAACAACTTCTTGCGATTTCATGTTAGTTAACACTGTACTCTGCTCTTTAATCCACATTTTTTCAATGACAGGAAACACAAACTTCTTCCTCAGTGATGTGTATGTGTCTTCACTTATTGTTTTGAGGTTCATGTTACTACAGAAACGCTCAAATTTAGCAAAATGGATGCCACTGAAGAAAACAGATGCTGTTAAAAGCAGGTTTCCTGTCCCTTTAGTCCCGCTCAGAGTAGGCTGAGACTGCCATCTGTAACTACAGCTGTTAGCACATGTGAGCTCTAGTGTCAACTGTGATCCTTCATTTTTTAGCTCTTTCACTTCTTCCTGGACAATCAGGGAGCCACACTTTAAACAACGCTGAAGCAATTGGTTTAAACTGTTCCTCAAAAACTAGAAAAAGCCTATTTTCTTTATGTGTGTTAGTTGAAGCTTGTGATCCCTGGGTGCTTTGAGAAAACTCAGATGAACTTGCAATGTATTCCGGATCACAGTGGACTGTACTGTGGTTGACTCTGTTCACTAAGTTCATCATCTGAGAGGAACAGATCCTGTGAGTTATCAACGTCATCCTCCTGTACAGGTTTGCCCAACTCAATTTCATGTTTAACCTGTGTAAGTATGGTCCTTTTTTTACCGAGTAGTCCACATCAGCTGACCACTGTAACGTTTCCGCTGCATCCGACTTGTAAACATCCGTCTGCGTTGCTGCATCGGTCATACTTGGAGAACACTGTAGGCCTACAGTTACGAATTTATTAACAGCATCTGGTGGATTGTCGGTTACCTCCATGATCGGCGTAGTGTCCGATGATTCGTCTTCCGCGACGAAAGGAGCGGGTTGTTTACATCTTAGCAGGAGAGTGTCCAGAGTCTCTTGCCTTTGACGCTTGTTAGCGCGGCTTTCACTGCCTACTCGCGGACGTTTAGGCTCCTTGTGGGGGAAAATTGAAGGCACGGCATTTGATGTTAGGCCTTCGCTTTGTAACCAGCTGCACCTGTGAACTCTTGTTAGCCGACTAAATGCCTCAAATGCATCAGGGCTGAAGTGACGGGAACACAGCCGTGGGTCTTTAGGGAGTTGTACTCGTCCACAAGCAACTTCCCACTCTTTTCGTATTTTTTTCTCCTTTGGAAAGCAGTGGAGGCTTACATCACTCCCCTTATTTCCTTTGGATTGGAAATTGCAACCAAACGCTGCGCATGTGGCATATATTAACGTTTACGATGTAGCTACACTTTACAGCGCCATTAGCTCACTTCTCTCTGCTCTGAACGCAACCAATACACGTCATCGACCCAGAATGCACTGCGCGCAGCAAAAAATAAATGGCTGCCTTCTGTAAAACACTTTGAGGATTTTTTAAATAACGAAAATATTTTATGTATTTATAACTATGTATTTTGTAGGAGAGAGCAATTGTAGCATATTTAGGGCTATGTGTCTTAATAATCGGGGTTCCTTTTAAGACATAACCAACTGTTACTTTACTCACCAAAACTGACATTTTAACATAATTCTGTGCGTTTTTGACCATGCAAGCACAAAAAGACACGAAAGAGAGCTCAATTCACTACTTGACACTGCTTGACGCATACTTAGCATTGAGGTACTATCAGAGTTTTTGTTAATATTTTCAATTAGATTACATTTTTGTGTGTTGTGAGTCTTTTAGATTTTTTTTTAAATGTTATTAATTGTAATTTCTTTAGTTATTTTAGTACATCAGGTTAAGCTAAAGCTTAGAAACTAAATTAAATAAGTTTACATTTATATACACACACAGTATACAGGGCGTGCAGAATTATTAGGCATGTTGATTTTCTGATCAAATTTTTTTTTCAGGCACATTTTACCAATTCCAAACCACATTAATCATAATAACTACAATTAATTTTGTATTTAATAATTTATAAGCGATATATAATTGTTCATGAAGGCTGGAAATGAAAAACGCCTTATATTCAGGTGTGCAGAATTATTAGGCAAGTTTTCTTTTACAGATAAAATAAGCCAAAAAAAGAGATTTAATTCAGACTTTAAAGTCAAAAATTATTAAATGCCCAAGACAAGGATACAATACTAATGCAATACTAGAGATTACAGTTAAGGCATGACCATTGGACAGTGAAATGCTCATTGGGTCAGCAGGGTCAGACAAAAACAGGTGGAGAAGAAAAAACACATGTTAACTGCAAAAGAATTAAGGTGAAGAATTAAGTGTGAAACCATCAGGAACCCTTTAGTCTCCAGCGCCACCATTTTCCAGAACTGCACCTACCTGGAGTCTCCAGAAGAGCAAGGTGTCAGGATATCAGAGACTTGGGTTAGGTAAAGAATCCTAAAAATGTACCCCCTCTTAATAAGAATCACAAGCTGAAGTGTTGTGAAATACATGAAGACTGTTTTTTGTAGACTTTATAGACAGACAGATTGAGAGTGACTCTTGAAGGACCAGCACCAGATCCTCTTCTACCACTGTTTGAAGAATTCATCTTCCAGAATACGTTTTAATAAGTTTTGGGAGTTTATTTTTAGTCCATCTCCTACCCTGAAGTCCATTTTGCAGAGATGGACTAAAAATATGGAATCGTCTCGTGTCGCCGCTGCGGCTGGTTAGGGCAAAAACTTATCGCATGTCACATCGCGTGTAGTTAGGACACAATGTTAATCGTAAACAAGACCGAATTCAACGTGACTCTTATTTTGAAATGTCTCATTCTGCACTGTACTGTTGCAGCTGCTCGTTCAAGTATAGATGAGGGAGATAAAAATATGCTTCCTTACAACCGTCTAAAACATATTCCTAAATAAACACTGTTAAAGTAAACATTGTCAGAATTCATCAACATTACTTTATAAGCAATCGCTTGGCATTAATGTGTGCTATCAATTGTTTGTGAACTGAAGAAGTCTGAAGCGCTGCTGCGCGAGACTGTAGAATGCGATGTTATCATTTTCCACATTGGACATCAGTTCTGGATGGATTTCTTCCCAAATCATCCCTCCCTAACGTTTTCATAAAATGAGAGTAGATTCTCGTCATAGATTTCATCTTTAAAAACAGATTTTTTGTTAAGTTATCGTTCCGTTCTCGTCAGTGGAAAAAATGTAATTGACGAAAATGATTCATCATGTTTCTGCTGAGTAAAAGCAACTCACTTGGAGTGCAGCGGATCCTGTATCTGTAACAATCTCTTTATCTCATTACTTGAGAAGACCGTTATTTCTATTTTACCGTCTAGCTATCGATTTTTCTTCGTAAATATCACTGAAAAAAATATGGCTTGTATAAATAATATCATTATTTGGTGAAGTGCGGTTGTGCTTCGGGCGACACTAGTTCGGATTTCCAGCTCGGGGACTTTTCGTGATCCGATAAATAAATAGTTAAATAACTTTTAGTTAAAACAGTAAGGGTTTCTATGCATTTTGGAAAATTATGGAAATTGTTTGGTTTTTAATTTACAAAAAAAAATAATGTAACCATTAAAACTGACTCCAAAAAAATTTAAACGGGAAAAAAAAGGAATCCAGAAAAAATTAAATGGAAATAAATCGTTTTTTTTTTTTTTTATGATTTTTTAAATGTATTTCATAGGGCTCTAGCAGTTTTGTCATTTTTTAAATGTATTTCATAGGGCTCTAGCAGTTTTAGATTTCAATTTGTAACAATTATTTTAAATTAAGTTTTTTTATATTGACAAATGACATCCTCCAGGTTCTTCACCCTTTCGTCTTCTCCCTCCTCTCTCAGTTTGTCAATGAAGAACAAACGATGATGAAGAGTTAAAGCGCAGTATGCATGTAACGGGATCTTAGACAGTTTCATGATGTTCCTATAAGCTTCATGCAGCAGGACAGACCTTTGTGTTTTAATCTTCTCCAGATCACTGAACAGTTTTTCTTCTATTTCTGCGTTTCTGTTTGCAGGTATTTCTCCAATGTATCCATACTTCTCTTTAAGTTCATTAAATGACATCTTGATTTCGCTGGTCTCTGTCACATGTTTTTGGTAGACGTGTTGGCTGTAATGACACTTCCCTGTACACACAGTGCAGTGGTCGTCTTTCATGACTCCACACCGTGAGAGACTTCTGGGAGAAACCCACCAGCAGCGTAAATCATCATGACAGGTTTGTTGACTGATTTTGCAGCTGGTTGCTTTTGAAAGCGTGGGGATTTTTTTTGTGAAATCTCTGTTGACTGTAAACTCAAAGTCTCTCCATTTCTCAATCTTGTCTATGTTCTGTCTGACAGCTTCCTGAATCTGATACAATTCCTTCATTTTGGACTCATCAGTTTGAGGACACAGGCCTCAAGTGGTTTTGGCCCTGTCACAACAGAACAAATAATAGACGATATAAATAACTTCTGATTTCATGTTATTACGGGTGGTTGCAGGACCGAATATTAATGATGGCAATGTCAAAACACTGCTTAATGAAGCTTCGAAGCCTTTACGAATCTTTTGTTCTGAATCAATGGTTTGGAGCGTGCATCAAACTGCCGGAGTCACGTGATTTCAGTAAACGAGGCTTCATTACGTCACAACTGTTTCGAAACACTTCGAAATTTCAATGGTTCACCACTGGGGGCGATGATCTCTGTCAACCCAAGTGTCTGTGGGTTTTACCTGATCTCTGATCAGTTTTATACATTTGTAGATGTTTTAATTAGACATTAGTATAATTGAAATGAATATTGGTAGTTAGAGTCTTATTGGCCTGTTTAGCTGAGACATTCATAGAACAAACAAAACAAACACTGACAATGGCTAAAATAACATATACTGTATACACTTGATAATCTTAGATGATTAGATAATTCCAATTAAATTTTACTTTCAATAAAAAATTTGCAATAGATTTGTAAAAGGTGTTTTTTTTGCATGTTTGGCACGGGTTTCTGTTGCATTGTTCTGACCACTAGGGGTCACCGGGGTCACTCGACACAATACGGCACATTTGCTTCAACTGTTTCAGTGTTTCACGAAGCCTCAATCTGCCCACCCCCATGCACAAAATGTAACGTAGACCGAACAGACAGTGAATTTGAGGGACCAACTTATATAGCAAACACAAATGAGGATGAGTAATAGAACACAGCTGACACAAATTAACTAATAATGAGGAGCAGGAAAACTGAACAAAAGAGCACATGATGAGAATGAAAATAAACTGAAACCACTTACCACTTCATTAAGTTTAGCTTTGTAGAAAGCATTTCTTTAAAGCGAATTTCGTTTTGTACAAATTGTATCTTAATTTTAATAAATGTTTCATCGACCAATTGCATGTATTTAATAAATAAAAAGCAAATATAGGAGACAATATAACTGTGACATTGAGGCTCCGATGCGCCGCGTTCACTTGCATTGCATTGTGAAGTTGAACTAGAGCGCATCTCATCGTAAATGAATGAAACTCAGCGTAGGCCTATGCCTCATACATTAGCATTAAATATCTTTGCTGCATCCTTTCTAGAACAGACAAGGTCTTTCTTGCGGCTCGCATCAGCAGAGTATTGCATCGTCCATAGACCACAAAACAATCAGCGGATGGCGGGCGGGTGCGGCTTTGAAATCTGGTCAAAAAACGTTGGTGCGGATGATGAGTTTTGTGAAGCGGTTGCGGATGAACTAATACCCCATCCGCTAACAACATTGAACACTACACAAATATACATTTTATTCAAACTAAGTTGTCCTATAACAGACGAACGTCGCACCCCCCCCCCCCCCCCCGACGACGGTTATGTTACGAACCATCACATTTGACTCACGTCATAACCGTCATCACCAATTCTGAAACCGGCACACCCCTATGAAACAGTTTAAGCAAACCTTTGGGCTAGTCCATATGTATTCCACATAACTCTTGAAGGAAGTGGCTTCCGCAGCATCCTCCTTTCCCCTCAGAAAGGGCACGCTTTCCCAGTGTTATCCAATAAACTCACTGTATGGGTTATCACGGAACAACAGTGACAGATACACTCTGTGTGTAGCCGCCTCCTATCGTCCTTCCAGACAAGAAGGGGTAGAGGCTTGCACAGGGTGCTGGATGGGGTGCAGCAGCTGTGGCACTTTGGTAGGGATTCCTAATCGTCCATCAGCGACGTTCATCACAGTGACCCGACTGATAGGGAACGTCTCGGGTACATATGGTAACCTGCGCTGCGAGGCTGAGCAGCTGATGCAAATGATTGTACGCCAATGTGTATTGGCTCGTTTAGTTTCACTCTAAGTAGATTGGTTCTCTAGCGAGATTCCTATTAGTCGGTCATGACGTTCGTCTCCGTTCCCTCCTTCAGGGAACAAGGGTTACCATATGTAACCGAGCAGTGGCGGTTCTAGACCACAGTAACTGGGGGGGCCAGGCAGGGGCCACTTGTGCTTTTAGGGGGCACACCTTTAACATTCATCTTAACCTATTTTCAGTATTATTTCAAGTCATTTTTCACCATGTCATGTATGACTGCAATCTCTAGAAAAAGCTAATCAATTATATTAGCTAAGCTAATAAAACAATTTCAATTCAAATGAATGTTTCATTATGTTTAATTGTAGTGTGATATAATGATCAATAATAACACATTTTTAGCATCTAAGTACATCTAGGCACTTTTTTACACCTGGGGTGGGCGATATGGCAATAATATCATATCACGATTTTTTTTTTCAGGAAAATCACGATTTATCAAGATTCTTTTTTCAAGTTTGTTTTACTATTTTGCAAGTGACTGAGCATTACAGCCAAACTAATTTCCCTATTTTAAAAACAAAGCCTTATAGGTAACAAAATATAAAATAAAAAAGAATGGCAGACATTTAGGCCAAAGTGGCGAAGATAAAAATCTTTGTCATTATTTTCTTTGTTATTAAAAATTAAGGACAGAGATACATATTACACATACACCACTTAATATACAAATGAAATAAACTGCTTTATTTTTTTCAGCTATAGGTGTATTTAACAGTATGAGAAAGTAATTAAATGAACAAATATGAAAATAAAACACAACAGACTTAAAGTTCTCAGTCAAGAGCAGTGAATGATTTCCTCTGTGTGTTTTGTTGTTTTATTAACATTAAAGGGATTGTTCTCCCCCCAAAAAAGTCATAATTTACTCTAAGTTGTTTTAAACCCGAATAAGTTTCTTTCTTCTGTTGAAAATAAACGTTATTTGAAAGAATGTGAGTAACCACAACAGTTGATGTACCCCTGTGACTTCCATAGTATATATTTTTTCCTACTATGTATGGAAGTCAATGGGGACCAGCAACTGTTTGGTTTTGGGTGAACTATCTCTTTAAGGACAAGCGGCAGCATGTTTATTATTAGGGCTACTGTCTCTTTAAGAACTGCACGCGACGCGTCAAATATACACGCATATGACAAGCAGATTTTAATTAATTTTCTCTGTTTGCTTTCACTTTAGACATAACCAACTTTTTATGTAAACAATGTCTGTATTTGACAGTATTAGGCAATATAAGACTCAAAAGATAACTTAGTCCAGTAACAGGCTTTTAGTGCATGTGCGCGTCGAGTGTATGCCCTCAGTAAAGCGCATGTTTGAACAGCGCATCAGCAGCGAATGACATGTTTAACCGGCAAGGCTTTAAAGCACATGCAAATAATGAACTTTTGTGAACTGCAGTGTCCCGTTCCTCTGCATTAACATTTGATGTGAATATACGTTGTGCACTGCAGTGTAGCCTAGATGGAGGCGCCGCAACTTAATAAATGCGCAGTTGTTTGGTGTGATTTTACGATTCCAAATTTAGGGGGGCCAGAGGGGGGGCCAAGCTTGTTGACACGGGGCACTGGTGTCGTGTTAGCGGCCCCTAAGTTAATGACTAATTATCTTCGCAACTTCACTGTTACGCTAATTTCTATGATCACAGTAAAGCTGCTTTCAAACAATCCATACTGTTAAAAGCGCTATATAAATGAAGGTGACTTGACTTGAAGCTTTGAAGGCCTGTATTACCGATGTCTCTATGACATTGTTTTTTTTTTTAAACATTAATGATAGACATTCAGCATTACAGTATGATTGAAAGCTATCACTTTTAACATTTATTAGGCTTTAAAAAATAACAACTTTTAATTTAAGTGAACTTAAAACAATCTTCACATAAACCTATTATAATAAGGTAGGAAACATACAGAAATTGAACAATGTTATCAAACACTTTATAGTCTTAACTGCATAAATTATAAATTAAATAGCTATAATTTTCTCTGTTACCTTTTGTTATGTTCTGTGATTTATGTTCATGGACTGTAATACTGAACCAGTCCGCTAGGGGCTGTGAGACATTATTGTATGGTGTGGGAAAAGTAAAGAGAAGAAGAGTGAAGTAAAAGAAAAGGTTGAATGTTGAAAACAACTGTCCCTCTCGTCTGTTTGATTTATTTTCATTACGAGTCTCAACACTACAAATTTTGGCGACGAGGATGTCTGCATCCGTACCCATGCCTGCATGTTTTCTTCCGATGGTAGGAGAGCCTGCTATACCGTTTTCTACATGGAAGAAAATTTTCCAAAACTACTTACTTGTCATCGGAGCGCGAGGTGACGCATGGCCTGATGCTAGAGTTCGTGCAGTTCTTTTACATTGTCTCGGTACGGAAGGCCAGAGACTTTTCTATACACTGCCAAACGGTGGTACAACGTATGATGAGGCCATGGCGGCACTTGATGCTCATTTCACGCCAAGAGTGAATGTTGTCGCTGCACGGCATAAATTCAGACAACGCGCACAGCGCATTGATGAAACAGTAAGTCAGTTTATAGCGGAGTTACGTCATCTGGCTGTGGATTGTCAGTTCGGAGGAATGGAGGACGAAATGCTAAGGGACCAACTGATTGAACGGGTTTTTCTGGCCGCGGTGAGAGACAGATTGTTACTTGAGCCCGAACTTACATTGGAACGTGCTTCTGCGTTAGCGTTGCAAGTCGAATCGGCAGTACAAAATGCTACACTTCTTTCAACTACTGGTTCATCTCCTGCCCAGGTTCAAGCCATCTCGAGGACAAAGGCCAGTTTCAAAAGAGGTAAACAAAAGTATGAAAAAATGCCAGTACAAACTGGGAAGCCACAGACTTCAAATAAAAGACGCTGTTTTCGCTGTGGATCAAATACTCACTTGGCCAACGCACACACTTGTCCTGCTTCGTCTGCCACATGTCATCAGTGTGGAAAGAAAGGACATTTTGCAAAGGTATGTAAATCTGCTGCTGTCAGAGAAGTGGTGGTGCCTGAACTGACTGTACTGTGTGTAAATCAGTCTCATGACAAAATTCGTTGCCAAGTACAGTTGGAAGCACCGCAAGGAAATAAAATACCACTTGAATTGATTGTTGATACAGGATCAAGTGTGTCCATCCTTCCAGAGACCCTGTTCATGAAACATTTTGCAAATTGTGAACTGAAGGAACCTCAAGTGAGGTTAGTCACATACTCACGTGAACACCTACCAACCTTAGGCTGTTTCACTGTTTCTGTGTCACATGACGGTGTTGCAACCACTGCAAATTTTTATGTGGTCAAAACGGGTTCACCACTTTTGGGCATGGACTTAATTAAAGCCTTAAACTGTCACATTGTGGGAGATAGGATTGTTACATTATCGAGCCCTGCTGCTTCACCAGTGCTAGAAATATGTAATACAATAGCCAGCTCACCAGGATGTGTCAAAGGATTTGTGCACAAAGTGCAGATTGATGAGTCTGTAAAACCAGTGCAGCACAAACTACGCAGATTACCACTGAGTGTACGGGAGGAGGTTTCCAAGGAAATTAATCGCTTACTGGGTGATGGAATAATTGAAAAGATTGATGCTTCGCCATGGGTGTCACCGATCGTCGTAACCAGAAAGAAATCGGGAGAAATTCGGGTGTGTGTGGATTTGAGAGAGCCTAATCGAGCGGTAATTACTGACTGCTACCCACTGCCTCATATGGAGGATCTTTTCACAGAGCTCAGAGGCGCTACGGTGTTCTCCCAAATTGATTTGCAAAGTGCATACCATCAACTTCCTCTTCATGAGGAGAGTCAAAACTTGACTGCATTCATCACACACGATGGGTTATTCAAATTCACAAAGGTTCCTTTCGGGTTGGCTTCGGCGCCCTCCGCCTTTCAGAAAATGATGAAAACTGTACTTGAGGGTTTACCAGGAGTACAGAACTACTTAGACGATCTCATCGTGTATGGCCAAAACAAAGCCACCCACGACGCCAATCTACGGGCAGTGATGACTCGACTCACAGACATTGGTCTAAAACTTAACATGAAGAAAAGCAAATTCGGCCAGAGCAGAATTCGGTATCTAGGCCATGACATCTCAAAAGAGGGACTACATCCTAACCCTGACTCAGTTGAAGCCATTGCAAATGCACCTGCACCAACCGACCTACCTTCATTACGGTCCTTCTTAGGTCTAACGTCTTGGTTTAGCAAGTTCATCCCGAACTATGCAATGGTAGTAGACCCTCTGCGTGAGGTACTCAGATCATCTCAGGATGGATTTACATGGACGGAAGCAGCTGAGGCGAGTTTCCGAGGGCTAAAGCAGCTGTTAGTCCACAGCCCAGCCTTAGCTTTATTCGACCCCTCCTTACCAACATTTGTGTCCACCGATGCTTCCGATTACGGCATTGGGGGTGTCATCTCTCAACGGCACCCAGATCAGACAGAGCGTCCAATAGCATTCGCTTCTCGTACATTGACGCCAGCCGAAAGAAAATACAGTACAGTTGAAAAAGAAGCATTAGCGTGTGTCTGGACAGTAGAACGTTGGAGGACTTACCTTTGGGGCAGGAAGTTTACACTGAAGACGGACCACCAAGCACTGACCACATTACTGGCCACCAGAGGAATGAACAGAGCAGGAATGAGGATAGCACGCTGGTCAGCCAGACTCCTGTGTTTCAACTACAATCTGGAATACAGACCAGGTAAAACAAATTGTGTTGCTGATTGTTTGTCGCGTTTACCATTACCTGATGCAGATGCTGGTCAGGAAGAGGAATTAGGCCTTGTGGCAGAGATTTCAAAGGACC
The DNA here is from genome assembly GCA_021464565.1 of Rutilus rutilus. Classification (NCBI taxonomy): domain Eukaryota; kingdom Metazoa; phylum Chordata; class Actinopteri; order Cypriniformes; family Leuciscidae; genus Rutilus; species Rutilus rutilus. Next base: position 11,677,376 of record JAJAQA010000005.1, on the reverse strand, counting down.
TTTCAAAAGCCATTCCTATGAAGGATCTCCTGGAAGCATGCGAATCTTGTCCAGAGTTGTCCAAGCTGCATGCCCAAATCACACAAGGTTGGCCTAAATCACAGAAACAAATGGATCCAACGATCATGGCGTACTTTCAGATCAGGCATGAGCTAGCTGTGGATGATAAGTATATCTTGAGAGGGCAGAGACTAGTTGTGCCAGTTGCACTGCGCTCTAAATTAATTCACCTAGCACACGAGGGGCACCAGGGATTAGTACGAACTAAGCAACGGCTAAGAGACTTGTACTGGTGGCCTCGTATGGATGATGAGGTGCATTCGACCATTGCTTCTTGTTCCGCCTGTCAGTCCTGTGACAAAACCGCCCGGACGTGTCCAGCTCCATTGCAGCCAGTGGACCTGCCAGATGGTCCATTTCAGAAAGTTGCAATAGATATTGTAGGACCTTTTGAGAGAGCCACACAGGACTGTCGATTTGCTATTACAATGGTGGATTATTATAGTAAGTGGCCGGAGGTTGCATTTACCTCAAATGTTACAACCAACACCGTTACAAAGTTTCTGGCATCTGTGTTTGCGAGAGAAGGTAACCCACTCACCTTAGTCAGTGATAATGGTCCTCAGTTTGTTTCTTCTGCATTCGCTGATTTCCTGGCTGAAAGAGGAATAAAACACATTCGTTGCAGTGTTTACTGGCCCCAAGCGAACGGTGCTGTGGAGAGATGGAATCGTGTTTTAAAGAACTGCATCCAAGTAGCTGAAATGCAAAAACTTCCATGGAAGCAAGCGGTTACAGATTTCCTTCTGAACTACAGAGCTACACCGCACGCAACCACAGGCGTATCACCTTTTGAGCTGTTAAGAGGGAGGAAGATGCGCACAAAGCTAAACACTCTGTCAACCACAACAGCTCAGGGTGAGAAAGTGTCAATGAGCATACGTGACCGTGTACAGCGTGTTCAGCAAAAGATGAAACTGTACACCGATAAGAAACGTGGAGCAAAACCACCACCCTTCAAGTGTGGAGATCGGGTACGTGTAAGAAAACCTATGCATGTACCGAAGGCTGGAAGGAAATTCACTGTTCCACTCTTAGTGAATAAGAAACTGGGACCGAGCACGTATGTTTTGAGTGATGGGAAGAAATGGAACGCGGCTCATTTGTCTCTGGTTCCAGAAAGCACTCAAATGACTTTAGAGAATGCTCAGGTTAACCCCGGAACAGAGGATGTTGTGTATGAGCCAGTTAAGAGCACGCGGGTTAGACAGCCTCCGGTATGGTTAAAGGACTATGCTACGGAGTAAAGGAAAACCGAAAGGAAAAGGAAATGAAAGAACACTAGTGTTGTAGTAGGAAAGTAACTGAAAATATATAGTGAATGTGTTCATGTGTTTATTCATTTGTTAGTTAATTGATAGTTATAGATAGAAGTAAATTTATAGTTTAAGGGCATAATTCATAAGTGGTTGGATAATCCCACTTGTTAAGAATCTTTCCTAAAAGAAAGAGGGGAATGTTATGTTCTGTGATTTATGTTCATGGACTGTAATACTGAACCAGTCCGCTAGGGGCTGTGAGACATTATTGTATGGTGTGGGAAAAGTAAAGAGAAGAAGAGTGAAGTAAAAGAAAAGGTTGAATGTTGAAAACAACTGTCCCTCTCGTCTGTTTGATTTATTTTCATTACGAGTCTCAACACTACACCTTTGTTCTTTGACAACTAAATTGATCCACTGTACACACTAGCGGCGCCAGGATTTTGATTGTAGGTGGGCCTCCAGAAAACTGGATGGGCCAGTTAAAATAAGCCCCCCCCCCCCCCCCCCCCCCCCCCAAACAAAAAAAAAACGGGTTCCCCTTCATCTCCGTTTCAGCGCTTTTCTGCGGCACTGAGGACCGCGACTCACTAGCCTACCTGAATTTAATGCGTAATTAGCATAGGTAAAAAAAAAAAAAAACGGATTTTTTTTGCTGCTTTTTTAAATACAATTACAATTTAATTTAATTTATTGTTTAATAAAATTATAGGCCTATTATTTTTTGTTTATTAACAGCAACAACAGCTGTAAAGATGAAGTTGACGATCGCCATCTCCATATAGTGAACGCGCCTATAGAGAGAAATGCACATCCAGGGGTGCGTTTCCCGAAAGCATGGCCAACTATGGTCGCAAGTTCCGTCGTTACCAATAGAGTTCAATGGACACTGCGATCATAGTTGGATAACGATGCTTTCGGGAAACGCACTCCTGGATTACATAATCAGAGAGTAGCCTTTTTCTTTTCGTTTTAAATTGTTAAAAAGACATTTCAAGCTTTCTTAAGGTATATTTCATGTCTGTGAGGCATACGTTGAGTTTCGTTACGTTAGGATGAGATGCGCTCCTGTTCATGAGCAATGCAAGTGAGCGCGCGGGCGCCTCCATGATTTTATTGTCTGCTATATTTTCTTCTTATTTATTAAATCCAATTGGCAATTGGTTGATAAAAAAATTATTAAAATTAAGATACAATTTATACAAAACGAAAAGTGGTCAAAATCATGTCTGACCCACATCTCTCGATATATTGCGCATCCTATCTTACTTGTGCCGTGCGTTCACTTTTCATAATCAACATAGATGAAAAAATAACATTATAATATTTTAACAAATATTAAACTAAATGAGCTTACTTAATGGCTACAACACAAAGTAGGCCTACAGACTCTCTATTTGTACAAATTGCTGCACATTCATTTTATTCTGAATTTTGCACGCATAAGTTGAAAGGCATTTGTTTGCATGCATAGTAAAACATATCTGCAACATTTATCAAGTTCACTGATAATTATGCGTTATTAATTATTATCTTAATGAATAATGTAACAAGGACGAAGGCATGTAAACTGCGTTGTTTGTTTAGAATGGAATGGATCGCAAATAGATCCGAATGAAGAAACGTACAAAACCATAGTAGAAAATGGATGGGCCCGGACCTAAAATGGTAGCGCCGCGGCTGACTGTACAACACGTGGTTAAGGTGGGGGGATTATTTTTTTTATATATATGTTTATTTGCATTATTCTAATATTGTTTCATGATTCGATTTATATATATTGTATGTGGCCCCAGCTGGACCTTTGTCAACTCCATCAGTGTTAAACTCCGTCAGGTAAAGGTTTTTGTTCATTTTGAAATGTCTTTTTCTTTTTTCAATTTAATATGTAAAAATTTTAAAATATCAATGGAACTACATCATATTATTTGTATTTTACCTAAGAACATTGATGATATGTTTAATATTAAAAGGAGAATTAAGGAATTTAGGAACTGGATTGTTCATAATAGTGTTTTATGAATTTTATGACTTGGCTCCTTTACTGAACACCAATTTTACATAATTGAAGACTTTACACCGTTTTTGGATCGAATCATTTAAATTAGCATGCTTTTTAGTGCGTCTGAAGGAGTTGACACATTAAGTTATGAAGTGAATATATATCAGGTTTTTATGAAAATATATATTTTTTAAATGATTCCCTTATGGTTCATTATCTGAGACCTTTGTCTACAAAAAAGATTTTTTTAATAGTGTAGACAGTGTTAGTTTTTAACATCTAAAACATGTTTTGTTTCTTATCCTAAGAATCAGTGATGTTTTCTAGGAATCCAGACAAAGACATCTACACTCTCAAAAAAACAAAACAATTGTACACAGTAAAATCCGGTGTTAAATTAACACTGCTCGGTGTCTCATGGTTAATTATCTCAATAACTGCAACACTGCTTCAGTGATTATTGGCCATTAGTGATGAGAAACAATGTATTCTGAATAAATGTAATGGTTTATTTTGTGTTTAGAGTTTAGCTAGCGAGTTTTGAAGGTCTTGAGGTTCAGACATGGCTGTATTCAGGGTAAGTTCAAATCTTTTCCACGAGAGAGTAAAATTATTTACCAGCAATGATTTAATTCAAATGAAAAAGATTTTAATGCTAAATTGATTTATTTATATTAAGGGGTCCAAGCACCTAAAGTTTCATCAAGACAGTGATGATTCAAGATGGCATTTGCTGTAAAAAAGCGCATTGTATTTCAAGATACATTTCAATTGTATCCGCTAGCTGCCTACATTGGACCTGGACATTTTTTGCTAAATTGTTTTCAAAATTGAGTGTTAAAGACCCCAGGACTTTTGTCGCACTTGAACCATGAATACACGAAACAAAAAAGTAATAGATTCGAGGAGTTTTGTGTTTGAAATTTAAAAAGTAACAAATCCTCCCTCGTGGGTCAAAATGACCCCTTTTAGGAATGAATGGAATGCGAGGAATTGCTCAGTACACATAGAAAAACCAAAAAATTCTCAAAATTCCAACTAAAAATACTAAAACTTTACCAAAAAATAATTGTATAATGTCTAAATGTGTATCTGAATGCATAGTGAAGACAAACTGACTTTAGGACCCAGAGGAACAGTTCATTTGCTCCATATAGAGATATAAGGCCATCTAGAGTCATGAAATATCATGTTATATTATTTATTTTCCACAAGAGGTCGACAAAGACACCCAATGTAAGAAATTTTGAGCTGAATTAAAAGGTTTTATGCATTAAATTGTGAGTTGGTAATTAATTTAAATAAAGTTATTTTTAAATTTAAGTTGAAAGAATGTGAGGAATGTGCTTAAATGACTATTTATTTATTATTTATTGATCAAATCTAGTAATTTAAAGGTAAACAAAAGAAAAAAAGATTTCTGGACAAAAAAAAAATTTTTTTAGGGCTTCGTATTATTTTGACCCGCGAGAGAAGGATGAGGGTTAAAAATGATTTCACACTAGCACATACTTTTGAAACTAGCATTAACATGGGGAACAAAACAGTATTTTAGTACAATGAGTTCATTTTCACAATTGTCAGTCAATGAATTCACAAAGTTCACCCAAAAATAATGATTCTGGCAATGAAAATCCTCCATTGGGAGCAACGCAACTTGCACATTCAAGGTGCAGAATGTCAGGAAAGTAATCGTCTTGGTTTCCCGCTCCACTGCTCACAGAAATTGTGCTATCCCGAAAAGATCATTCTGTCTTTGCACAGACAGCCTTCTCATTTAAAACCATTAAACAATGGAATCAACTCCCAGACAGTCTAAAGTTGTCCATAGATCTGAATATTTTCTCTCGAAACTTAAAGAAATACATCCTCGATAACCAGCTGTGTCAGCATCAGCACACTTAAAGTTTACAAACGTAATATTGAAGTAAATGTTTTTGACTATGTTGTATATATTTTAGGCTGTGATGGTTTTTTATTTAGTTTTTCATTTAAACATCTGATTAGTTTTAAATGATCATTGTTTAACTAATATTGCATGTATCTGTTAGTGCTACTGACAGTTATTTGTAATGTAATGTTTTAATATTGTGTGCACCTGCCCGGGGACTGCAGATGGAAACTAGCATTTGCTAACTCTGGCACAAAACATCTTTTCGTAAGATTAATGTATTTTGTACATTGTCCCTGACAAATAAACTAATTAAATAAATAAATTAATTAAACATTGGTCCGACGGCAACATCGTGTCCCTGGCCTAAAATAGTCGCGGTAGGATGGCATAAATCGGTAAAAATATGTAACACAGAACATTTCCTAAAAATGCATTCAGATACATTTGTACATGTCTACAGTTCTCTGGGGTTGCATGTATAATTGTTATTTTGACTTTTAGCTACGTGTAGTTCAATAGTGTATCGGGTGAGAGGACGTCACGTGGCGACCGCTTTTACACGTGCATTTATAGTCCATCATGACCCTCTATGAAATCCTTGTGAAATATGCAAAAGCTGTGCTTAATCCTTGCATGGTTAACCCTCTGGGGTCTGAGGTGTTTTTGGGGTCCTTGAGATGTTCTGACATGCCCTGACATTTGTGCTTTTTTCAGTTGCTTATAAACATATTAATGGCAAAAAAAAATTTACACACTATTTAGCACAAACAGGGCTACCATAATATGTGAGCAACAAGAATGTACATGTCTGCATTTTTGAGAGAATAATGTTTATGCGTGGTTATTGAAAAAACTAAAAACTAAAGTTTCTGAAATAAGGCCATAAAACACATACTAAATATGTGCCAATAAGACTTTTGTCTAATAGATGTCATTGCCTAGTGTTTTTTCTTCAAAATGATGTGAAAATCACCCTGCCTAATCATTCACATAACACAATACATTGATTTAAATTTTGCAAAGCACTTCCTGTTTGGAAAGGCAATATGCGGAGTGGGCGTCACAGATCATGCATATTTAGTGGTTCACACCTTAGGAGACAATGGGGCCTGCATACTTAATTAGCCATTCATTCAGGTGAGTCACTGAGCCACAAGAATGCAAGAGCAACAGTTGGAAGCATCTCAATTCTTTTTTATTTTTCCACATATTGTGCTTGCAATTTGGCCTATAATATCCAAGGAAAACATGTCTAGTAATTGTGCAGTTAATTCTCATACTGTATTTTCAGTTTTGGAATATTTATCCTCTCCCCAAATTTGTCACTAATAAAACACAATAAAAATTATTTAAAGAAAAGGCTTATATTTACCTTTTAAAAGTCTGTTTACATCTACCTTGTAAATATATTTTTGTATTAAAAAGGTTACAATTACAACAACAATTCAAGTGTAATCTTTCTTTGTAAAAACTAAAGTATACATTTTATCATACATATTTCAAAGTTAAGGATTTGATTGATTATTTGATTACTTTATTTTTGACAAAACATGCTATATTTAACATGAGCAAATATTGGCAAACAAAAGCTTATTTGAGTTGGCAGATATTTTATGTCTTATATGTCTGTAACATAGGTCTTTCATTTTTATTATAAGAAATATAAATGTTAATTTGCAGTTTAATACGTTGCTTATACAAATACATTTTATTTCAACATATTTCTGTCGATTTTTACTCAGCTCAGTATAGCAATACAGTTTGCTAAAACATCATCATTCATTCACACAGAGACGCAATTTAAATTTAAACTGTCTTTTTGCGAGCTGTGATAAACAGCGCGCATCTCTGCGGCTGCCGTTCATTCATTCACAGAAACGCGATTAACTTGAGAAGGAAAAAAAACTTACTACATATTCGGATCCTCTCTCCTGCAATACCCGCACTCTGAGGTAGATTTTCCGTTATTATTATTCCTCACAGCGCTGCCAGATGGTGTAAACACGTAGGCTACAATGATCTGAATAAACTTGTGTTTTCTCGAGCTGATATGGGGGGCGTTCACAGGATTGCCTCAGTAATTTGCGTTTGAATAGCACGCGCTCTCCGTGGGCGGAGTCACATTACATTTGAATTAGCTCTAATTAGCTCGACTGGAATCGCTCTCTTTTAATACAGATTTCACAAGATGAGAATATTTGTTTTTTATATAAATTACCTCATTTTAAAGAAGAGAATTCAAGCTTCATGCCTGTATGTCTGTATGCCTGTTTGACTCAGTATTCGCTGAGTTATTGTTCATTTTCGGACGCGTTTCAGAATGGTCTTCACTGACAGAGAGAAGGCAGAACTCGCATCACGTTTATTTTTCTTTATTTGGCAAAAAGCACAACAGTTTGTTTTTATTGTGAGTATACACAAAAATAATACACATTTAACAGAATCGATTGATGTATGAAACTTGCTTGTAATATCAAAGTCAACAGCGCAAAATTAATTTCTTTTGAACTGAACTGAAAAAAATCCAGCAAAACGCGTGGGCGCGTTTGCCGACCTCATTAATACTGCAATAATTAAGTTAATTGCCCACATAGTTTTTAAGAGGTTGTGAAGACGCCCACTGACGTCTTTTACACGTCTAGTCAAGAAAGACAGAAAAAAAACAGGAATTGTCTTTAAGAAATACACGATTTGTATACAAAGTAAATACATTTATTTGATCTTGTTTAAATAAATTATAATCACAAAGTGCCCAGTGTGGTTAAGTGATTGCAAAGCCACTGCATTTTAGTCATTATTTCAACCTGTTGTACCTGATGTAATTTTTTTCTGGAATGTATGCATACATGTAAAACGGAAATATATCCGGTCACCATTTATGCCTGAGTTGGATGTAATTGCCAAAACTGTGCTGCCAAGATGTAGTAATAAAAGATCTCGTGATATTACAAAATCCCGCGATAGGATAGATTATCTCGCGAGATGTTAACGTGTTCTCCCCATAGACTCCGGAACATTGAACAACCACGAGGAGAGGAGGAATTGAGGAGGGAGTTGTATCGATATTATTAAAAATCTACTGTTGGGTAAGTACATTTTGTATTATTAGATTTACTTGCTTGAGTTTTACTTGTTTGACATGAATGAACTGAAAGAAATTATGCCCACATTGTCAACTGAAATTTACTGAGTTTGGCTAAAATTAGCTAGTAGGCTAAAAGTTACTTTGAACTTATACAACGGTATACCATAGTATAAAGTATGTTTAATGAATGTTGCCTTTTGAGAGTTTCTTTCAGAAAGTAAATTATCTGAAATAGAATGAAATGTTTAGCTGGATTGGAACATGTAAGTTTTCAGTGACTGCTTTAAAAATGTTTAGTAATTTTAGAATTGCTAAAGGGTTGATGCCTTAGTGGAACATGGTAGCAGCTCTGAATCCGAGGGGTCAGTGGAGCCAGCAGGGGAGGGCAGTCCACTCGCGGAGGGATCAACATATGACGATTTACATCCTATGGAGGCCTGTAGTTCTTCCATCAGCATAGTAGCAGTGTCCATTAGGGGTGATACCGATGAAGAGTCTGAGCAGTTGGATGAGACTTCACATTCAACTGATGAAACACCTTCTCTCCACGTAGACTTGGCTACAAACACTGGCCAGTAAAATAAAATGCATTTAAAGGTCCCATGATGTTGATTTTTTTTTTTTTTTTTTTATGTTTCCTGAGGTGTACTTATATTGTTAGTATGATTTTTACATCATAAAATGTGTCCAGGTGTATGTACATATTAATCTAATACATTTTTCTTTCAGAATTTCAAAGGAAGGTGTTTTCGATGTTGTTTGATTTAAAAGATCAACTTAAGCAAGTAGTCGGCATTCTGGACCCTGGCAGGTCTACAACGACTCTTAAGAAAATGGATTCTGAGAGTGACCTCAGGGTGCTTTCACATCTGTAGTTCGGTACATTTGGTCCGGACCAAGGGAGAAAAATGATACTTTGTAGCATTTTTCAGGCGTTTTGGTTTCTTTTCACACCACACTTATCGCTCTGGTCCGGATCAGTTTATGAAACGAACCAAAATGCAGTCATGTGACAACATCCACATCACTCGTTGGCCAGATGGGTCTTGAACGTATTTTCATAACTGCACTTAGATTGTCAGAATTAACGTGCGGGAAAATTCCAACAGAACTCCCGGAATTAAGCAAAGAGGAGGAACATCCGGCAGACAACACACCACTTTTTACTATGGAGAGACGACTGCGTGGGCTGATTGTATCCCTAGTCATAGTTTATTATATAGTTTGTCCAAAGCGAGGGATGCGGCTTAAAAAAAAATTTTATTCAATGCACGCGGCGAGTCACTTCAGGAGGAGGCAACGCGTGCATAACACGCCACCGTTTACTATGGAGAGACGACTGCGTGGGCTGATTGTATCCTTGGTCATAGGTTATTATATTTTACACCACTTTAGACAAACAATAATATTTGAGAATGAAGCGAGGATGCGGCTGTTAATAATTTCTATCAGGCTCCGCACCTCCTCACAACTCCAAGTTTGTCCGCGAGTGCAAACTGTCAACAAACATTTCTCCTCATCCCATAATCACAGCGCAGTTGACTACGGCAACTGGTTTAGTCCAAAAATGCGCATTTCTTTGGCAGTTGGTTCTGTTCGAGGTCGGATCACGTTCTCACCACAAACGAACCGCTCCAGAGTTCGTTTCAAAGCGTACCGAGACCACCTCTTCGAGCAGGTCTCGGTACGCTTGTTTGGTCCGCTTTTGGTGCGCACCCGAGTGCGATTGCCGCATTCACACCAGCCCAAACGAACCGCACCAACGGGGAAAACGAACTCTAGTGCGATTCAACCGAACTAAATGAGGCAGGTGTGAAAGCACCCTAAAACTCTTTGAAGAAAACATTAAAGATGTTGATAAGTTGATCTGCGTAAGTTGTGACATAAAAAATATCTATATATGTATTTATGTGTGTATATATCCATCTATCTTTCTATAGCATTATTTCAATTGTTTTCACATTTAGGTCAAGCAACTGTCCAGAGTTGGTGGATCTTCTGTCAGAGACTACGTGAACAAAGTTATGAACAGGTATGCATTTCCCTTGAATTGTTGAATTATGTATTGCTGCGTAATATTTCAGGAAAATATATATTGATTACCCACCATAATTAACCCAGCCATTTATATTACTTGAATTTAATCTGTCACACATCACTTGTTCTGAAGTTTTAATAAGTCTACTGGCTCAGACAGTCAGCCAGACTGAAAACAAGAAATCAAAACATGATTTCAGTGTAAGCCATGAATGACATTCATTACTTGTCACCAAAGCACTTGTTATATGATAGATGAGTAGTTGTGAAAGTGTATGTTTTAACATTGCATGCAATTGCTACGCTGCACTTTGCTGTTAATTGTGATTTATTGACCTTATTTGGTTGTTTTTCTAAGGTGAAGTAATCCTAAATTTCTTACACAGAATGATGTCAAATGCTTTAATGGCGAAGTTTAATATGAGGGGTGGTGGCCAGCTTGAAAAGAAGCCATTTAAAGTCACACCTTAATATGATGTAATTCAAGGTAATTTGGGGCATATGCCAATCTAAAAAATCTCTTGTTCCTTGTATATTGATGTAATTTTTATTGGTACCCTTTATCTATTCAGGGGACAACACCGCCCACCTGTCTTTATCAGAAATGTCCTGTTCACTTTCTCACAGTTACACACCTAGTTAAGGGTCTTTCTCAAGGGCACCACAGTGGTATTGAAGAGGCAGGGGACAAATGCTGTTCCCCCCAAACTGATCTAACACCAATTTAAAGCAGAACATCTTTTATACAATAAAATAAAATGTAATGCATGTTGATTACCTTTTTCTAATGTTTCATTCATGATTCATTCATCTTGTTCAATGGTTTTTTAAATTTGGCTGTAGACCATAAAAATATTTCGAAAATAAGTGCATGTCATTTACCTCAAATTTTTAATTTAATTTATTTTCAAAATAAATATATTCTCTTCCCTTAGATGCTGTGAAGAGGTGGAGCCCAAATGCTACAGACTCTGAAACTGATGCAGCAATGGCAGAACACCTGAAACACACTCCAGGAAGAGCTGGGGGTGGTGGATACAAAAAAATGAGCCAACCAATGTGTTAGTTCACCCAAAAATGAAAATTGTCATCATTTACTCAACCTCATGTTTCAAACCTGTATACCTTTCTATGTTATGCTAAACACAAAGATGTTTGGAAGAATGTTTGTAACCAAGCAGATGTCGCTTCCCATTAACTACCGTAATAATTTTTTCTCCAATAATGGTAGTCAATGGTTGCTCTATTTGCTTGGTTACAAACATTCTTCAAAACATCTTCTTTTGTGTTCAGCAGAAGAAAGAAACTCATAACGGTTTGGAACATGAGGGTGAGTAAATGACAGAATTTTCATTTTTGGGTGAACTATCCCTTTCAGTATTTTGTAATTGGTACTTTAGTTTGGTTAACAAATGTTAAACATTGAAAAAAATAAAGAGAAATTTTGGCTGTTCAAGATCAATAAAATGTTGTTCTAAATCAGAACATGCTTCTTTTTTGCTTATGTCCACAAGTAATGTGTTCTTGTTTGTGATGTACACGTAACTAAAACGTTTTATTGACGTTCAGGTCTGACTGGACCAATTTTGGACCTTTTTAGAACCTTTGTCAAGATGTGTAAACCTCAAGACTTGATTGCCTTTCACGATGTTACACAATAGGTGTGTGATTATTTTATATGCAGGCTTCTACACTTAAATTATGCAGCAACACATTTAAACACAGATGACGACGCATTTAGACGTCCAGGGACGCGCAGAAGAGACGTGGAATTCACGGTCAGATGACGTCGAAGACGTCCGTTCAACTTTCATTTTGGAACTATTTTTCAACCATGACAGGACGTGTCGGACGGACGTCTTTTCAACGGTCATTAAACGTCCAAATGTTTGCTGGGTTGCTAATGTCATTCATTCATTCGTAGTGAACAGTGATAACTTAGTCCCAACCAGGGTTTATTAATTCAGTTGAATACTTGGACTTTTAATAGAATGCATGCAATGCCCTGGTCACCTAAATGACTGAACTGAACATTGAATTACACCCTGGGCGTGACCCCCATTATTGATTTAAAAAGGAGTTTATTGTTTTAAAAACGATTGTATTGCTTCCGCCAAAGAAAATAGTCCGTTCCGCGTCCATAGCAACGCGCTGTTTTGCATGGCAACAGTCTGTTATAGTTCGCAGCGATCTGTTATCAAGAAATAACAGACCGCATTCTACATTGGAATTCAGCCAAGCCATGTAATAAATACCTTTATCTTTCGCTCATTTCTAAATTGGGCACCTGACGGCTTTGACCTTTCTTGTCCATCTCATTTGTCACTTGACATCGACAATCAACAGATTTCCCCTGATCCCCCCCCCATACCAACTGTCACTCAAGACGAGTCACGACCAGAAGTCAAGACTAAACCAATTCACCTTGGTGGTGGTGACCAAGTAATTGTTTTTTACCAATTACCTATTTTTATTAGCCATTCAGACAATTCAGAAAAAATAAAATGTGCAGGAAATATAGAGGCCTGTATTTATAATATTCTGAATGAAATGTGCGTTATTTGGAAGAAAGTCGAGGTGTGACTTACTTAGATAACTATATGGATCCCCCCCCCCCCCCCCCCCCCCCTGTCCGTTCCATTTGGGAGAGACCCAGAGGTGAACTGTCATCCGCGCCTGCGCCTCCGTGCCCGCGCCTCCGCGCCCCCTCCCCTTTCCCCTTCTCAAACAAACAGCTTCTGTGCGAGGCATCTTCTCAGTAAGCAGGGGCGCCTGCAGCTGCAGGGGGCGCAAATTTGCCAATTCCCCACACAGTGAAATGATAGATAATAGAAAACCGCTTCGCTGCGCAGATTTTATTTTATTTAATTTTTTTCTGTGACGGCGGCGCCGCCCCCCAAAAAATGCCGCCCCGGGCGATTGCCCGGTTCGCCCGTGCCAAAAACCGCTACTGGTTGTAGCAATGTTGTTGCGCGACATTCAGCAACTGACAGATGACGTTCTGACAATTTTTTGTTTTTATGCTAGATAGGCCTATAGATATCCCCCATTTAGCATTTTATGTTTTGAGGTTAATTTTTAATTAGTCATATGTTAGATAATTATATCGTTTTTTTAAATATTGTATTTCCTTATTATTATTTAATGGGGCTATCAGTAAATTAGCCTAATTACAATCATCACCTGCAAGTGTACACTTTGAAGAGTAAAAATTACAGAAGGTTATGTTAATTCAACTTTATTAAAACTAACTGCATATATGGTAATCAAATTGCACTTCCAAAAGTCATACATTTGTGAAAAAATAAAAAAAAATAAAAGAAATGAATATACAAATTTCTTTTAAGTATAACAAATATAACATAAAAAGCAAAGATCAGAACATTTAATGAACAAAGACGGTTCTGTACATGGCAGACAGTAGTCGAAAGCTGGACGATAAAGTTCGGTAAACGGAATCAGGAAACATCCACAAATCCAGAGGAGCAAAGAAACGAATGAGACTAAATAGCAGACAAATGAAATTAAAAACTAAACAGTGCGAGCGAGGCTACATTAGTCACATTAGAAAATGAAGTTGTAGGTTGTGTTTGAATAATTACGTATCTTATTTAGCTGAGGTAAATAAAACGCAATATACTCACGTATCCTTGCTCGATGAAGAACGAGACAACACAATGAGCCCATTACGGTTGAAATTTAAAAGGCTGATTTTCGCGCTTCAGGGCAGTGACGAGTACATATGTAGTCCAGTGGTTGTCAAGACACCGTTGGCACAACTTTAAGCAATGGCCCTCAACGGTGGATTAATGTCAACATTTGACAACGCTGTAACAACCTTCACCACACAACATATTTATAGCAACCTTTTGCCCATGTTGATAAAACGTTGTTAGAAGGTTGGCCACTTTTCAAAATCCAAAATCCTGTTTGCTATTTATTTATATAGTGTGCACGTGATGTTTCTGGATGTTGACGCGCGCATCGACATAGGCTCGGTCCTGCTCCTCCTGGTATCGCGGTTGCGGCACGTGGCGATGAAACGCCAGAAACTACAGGTGACTTTAAGCTATCGTTATATGATCCCGCTCTTATTCATGCAAATGCTTTTAAACCATTCATGCACGACAAGACAAAAGAGAATGCGCTGTCAGTGAATGTCCTCCTGACACACACACACACGACCAACACGCCAAAATGTCCGTTTTGTCGAGTATCCTCACAAGAACAGTCTTAAACGAGTTAAATAAAATCTTAAATGAAAGTAAAGAGTAATGAGAGAATGGGATGCATGAGATCGTCAGCAGCGGCTGGTCCTAAAGTGGCAGCAGCTAATTCTCTCTGTCAGTAAAGTTAACCAAAGGACAAAGAAAACAGAGGAAATTACTAACTGCTCTTGACTAAAGAATGCTTGTAGCTTTAATAAGGATTTATCTATATTTAGTTTATAATTTATGCAGTGCGGAATGTTTTGATAATCTTATTCAATTTCTGTATATTTCATACCTGTTAGACAGGAAAGGCACAGGTAAATATGACATTTATAATGGGTTTATGTAAGGTTTGTTTTAAGTTCACTTAAATTAAAAGTTGTTAGATTTTTTGAAGCCTAATAAATATTTAAAATTTGGGGGGATACTCATTTTCATTTTTTCTTAGAAGCCTATAATAAATAATAGTTTAGCATCCAAATAAATCGCGAATATGGAAAAAAAATGTATTCGAATGAGAGAGTTACGCCCAACGCCGCTTACTTTCACTTTCGCTTTAAATTATTTCGTTTTGGCTTGTTTATATATATTTTTTTTTCATTCTTGTTCTGTTCTGAATATGATTCAATTTAAAGGATTTGTTGTGGAATATTTTTAGTGATTTTTTAAAGCGTACAGCAAACGATAGTATATTAATTGGTTAAAATTCTTACTATGGTTAATCGTTAATTAGCATCCATGTAGCTTTAGCTAGATCAAAAGAGTGCAGAATCAACTTTGCGTTGCGATCGCGTCACGGATAAGCCACTGCACGTGCATCATCAAAAGCGGTTAAAGCTACACTGTGTGGGATTTACTCCCATCTAGCGGTGAAATTGTATATGACTACCAACTGAATATTACTTTCTAGCTCCTCCCATTCCGAAGGCGTTTTAACTGCTACGGTGGCCGTATTATTTCAAATCTGCCAGCAGTCGCGAGTAATCTCCCCCTCACATTTGTCACGGTGCCACTGCGTGTAAAAACGCGAAAGGCGAAGCTTGTATGTCCCTCTTTGGCCAATGTAGTTTCAAGATGGAGGGGCAACATGGCGACCGGCATTCGAACCCCTCACCCGTATGTACTTTCAATGGCAGATTATAAACTTACGAGAATACTTTATTACTTGAAATAAGTAAATATACATTAATGAGCACATATATTTTTGAAAGAACTAAGTGTTTTTTGCTAAGAATCAACAAAAAAAATGTCACAGTGTAGCTTTAAGAAAAGTGCTGAGCTGAATTTTTGTGCCAGCTGTGCACAACAGAGCACTTTTAAATGAGAATAAAGTCTAATGCGCCTTTAGCCCCATTGTATTATGTATGCTTGGCTTAAGAATAGGCCTATATAGGCCTATGGGTCGCATCTATACATTTTTTTTTTAAAAAGGTCGCTCTAGAAAAAGTTTGAAAACCACTGATCTATGCTAAGCTATGCTAAAAGTGCTACCAGACCCGGAGATCGGCTGAAAACGGTAAAACTGTTTAACTCTAGGGGAGTTGGAAAATGAGCCTATTTCCAAAAAAAGTTCCGGTGTCCAGTGGACATGTATGAAATTTATGTCTTGTTTCGTAACAGAAAGTCATATTTTGATTTGAAACCCCATAAAATTATGAAATCTTAACACTGTTGTGTATTGAAGCATTAAACACAAGACCGGAGTAATTCCTTCGATGCTCTTTTATTTTAACACGTCAAACTTGTCTTCTAGAACATATCACCTCTCATTCTACTCCCCAAGCAGCACTTCAACACTTCGGCATTCCACTGCCACCTTGTGGTTAACTATGAACACCACAAACACCAATCACAGCCACACGCGCGTCCTGTATTATTTAAATATTTTGGCGTGTTAAATGCATCCAGTCTTTGCACGCTCTTAATAATGTCTCCAGGAGATTCAGTCGATAGAAATGAAATCTGCATCAGAAAATGTGTAGTCGACCCGCCCCAAACATGTCCACAATAATGACTGCTGGAGACAGAACTTCTGAGAGGAATGCCATATACAAAGAGGAAATACTGGACACATCTTACAATATTTACAATCAAAGTCTAATTAAAAGTATACTTTTCCGTCTCAGTATGTTTAGTTTCGGTCTCGATTTGAAGCGTTTTCATCTCGGCGCATCACTAACTCAGTACTCTGTTAATAACGACCTGACAACACAAACTGTACATGAACGAGTACCTGGACGCTGGGGCGCTGTAAAGGGGGGGTAAACGATGACGATTCTCGGGGCCCATGACTAAGAGGGGGCCCAGAGAAGCCCCCAATAAAATTGTGGTGCTAAAAAAAATATTTGATAGTAAAAATTATTAACTTTAAATTATTCTATTTGCTGTTTCCTGGTGTCAATTTTTTTTATTTGTTTAGGAAACACAAACGTCCGTGGGCCCCTCTCCCCCTCTCGATTATCATAAAATGGTTCAGTCCGCCCAAATTGTA
Organism: Rutilus rutilus; assembly: GCA_021464565.1. Taxonomy (NCBI): domain Eukaryota; kingdom Metazoa; phylum Chordata; class Actinopteri; order Cypriniformes; family Leuciscidae; genus Rutilus; species Rutilus rutilus. The sequence goes on along the minus strand of JAJAQA010000005.1, from coordinate 11,660,337 downwards.
TCCAGGCAACACAAACAGCTTGACTTCACTTATAGCGCCGGCAGAATATCAACTTGACGGAAGAGGACGTGAAAATGCCTCAAAAATCTGGAAGTCAAAAAACGGAAAGAGAAAAAAAATAAAGCGTGGCAAGCGCGCTCATAATGTAAGAGACGCCGGCGCGACCACAACATTGTCCAACATCAAATGTGCAAACGTAATGTAAGCGGAACGAAACTGGGCTAGCTGCTACTCGTTATTGTGTGGTTGAAGGACCGCTAATCAGTTTGGACCAGTGCAGCGCGAGCCGATCATGATCAAGCGACACTGTTATAACACAGCGCTAATAAGAGATCCAGTAAATAAATCACTTGAATTCGTCACAGAAGTAATAACATCGCTACGAGATCTAGTGAGAAACATTCACATTTCTCCGTTTTTATCGGATCAAACAGCACATAGAAGCCAGGAAGAAACATTGTGCCATGAATGAACTATCCAGTGTCCACAGATCTGCAACATTTACCATGGATTTACTGTAGTAACACTAACTGCAACCATAGAAGTTTGGCAGGAATAGTAGGCTATAATGCTTTCAAGTAACGTTACGTTGGTTTTATTTTGACATTATGAATAAAACTGCTGCCCTCAAATGTTATGAACTAAAAATAGACCTTTCTTTATAACTACTACAATATTAGGTTACATTTCATTTTTTTCCAAGGAGCTGTTTTGTTTATGCTCTTAAGAAGAGTCTATTATAGCTCCATCATTGGTCAAAGTGTGTTAGTTTTAATAAATAAAATAATAATAATAAAAAAAAAAAAATTCTCTGGCATTTATTTCTTTTTGCTGTATCGAAAACGTACCAAACCGTGACACAAGTGTATCGTATTGAACCGAACCGTGAATTTTGTGAACCGTTACACCCCTACTATCTATATCTCTCTTACCTATCTGTCTAGCCCTCTGAAGCAATGGTTGAAGCAATTTGAATGCTGAGAAACTTTACTAAGGCGATTTGAAAAGTTAGTTTATCTGTTTATTGTTATGAATGTTTGATATTTACCAAAAACATCACTTTGCAGTGTGTTGTTGAATGAGTTTTTTTAATAATAAATGTATTTTTAATTAAAATATTTGTTAGTAATAGTCATTATTGGGATTTGATCTGGTGTTTTACGACTGCATAATGGGTGCGATGTAGGTCTTAATTTTCATTAAAGTGGTCTTAAAAAGGTCTTAAAAAAGTCTTAAATTTGGGGTGATCAAACCTGGGGAAACCCTGGAAAGAGGCAAAGGGTCGACAGTATGTTACCCAATATTTCACAAGAAAAGGTGGGTTTGTAAGTAGGCCTAAATTGTTAGTGGACCGCCCGTGACAATGATCGTAGCCTTCGGCACTTTTCTGTGCGTACGCACGCTTTGTACATGAGGCCCCAGGTCTCTACGGTAGCATTTTTTGACAAATATGTACAGTACATACATACAAATATAAATATATGTGAATACACTATATGACACATGTACAGCTATGCACAGTATTATACAGTACTGAAGTAGTGCAGTATTACAGAGGACAAATTACGGGTGTGGACATGGGATGGAGTTCAATTGTCTGATTGACTTAAATATATGAGAATGATAGTCAAAATACCATAAACCATGATTTTATGTAAATTAATATGAAAAAAGTCTCAGCTGTGTTGGGGGCCCTGTCAAGATTCTTTTCATGGGGCCCAAAATCCTTAGCAGCGCCCCTGCCTGGACGAGCCCAATCTTGTTGCAGTCTTGATCGAAGTTCTTGTGTGTTTGTGTCGTCGTGGAAGAAGCCGATCTCGACCTTCACGCGCTGTTTTACACGGACGATAGTAACTCAATTAGAGATGGGTGTGCCGTGAACTTGTTGGAGGCAGAACTGCTGCTGTGACGGGGATAAATGAGGAGTTTTCCACACAACAGCTAGATCAGTCTTGTCTTGTTAATAATGTAGTGCATATTTACATATGTGAGATCATTTGAAGCGTATTGTATGTTTTATACACAGCGAAAATGCCTGCATTTGACCGAAATTACAGAATCATCAGCAAGAAGTCTTGAATGCAACAAGCTCTTATGACTTCTGAAGTGGCAGCATAAAACCACCTGTGCAAAATAACCGTACAGCAGGTCTGGAAATGGGGTAAATATCATGTACATAAAAGCAAATGGAGTAACAGCAAACCTTCTGCAACATGTTTAAAAAATGAATCTAAAAATTATCTAGCATCCATAAAATACTTATCCAAAAGATAATCAATCCCTTGGTGACTTGTATAAAGTCATGCACTTTCTTTTTAAGAATTTGTACATTCTTAAATTATTTTATTTATTTGTTCTTCCTTGCAATCCCCCTTTAAGTGTTTTGTTTATTGTACTTAATATGATGTTGTTGTTTTTTTATAGGCCTACTGTATATGCACAAATATCAAATGGAGATTTAATTACATGATATTTGTATATATGTTCATGCATATTATTGTTCCCTTCTTGAGTTTGTAAATTTATATTGTTTAATAAATAAATAAATAAAAGGTCTGAATTTCGAGGGGGATGTTTTCCAGTTAATACTGATACGGTTTTTTTTTTTAGGTAGAATTATTATTATTTTTTTTATCTATTGTTCACTTAGTAGCATACAAAAGCTAAATTAATCCAGCACAAAAACATAGAGTAATATAAAAAATAAAATAAATATGCCTTTACATTTAATCATTTATATGCTTTTATCCAAAGCGACTTACAAATGAGGAGAACAATGGATGTACCCAGATAGCAAATGACATCTGGCCCAGTCGTGTGGCACACATCTCACACATTATTCAACCCGAGTGTGTCTGCAAGAAGTCAGCCACAACCGGGCCAGATGTGGCCCACATCTAATTATCCTATAATAAAGAATATTACTCGTATAGTCTAAATATACAAATTATATAAATGCATAAGAATATTTATACATATAAAACAAAGCTCCCACCACAAACTCAAAATACATCAGTTACAATACATCAGTTTAAATACATTTCCCTTTCGAAAGGGAACTCGCACTGCGAGCCTCAACAACACAATCTTGTTACCGTCAGCGGCTGTTTGTGGATTGTTTGGCAGTCCGAATGTCGGCAGTTTTTTTTTTTTTTTTTTTTCTATAATAATTTAACCCTCATGTGGTGTTCAAAACCCTATAACACCTGTGGTGTTCCCGGTCAAAAATGACAGGCCCATAAAAAAAAGCTTATAAATCACTCATTATACCATATTTTCACCCAAGTAATAAGTAAATTTGGAAATATGAAAAAAAAAAATGGCTACTGTTGATCACACTAGTCTACTCTAATATTTCACCAGGAATTTTGTTTTGAAACTTTTGTTTTGTAAAAAATATGGCACATAGTCACACTTGTGGTGTTCCCGGTCAAAAATGACCGGCCTATAAAAAATAGCTTATAAATCACGCATTATACCATATTTTCACCCAATCTTGGATTCAATCTTTTTGTCCACTTGTTCTCTTTCAATTAGGACTGGTTTTATATTTATATTTGCATCTGATTATTCATAGGCCTCATTTATTTGATAGTAGGCATTTTTCTCAATATTGCCAAAATTATTAACAAATAATGCTTTTTTCACTCAAAAACTGAGGTGCATAAGCTCGGATAAATGACTCCTACAATTAAACTGTTTGAAAATTGAATACAAAACCAGTCCTAATTGAAAGAAAACAAGTTGATAAAAAGATTGAATCCAATTTTTGGGGATAATATAGCATAACGAGGGATTTATAAGCTATTTTGTGTAGGCCTGTCATTTTTGACCGGGAACACCATGGGCCCTATCTTGCACCCAGCGCAATTGACTTTGTACACCGACGCATGTTTCATTCCTATTTTGCACCCGTGCAAAGCGCGCTTTTCCCTCCACAGAAGCACGTCGCTAAACTAGGGAATGAATTTGCGCTCTCTGGGCGGTTCAGCGCAAAAAAGGAGGCGTGTTTTGGCGCAAACGTTCCCTGGTGCTATTTTACTGTTCCATAAAACAATTGCGCCACTGGCCAGAAAAAACCTAGTCTAAAGTCAGTGACGCGTTGCGCGTTGTTCATTATGCTATTTTAAGGGCGCATGCTTGACCATAATGTATAGAGTGCACAAACGCTCATACACTGTGATTCTCTAATCTACACAGAAGCAGCAGTTTTCATTTTTGCAAATCATATTATTACAAACGATAGATAGATAGATAGATAGATAGATAGATAGATAGATAGATAGATAGATAGATAGATAGATAGATAGATAGATAGATAGATAGATAGATAATTTATTATAAATATAATAATTTATTATAAAAGCATACATCTAGCTTACACATTTACCACATTATTATATGCCTGTTTAGCCGAAGCTAATTTGGGTGTGTTTCTCCCATCCCCAATGTCACTTCTCTCTCTTTTACGGCCGTGACGAGAGCGTTGCTCTTCTCGGCTGTGAACCGCTCTTGACGCGCGCCTGGCAAATCCGCCGTTATAATAGCAATACGCCAAGGAAAACGTGCGTCTGCTCTTAAAGGGAATGTGAGATGATGCTCTGATTGGTTTATTTCACGTTACGCCCAAACCACACCTATGAATAATGAAGCTACTTCAGACCAACCCCTTTTAGATTTGCGCCCGGCGCAAGAGTCATTTATCCCGCCGGGAAAATAGCAACAGCGCCGAGACCCGCCCACAAAGTTACTTGCGCTTTGCGCTTTGACACTTGCGTTTCAGATCGTTAAAATAGGGCCCCATAAGTGTAACAAGGTGAAAAAAACAACAACAAAAAAAGTAAAAAATAGAAATAAAAAATTTGGACAAGTTGTTATAGTCTCTGTGAACAAAGTCACTAAGTTTCAGTTCAATGCGATAACATTAACTAGTATTTTCAGGAAAAAGAAAATCTTCTCCAGTCAAAAATGACATGAACACCACATGAGGGTTAAACATTAAATTACATTATAAAGGAACAAATACTCTAAGTAAACAACAATAGCCCAAGTTTAGAAAAACATTTTTAATTAAGACTGCAACTATTTTTAGGTGTGCCAGCTGCCACTGTGGGTGGCCTATTCTGTACAGGTCTGATATAAAGAATGTTTTTGCTCAGATAGCAAGAAAAAATTTTTTTTTTAGAGGGAACATTGTCCAGAACAGATTTTTTTGTTACTCCCGATTTTAAATCTGGGCATTTGAAATTAATTATTAGCCTAATACTTTAAACTGTGAGTAAGTTTTGGGTTCTGATGTGTACATATCAAGAACATTTTGATGACCACTTTAACACAAAAATAACACAAACACTAAAAGAGCTGTATAACGGCTAACTTGGATCATGTACGCACCTCATCCTATCGTGTAACGGCAGTGACGTCAGTCCACGCAGTTCAAAGTTTTATGACAGTCAGTTACGGTTAACAGTTTCTTGTGGATTATTAGCTCGTTGGTCTTGTGAATAAATGTTCTATATTTGGTGTTATATCGCTAGTAAAGATACAATAGGACTGCATTACTTGTGGAATGTGCTTTACAGCGGAAAAAAGCGTGAATATCCCATTTAGCTGAAAAGTACTATTCACTGCAGGGCGCAATAAAAACTACATTTAAGATTACATTAAATTTAATTGTAATTTAATACATATTTTTATATGTAAATGTAAAATGATATGTATTTTTTACCATCATTCATTAAAAAGCATTATATCTTATAAGCATTATAAGCATTAGGCCCACAGCAGTTGACAACACTTCATGTTTTATTTTAATTAAACAACATACAATATAACGCAATATTTAGAATTAAATTATTCATTTTGTCTTTATTTATTAAAATGCATACCAGCATAATATCATAAACATGCATGCAGTATAATAGTCATTACAGTTCAAGTCTTGTAAGTCTGGTAAAACCTGAAAGCCAAAGAAAGAAAACATCTGCATTGACTAACTTTAGATAATAATACAATATCACTCAATCCTGAGATCCAGAAAGAAAAGAAACGATACTTAATCAGGATAGACTGATGTTCGTGCTACTCTAATCTTTAACTTTGTTTTTCAATCCCAAAACAGGAATTCGATCAAACAATTCGATCAAACAAAGTGTTAACATGTTGCTATTTAAAAAAAAAGGTACAAAAGTTTTATTTTTGATAAGTACAGAAGTGGTGAGGGTGAATGATAATTCATAACTGTTGTAAATGCTGCTTGATAATGGTTTCTGTTTATGCCTCTTTATCTTAAGATAAAGCATTATTAAATTTAGTAGTTTTTCTGTATTATCTAAAACGTTATGTTTGATTTATCTTGTTCGATTGTGATTTGGTTTGGGTAGTTACTGGGGGTAGGTCATAAGCCTAGGGGTTCTACCTATCCCTTTTCGAACAGGTTGATTATTATGCTAAATGGTTTTTTTTTTTGGTTTTTTTTATGGATATTTCATGTTGTTGTCTTTTTTTATTTATTCTTTTTTTATTGTTCAAAATAAAGATTTCATTCATTCATTCATTCATTCATTCATTCATTCATTCAGGAAGCCTGTTGAAGGACACACAGAGGACTGAGACTTAAGGGAATTTTATGATTTATTTTAATATTTGCTTTTACATTGCAATTTTTAAACATTCAGTTATATCAGTCATATATGCGTTAGGTATTTAAAGAGTTTCACTTTCACTAGGCAGCATTGTTGATGTAAAGACAATAGTGAAGCAGTATATTGATTAGTAATTGTGTACACACAAGGGACTGAGAAATCTGTATTTACTATTTGATCCAGTGATCCTTTCCTTTCAATAAAAAGAGGACATGAATGTAGAGATAAATGACAGTCAGTCTACATTAATCCGGATACATTTGAAAACGTTTCAGTGTGGATGAGAAACTTTTGGAAAACGTTAAATACACCTTCCTGCACATGCGTAAAAACCTCACTGAGATGATACAGGCGGAAAAACAAAATAAGGTTATCATGCAACTCTTCTGGCAGGATCATTTTATTTAGCAAAATATCTCAGCATTCACCACTCATGGTGCGTTCAAAGTCCTCCTGGGAAGTTCGTATTTACGAAGTGGGAAGTCGTGTTTACGACGGCAGGCGAGTTCAAATCACTTCCGTCGGAGTAAGATGGCGGTTTACTTTCTCTTAATTAATTACACAAAAATACAGCAAGGTTCTTGAAATCTACTTCTAGAAAGCGAAGAACAAGGAATGTGCATCAAGTGTGTATTGCTTTTTTATGTTTTTAATTCATTTATGAAGCACTGTATACTTTATCGTTACATATTATATTGTTATATTATAATACTATAATATATTGAGTAGGCAATTACCGTACTTTTGCTGTAAATAGAAAAGCCTGACAATATCACTGGTAAATACCTTAAAGTATTGTGTTTTTCCACCATGTTTCTCACTGACATGCACACAACTCGTACAGATCGAGGCTTAAAGAAAATCTGTGTAAGTTGATTCTTAGCAAAAAAACACTTTGTTCTTTCAAAATTCTATGTGCTCAACCAACTAATCAAGTATTCTCGTAAGTGTAAAATCTGGCATTTAGAATACATATGAGCGAGTCGCTCGAATGGCAGCAGCCCAGCCATGTTGCGCCTCCATCTTGAAACTACATTAGCCAAAGAGGGACAAACCTGTAAATTCAAGCTTCGCCTTTCACGCTTTTACACTCAGTGGCACCGCGATGAATGCGAGGGGAGATGACTTCCGACTGTCGGCAGATTTGAAAGCCTGTTTAAGATGGAGGATCACGCATATTCTCGAGGACATGTAACATGTAATTTGGCGAGTCGCCAAGAAGCGAAAGAGAGAATTAAAAGACAACGCGACAAATCTTTGAATAATACGGCCACCGTAGGAGTTAAAACGCCTTAGGAATGAAGGGGCTAGAAAGTAATATTCAGTTGGTAGCCATATACAATTTCACCACTAGATGGGAGTAATTCCTACACAGTGTAGCTTTAAGTATTGTCACTGACACGCACACAACTCCTAAAGAAAACGCTTAAAGAAAATCCCAAGCTTCCCCCTCGTATTTACGTTGTGGTGGCGTTCATGTGCAGATACGATCTTTACGACCTGACTTGAACGCACCAATAGTCACCATTGTATATTTGGTCTAAAATGCAACTACTCTGATGTTTTACTGCAGGATAGCAAATGTGAGTGAATGTTCTGTCATCTTTGCAGGACTATGATGTGAAGAGTGTGCAAAGTTACATATTTTAGCAACAGTGTGAAAGTGAATAGTATATAACAGGTACCGGTACAACAACCTAATATCTATTGGTACAATTTGCATCACATGATTAAACATTCGTCATTGTTTTCAAATACCTCCGTTTTGACAGTCCACACTACAACGTGAAAACGGCGTTTTATTATTAATGCACTTTGGAGAACATTTTCAAAAAGGTTTGTTTTCAAAAAAAAAAAAAAAAACCGTCTAAGTGTGGAAAAAGACCAAACCGGAGAGAAAAAGACGTGTTTAGATGAATACGTATTAGTGTGGACAAGGCCTGAATCACTGGAAGAACCCGTGTGTCCTGTGAAAGCATCAAACCCAACAGCAGGACCACAGCTCTGTCCACTTTTTAATATTCATATTTAGGAGCAGAACTTTCATTGTATTGTGGGGAAACATCTGCAGGAATGTGATTCATGAAAGAGTCACTCACCAGAGGTACCTGCAAGAAAAACAGGTATGCAATCAGCTTTAATGCTGATTTATTGATAGTTCTAATCAATTCTTGCACATAATAATTTATATGTTTTGGGTCTTTTAACTAGTGGAGGTCAACAATGTTATTGATATCAACTCTGTTACCACCTATGTCAGCTCTGTTTGTTTAAGGTTTTGCTTTAAAAATGATCATTATATGTGAATTATTGTTAACAAATTGATCAGAAGCTGATTAGCATAACTAGTATTCTTACTACGTGACATTTTAAAGGATTTTGTTCATTTTAACGCTGTGTTTAGAGAAAATCTGAACAGAAACTGTTTATTTTTTTACTCCAAAACAAAAAGTATCTGTCTTATTAGGCTTAAAGTTGAATTAATGGATGATCTTAGGAAAGATTTTGAATTGTTACTGATGTATGTTTTTGACCCAATTTGTCTATAACAGAGTTGACAGATTTTTCTGTTAGTACATTGATTTTCAGAATCAATATTTTAAATCTTACAAGGTTAAGATCAGCAAATATTGAAAATATTACTGTTCAGATTCAAGATGAATGGCGTGCTCAATTCCTTTTAAGTTTGATTTGGGTGCTCTTCGGTCCAAGGTGGAACATCTTGAGAGGCAGTGTAGAGAAAAACTCTGGTAACCGAGGCACTCCTTAATTAAAATGTCTTTATTGCAAGAATGACATGCCCTGAAGAAGGCCCCATGCCGCTACGCGTGGGCATTTTAAAGTTGTCCATTTAGGACATGTCATTCTTGCAATAAAGACATTTTAATTAAGGAGTGCCTCGGTTACCAGAGTTTTTCTCTACACTGCCTCCATTGAAAATATTACATTTAAAGTGTTCTATAAAAATAAAATAATAAAATTCCTATTTTTTGTTTTCTTTTTCTACTTGAAATATGCCCGCAATTGTAAAATGGATCATGTGTATAAAATCAACACTAATCCAAATTATGGATCGTGAATAAAAAATAAAAAAAAACATTTTACACAAAGTCCCATTAGACTGGTGCTACAAGCTTCTCTTACCTCTGATATTTTAAGATCATGGGAGGGATTGGTTCTTAAGGCATAGGACTGTGGAATAACAACTTGGTAAACATTCGGCACCTTTGGAAAAAAAAAATACACGTTGTGTTTTATAACTTCTTACTGCAATATAAACTCAATAACATTTGCAGACAGGTATAGTATTACAGGTTTATAGACACACCACTGTATTTCAAATGGAAAAAAGTAAAAGACAAAAATCCTGCTGAAATATTTTGGTGTGGAAACTTAAAAACAATTAAATTGAAAAACTACCCGTTTTTCCGTCAATCTGAAATGTCCTAGCAACCACCCAGAAAACCTTAGCAACTGCTTAGCAACCATAGCGGCCACTCAGTTTCTAGCCCTTGTGTTGTGTTCAAAACCCTAGAACATTTGTGATGTTCCCAGTCAAAAATGACCGGCCTATAAAAAGTAGCTTATAAATCACTTGTTATATCTTGCTCTTGCTATTGCTATATCATCACCCAGTATTGGATTCAATCTTTTTGTCAACTTGTTTCCTTTCAATTACGACTGGTTTTATATTTCTATTTGCATCTGATTAATCGTAGGGCTCATTTATCATTTATCTATTATTTTTTTGTAAAAAAAGCATTATTTTTGAATAATTTTAGAAATATTAAATAAAATATGAACAAAATTGGCACTGTTGATCACACTAGTCTACTTTAATGTTTCACCAGGAAGTTTGTTTTAAAAAAACTTTTATTTTGTAAAAATAAATGGTACAGAGTCACACTTGTTCACAGTCAAAAATGATTGGCCTACAACAAATAGCTTATAAATCACTTGTAATGCTATATTATGCTATAAAGAAAATCTTCTCCGGGTCAAAATGACCCGAACATAACAGGAGGGCTAGACCTGAATGCATCACTCACCTGTGGAGAACAGCAGCAGACGTTGGCTTTACAGCCAAGAAAGATGGAGATGACAAACTCAAGGAAACTGAATACCAAGGACACACAAATGATCCCCCGGGAGAGGGGGTTTACCTGAGAAAAAACTCATCATTAGCACAAATATCAATAAAATAAATGATAGTTACTCACACTCGTACGCTGACTGGAAGTGCAGAATATACCTGTACAATCCATGAGGTTCATATGGTAATATAACAAATCAAACTTAATGTATAATGTCAGTACCTTCTTGCATGGTAAACAGGGCTTGATATTAACTTTTTTGCTCACTAGCCACTGTGTCTAGTGGTTCCCTTTCGAAAGGCAACTCGGACTGCGTCAATGCCGCTATTGGGGAACGCCCTCCATGTGAACCAGTGTCTGAAAAACTATCCAATCACTGCAATCGAAATTGACCGGCCACAGCCTATGACGTCACGGAAGTATAAAAAGGGCGCCTAGAGAACATGTCATCCTGTTTTCGTCTTCAGGTACTGTTTTGTCTGATTTACAATCACCTGAAAAAGGTAAGAACTATTATGGCAAGTGATAAGCGTTTCAAGAAGTGTGTGGATCCATGTCTATGATATTGACACCAAATGACACACACAACTTGTGTGTTTACGGTTTGGGCTCAGAGAAAGCACGATCAGTTCTTGAGGGAACTGCTTGTGCCAACTGTGAGTTTTTCCCTTGAGAAAACTTCGCTCTCGTCTGCCCTCTTCTCGAGGGAAGAGGGACAGATATCTGTACCAGGCGATTCAGGTCCTGCTTGATCTGAGGCAGAGCAGAGACTAGAACCATGGAGTTTCACTGTATGTGTCAATGCCTCAATTGATGGGAGGTTTGCAAACTATCTTACGGTTGAATGGCCCAGCATGGCCCAGCATGGCCCAGCATGTCCTACTGAGCTGGTATAGCCATGCTGGGCAACAATGGTAAAATCACCTGCAAAAAGCACCAAAATAAATCTGTTAAATCTGAGTATGTTGCATAGACTGAATGAAGAATAATATATTGATATTTAATATTATAATATTATATTTAATATGAAATTTAATTGATGTTTAATATTATTTTAATATAGGGCTATTTTATGTCCAATTTTTGTGGATATTTTTCTCTTTTTTCTGTGTTGTTTAATTTAATTAGGTGATTCTACGTTTAAATATTGATGATTACACGCTTAGGGGAAAATGCGATTAATTGCGATCAATCACAGCAAATTGTGCGATTAATTAGTTAATTTTTTTTAAGCGATTCCCAGCACTGATATATATATGTGTACTTGTATTTCATCTAAGTATTTTGTAACAATACAAAGAGCAAGGTGGGACATTTTACCATTTATTTATTTTCCGCTTAATGTTAGTTTCACTAGATGTTCAGATTTTATAAAATGATTGTGCAGTCATGATATTTCTAAAATAACTTTTGCTGCTGTATTATCCATTTAACTAATTTATAATAGTATTTTTGCCATAGATTATGAATATAGCCTTCTCTTACTGTGGCACTTTATATCTTTGCAATTAAATATCTTGCATAATTTGTTTTGATGGAGATGGTTGGTTTTAATTTTTCAATTCCTCAGAAAGTGGCCTGTGTGTGAGTGCTTGTGATTCTTGGGTAAGATTCAATGGGAATCACCCATTGGCGATGCCCCCTCCCCTGTGGAAATTCGCCTGCCACCACAGCTGGAAAAAATCCTAGAGGAAACACTGTATAGGTATGCTATACATATATGCATACCCTTCCCATTGGCCTCCTCTGATTTAGAGTCGTCAGGCTTATATAGTGGGTAGTGTCAATCTGTTGTAGTGAACATTATACGAAACATTTCTAGTCAGGCCACCGTTCATCTGAGCATCAAGCAGACATTTCTGTGTGAGATGTCTTCTTCCCTAAGTTTTTCTACTGAGGCCACCGCTCTATCAAGCTCCAGATAAAAATACAAAATCAAACGTTGGCCCTCGTCAAGCCACCTTGATAGCCACCTTATACTAGAGCAGTAGTTCTCCTCTCACTTTAGAGAGTCGTTTTTGAGATTATAGCTCTGAACTTCAGACATACAGTATATTCGTATATTGGCCCTCATGGGGCCGCCTTGATATCTGGCTTAGGCTTAGTATCTAGGATTTTTGGTGGCGGTTTGCTAAGCTTTCTCGCCTTAAATCTGTCATTATCTGAGTGTAGGATCTGTAGGAAACTCAGAATCAAAGACCAGGAGACTTGGTTCTTTCTTCAGCAGGATTCTTTATTGAGAACACGAGCTGTCGGTAGCTGCAGTCATCAAGTCTGACTGAGGGATCTTTACATGGTATCTTATAGGCATTCAGTGGGCAGTCCTTAAAGGGATACTTCAGGATTTAGCATTAAGCTTTGTATTAGTAGAAAACCTGTAGTATTTTCGAATTACTGTGCTTTCTACCCTCATATCCCCCTGAGACGAGAGATTTATGTATTTTTTGTCTGTAAAAAATTTTTTGGCCAGAGGCTAAAGACTACAGCCAGTAGGAGGGGCTGTCCCGCATGTTTTCAACCCGCCCATAGAGGGTGGGATCTCACTCACAGAATGTACACAGTATCAGCCGTCTTTCTTTGGAAGCTAAGCTAGCAGGCTCATGTTCTGTGGAGAAAGCTGAGTAGTAGGAGAAAGCTGAGTAGTAGGGGTTACCATCCTCTTTTTCCGGCTTTTGCTTTCTGCATTTGCCATTCATTGTTTACATGCACACCTTTTGTTTCAATCAACTGAATTCATTCCGATTGGTGAATCTGAATGTAGTGTTTACATGAACGCTAAACAAGTGATCGGTTGATGTGCGTTTTAACATTGCTAAGAAAATTCCCGCTCCTCCGTGAGAGATACGAGACCGGTGCATCTCAGTAATCACGCCACCGGACTAGCATCGTTCTCCCGCGGCCCTCAGCCTTGCCACAGTAAACATAATGAATCGCGACTGGAGAACGCAAAAGCCGAATCCCGGACATTTTGGGCGATCTCGAAATCCCGGGCAAACTCGTCACGGAGTCTCACTAGTAGCCTAGCCTTGTTGTTTTCAACTGCGCTCTCTTACCGGTAGGCGCGGCTTGGGAGTGGCCTCGTAGAGCAGCGAAGCAAGTGCATTCTGGGAGTTCTCGTCTTTCATCCACATAAGTTAAAAATACATTTTCTGGCTTTTCTCAGTCTAGAAAGCTCCAAATTCAAAAATAATTTCACATTTCTTCTACATAAATGACCTATTTTAAATACACATTCATCTTTCCAGAGGTGAAGTATCCCTTTAAAAGTGCTGACCTTACACACAGCCTTAGAGATGACCACTAAATCTAATCATCTAAAGACAATAGAGGCAATTACCCCCAACTGGAGATAATGCTATTCCCCAAATTGTATAAACAACACATGGTCACAAGAACTAAGACTATGTAAACATTCACAGATAGTTCAACTCTCAGTAGGAAGCTCAAAGACTAACAAAACCCCTTCAATGGAAACTATATTGAATCTAATCAGTAAATGGATACCATCATGTTCATCTTGAATGCCCAATACAGTGTAGTTCACCTTAGTTTTCATGTGATGTTATGTAAGGAAGTAGGATCAGCAGATCTTAAACATATTCATAAATTTGTAATCCTACAGTTCCTTAGACCATCAGGAATTTTCCCCTGTAAATCTAGTTTTCCTAGTACTAGCCTCCTCTTACTAAAAGAGTCGTCTGGCCAAGGCCCGCTTTTTGCTTTAGGTATAAATGCTAGTGGTGTAACAGGGTAGATAGCAGCATAGGCAAGCAGGTTACCTTCGTTAAGCCTTCCATGCTATATCTATGGCCGTTTTCAGGTCTTTCTCTCTGAAGAGTAAGGCTACGTTCACACTGCAGGCTGAAACGACCCAATTCCGATTTTTTTGCCCCTATGCGACCTGTATCTGATCTTTTCATGACAGTCTGAACGACACAGATCCGATCTTTTCAAATGCGACCCAGGCCACTTGGGTATGTGGTCCTAAATCCGATACATATCCGATCTTTTGAAATGCGACTTCAGTCTGAACGGCCAGGTCGCATGTATCCGACCCGCACGTCATTGAAACGCGAAAAACATCATAATTCTGCATTGAAGTAGTCGTCGGTTTGAAAACGGACTGCATATTCGTCGAGCTGAGGTAAATCTGGCGAACGGGTCGACCTCGACGAGCCCATTAATAAAAAAATAAAATAAAAAAAGAAGCCCACGGCCATTATAAATACGTTATGTTAACTTATTTGTGCTGAATCTGATATTAGATAGGTCAGCGGCTGCTGTCTGGCTCTTGTATAACGGTCGCTGCGCGCGCTCGTGTGTGTGTGTGTGTGTGTGTGTGTGTGTGAGAGAGAGAGAATCACAGTTAACTTAGTTAAAGTTTAGCTACTTCCGCAAATAACAGGTGACGTCGTTGTCCGTTGAGTACTCTTCTGCGCATGCGGGTCACTTCTGGGTCATTTCACGTTCACACAGGAGATCACAAAAGGTCGCATTTAATTGGAAATGTGAACAGCCTTGCAAAAAAATCGAATTTTTTCAAAAAATCGGAATTGAGCATTAAGCCCTGCAGTGTGAACGTAGCCTAAGAAGCATTGTGCTCAGGCCTCCGCCCTTTACAGCATCGATTGTAGTAGCTGGAAGCAAGGCCTCAAGTTAAAAACATATGCTATCACCTTTCGCCACCTAGGCTCAGGTAGAGACAGATTAGTACCCCCTCCCATTTTGGATGGTTGAGTATGCTCCCTTAGAGCCAAAGCACTGCCCGGGCAGACGCCCATGCCATTCAAAGCTGTAGGCCATACAGTAGGCCTCCTCGATCCTCTGGTAATGTATGATTGTACTCTCCTTGCTTAAAGGATAGATAGCACTTCTGCTGAGTACACTGAAATGTCTGTGAGAGCACCTAGGCTTCTGAAGGCTAGATCTGTTAACATCCTCGCTATCAAGTAGTTAGGCTCCTTGAAGGCGGCTCACCAACGAGTTGGATGCTTAGCATTGCAAAGGCATTAAGTATCACGTTGTAGGCCCCATGGAGCCTCCCTGTTTTAAGCCAAGAGCCTGGTCAGTACTTATCAGTACTGCTTGAATACTTAACTCCCTAAGTCTAGTCGGAAGGTCGAAGGACTCTCATGAGGCCTCCCTGTTAGATCAGCCCTAGAGCTGGAGGCAATCCCCTTATTAGGGTCCCTTTAGAGTGCCCAGCCTCCACAGGGCCTTGAAGCACTGAGTATATCCAAGATATACTCTTGGAGGACGATCCAAGATGGCGCCGCGGATGGCTGCCTCGGTGTTGAGCTCTCCAGTTGTTACACTGTTTTTGTTAGTTTGTCCTGTTTTATGTTTGTCATTCGCTATCAGTTATACCAGGGACGAACTGCTGAACATTCGGCAGTGCACACCAACTGATCACCAACCAGTTTTTGATTCTTCTGGCGTTTTGCGGAACATTGTCGTCGGTTGTGCCGCTGCACTGTGGAAACAGTATAAGACGCGCAGGCGTGGGAAGCGAGCCGGCACACTCGTTAAGCTCAGGCAGCGCGGATTCAGAACGGCGCTGCCTAGCATCCATCTGGCGAATGTCCGCTCTCTCCCTAACAAAATGGACGAACTACTTCTGCTCTCACGCAAAAACAAGGACTTTACCAACTCTGCTGCTCTGTGTTTCACGGAAACCTGGCTGAACGAAGCCATTCCGGACAGCGCGTTACATCTACCGGACTTTCAGCTGTTCAGAGCGGATCGCGATATGGAGTCAACGGGGAAAACGCGCGGTGGTGGGACATGCTTTTACATCAACAAAAGGTGGTGTACTGATGTAACTGTGTTAAGGAAGATGTGCTGTCCTGATGTGGAAGTGCTTTTCATTAACTGTAAGCCGTTCTACTCGCCGCGGGAGTTTTCCTCGCTCGTTCTCATCAGTGTTTACATTCCACCGCAAGCACACGTGAGTACGGCGCTGCAACAGCTGGCTGATCTGATCACAGAAACAGAACAACAACACCCGGACTCTGTTCTTATCATTCTCGGAGACTTTAATCAGGCAAACCTCACACGTGAACTGCCTAAATTCAAACAGCACATTACATGCCCCACCAGAGACAATAATATTTTGGACCATTGCTACACCACAACAAAGGATGCATATCGCTCCGTCGCCAGAGCAGCTCTAGGACTTTCCGATCACTGCCTGGTTCATCTTCTACCAACTTACAGGCAAAAACTTAAAACTGCTAAGCCAGTAATAAGGACTGTAAAGAGATGGACCAACGACACAGAGCAGGTCTTACAAGCCTGTTTTGAATGCACTGACTGGAGTGTTTTTGAAGCTGCTGCTAGCGATCTGGACGAGCTCACAGAGACTGTAACATCATACATTAGTTTCTGTGAGGATTTATGCATCCCTACCAGGACTTACTTATCATTCAACAATGATAAACCATGGTTCACACCAAAACTCAGACAGCTTCGTCAGGTCAAAGAAGATGCCTACAGGAGTGGGGATAGGATCTTGTATAATCAGGCCAGGAACACATTGACAAAGGAGATTGAAGTGGCTAAGAAGAGCTATGCCAAAAAGCTGGAAAACCAGTTTTCCTCCAACGACCCTGCATCAGTGTGGAAAGGCCTGAAAGACATTACCAACTACAAGACACCATCCCCCAGCATCGACAGCAATAAGCATCTTGCGAACGAGCTGAATGTCTTTTACTGTAGATTTGAGACCCCCGATCAGACACCCCATACCCGCCCTGACCATCTCTCTACACAGCCATCAACACCTCCAGCCATCCCCCTCCCCTCCCCCCCTGCACTTCAGATCAGTGAGGATAATGTGCGTCAGATCTTCAGGAAACAGAAGAGAAGGAAAGCACCAGGCCCAGACGGTGTTTCACCAGCCTGTCTGAAAACCTGCGCTGACCAGCTGGCCTCTATCTTCTCACTGATCTTCAACAGATCACTGGAGCAGTGCAAAGTCCCTTTCTGCTTTAAACGCTCCACCATCATCCCAATCCCGAAGAAACCAAAGATCACAGGACTCAATGACTACAGACCTGTTGCCTTAACATCTGTGGCCATGAAGTCATTCGAAAGACTGGTGTTAGCATATCTGAAGGACATCACTGGACCCTTGCTGGACCCCCTGCAGTTTGCCTACAGAGCAAACCGGTCTGTGGATGATGTGGTCAATATGGGACTGCATTACACCCTACAACATCTGGACAAACCAGGGACCTATGCAAGGATTCTGTTCGTGGACTTTAGTTCTGCCTTCAACACCATCGTCCCATCACTGCTCCAGACCAAACTGACCCAGCTCTCTGTCCCTAGCTCCGTCTGTCAATGGATCACCAGCTTTCTGACAGACAGACAACAGCTAGTCAGAATGGGCAAAATCACGTCCGACAGCCGCACCATCAGCACCGGTGCTCCACAGGGATGTGTTCTCTCACCACTGCTCTTCTCCCTGTACACAAATGACTGCACCTCTAAAGACACCTCTGTCAAGCTCCTGAAGTTTGCGGACGACACTACTGTTATCGGACTCATCCGGAACGGTGACGAGTCTGCGTACAGACAGGAGGTGGAGCAGCTGGCTCTTTGGTGCAGTTATAACAACCTGGAGCTGAACACGCTCAAAACAGTGGAGATGATCGTGGACTTCAGGAGAAACCCCCCTGCACTCCCTTCACTCACCATCATGGACAGCACTGTGACTGCAGTAGAGTCATTCAGGTTCCTGGGCACCACCATCTCTCAGGATCTGAAGTGGGACACTCACATAGACTCTATTGTGAAGAAAGCCCAACAGAGACTGTACTTCCTGCGTCAGCTGAGGAAATTCAACCTGCCACAGGAGCTGCTCGTACAGTTCTACTCAGCTGTCATCCAGTCCATCCTCTGCACTTCCATCACCGTCTGGTTCGGCTCTGCTACCAAAACCGACCTCCGTAGACTACAGCGGATAGTTCGGACTGCTGAGCGAATCACTGGCACTACCCTTCCCACACTCAAAGTACTGCACTCATCCAGAGTGAGTAAAAGGGCTCGCAAAATCACTCTGGACCCGTCACACCCAGCACACTTTCTGTTTGAACTGTTACCGTCTGGTCGACGCTACAGAGCACCGAGCACAAAAACAACCAGACACAGGAAAAGTTTCTTTCCCCAGGCCATCTACCTCATGAACACTTAAATGTTCCGCTACTGTGGAACAAACATGTGCAATACTTCCCTTAGACATTTCATTATAGCACCTTATAACTTTATATATATTTATAATTTATAATCTTTTTATTTTTATTTTTTCTATTTTTTATTTATACCTATGTTACTTGTCTTGTCACTTTATATTGTATGTGTACTGGAAGCTACTGTCACCAAGACAAATTCCTCGTATGCGCAAGCATACTTGGCAATAAAGCTCTTTCTGATTCTGATTCTGATTCTGATATCCAGGATCGAGTAGAGTTCTATTCTCCAGGATGCCCATCTCTATGATCCGATTTGTGAGTATTACTGCCATTAATTGCAGTTTTTCCCAATTGGTTTTCTTTGTGAGAGACTCTGTTTAGGAAAACAGACAGGTTGTTGGCAAGACTAGTTTAGTAGACTTGATCAGATCAGCCTCCCTGGTGGCATGTGGGGTTGAGTATGTCACCCTCAGAAAGTGACTGGATGGGACTCCTTTCGGACCCTGGCCATATTTAGACTATTTAGATCTATTCCCATCACATAAAAGGTTGCAGTGATGATGAGCATTGAGCAGATGACAGTCTGTTGATAGCGTGAATGAAGATCTTATCATTGCAACGCAGTTTCTGCACTAAACATTAATTGCACCAATGCAACACAATGTAAATACAGTAAGAGCTTCGTTGTGCAGTGTAACAGCGTCATTGATTTCATAACGAGTTTGGCAAGTGTCCAGATAAACTCGTGCTGTGTGTAAGTACCGCGAAGTACCGAATTTACATCGGAAAAAACTTCGAAAGGTGGGAGAACTCCGCCAGCAGAAGGGATTCCAATCCGACTTTCAGGCTGCTCTGTTTTTGCAGAACAGGTAAATCCTTTTTTCTTTCTAAATGGACGTTCATGTTTGCCAAACCAACACAAGGATGTAGTTAGCTAGAACTATGCAGTCAGCGTTAACTTTGGTGAATACAACATATGTTTCTAGCAGCTAGCCATCAATCTCTATTGTAAATGATCAAGCAAATTCACAGTAGGGCGACAATTTGTGTGAATGATTGTTTTCACCCACTGTTTGTTATGAATTTGAATGTTCATTTATAGGCTATTGACAACTTTGACTAAATTTGTTTACGACGCCGCCATTGTTTATGCTCACTGGGAAACGTGAAGCTAACGTTATCTTGCTATTATTGCGTCCTTGTATGGGAGCTATAGTTCTAACCTCAGCTGGCGAAATGATTTTAAGAAAATGTTTCTCTTTTTCTGCATTCTGTTCTGCAATATATAAAAGCATTTATCTAACTTGGCGTCATTACACATTGAATAAAGTATCAGTAAAACTTAACTTTGTTTGTAGTGACTACTTTGACTTTCCTTTATGCCGGAAGGGAGGAGGGGAGGAGGGAGGAGACGGAATGAGGAGGAGGGAGGGTCTAGCTAGCCTCCGTTTTGTTTGACAACAATTCGAACGTCAACAAGAAGTTACATCTCCCGGCATCGATTAGAGCACCATTAAATAAAGCACATAAACGGTACCTGAGATTATCATTGCCACACTTTGTGTTTGTTGTTCCAGCGCAACGTCACAGAAAAATAGAAATTGTTTATAAAATAGAATCATCGCGTGTAGTTAGGACACGGTGTTCATGTTAAGCCGTGATTTATGTAAATGATCAGTAACAGTAGGAGGTCTATTGAATTCTGTTAAATGCCAGTAAGAAAATAAAGGACAGGTTATTGCAGATTACAGCTAGACTTTAATAAACCTACTGACAACATAGGCCTCGTTTACACTGCAGGTCTTGATGCCCAATTCTGATTTGTTACATTTATCTGATTTTTTTTGACCGTCCGTTTACAAATTCTTTCAACTGTGACGCATATCCGGTTCATGTGGTTTCACTTGCCATACTATATGAAACATTGCGCATTCTTTAAGGGTTAAATTATCTTGCACAGATGGACGAACACGAAATATGCTTGATGCGATATATGCAAAGTTCGCCAGACATCACCATGATTATGAGGCAAAGGAGGATGAAAAGTGCCTTCACTACACATGTGCTTCAGTTATTGTGTGTGAGAGAGATCTCAGGACTGGTGGGAGCATATTGGCTTTAACAAGGAGCGGTTGGTCCGAAATTTTGTTGTGTACGACAATATGTTGTGTCAACGTTTGTCCACATTCCTCTCCTACGATGACACAACGTTTCGTGGGGCCATCGGTCCCTTTGTAGATGTGCGTCGGGGTTTCTCTCGTCATTAAACCGCGGAGACGTTGCCTTATGCCTCAGAAAATCCGATCTGCCTGTTTACATGACAGTCACATTGGCACATATCCGATTTATTTCCACATATGAATTAGGGCTGAAACCGATCTGGAAATATCCGAATGCATGCGGTTTTTTCCTGTTTACACTGTCATAGAACACATCAGATCTGTGTCACATATGAGCAAAAAATCGGAATTGGGTCACATTTCACTGACAGTGTAAACGAGGCAATAGTGATCTTATTGTAATTACTAAATAAAAGTGACTAGAAAAGTTGTTAACATACCTCTACCTCCGTTAAATCAGTACATTCATCATCAATGCAGTCGAAATGTATTGAAATCAAATCCAATGAAAGCATAATAATGGAAATGCCTGCAATTAAAGCACTTGTGATGTTCATTCCAAGTGAACCTTTCACCTAAAGGCAGAAAACAAAAAAACAAGTTAATAAGTTAGAAAGCACTTTACCCAGTTTGTTCAAGCAGATCATGAAACAATATCTATGGAGCACAATAAAAATAAATAATAAAGTTGCAATTATTGGGGTCCAAGAACAAATGACTCACAAAGAGAATACAATTATACAACGGCAATATCTCTCTTCAAATAATACAATTTTAGTCTGTGATGCAAAGCTGGATTTTCAGCACCATTACTCCAGTCTTCAGTGTCACATGATCCCTCAGAAATCATTACTACCGTTCAAAAGTTTGGGTCAGTAATTTCTTCTATATTTTATTTTTTGAAAGAAAGTAATACTTTACTTTCATCCAGTTTTGGGCAGTTTGTTTAGTGTTACATTAAATAAAGTTCGATGCTTGGACCCCTGAAAATAACAAGTGATGTGCGCATACCAAACACAAACTGGAGGAGGCTTTGCCATGGATTTTATTTTCTGCAGCAATGCAGAGTGATCCTGTGATAATGTACTGAGAGGAGAGAGAGAGGATCTTCTGTTAGAATATTTAGCTTGTGTTAGAAAAGACAGAACTGTACTTAAGCTGTATATTGTTTCCTTACGATGAGAGATCCCAAATAAGGAATACCACTGAAGATAAAGATGTAATCTGCATGGACTATATACGCGATTCCCAGCAGGAAAATCAGCAGACCGATTATTATCTGGACAGTCTGAGGAAGACCAGAAAACAGGCACTTATTGCAGGGGAATAGTGACTCACAGTTATTAGCTGAGCAGGGTTGCCCGATCTGCACAACAGTTTGATAATGTTTGTACTTCTGCTGGATTTTTGGATTTGTTCCCGTACCTTTCCTCCTTCACACGTATAAAAATCAATTATTGAAAGATTTCTCACCCCGAGTGCTTTTGGTTGGCCTTTCAGAAAAGCCTGAAGTCCTTGAGGAGCTGAAGCTGTCTGTGTCACATTAACAGTCGCTGGAGCCGTTTGTTGTGGGGCCTGAAACTGGATGACCAGCGGCGACGAGTTTGTGGGAATGACGGTACTAGACATTCTTCTTTCTGAATCTGAAATCGACCTGTACAAAAACAAGACATGTAAAAACATGTGAACAATAAGAATATAAAATAGATGTTCATAAATAATCTTACCAGTGTATTTATTTAAATATTATATGTTCATATTTATTATTACAAACTATCTGTGGTCTTCATATTTTGGAAAAACTTATAAACGCAGTTGTGTCACAGAATTATTGGTAACTAGGATAACTCTTCACAGATATGAGACCAAAGAAAATTTTCCAGCCTTGGCTGGACAATAAAGTGGTATTCTATTCTATTCTATATTATATTATATTACATATGTCTCTTGTTTAAACTGATCTACAGTTGTCACCATCTCACATTTGCCAGTATATTTAAAACAATATCTTAGTAAATCCTAACGTAATATTGAAAACCTCCATATCATTTGAAAGCTTACAATCACTAATTCATTTATCAATTTGCAACAAGAATGGTTCATTCTCATAAGGCATGTTCAGGCCTTTATTTTGAAAGAGCGATGAACATGAAAAAACATGAAAGATTGTTAGAAACCTCAGTTTTTTTCATGCCAAGAGTTCAAAATATAACACCAATCAATTTAATGAGAAAAAGGTCTGTAAATGTTTTAAATATAAAGAAAATTATGATGGATTGTCGATTTGTGATGCATTGGCGAGCTATAATGCACAAACATGTTGTTTTATGCATTTATTCGAGGTTGAATTCAAATCAAATACTACCATACTACTTCTGAATAGGATGTCTACTTCATAAATTGTATGAAAATGATGTAAATATATGGTTCAGATGAGATCACCCAAACCATATATAGAAATGGAGGCGCCCTAACATGGTCAGTAATAGAGCTTGAATGTGATCTAGTGAAAAAGTGTGGAATAGTGTTGTCAAAAGTATCGACTTTGGTACCAAGTCGGTACTGAAATTTAAAAAATGTGACACTTTGAGCTAGCCTGGAAATCCAGACCTAAATCTGAAAGATTAATAGTCTGGCATCGAGTAATGGAATCGCTCATTATGATGGGCGGCACCAAGCATGCATTTGAAAATCTCACTGCACGCAATTGGCTAACAATGCGACCAATCACAACAATACACGGGGTGACATATCCAAAGCCCCATACGCTTAGCTACCAGCGCAGCTAAACGGTAGATTAGACTCTTGCCGTATCCGGTCAGCAAAACAGCAAAAACGTCCTTCTTCCCAAGGAACAGTTCCAGTGCCGTCTTCTGATCCTCTTTTAGATAAAAGCCAAGTCTAACTCGTTCATTGTAGCGGCCAAAGCCGTTTCAAACAAATGTGTTCATCCATAGCCATCCTGCAATGTTTACTAATTACTTTGACGTAGCAGCGCTGTCATCATTTGTTTAGCTCACCTCTAGCCCGCCTATATCAGATACACCGATGTGATTGGTGCAGCTCGGCTACAAGGGCATAGTTAATGAGCATCATTACTCGATGCCAGAGCAACTCGCTGAGCAAATTCAACTTGTGCTCTCGCGAGAACTCTGGATTTCCAGGGTAGCTTTGAGCGCTGTTGAATCGTGAACACCTCAGATTGGCCATTGTGTTCACACGCTCATCAAATATGTCTGTGATTGGCTACAATGATCAGCGCCTTAAAAACATGTTGTAAATCTACATCAATGACGCTCTTCAGCGAGCGCTTACACAGATACACACAGGAGCGTTTGAAAGCACCCGTAGTAGACCGGTCCGCTGATAGACGGGTGCTCCCGCTTTCAAACGCTCCTGTGCGTTGAACATTGTAGCCAATCACAGACATATCCGATGAGCTCGTGAACACAATGACCAATCAGAGGCGTTTACGATTCCGCTCAACAGCGCTCAATTTTAGTGTTTTGACAACACTAATTTGGAACACAACTTGTTCAGATTTTCAGCTTTGATTTTCTTGCAGTTTTATGGTAAAACATGTTTGTAAAATATGTTTGAATTAAAATGTAAATAATTAAATGTTTACATTCTACAATAATCTGCCAAATGTCTGAATTACAACCATTTAAGTTTGGATAGTGATTTTCATGTCTATGCAAAAAAAAAAAAAGGGTTAAATCACCAATATATTTTTACGTTTCAAGGTTTTATATGTCAAACTTTGTATAAAGATGAGTCTCAACTATGTTATGAAAGATATAGCATTTTGCTTTATGTGGTATGTGCGTAAAATGGCTATAAACAGATTATATGTCATGTATCTATAGGCTACACTATATCTAATTTGAAAATTAATGTGTTTGTAATGAAAAAATAAGAGTGATAATGAGAGTAATAATTGGCAAGATTGTACTGTTTATTTCAAATAATTTTTTCCCCTATTCACTTGTCTCCCAGAATGACTAGGCTAATAAACACGATAAGTCTCGGTGTCCAGTGGACATTGTATGAAATCGCTGTCCTGTTTCGTAACAGAAAATCATATTTTGATTTGAAACCCCATTATGAAATCTTAACACCAATCACATCCACACGCGCGTCCCGTATTATTTTAATATTTTGGCGTGTTAAATGCATACAGTTTTTGCACGCTCTTAATTATTTCTCCAGCAGATTCAATCGATAGAAAACGGAGTTGTGCTTTTGTGCAAATGAAATCTGCATCAGAAAATGTGTAGTCATTGCAGAGACCCGCCCCAAACATGTCCACAATAATGACTGCTGGA
The DNA here is from genome assembly GCA_021464565.1 of Rutilus rutilus. Classification (NCBI taxonomy): domain Eukaryota; kingdom Metazoa; phylum Chordata; class Actinopteri; order Cypriniformes; family Leuciscidae; genus Rutilus; species Rutilus rutilus. Next base: position 11,634,956 of record JAJAQA010000005.1, on the reverse strand, counting down.
GACAGAGCTTCTGAGAGGAATGCCATATACAAAGAGGAAATACTGGACACATCTTACAATATTAACAATCATTAAAGTCACACTTTTCGTCTCAGTGTGTTTAGTTTCGGTTTCGATTTGAAGCGTTTTTATCTCGGTGCATCACTAACTCAGTACTCTGTTAATAGCGACCTGACAACGCAAACTGTACATGAACGAGTACCTGGACGAGCTCAATCTTGTTGCAGTCTTGATCGAAGTTCTTGTGTGTGTTTGTGTCGTCGTGGAAGAAGCCGATCTCGACCTTCACGCGCTGTTTTACACGGACGATATAACTCAATTAGAGATGGGTGTGCCGTGCACTTGTTCGAGTGCAGAACTAATGCTGTCACGGGGTCAGGGATAATTGAGGAGTTTTCCTAATTAATGTTATATATTAGTTGTGTGTGTTATGGGTTTCAGGGATGTTTAGATAACTATAAAAGAGTTCACATGTTCACTTTTCTTGAAAATAATTAGCTATTAGAACTATTTTTATGTTTGTTTTCATATTTTAATAATAAAACCGGATACAAAAATAACCTATAGGGATCCCTGCAGGATTTCATTTTTTTCATGTTTAACATGATTAACATGTTTTGGATTCAGGATAGGCTATATAATGTCTAGAGAATACAACTGAAAGTTAAAATTAGATTTAAGTACATTTCATGGAACTATTTTTGATATATTATGCTCTGGCTGTTGACAGCAATAAAAAACAATGAGTCTTAACAAATAAATTAATACAATTAAGAATAAGAATAGACTATATGCAATTATAAAAATGAACCATTACTCTAAATCATTTCAAAATCATGCATTATGCAAACATCATTATGTGACAATTCAACATTTAAGAGATGTGCGTCTGTATACTGTACACTTTTACCTTTTATAATTTTAAGATGCAAATCCAGCTATTTAGTCTGTCTTTGCTGATGTCAATACTTGTTTTCATAACATCAATGAAGGCATGACCCTCTCCTTGCACATTACCTACATCTATAAATGATCGTATCAATGCTACAGATCAATGTTTGGTTTGAACTGCATGGTTGATTCTTTTAGATAAAGATTTTGCTCCTTTTGAATGAATTTGCTTGCCATTAACCAGAGCCCAAGAATAAAAACTGAAAGCATTATTTGCACTTAAACCTGACTCTTGAAGGAGATACGACTCTCTTGGGGTTGGCTGTCGTACACGTGGGCATCCAAGAAACATCACGCTAGAACTACCAATACACTTTGGGTGCTTCTCAATATCCCTCCTCGTCTCTTCGCTCCTCCGTCCTCCATCCTATGACCCGGAAACCGATCGAGCTCAGCCATCTTGAAGGACTTCTCAATTATCTAATTGCACCGCGAGGAGTCGAGGATCGAGGAGTGAGGAGCTTCCTGAGGAGTCACACAGGTGTATCCTTTGCGGAAGTGTTTTAAGGCCAACAACATAAGGGCAGATCCTTTGAGCGCTGCTGATGACGCAGTGAAGTGACGCTCGAGTGATCACGTATTCCAATGTGTAAGAAAAGCTTTCATTCGATTCCTCCGTCCTCATTTTCTTTCCTTGCAGCCTTCCCTCGCTTCCTCCAGGGGGTGGAGCTGAGATGCGAGGAAAGGAAACGAGGATGCACAAATAAGAATTGAGAAGCACCCTTTGCCACAATCTTGGTGCCTCCCAACATTTTTTCAACAAAGCTTTTGCTTTGCTGTGTTTGTTCATCATTGAATACAGCAGCAATGAGTCGTGGAACATGCTGGTAAAGGTTAAACATTTTAACAATTTGTTCTGCTACAGCTTGTGTGCCATGAAAGAGTTTCTGAAGGTGTCCATACTGGGACTCATATAAGAATTCACTGTGACTCCATAAAGGACCCCAATTTTTTACGTATGTGTATGTGGACATTATAAGACACATGACACTTAGCATACAGACACTCAAAACGGCCCACAAATGCTATTAAAAGGCCATCAGCTTTGTCAATGTTGTAGGGGAAACTGAATCTTAAAGGAGAATGTTTGTAGCCTGTACTAGAAGTAGTAAATGGTCAAGATATCTTCTGGGTAAAATGCCAAACAAACAGGGAAGGCTGTAAAATAAGAGAAAGTGTCTGTATTCCGAAGCTTTCCAATATTTACACAAAGAAATTGAACGGGGTGGTCTTGTTATACTTCTAGGTGGTTTAATGGCAAGTAACCTTCTTTCAATTTGCTCGATTTCTCTTTCCAAATGCAACTTTAATTACAAAAACTAAGATCAAACTTAAAACAAAGGCTGGAAACTGGAACATCGACATGTGACATTCAATACTAGACCAAGACACAGGGCAAACATGAGGGCTTAAATACACAAGACTAATGACTAGACAAGGGACACCTGTGAACAATCAAACAATGACTGTTGTTTGTAATAATGTAATATGCCATGCATGTAATCATATGCAAATCCAGAAACCATGTTAAAAAACATCAGCAGCATTAGAGGAGATGGACCTTTTACACCATGTATGTATGTTCCAGAATCAACAGCTTGCTGAGCATCTTTAGTGTGTTTTTTGTGTGATCTCAGCTCTGGCTCCGTTGACTGCAAAGGATACACCCTTGTAAACCCATTACCCTTTTCTACAACTTCACCCTTTTGATAACACCAGTTACAACCATGCTCTCCATTAAAGATGAACTGAACTGAAAGAATCAACGTTGATAACGCGTTGTTTATGACAATTAAAAGTAAATTACACAAAAAATTTGAATTAAAAATATCAATATAGCTCTTTTTTTAAGCAACTCAAAAATTGCGTTTGTTAGTATAAGAACGCTGGCAATTCCGATGACGTCACTGGCATGGTAGGACCTGCGAAGGTATATAGGCAGCTGCAGCTGCAGGTCCTATATACACATGAAAATTTGTCATTTTAATGGCATGGGTATCTGACTACCACCACACGTCCGGCCCTACACATTAACTGTAATTATGAAACCGAGCCCGATTTAAACCCGACCATTTTTTAATACGTGGGCCGTTATAACCAGGGCCGCGCCAGATAATTTTTTTACGCAGGTGCTGAGGGGGTGCTAGATATATTATATATAAATAGTATTAATAAATGAGCAAACATAGGCCACTTAATATTTAATATTCAGTTATTTTTAACATTTTATTCAATTGAACAAGCACAACATTCAGCATTCAGTCAAATATTCTTATAGATGTATTATTATTAATAATGATGATAATTAATAATTAATAATTTCAACATAATATCTCGTTATTTCGTAATATGTACATAATATGTGTGTGTGCAACAAGCAAGATGTGCATTTGTAAATCCGGTGATGTGCGTGCATTGATTTTTATTAATAAACAGTATCGGCTGCAAAGATGAAGTTGACAATCGCCATATTCGTAGTGAACGCGCCTATAGAGAGAAATGCACATCATGGATTACATGAGAGTAGCCTATTTCTTTTCGTTTTGAATTGTTTCATTTAAAGACATTTCAAGCGTTCTATATTTCTCATGTCTGTAAGGCATAGAGTTTCGGTTAAGTTAGGATGAGATGCGCTCCAGTTCACGTGCAATGCAAGTGACCACGGCGCCGGCCCCTCCATGATTATATTGTCTGCTATATGTGCTTCTTATTTATTAAATACAGGCAATTCATTGATGAAAAAAATTATTAAAATTAAGATACAATTTATACAAAACGAAATTCACTTTAAAGAAAGGCTTTCTACAAAACAAAACTTAATGAAGTGGTCAAAATCATGTCTGACCCACTCCACGTCTCTCGATATATTGCGCATCTTACTCATGCTGTTCACTTTTTTATATTCAAGATAGATAAAAAAAAAAAAAAAAAACATTATAATATTTTAACAAATATGAAACTAAATGAGCTCATTTAATGGCTACAACAGGTATAGTAGGCCTACAGACTCTCTATTTGTACAAATTGCTGCACATTCATTTACTTCTGAATTTTGCACACATAAGTTGAAAGGCATTTGTTTGTGCATTGTAAAACATATCTGCAACATTTATCAAGTTAACAGATAGCCTAATTGTCCATGCATTTATTAATTATTATCTTAATGAATAATGCAACAAGGATGAAGCATGTAAACTGCGTTGTCTGTTTATTCAGAATGGAATGGATCGCAAATGGATCCGAATGAAGAAACGTAGAAAAAAAAAAGAAAAAAATAAGTGAACTCTCTCTGCATCAGCAATGTGCCCTGAGACGATGAACATCAGCTAGCTTCAGGGTGAGTAGAGAGGGACATTGGAATCTGTTTACAGACCTGCTGTGGTTTAATTAGCAGCTAGTAAACGCATTATTATCGATCTGTGATATCGTCGGAGACGAGTCATGATTTATACAGTTTATATGATCGGAGTGGTGGCTAGCTTGTGGAGTTTGACAAAACTTTGATTCTCAAGGAAAATGCACACACAGATTAGTGATAATGCTGAAATGTGTATTTCTCAACTCAACAACAACTAAATGATTAATAACACCTATAATGATCAATAAGCCAGAGATTTTTATTCTTAGTAAAAGAATCTTAGTCAAGAGCAGTGAGTGTTTTTCTCTGTTTCCTTTCTTCTTTGATTAACTTTAACGAAAGAGATAATTAGTGGCTACTGTGTACTGTCCCTTTAAGACCAGCCGCTGCTGACGCGGATCTCACACGCGCCTCATTCTCTCGAGTCAACTCTTTACGTTCATCATAAGACTGCTCTTATGTTATGAAGATACTCGACGAATGGAGATGAAGATATTTGTATGGAGATATTGTTCAAGCGCGAAAGAGAACTGTATTCTGGCGTGCTGTCTAGTGCGCACGCACAACCTACATTAATACAAAATCGAGGTTTTGTATTAACAACTATGTCTCTGTTTGTACAAAATGCTGCACATTCATGTGATTCTGGATTTTGCACACACAAGTTGTATTGTATTAGTTTAAATGTAGTGACACACATTTGTGGATTTGTCAAATAGATGGGAGTTGTGCACACATTAATAATTAGCACCAGGCCTATTTATTTGTAGTTGTTTGTGTGTGGGTTGTGAAATGCTTAAAAACAGCGAAAATAAAGTCTCAAAATCCATATGGATCACATGAGATTGACTCAGAGAAGACGTCAATGAATGCACGCGTGTCTTTTTGGGCCGATACATCTCATACTTTTTTTCTTTTTAATTTTTTTGGTCTTAACGGCCCATAAAACTTGTACAGTACATCGGCGGCCCATTCATTTTGTTTTGCTTAATTGACGGCACTGAGTTAAGTACATTAGTTAATACATTAGTTAAAGGATCCCTGTGAAGGATCCCTTTACCACTCTACAGATAAAGCGTTGTCTGGATAATTTCGGTTTCGCGTATCTACCCCGAAGTGATATAAAATTCTGTTTAAAAATGTTAAGGCCAGACAAGTAGTTTAAGGCTTGGTTTGTAGGGAATTACAAACCTGTGCACATATTCAAATGCGCATAACTATAGAATTCATTCTTGATGCGCACGTGAGCGCCATCAGCGTTTCTCACAGGTTCACGTTTAAAGTCTGTGTAGAGAGAACGGTGTCGTCTTAGCGGCCTCTAATTTAATAACTAATGATCCTTGCGACGGAAGTGAATCAATCAAAACTAACTTTAGCTGGAAAATATCTTAATTCAAGAACCGCTATAAAGACAAATCAATGTCTGTTACCTTAAATTATCCGTTTATTACTGTAAAGCCGCTTTGAAACAATCTACATCGTTAAAAGCGCTATATAAATTAAGATAACTTGACTTGTCTTAAAAAAAAAAGTTTTTTTTGTCCTGACAGCTGACCGGCCCATAAAACACAGATTGGCCCATTGGATCTTTTCTTGATTGACACTGGGCTGGTCCAATCACATCTTTAAACACCTCCCCCTTTGGGCTTTGAGCGAGCATGCAGTGTGTCAGTGTGTATCTGTCAAAATAGTCTGAGAGATGGAGAAGAAACGCAAGGAATGTGCAGAGAAATAGCGTGAAAGTGGATACAGGCCCTTCAAGCAGACGCTGTAAAATGTTTAAAAATATATGTTTTCTGCAGCAGCAGGACCTTCATCAGCTCCAGTGGCTGATGATGAGGATAGTGAGGAGGATCAGGACAGAGATGAGTGAGTGCAAAGCCTGCGGTAAGCAGAACTACTTTCAAAACATTTAGGCTATGTCATGAGTGTAGGAACCCATTACCCAGTTACGCATTATTTCCACATCTGCATAGTTGACGATTACCGCAATTCTCTAGAAATTTAATGAGACGCGTTTGTAAACCATGTTTTCCGCCAAAATAAAAGCTTGATGCAGTTTCCATCAAAATAAAAGATCATGTGCTTATCTCTTTCAAGTACAGAAATTAGTACAAAACTAATTATGAAAGTTTCCTTCATTTTTCAGTGCATTTGTTTTACAATATATGGCTATTACTGTGCTATTATTATTATGGCCAAAATGCCAGGACCGATTTTTTTGCCCCAGTCGAGCCCTGATTATGTGTCTACCACCGTGGACATTTGTCCTTTATCCTGTTGTTTGTGGATTTTACAGTGAGGCATATTTCTTTTTGCAGACAGGGATATTGTTCTTTCATATGGTTTTAGATGCCATTTTGTATAGGCTACATTTATAAACACTATGCGGACAAGCTAAGTTATGATAGGGCTATGATGTTTGTCCATGTATCTACATGGTAAATTAAGAAACGGGAAAGTAAAGTAATAAGTTCAAATGCAGTAACTAGTAAAGTAATCTCATTACAATTTAAAGAACTAGTAACTAATTACTTTTACTAAAGTAACTACCCCAACACTGTCCACACATGCATATCTCCTTTGTTGCATGTGCAAATTATGATACACTAATACAAAAGAAAACATTTGTATTCACAAAAATGTCTTTATTTGTACAAATTGCTACACATTCATTCAATTCTGAATTTTGCACACGCAAGTTGAAAGGGATTTGGTTGTGGATAGTAAAACATATCTGCAACATTAATCAAGTTCATTAATAATTGTGCTTGCGCGTGTTAATCATTTTGATACTATATTCATCCCACGTCTAAATGGTGCTCTGTGTCGCGGACGGATTTTGAGCCGTTGCTGGGCGCCACGGACAGACACCGAATGGCACCGCCGGTGTGTACACTCATAGAGAATAATGTGTTCGAATTTTAAAAACGTGTGCTTCCCGTCCGGTGTGCGAACCTCTTTAAGGAGATGTTTTATTTGAAGCCGAAGAACTCCCATAATTTTTTCGGGTGTGGACAGAGTGTTTCACTCTCTCGCTCAGACGACATCCTTCTCATAGTAGCTGCGCGGGCGCGCGCTGCGTCGTCTTCTTATTTGATAGGTGTCAGCGGGTGCAATACAGCCACCTGACAGGTCAACCAGGTACAGCCGCTGGAGTATTTACGTGTCATGTTATCATAAGAATCCTATTCATTTTAAACATTGTGGTTATTGGTCAAACCAGATGATCGATGGCTAGGAAAGGCAAAGGTTAACCCTTTGATCCCCTATACCGGAGGGGGCGGGGTAACCCTAAGGTCAAAGGTCACCTGTCAATCAATCATTTTTTGACATTTGCTGTAGTATAGTTACTACTTGTGCCCCCGCAGTGCCATTGTGATTTATTGTGCTGCATTACATCATTTCCCCCACCGTGTCCGATACTAAAATCAGTGCGACACACTTTGCAAAAGGAAATGTCGATGCGGCTTGGAGATAAGAAATTAAATTTCTCCGTCCATATATTGTTAAATTTGCAGCTATATTTAGTTTTTTTTCGCCATAGCACCACCTGAGACTTTTAATGCCATTTCTAGTACTGACTCTTGATTCAAATTCCCCTGTCTCCTGTGTAGATATCAACAGCGCAACTGGGTTGTAGGTTGCCAGGTTGAGGTCACAAATTGGTTAAAAATTGTTTAATATGTATTATGTGAGTAGGATGCGTTTCATACAAGATCTGACAACTGGACAACCTTGGAATAATACTGTATATTGATGTGATTATTCATATAATGAGGTTTGGGCCATACAAATTATGGGAGTTTCACGGTATGCTGACAATCTCCTTTGCTATAGTTTATAATATTGAGTTGTCAGTCATATATTTGATTTAATAGACCTTGACATTTTAGGCCTTTTGCTAAAATGCTTTGGATTATTTTTCTTTCTTTTTTTACCCTTTACCCATCAAAAGCCACTGACATAAGTATTCATATCCTTAACTCAGTACTTTGTTGAAGCGCCTTTCTGCATCGAATACAGCCTTGTGTTTTTTGGTATGATTCAATAAGATTCACACACCCGGATTTGCAGATTATTGGCCATTTATCTCTAAATCCTCTGTCAGATTGAATGGATTGGATTGAATGTTGAGCAGCCATTTTCAGGTTTGTGGCAAATAAGCTCAAGGTAAATATGAATCTTTAATTAAAACTCGTTATAACTAATTATAAATATTTGGATCAGTTAAAGGTGGGGTATGTGATCTGCAAAACGGCCGGCAGATTTTGAAAATACACAACTCAAATGGTCCTACCTTCTTTCCTCCAACACTGGTCCTGATTCGCGCGAGGGGCAGGGGGGTATGGTACGACCGTTTGATTGACGAACTTACTGTCCAATGATTCTAGGTGGTCTTGGAAATGATTGGCTGGAGTTTTTCGAGTCCTGCCCGTTCCACAGATGATTAAATTGCTTAATTTTCATTTCAGTGCTTCTAACTCAGTGGCTGTAAGTGGGTTAGGAATAGGATTTCAAGTGATTTTGAAAAAATGGACAAAAAAGAAAATCACATACCCCACCTTTAATAGAATTAACGGGATGTAGCAAAATTAATACCACAATCAACCAACCTGTTTGTCCAGCGAATGCTGAGTATTATTTTTTCATTCTAAGAAATGTTCATTTTCAGGGAATGGGAAATATTTTTCTTACTTTACTGTACAGTGCTACTCAGAGCATGTAGTCAAAATCTGCATGATGATAGGACTCCAGGGACATTTAATTTAATATTCAACAATATTATTGATCTGCCTGCATTGACACCATTACATGAGAACTGAACTGAGCTGGACGATGACATCACGGTTTACTCCAGAGCGGCTATATATATTATAAATGAACATTTTTACAACAAAACTGAAACATCACTGAACTTAAGCTGGACGGTGACGCTATTTTCTTCTGGAAACAAACTGTGTTGCATTATTTTCCTGTTATCTCTGAGTAAGCGATTGGATTTCCTTATTCGTGCCTCATTTCAGCTTTATAAGCCATTAGCATTTGAATAAATAAGACTCAGCTGAGGGAGCTCCAGGAAAGATACCTAGCTCAAGTTTATTAACCATTATTTCAGAATATATAAGAAGAATATGAGGGGAGTAACACAGAATGGCCAATGAGAACATACATTACATCATATAGAAAAACATTGTATAACAAGTCCATATTTGGTCAGTTTCCGGCTATTCCACCACACATACATTGGGATCCAGCAAAACCTTTCCCATACAAAGAATATGGAGCTTGAGTCCTGTCCTCCATCCAAACATGGAGGTCCTCCCCAATAAACCACAGATGTGGGGTGCATTTCTACAGAATAGATTAAAGGCCTACGGCATGCTACAGACTATACTGAGACTATGCTATGTAGACATGCAGGCGAGGATGGTTAAATTAGATATTAGATATTCTAACACTTTATAAAGCTGCTTTGAAACAATCTGTATTGTAAAAAGCACTATATAAATAAAGGTGACTTGACTTGAGTATGAGCATGAACCACAAACAACATGTGACACGAAAAATACTTTCCCAGATAGCAGACCAACACCGAATCAATGTTGAATCAATGTTGAAAATGAACATTAACATTTTTCGTCAGGTTTGCTATTTCAACTCAAATAATTTTATTTCAACAATGAAAAATACAGTAGATCAAGAAGGACATAAAATCAATATTTGTTCCACCTAAATCACTTCTTGAACATCACTTATTGAACATTGAATCAACATAGAAGAAAATTTTAAATCATGTACAGCAGGATTATATGTCAGTTAATTGTCTTTTTAATTTACTCCTTTCAATCAGAAACCATGTAGAGCTGCAATTAATATGGTTTTTAATCGAAAAGTCACTAAACAACATCTTTCAGTTTACATGCAATTGTATTTATTTATTTAATTAAAAAATGGTGTTGTGACTTTAAAACATAAAGAGCTTTTAATACAATTAATCATAGAATATAATAAAATGGATGACTTAAGAGAAACAGCAACAATTAATTCATTGCTTAGCTGGGTCTTCAGGATATGCAGTCAGTTAGTTCACCTCACCACCCAATCAGAGTCCTTCGTTCATCACATCACAGCCCCATAGGTTAAAGTTATGCAGTCTGTACTGAATACTGAAATGATTAATTCACCTCTCGAGTCTTCTCGTCCTCACAAGTTATGGAAAAGAACCATCATGCATCATGCAACTGTATTTATTGCATTTGTTTGTAAGGAAGGTTAGGAATTATTAATTCATTTCTGTATCCAATTCAGATGTCATTTCACGTGACAAAAGAACGAAAGACTCAGACCAGAAGACGTCGAAGGTGAACCTATGGGATGTTGGGCATGTGCGGTCAACACAAAATTAATGAATCACTCTCTGAGACAACTCGTTGTTCCCGAGTCATTAAAGATTCGTTCAAAATCAATGAATCGTTCATGATCAACCCATCACAAAGTCAGGCTGGGTTGAGTAGGAGTGAGTAAAACGTGATGTTTCTGAGAGTGGTTTAAAAAGTGTTTTCTTTCTGTGTGGAAGGAATTTTTTTCAGCCATGCGCTAATATATATATATATATACATACATACATACATACATGTTTTTTTCCCTCACTTTGTTAATATTTATTGCACACTTTTGGGACTACTGTATCAGAAAGACTGTCAATAAAAACCATTGCACTGAAGTGCTATTGTGACTAAGCCATCATTTCTTGTACAGGACCGATATTACCATCATGCCTCGTCACACTGCTTTACAGGCACATCTGTTTTGCACACGGCACTCAAACACAGAAGCAGGAAACAAGAAACAGTTTCAGTTCAGGGAAAGAGAAACTTAACTGTAGTTGAGCTGTTGTGTGTTTGTATCTGTATTTATGCAGTAAAATGGCAGAAGCGAGGTTTTCTCAGGATGAGTTCCTGTGTTCAGTGTGTCTGGATCTCCTGAAGGATCCAGTGGCCATTCCCTGTGGACACAGTTACTGTAAGATCTGTATTACAGGCTGCTGGGATCAGGAGGATCAGATGAGAGTCTACAGTTGCCCTCAGTGCAGACAGACCTTCAGAAGACGACCTGCTTTAGCTAAAAACACCATTCTGGCTGAAGTGGTGGACAAACTGAAGAAGACTAAACTTCCTGCTGACTGTTATGCTGGAGCTGGAGATGTGCAGTGTGACGTCTGTACTGGAAGAAAACGCAAAGCCGTCAAGTCCTGTCTGGGGTGTCTGAACTCTTACTGTCTGAATCACCTTGAACAACATGAGAGTTTGTTTAAAAGAAAGAGACACAATCTGACTGATGCCACTGGACGACTGCAGGAGATGATCTGCCAGAAACACGACAAGCTCCTCGAGGTTTTCTGCCGCACTGATCAGAAGTGTATATGCCTGTTATGTATGATGGATGAACATAAAAACCACGAAACTGTATCAGCTGCAGCACAGAGAACAGAGAAACAGGTATGAACTTAAAGAGGTCCCATTATGCTTATTTACAGGTTCATAATGTTGTTTGCGGGGTCTACTAGAATACATTTACAGCATTTAATGTTTGTTTTCACCCTCTGTCTGAACACTGTTTTAGATTCTTTAAAACCTGCCTTCTGAAAATCGCTGTCTGTCTGATTGGTCAGCTGGTCCAGTCTGTTGTGATTGGTCTACTGCTTAACGTTTGTGTCTGAAATGTAACGTACCTTAAAATAAAGAAAACATCAATGGCGATGCGGAGGTGGAGGAATCAGTAGCGTTTTCTGGCACGAGCAAACCTGGCAATCTCCTGGGGCGGCATTTTTTGGGGGGTGGCACCTCCGGCACGAGCAGTAAAAAAAATAAATAAAAAATTCTGCGCCACAAAGCAGTTTTCTATTATCTATCATTTCACTGTGTGGGGAATTGGCAAATTTGCTTGCTGAGAAGATGCTGTGCACAGAAGCTGTTTGAGAAGGGGAAAGGGGAGAGGAGCGCGGGGCGGATGACAGTTCCCTTTTAAACCAGTAGTTCAGTAGTAAAAAAAAAATATATATATATTTTCATCGTTTACTCAAGTTATTCAAAACGCTCTCGGTTACTAACGTAACCTCGGTTCTCTCTAGATGAGGGAACGAGTGTTGCGTAAGCTATCTTACGCTACGGGAAAATCCCTTTTCTCGAGAATACTGCAGCCAAAAAGTTATCCTTAATTTTTGCATTCATTTAAAAACGCATTGCTGCACAAGCAGACCTAGGTTCGATGGCTCGCGCGCCTATTGGTTGCTCTGCAGCAACTGCTGCAACCTATCAAGGGACTGCTCTATGAGGGCGCGGGCGCCCGTGCATGTCACGTCCTGCCAGAATGGGCGTGGCTTTGCCTATATAAGCTGAGACAGATAGGTTGTTCTTTGGTTTTTCATCAATGAAGCGAAACCAGAACGTAGCACAAGCACGGCAGGGTTACACAACACTTGTTCCCTCATCTAGAGAGAACCGAGGTTACGTTAGTAACCGAGAGCGTTCTCTTACGAGAGTACTCTCGTGTTGCGTAAGCTAGCTTACGCTACGGGAACCCAATGTAAAACGCTGTGCGTGCTTAGTAATGTCCACACATACATTCCCAAGGGCAAGTGCCCGGGGTACACATAATAGTGGGTAAAATCCAGGCCAACGGGACGTGGGCCTGAGAATATAATATAACCATCCCTGAATAAGGAATGGGTGCTTAGCACAGTATAACAGTCAGGATCGACATCAGTCAGCCTGAACTGCATAGAAGAATGGTTTAATAACTCTTTTCTTCTTCTTTTTTTTTTTTTTTTTTTTCAGTCAGTGGGACATCTGAGCCAGAAAGACAGATGTGAGTGTAGGATTACAGTCAGGAGGGACCTCAGTCAGCCTGATCTGTTGGTCTTAGACCCGTGCTGGCAGCACGCTTATAATATACAGTCTGCGCAGCGCTGAGTCGGGCGGAGCAGTGGATATTACACTTAGACTGACAACAGCTAAGCCTGCAAGGCAGGAACTTCCAGGTTATAAAACCTTATAAATGTAGACGGAGAGGCCCAGCCTGCCGCCATACAAATGTCCTGGAGTGAAACTCCACTGGACCATGCCCATGAAAAGGCCATGCCTCTTGTCAAGTCAAGTCAAGTCAACTTTATTTATATATATTTTCACAATACAGATTGTATCAAAGCAGCTTCACAGTATTAAATAAAATAGTACATCAGTTTGTTTCTAGTGTAAAACGTCCACGTTTGGTAATGCTGATCAATAGTATTGTTGATTGATTAATTAAATTAAGTATCCCCAACTCTTGTGGAATGATGCCTAGGGGACAGCAAAGGCCCTTAGACTTATAAGCCAGAGCGATAGCGTCAACTATCCACCTGGAGAGGCTCTGTTTCGACGTGGCTAGCCCTTTAGTGCGGCCACCAAAAGAAACAAAGAGCTGCTCTGACTGCCTGAAAGCAGCAGACCGTTCAACATATATTCTCAGCACCCTGACCGGGCAGAGGAGGTTCACATCGTCCTCACTATCAGATCTTGGGAGGGCTGACAGTGAAATGACTTGTGCTCTGAACAGAGTGGAAAGCACTTTGGGGACATAGCCGTGTCTCGGTTTGAGAATGACTTTAGAGTCGTTAGGCCCAAACTCGATGCACGTAGCACTCACAGAGAGCGCATGCAGGTCACCCACTCGCTTGACTGAGGCGAGAGCCATGAGGAAATCGGTCTTAAATGAAAGATACTGCAAATCCACGGACTGTAGTGGTTCGAAGGGGCCGCCCTTCATAGCGTCCAGGACCGTGGAGAGGTCCCAGACCGGAACCAGAGGGGGCCGGGGAGGATTTAATCTCCTAGCTCCTCTCAGGAATCGAATGATGAGATCGTTCCTTCCCAGTGGCTGGCCACGCCAGTGTTTCCCACACATAGACTAATTCATGGCGGTGCGCCACAGAATCAACACCGGCCGCCACATATTGCGTTTCGTTCTTAAAAAAATTTTTTATGCTATTTAAAACACGCAGCATATTCGTTCAGCTGCATTTTCTTTCCCTGCTCTCCCTCCGTCTCTCTGTCACTCACGCGTCTCTCTCACAAACGAATTTTTGTCTCGCCAACGCCTTATTTGATCGGTGAGTGAAGATGATTACTGCGCTTGCGGTAGGGGCGCATTTTACTGAAAGAACGAGTAGAGAGAGAGAGAGAGAGAGAGAGAGAGAGAGAGAGGGGGAGGGGGGCCCGGTCGCACGTGCGCGTCTTCAAACTGCCTTGCTCTCTCGCTCCCTCGCGCATATTAATCAAAATCACGATGGTAAAAGATCGGAAGACCGAAGTTTCACATGGAACATTCGGATATTGTTTTCCTGAATTACCGCTGGGTGTGAATTGTGCAAAAATAAATAAATAAATAAAAACTTTTTTATGTTGCTTTATCTTCTCTGAAAAGCGTCCCGCCCATTCAGCTGACATAAAAATACTTTCAATAAACAAAACAAAACCTATCCAATGATGAAACGTTTTCTGTGTTGACAAATCTTGTGCGATGTCCAGTACTGACTGCCGGGATAATCACACAACGCGTACAAGTCCGCTAATGACACGTCCGATTCGCGAACTAATGACTCCTTTGAACCGATTCCATTTAATGAATGGTTAAAACAACTGATCTGTCCAACACTGAATCGGTGTAAAACAAATCGGTAAAACTTTACAATAAGGTTCCATTTATTAAACTCTAGTGTAGGATTGAGTGCAAAGCAAATACAAATGAATCTTCCAGGTGATTTGTTCAAACATAATTCCACACAGAACTCAACATGCCAGACCCCAAATCACCAATCCAGAGTCATAAAATCAGGCTCCAGCCAGCCAGTCTCCGCTAACCAACAAAACCCCCAGCTAAGAACTTTATGGCCATGCAAGCTTCAAAGAGAACTAAAGGAAGAACGTGTCAATGTTAGATTGTTTCCAAAGACTGATTGGTTCAGAGATGGCAAAAGCTCGGCGCTCGATCAAGATAACAGCAGGGAAGCTGCTGGACTCCACACAGACACAAAACAGACCCCAGTCTCCTTAAGAACCTCTGAATGACCCAGAGTTTTGAAATCACTTCAAACCACAGAGAACTGAGATTTTACCTAACAATACATAGAATCATCCCAGAACAATTCTCGATGGACTTATAATCAAACATCATGCAACTACATAATTCTATATTGTGTTTGCCATTTATGTGTGTGTCTAATATGCTTAGATCCCATATATAAGTCATGATTTGTTATAACTATTAGATGTTTGAATGAAAGTGTGTCGTGTTTCCTGTCAGTACGATCGTATGTTCTTAATTCAAAAGATGGCTTGATTGAAATCTGTGTAAAATGTTTTGTATTCTTATAATAGTAATAATGTCTAAACTGTGGCCTCTATTCTCTCTGCTAGTAAGGAGATCCCAGATAAGCAATGATTTATGGTAAGAAGTGAAGAGTACGCCGCCTCCTAAATAAAGCCAGTGTCTAATTGGTCAAATCTCTTCCGGAGGTGGGACAAACTTTTGAGTTTAAAATCTTAAGACCCGAGAACAAAGCTCTCTCGTGTGCTCTCTCTCTCAAGAAAAAGTAACCATGTAGACGCGTGGAGACAAGGAACCCAAATCAAGATCAGAAGAACGGGTTCAACAGCTTCATTCAAGCCATCTAACTACATCTCATCTCAGTTCTCTTTCTTTTCTAAGTTTTCCTTTCTTTTCCGTTGTGAGTCTCGGTTCTAAGTTAAGTTTTGCGGCAAAGTTTCGGTCCCGATTCGATGGCAAAACCAGCTTCAGACAAAGACTTTCATCCATGGAACTTGCATGGTTTGTTTGGCTGGAGTGCAGATTGTGGCCTGCCAGCCCTGGGCCGGAGAGGACACGCAGAGCAACCAGGAGAAGGGAGGAAGTTGGAAGAGTTGATGGTTGGATTTGCGATGAACTACTTCAGCAATGAATGAAGAAATTGTGCCAAACTCCTAATGTTGTCCTTGATTCTTTTGTGGTTGAGAGGGTCCTCTCTCTCCTGAATGAGCACATGGCTGGTTGTGGGTCAAGGCCTGCTGCCCTGGGGCATGGTGAGGCCATGCAGGACAGCTACGCGAACGTACCGAGAAGGCCAAGACAGGGAAGGGCTTGTGTAGCGGCAATTTAAAGCCTGAGAAAGGTCCCACCTCTCAGGGTTGGCTCGACCAATAAGAAAGGTGTAATATCCAAGTGGGAAATTCTTCTGTTGGGAGGATTTATGACTCAGTCTCAAGTGTGGTTAGAACATAGGCCTTGCCGTTTGTGTCCATTTATACTCAGATAGATATAACAAACACACACTGCATTATATGATAAGGAGATGTACACTAAAGTGTGAGTCATTAAATGAGGAGTAATTAGATAGGAGACACGATATATAAGAGATAGTAGTTCTCTTAAAAGATGCTCTTAAAGCATGCATAAAATAAATATAAATGCAAGAGACAGTATACAAGACATACAATTATCAGACACAATGTTCATTTATAGATCAGTTTGTCTACAACTGAATGCAGGAAAGTCTGTTTTAAGGGCTGTAGGTCTTTCCTATGGCCTCAGTCTTGACCACATTTTTAACAGCAATAAAACCATCTTATCTGATGGTCGCCCTGGTGACTGAGACCTTTTCTGCTCTCTTGCCTTTTTTGGTGGGATATTTCATTCCTAAGACTGGGCTTTAAAGCTTATTTGTTAAATGGAACAAATAGGTATTTGTCTGATTGTCTTAGTCGTTACATCTGGGTGAACTGTCGTATTAAAACTAGGCACTGATGAAGTAATGCTGGCACTTATGATTGAAGCTATAATAACTTTATAATAACCTTAGGGGGGCAGTCGGGGACTAATGTTTAGAGAGTCAGACGATAACTTGAAGTTTGGGGGTTTGATTCCAGTACCGGCAGGAAATGACTGAGGCCCCAATCGCTACCACAGAGAATGGCTGGCCACTGCTACTGTGTTCACTACTCGCTGCTCCTAATGTGTATGCACTAACTTGGATGGGTTAAATGCAGAGGACAAATTCAAAGTATGGGTTACCAAACTTAGCCTTCACATGTCACTTCACTTTTTTCCACTTTTTTCACTTACCATGTAAGATCTTTAACCCCTCAGTCTTACCACTTCACCGATATTGGATTCATATCTGTTTACCTGATGATTAATGTGATGTTTCTCCTGTCATTGGTTTGTCCTTTAGCACCAGCTGAAGGAGACGCAGAGGTCGTTCCAGCAGAGGATCCAGCAGAGAGAGAAAGATCTTCAGCAGCTAAGAAAGGCTGTCGCGTCTCATAAGGTGAGTCTGGAGAAGAAGAGAAGTTTGAGAAGTCTCAGTCAGGACTCACTGAAGCTCACTGTGTGATTGTGATGTGTGTCCTAACAGCGCTCTGCACAGACAGCAGTGAAGGACAGTGAGAAGATCTTTACTGAGCTCATCCGCTCCATTGAGAGAAGCCGCTCTGAGGCAACACAGCGGATCAGAGATCAGGAAAAGACTGCAGTGAGTCGAGCTGAAGGACGACTGGAGCGACTGGAGCAGGAGATCAATGATCTGAGGAGGAGAGACGCTGAGCTGGAGCAGCTTTCACACACACAGGATCACATACATTTCCTGCAGGTAACAGAGATCTAGAAGAACAGGATCATAGTGGACTTGAGCAAGAGACTCATAGAGAAACATTTCATGACAGCAGAATGAGCCGTTGACTGAAGTGTTGATCTGTGTGTTTGGTTATTATATCATCATCAGTCAGACTCAATCTCAATCTCTTAGGAAACAACAATGTGAAATACATGAACTTGATGGTGCCAGCTTCACCCAGCTAGATTTCCCATCATCTCTTTACTTTCTTTTGACATTTTTTTACTTATACTACATATTGTGGGTAATGTTTACCAAAATCAGATAATCCTTTATAATAATTTTCATAAATATCTGCTGGTAACAGATCAATGAATTTGGCAGTGAATTCCTCAAACAGGAAGTTGATGCTGTGAAAGTGCCTTTGAACTGCTTTTCCTAATCAAATCTACTCAACTCTGCCATGTGACTCCATTGCTGGACTTGATCTGTTACATTTATGTTATTGCCAGTTGTTTGATCATCCAAGAGTTTTAGCTCTTAGCTTAACTTAGCTCTAACATGATATAATGAATATGAGAAGAATGAAGCTGATGCTATAAAAGAGCTGGTTTGAGAGTTACTAAATATCAACAAGAGCCGCACAAATCTGACAGTAGTGCAGGTTATTGATGAAGTGTGGAGGTGATGAGCTCTGATTTCTGTTTTCTGTAGAGTTTCCAGTCTCTCAAAGCTCCTCCTCAATCTGCAGACGTCAATGACAATCCCTTCAGTTCTCTCTCCTCTTTTGATGGCGTGAGAGAATCTGTCCGTCAGCTGAAAAACAAACTGGAGGATTTCTGCAAAGAGGAGCTGAAGAAGATCTCTGACAGAGGTAAAGTCCTGGAGATTCATCAGCTCTCAGAAAGGATCCTCCATCATCTCATATCATGTAGAAGATCATATTAGAAATGTCTTAAGGAATGGATGCAGGGATAATTTTCTCTTGACATGGTAATCACACTCTTCATGTCTGTTGATTTCCACAGTCACTTTCACCAACATTGTTCCCAGGACCAGGAACGACTTCCTACAATGTAAGTCACTAAGAAAACAAGCAGAAAATCTCACTGAGTGTGTTCATGTTCTTCCTGTAGAAGGCTAAAGAAAACATGACAGAAGAGATTTAGAGTTGATCATGTATTTTTGCATTTCTCAACGGAGAACATCGGGGGGAGCAATGTTTTCAAAAGGGGGTGTTCTAACAACAACAAAAAATGGTCTGCAACATTCTAACAACATGAATATTCCAAATGCATTAGTCAGTAGCGCAATAGAATATAGCACGTTCAGTGTAGACAGAATCACTGATTATAATGGGTTCTGTGTGCTTTTACTGTCTGTGATTTGGCATCCAGTGTAGACAGTGTGCAACCTGCCAGTTTACACCAATGTGGCCAGAAAAGATCATTTCCATAACAAAGACTGTTTACTGTTTCTTTAAGCTTTTTGTAGCGCAGCTGACAAACTTCCAGTGAAAACAACTTCTGCGTTTAGCATTGAGACACAATTTAACACTTCACTATGTTTTTTTCTTGTTCTTGTTCTCCGTTGGAAAGTATGAATGTGAATGCTTCTTGCTTGCTGATTGGCTGCAGTTTGTGATAATCTATGTAATTAAAGTTCCCTTTCGTAGTCACTACGAGTTACGTGGTAACCTCTCGACCAGGCGGTTGCCAAAGGGTACACTGGGGTTCCCCAGGTGGAGCGTTCTGTCGCGATACAACTGTGTTTGCAGAGCGCTTCCTCCCGTGGTGACCCAAAGCACTCCTCCAAAGCCTGTAGGTTTTCGTCTACTCTGGTGGTGAAATCCTTTAGAGCCTTGGAGCAGGCAGCCGCCTCCTTGCATGCCATGGCCACTCTGCAGGTATACCAGGCCCAGATGCTCAGGGACATGCACGAGGGGAGGACTGACCCAGGGCTCTTTGATGAGCTCGCTCACCGGGCGACGAAAGTGGCCGCACACTCCCTGGGTCAGGTGATGTCCACTAACGTGGTCCAGGAGAGACACCTGTGGCTCAACCTGGCTGATATGAGGGATGCAGAGCGGGATGCCCCTATCCCAGGCTGGCCTCTTCGGCGGTGCGGTCGAGGACTTTGCCCAACAGTTCTCGACCGCCCAGAAGCAGACTGAGGCAATAAAACATATTCTGACCTGACGGCCCGCTGTTGCCTCCACCCTGCCGTCAGTACAGAGTCCTCAGCCTGCTCGCCGCCGAGCCCTCCCGTGGCTCCCGCACGGCCCCAACAGCAGCCTTCATCCAGGCCGCGTCGTGGATAAAGCCGCAGGAAGGCGCCGCAGCCCCGCGCCCCGCTAAATGCCAGGCTAAGCGGTGCTTCTGAGACAGGCTGCTCAGAGATGGCACTCATTTCTTTCCAGGAGGTGGTAGCAGGGCCACTCCTTCCCCCGGTGGAGGTTCGGGGAGAATCTTTTGTTCTCCACTCCCTTGCCCACGGGCGGGCAGCACCCTAATGTGGTTAAAGAAAGAATTGACACACAATCTCTGAGCCCCCAGAGGCCCCGGATGACAGTGTGCGCCGCTCACAAGCCTCGCCACACTCATCCCCCTCTGTCACCAGACCCCTGCCAAAGCACGCCACCGTGGAACGCTGGTCCTTCTCTGGCCTCCTCTGGCAGGACGCGGCTAATGACCGCCATCTTGGTTCGGTGTCAAAAAAACATCTTCCATTGTCCAAGACCATTGCTTCATGTTCCATGAAGATATTTTGTAATTTTCCTACCGTAAAAATATAAAAAAATATATTTATGTGAGTGGATGCAGCAAAATGGGATCCATTAATGGACTTTATAGGCAATTTTCTCAATGTTGAGATTTTTTTGCACCCTCAGATTGCAGATTTTCAAATAGTTGTATCTCCGCCAAAATATTGTCCTAGCCTAACAAACCATACATTAATGGAAAGCTTATTTATTCAGCAATTTCAAATAATTTACCCTTGTGACTGGTTTTGTGGTCCAGGGTCACATATAGTCAAAACTCCACTCCAAAATGTTTCTTTTTCGAAGTGTACTGTATCTATATCTAACACACAGTATACAATATCTAACACACAGTGTACAAGGACTCTAATAACGGTGATAATCATAAAACAGAGCAACAAGCAGCAGCAATCGAGCAAACAGCAGAGTGAGCAAAAAGCTGGCGACACAGAGGAGATGCAGGTGCTTAAACAGGGGGATGTGAACATGATGTGAACCGGATTCATAATTCCTGATTCTGATGTGTTTTCTCTCCATCAGATTCCCATCAGTTCACTCTGGATCCGAACACAGTGAATAAACACCTCCGTCTGTCTGAGGAGAACAGAGTGATTACTAACACTGGCACAGCCCAGCCGTATCCTGATCATCCAGACAGATTTGATGTGCCTCAGGTGTTGTGTAGAGAGAGTGTGTGTGGACGCTGTTACTGGGAGATTGAGTGGAGTGGGAGATGTGTGTGCATATCAGTGTCATATAAGAGCATCAGCAGGAAGGGACGGAGTAATGAGTGTCGGTTTGGATATAATGATCAGTCCTGGAGTTTGTTATGCTCTTCCTCCGGTTACTCATTCAAACACAATAAGATAAAGACTAAACTCCCTGGAAAGCCCATCAGCTGTGGAACAGGAGTGTGTGTGTATCACAGTATGACAGAAGTGTGTGTGGATCACAGGAGAATAGGAGTGTATGTGGATCACAGTGCAGGAACTCTGTCCTTCTACAGCGTCTCTGACACAATGAGCCTCATACACACAGTCCAGACCACATTCACTCAACCACTCTATCCTGGGTTTACTGTTTATCCTGGATTGTTATCTCTTTATAATACACCATCAGTGAAACTCTGTTGATGAATCAGAACAGACTGTAGAGAGATTCTACCCATAATGCTTTGAGCTGCATGATAAATCAGTAACAGTGAGATGTTATAGAGTCTCTTACTCTCTCTTCATTACATTAATAACACAGCTGAACTTCTGTCAGTGAAATAACATGTCAGAATAAATGTGTGTAATGAATACTCAGACCGTAAGATCAGTATGTGTTTGAGTCATGATGAGTGACAGTGTGTATCTGTGTGTACGTTTCAACTGAAATTATCACACACAGGATTCATTAAAAATTTATTATTCAATAAAAAAAAAAATTGCCATGTAAAATTGCTAAATGTCAGGTTACACATTTAAAACATATGGACCGAAAATCATATGTTCATACTGTAAACCCTTTAACAGTAAATGTAGCGGCCCTTCAGCTTCGTAGAAAAGAGGCAGAGAGTTATTGACGGGTGCCTTCGATTTATTTTGTTAAGATGCAATAAACTTCATTGCTGAAGTGTTCATTGTCTCGTTTCTTTGTTGCAAACGTTCTCCATGCATCACACCACTGTGTTTACACATTGACTTCATAGCACCATAACAATCGCATCACAGCACGGTAGCACCGTAAAACTACAAAGAAAACAAAGAAACAATACATAAATATCAAACAAAATAAACTCAAAACAACATACACAAAATAAACTGTGTTCAAAGAAATCAACAAATGGTACCAAAGAAATACAGGGAAAACAAACTAAACATACCTCGCTCTGCTTGCCAAAGGGATACTAAAGCTTAAAGATTATTCTAATCTAATCCGGGGTCCGTTCTTCGTACGTCGCTAACTCACTTAGCTGGATTTGATTGTTGACGATTTGGCTTGATCTTGGATTGTTTGGTTCTTCAACGCTCATCCTGGACTTGCTGTCATAGCAACATGTGCGCAAAATTAAAACCTGCTCGGGAGCAGGCTTATTTCATGTTAACAGGATTAGATCCCGGCTTCATAAACGGAGCTGATACGGGAAGTCCAGCGCAGCGCGATAGTGCACTTTCTTTCTGAGATATATATTTTTTTCTCGTGATTCGTGAGATTGTCGTTTTTTGTCGCTTTTGTTTAAAAAACAGTTTTAGGTATTTTTTTTTGTGGCATTTCCAAGCCACTTAAGACCCAATGTTGTAGGCTAAAGCAGTTTTTTTTTTTTTTTTTTGGTGTAGCAACAATGACATACAGACATCTGCGTTTCAAATTAAGTGAATCATGATGGTGTCGAACACATCTTCTTTGTCCTTAGGAAGACAGCTCTGGTTAATTATTCCCTACGGGGGTATTTCACCAGCGCCCGTGTGACTGGTATCCCCCCAGTTCAGCGTGAACTCCCCGTGACTTTATAGACTCGTGACATTCCAACGCACACACACAAACACACTCTGGACTTTGAAGCAGACATTTTCCACACATGTGATCCAATAGCAATGTTTTTGATATGTATTTTTATGTGTGTATAATTGGCCAGATTATGTCTGAGGTACCTATGCAACGTTATTATGATAATCAAAATCACTATGCTAGTGATTATGAGGAAATTATGTACCCTGTATTTCTTTCATGCAAAAACGTCATTCGAGGTGTCAATGTAATGGGAAAAACATGTCGGAGTCGAATCTTGACTGCAAAGTACAATAATATGCATTTATTCCAGGAAATACCATATTTCTAAATATGAATGCTATTTTCGATCTCTCACATGACAGTCAAAGTAGGCGTTTCTTCACGAACAAAGAAACTTTCTTCCCGCCTCAGATCAGAAGATCTGATTTGCTGTTGTCCCAAAAAGAGGGCGTAAACAGATGTCTTTTAAAAAGAAGAGACATCTTCTTCTCGCTCTCTCTCTCTCTCAACACTCTCTCTCTCAACACTCTCTCTCTCAACACTCCCAACTCTTGCTCTCTCGCTCTCCTCCACGCGCAGCGCTTCTCCTCCCAACGGAACCAGCGGGACAGGCCTTGGTCTCTCCCTCTCTCTCTGGGACGCATGCCCCGCGTCATGTAGAAGCTGCCGTTCTTTTGCAACTAAGTTCCTCCTAGCCTTTCCCCTCCACAAGGGAAATGATCTGAACTTTCTCGGTAACGTTAAATTCAAGTGAGCCTTTACTTCGTCTTGTGAAACGACACTGGAAGACGAAGCTAGACGCAAACCAGCCCCCTTGTCAGCACCACACTGAAAGAGCACAGAATCTTGCAAGTATCTCTCTCTAAAAAGCTGATTTCAGGTGTCTAGCTCTTAGGTCTGTGAATTTAAGTTACCCTCTATCTCTTCTCTTTCTTTCTTTCTTTCTTTCTTTCTTTCTTTCTTTCTTTCTTTCTTTCTTTCTTTCTTTCTTTCATGTCATTCATTCCGATCACGTCATGTTCCTGTTTGTTTAAATGTTTGTTTGTTTTTATTGTTTGCATTTTTACGTACGTTTATATTTGTAGCTCATATAATCTCTAGTTTTACATTTATTAAAGCTGAACTCGGCAACTCCAGCGAACTCTACTCACTTCTTCGCTGATTTTCCCTTTTGTTGTCGCATGTTTTCCCCACGAGCTCCCCCTACAGCTGTGGGGGTGCTTATATATAACAACACTGTCGTAAGAAACTCACTTGCGGCGGCCTCCTCCCCCTCTCTACCGCTGCTCATGTGCGTTTGTTTTGATCGGAGCAAGCCAACTGTATCGTGTGGAGCTATGTCTACCGAGGTGGGTAATCATTATACATGTGCGTGTGTTTATGTTGAATTGCCGTAAAGCAATTCGTGTTTCGCGCTCGTTCTCGTTCTTGTTCTCGCTTCTCACGAGACTTCCAATTTCTATCTTGCCGGGACGGTAGTCCCAAAGTTGCAAGGTTGGTTTTCCGCCTGGGAACGCTGGGGGGAGCGGGGAAAGTCACCAATATCACTAGAACAGGTTGTTTAACCATCCAAATGATTTCTAGACAGTTTTATTAAGTTAAAAAAGTTACCAAGTTCTCCTTTAAAATCAATTTATACTTTTAACTGTCTCTGTGTTTGAAAACCCACCTTATAAAGTCAATGAAATCAAAGATCTAAGCTACAAGTTCGATATTATAGACTACCTTGAGTAGTTTTTAATTCATAAACTCAGAAAGTTTGATGTTCGTGGCCAGAAGATAAAACTTTCTTAGAGTTTTGTAAACTGTGATAGTCTTACATTTACGAGACCAGTTACAGAACGAGGTATTTCCGAAAATTGATAAAGTAATGTATATGCGATTTATGAATTATGACCATAAGTTATGATTAGTAATATTTCCCAAATTCCCTATATTCTTGAGCTAATTCGCATTGACCCAGAGTCATTTACGTTACATAGGCTATCATAATTTATGAAGATCATACAATCATGACCATGCCGATTACAGATATGTCACTCAGGCTTCACTAACGTGATTGGTACCATACGCTGATTTCACGCAGCCGCCATTTTGAAATCGAAAGTGAGGCTCCGGTGGGAAAAACCCCGGAAGTAAAGATAAACAACAATGCCTTTGGACTACCAACCTGAAGCTGCTGCCGCGATTTACACTTTTGGATGTTAATATCCAATATAGGATATGTATATAGTTCATTCCTGCTTCTTTTTTTACCTTCTGAATTATATAAAAAAATTATTTTATTTATAAATGAATTTCACTGTATATAGTCTAAAGTATGAAAGAAATGTATGTACAGTTTTAGAATTGACACAACATCATTAAACACAACAATACGCCATCGCATTCACGACTCTCCTGTGATTAAAGGCGACACTTCCGGTTTTCTTCCCACCGGAGCCTCGCTTTCGATTTCAAAATAACGGTTGCGTGAAATCAGCGTATAGACTATAGGCTATAGACTGCCATCAAGGCCTCAATGAAGGGGATTATGTGAACAGAAAGGGGGTTCACAATGTAAATGTGCAGCCCAGTTACTGTTGTGATTCTTAATATTCCAGATTAATAATATTATATCAATAAAAAAAAAGGCAGTGACTAAAATAAAAAAAAAATGGCCAGGATCTGTGCATGACTTAAGAATTTTCAGAGATTCACATTTATGCACATTATTTGAAAGTGGTAAGAAAAGTTCCACAATTAAATAGCAAGCTCACTGTATTACATACACTTATGCTGATCCTAACAGAACTGCATTTGTTCATAGGTGATTATGACATGTTCCTGCAGACAGGTGTTTTAAGACCCCATTCCCTGACCCAAACCAGTTACAATGCAGCTCTGGCCAGGACAAGGGCACACAATGAAATTAACTTTGGCTAACTAAAGGGAAGATTTCAGTGTCTGAAAAGTCTGAGGGTTGCACACCTGACAGGGCCTGTGACATTGTTGCATGTGCCATATTACACAACATTGCCAAAAAAAAAAAAAAAAAAACCTTTTCCTTAAATGTTTAATAAAAGACAAATATGCTTAGTTCCTTGAGTTTTATTTCAATTGCTCTTTGTAAAGAAAAGCCAGTGGTCAAGTGCCTGCAACAAGAGATATTAGACACATGCCTCATGCAACAAATAAAAAGGAAAAGTTGGCTATCCACTGCCCACCTGTAGGCCTATGTCTCCTCTGTCTGTGCAGACTCTTCTGTAGGCCTTTCTGTAGATGTGGAATCCTGCAACTTATATTGCAGCCATAAAGCATTAGGGGTGGGAATCTCTAGGCACCTCACGATTCGATTCGATTATGATTCAGAGGGTAACGATTATCGATTATTAACGATTTTTTTTTTTTTTTTTACTACTTGGTACTTTTAAATCAAAGTATTTATGATGACCCATAACAAACTTACTTCCAATACTTCCTATATTAATTTTATTAATAAAACAAATGGAAGTGATTTGGCAAGTCAACTGTAAGGTTACATTTGCCAGCATATGTCCCAACATTGCAAAGAACCAACAGGAAAAGAAATGTGTGCCTGTGTACTAGCAGCGTACTTGTAGTAAATTAATACAAACTTCAGCATATTCTGAATCTCTAGCATTTAATAATAGACTTCTAACCAACATCCTCTTGTTATTTCCAATGAGCAATATAATCCTTCAGACAAAAAACATTTTGCTGTAGCAAATTCACAAGTTTTTGTTCAAAAATATAGAATGATGTACCAGCAGCTCTCATATAATGCTTGTGGACTTATGCATATTCTGAATAATAAGTAACATACAAAGCCGCTCTTATACACAACTAAATAATAAAGAGTTATGACTTGAAATGTTTGCTGTATACCACAATCAAAAACAGCAATACAAAAAAAGTGAATGAACATCTGCAGTGATCAGTAAAAATGTAACTTTTTGTGACTGGCATTGCACATATTGCAGGGCAGTATAACATACATATAACGTTAACAGATCGGTTTACAGCATATTGATGTGAAAACTAAACAATACAGAAAGCAGCTCTCATAAAAATAAAAATAAAAAAATAAAAAAATAGGTCACAATGAAATTGCCAATTTTCCATACGTTAGCTTTTAACGAAGAGGGTGCCGTTCGAATTTGGCGCACAGCCATCGTGCGTCTGTTATGTGCACGTCTCTGTTGTGCACGCCACAGACTGTCCGCGCACTGCACGTCCGCTTTAGAGTTCCGCCTCTATTGCGTTCGGTCAATATTATGTTATTAGAAGAAACATTTTTTTTTTTTTTTTCAGTTATCTGAGAGGGTTTATTCACTGTCCAGTGCAATGGAAACAAATGGACATTACAAAGTCTTATGGTGTGTTCACACCAAACGCGAATAGAGCGTCAAATTCGCGTCTATCGCGTCTAGTTATACTTGACCACTTTGTGTCCCATTCGCGCGTCCGCGTCACTCGCGAATAAAAACATCCCGCGAAAAGGAGTGTCATCATCATCATCTTCAACAACAACAACAACAAAACAGTTTCTTTCTGCCATATGTTTCCGTCATGTCTGAAATAAAAGATATTGCTGCTCTGTACTTGTTGTGGAAGTCCCAAATATGAAGGAAAGCAAAACGCAGACGTGTCTGGGTTCACAGCACCATCCAGAGGCGCACTCAACTCGGTGAATTTCACCGTCTTCTCCAGGAACTGCGCCTGGATGGTCAGTATGGAAGCATATGGGTAGCAATATTCAATTTGAAATGTAATATGCAAAATGACAATGCAATATGTAAAATGGCAATGCATTTCTGTAATTCAATTTTAATTTTCCCATCATTTGTGCAACGTTTGGTGCAAACTGAAAATGAAAATTCAATTATAAAATTTACATTTGCCATTTCATACACTAGTTTTAATATGTAAATTGAATACATATTTTAACGCTTTATAAGTTGCAAAATTAAAATTAAAATGTATTACAGAAATGATTAGATATGTTTAACATGTTCAAGCTAAAACTGTAGCAAAATATTAATTTAAATGTTATTTTTAGTTAATTGCATTTACACTCACAGTTAAGACACTTGCGATTGCATTTCCATTAAGTGTCACGCAATGAATGTAGCAAAATTCAATGTGCAATTTGAAAATGCATTCTGAGCCGATCACGTGCCCGCCCCGACCTGTCAATCAACTGCGTTGCTCGGCAACAGGTAAACATACGCTATGGTGCGTATTTTGAGGTGTTGGAAGGAAACAGGGCGGCGGCAGATCTGATACGAGTGTTACATTCACTAGCAGATGAAGTGGAGCGTGCACGGACAGAGAAATGGTAGTGTTTCCGAAGATTATTACGCGTCTGCAGGTGATAGAACCAGTACGATGTTGGACCGTCTGGGAGAATGTTCTGCCTTATCAGGCGTCAATATGCTGAGCTGCTGTTGTCTGATGCTGGACTGTGTTGATGGTTTCGTTTTGTATAAAATATTCTCATTGTCTGATACATGCTTATCTTTATTCTTATTACTATTAACTTTAATACCCAATAATGTTGGAGATCCTATAGTTTTTCCTTACAAATGCCTAGGCCTATTACTCTGTGATCACATAATATGACAAAGCTCCATTGGTAAGTTATTTGGTATTAATAGCTACCGAAAAACGTGACCGCTCTTTAATAACTGACTGTAATGTTCAATAAAGTGACGAATGTGATGTGTGTGACCATCTCTGTTTGCAGCTGTATAATCATAAAATATGAGGCAGACATGCGAATCCCCTTTCTATTTTATAAAGCATATTGATAAGGTATTAATACACAGGGTCACGGAATCTGACGGGTCAAATTCATCAACCTAGCCTTTTTTGGGTGAATGTGGAGGCGGTCGAGGGTTGGTGACGTAATCGTCTATAATTCAGTGTCTAATATTTTAAACAACGAAGCAGCACACGAAACTTTAACCGGCACAAACAAGCGAGACTATTTTGGGTGAATGTGGAGCAGTAGGGGGGCTGAGTGAACTCAGAATGACCAATAAATATTATTTTAATATTTAAGAAACCGAAGCAGCACAAAAGAAACGTTTATCGGTGCAAATTAGCACAAACATATTATGAGAATTTTGGGTGAACGTTAAGCAGGTGACGTCATCGTCTATAATTCGGTCTAATATTTCAAACACTGAAGCAGCACAAACAAAACCTGCACAAACCGAACAAGATCTATTTTATTTGGAGCATGTGGCGGCCTGGGTGACAGAATTACCTATAAATATTATTTTGCTATCTAAAAAACAGTAGCAGCCAGGGCTTGACATTAACTTTTTTGCTCACTAGCCAATGTGGCTAGTGGTTTTCCAAAGTTACTAGCCACACAGCATTTTTACTAGCCACATTTTTGTTGTTGTGAAATTACCTGATAAAAGTAGACTATGACATGCTAAAATTTACTTGAACTAGATTTACAACCCTTTTAAATGTAAAACCACTGTACACACCCAAATCAAGACTACATAACAATACAGGTCATTATCATTAGCTCTGATAAGGTTGTGTGTAAAGCTCCTTTTTTAAAATAAAACCATTTATTATATGTCGCCACATAGCTCCACCGGCATACGACGTAACTCCAGCAGGGCAGTTAGCTGTCTCTTCGATTCTGTGTTGTCGGTCACTAGCGCGTAAGCGCAAGGCAACACTGTGTGCATGTAGGCTACTCATTAGGGCTGTCAAAATTGCTCAAAAATGACGTTCGAATATTCCCTCTAAAAAAAACACGTAGCCTATATTCGAACTATTCGAACTGGTTGCGCATTTTGTCAATGACGCACATTACGTCAATAACAGGAGAAATGAATACAAAGAGACAAAACTACTTGTATAGGTAGTTTATTTAAGTTTAAAAAATTTGACAACATATTACCTACAGAAAAACAAGTAAATCAACTAATGGCCAAGACCGCAGACCTCACTCTCGCTCGCTCACTCGCACTCGCAGGCACTCTTTCTCTCTCTTGCCCTCATCCTCATGCTGCGTTCACACCAAATGCGAATAGAGCGTCTGGCGCGAGTGATTTCAATGTTAAGTCAATGTAAAGACGCGTTTACGCCCTCTGCGCATAACGGTTTAAATGAACAACAACAATAAGCAAATGTTGAGTGCTGATCAAGAGTTTTGTACAAGCAATTTAAGGTCGCGACTCTTATAGCAGGCTTCATTCAGTGATTGAAACAAATATTATTAACATTAATTGAAGTTTTACAGTATATAGAACCGACATTGAACGCTCCGAGCGAGCTGCGTGCTGTGGTAAACATGGAACTTTTCCTTGAAATGAAACGGTAAATAATCAAACCATGTGGAAGCCTGCAGTGCATGAAACTGCTGTATCTAAACCTACCTTATTCATGCAATATCTATTCAGTCAGTACAGTAGCCTACACTTTAGTAATGTTTCTGTTTAACGTTAACGCGTCTTCCTGTTACCTGTCCCTGATCCCTCAGGCAGCGCGTCCACTCACAAAGCAGACAGCCGCGCCTCTGCTACCGCGGGCGTTTTTCCACATTCGAATATTCATTTTCACCTTCGAAATTCTGTTTTTTAAAACTATTCGAATATATATTCGAATTAAGAATATTCTTTGACAGCCCTAATACTCATGGGAGTTGTAGTGTTGTAGTGTCACACTTATTTCAGATGCCTTTTGAAAAGACTACAATTATTCAACCCGCCAAAGTGGCTAGTTGGAGTGACTATGTTACCCGCCACGAGCCAAATCCACCCGCATTTGGCGGGTTGGCGGGTGTTAATGTCAAGCCCTGGTAGCAGCACAAACAAACAAAAATTACAGCACAAACGAAGTAAAAACGATTGAACCTATTTTGTGTTAGGGGCGGGGCCAACTTCACGTAGTGATTGACAGGGCGGGGCGGGCACGTGATCGGCTCAGAATGCATTTTCAAATTGCACATTGAATTTTGCTACATTCATTGCGTGACACTTAATGGAAATGCAATCGCAAGTGTCTTAACTGTGAGTGTAAATGCAATTAAGAAAAAATAACATTTAAATTACAATTTTGCTACAGTTTTTGCTTGAACATGTTAAACATATCTAATCATTTCTGTAATACATTTTAATTTTAATTTTGCAACGTATAAAGCGTTAAAATATGTATTCAATTTGCATATTAAAACTAGTGTACGAAATGGCAAATGTAAATTATATAATTGAATTTTCATTTTCATTTTGCACCAAACGTTGCACAAATGTATTGGAAAATTAAAATTTAAATAAAGAAATGCATTGCCATTTTACATATTGCATTGTCATTTTGCATATTACATTTCAAATTGAAATTTGCTACCCATATGCTTCCATAAATATATAGACCAGTTTTAGTCAAATATTGATTGTTTATTGCTGAATTATGTGAAAAATGTGATGGATTTATAGCGTTTTAGGAAAAAAAGTAGGCTAGTATGGTATGAATTTTTCAACAACAATATTATTTGATGTAATAATCATTGTTCAACATGTTCAGACCATAGACTGTAAAAAAAAATGTTAAGACTCAGCAAAAAAAAAAAAAAAAAACTTTTACTAGGATTAAATGAATATTCACTAAATGTGTGGGTCTAGGTAAAAATAATAATTTCCCTGAAACCTATTGAAAGGGATTTACACTCCTTTAAAATCATTGCATAGCATTATAATGTATTATTTTATGTATGTTGTTTAAGTTTTAAAATAGTTTTTGTGTTATTCATTTTCTGTGGAGGGGGCACGTTACACGTACGTGTGTGTGAGTGTGTGTTTGGGGGAGGGCGTCTTTTTACCACCTACAACAATCGTAATTTCTTTATACATTTAGAAGCAAAACTTTTTCAAGACGCTTTTTTGACTGTCAATACTTTTAATAACTGCATTGTGATAGTTCCAAATTGTGTCCGTGCTTTACTGTCCATTACTATAGGCCTGAAAGTTATCAGCCAAAGTTATATAAAAATATATTTATTTTAAGTTTTTGTCTTTTCCTCACTACGTAGAAGTTTTAAGAATACGAAACATTTGCAGTGTGTGGTTTTGCATGTAAAAAAAATTTTTTTAAAGTTACTTAAATCGGATAAATAAGCGAATACATTTACATATGCCACCGTATTGTAAATGTCTAGGTCAAATAATACATTTATTTAATTATTTAAGAAATACCATTAATAAGGGCTGTATTGTCATAAACAATATTATTTCCGATTATTTCAGTCAAATGCTTTACCAAAGTATTGACGTAAAACGACCTCTAATCGGCGTACTGGCGCTATCGCACGTCAAATGAATGTAATGTGACGCAAGCAAGGCGGTAATTTTTTCTTGACTTTCTTCGCGGTCCTGACTCCTGCTGCAAGACGCAAGTTAAAGATGGCATCGGGGGCAACAACTTATACACTAAGAAGGGGCAGTTTGTCTGCAGTACTTCGAGAGGATGACATTACAGTGGACAACTTGGCAAGAATCTTTAAGGTTTGTTCTCGTTAAACTGTTTTAATGATTCAAATTCGACATATTTTAGTAATAGTAGGACATCAGTAAATGTGAAACACTCGTTTGAGGACATTGGGACTATATACCATTATTTATTCTACCATGTGGTTAGCTAAACTTGGGAATATTTAGATGGATTGCAATAGTATTGAAAAACAACAACATTTGTAAGTGTGTATGTGTAATGTGTGTGTGAGCATGCATTATTGAGTTAACATGGAAAAACAGGTTTGCTTTAGTGCAGAAAACTGGTAAAAATCAAGAAGTTTAAAATGAGAGTGAGCCAATAAGTGGTCTTCTACTGCTCTCTGCTGGCCATTACCATTACTGTTATAAAACAATCAGATTTTGTCAGTTTATCACTTCATTTGTACTGACACTTCACATAATTGGTAGCCTAGTACTATGGTAAATCATAGACCCACTGTCCTCACACGAGGACATCATTTTCTGCAAAAACTACTTCCTGTACAAAAACAAATTTTAGTTATTATACTTATTAGGTCCTACTTATCCCAAATAGCAAGAACAATTATAAAATGCACACCAGGCAAACTCTCGGGTCTCAGGAGGTTTTAATGTAAGTGTAAAATAAATAATGAAATATAAATCACTATTTTTATGTAACATTACAGGTTTAAAATGTTTATTGGCTTTCACTAGCAAGGACCACGCTACAACTGCGCAGAATTAGCTTTATTGCTTTATTGAATGAATACGGGTGAATTTATTGAAATCGAAAGGAATGGAGAAAGATGGTTCTCCGTCTGGCTGATCAGGGAAACTCAAGAGTGGGGGCTTCGTCTCGGTAGGTAACGTAACGTTAATAAGCTGTTCCATGCGGCCTGTGTAAGTAAAATGGCGGATGTTAGACTCGGAGATTGAAGGAGAGAGAATTGGGGTCGTGGGGGTGGGGTTGATGGATGAGTTGGAAGGGGAGGGGTGGTCGAGCGTTAGGTTGGGGGGATGGATGGATGAGGTGTGGGGGGGGGGGGGGGGGGGGTTGAGATACTGAGACAAACGGTGGTGGGTTCATTGTAGAGACGGGGAATGAGCTGATTAGTTGAGGCGTGGCCCTGCTCCTGAACTTCAGTTAACTTGTTAACTATATAAATTCTAAGAATAATATATAGCCTGAGTTTAAAAATCAAAATCCAGTAATCATGTAGGACTGGAAAACTAACCAACTTTTTTGTTGGTTAAAAGTATGGATTAAATTAAATATGCTTACTGTGTTGTAGGCCTATTTTGATATTGTTCTGTTCCCTTGATTACTCTGTAGGTATCCCAGTCAAGTGTTTAATTGATAAATGATCAAGGAGTTTTCATTTTCCCAACTTCATCAGGATTTTTTAGTTTTATGGATCTCCTGAACGGCGGGGGTACCTTCCAGGTGATGGGTGATGAAACGTGCGGGGCATTACCAAGCCCAGTCACAACCCCATTTCACCCAAACCCTGGACAGAATAGACCTAGATTCAGTTTTTCGAGATCAGCCACAGCCACTGCTACAGCTACTCGCACTCCTGCCCCTAGTCCAAAAATTTACCAAAGGTAAGTTGCTACCTATTTGGTAGATGACGGTTGGTCAGCTTTTTTAAATATAATAAAAACAGACTGGATTATTATTATTTTTTTAGGTTTTCATTCCATGTTTTCACAAAAATCCAATCTTTATTTAAAATAAAACAATTAATGAAACCACAATATGACAGTTACTAACATTTTTCATTTAATACTTTGTGCAACCTACGTTTGAAAAGATAACATCTCTGAGTCGTCTATAATCTGTAATAATACTACAGTAAATGTGTATTAATACAAAACAACAGGACACAGAAGAAGCTACAAATCCAGAAACTAAAATAATTAACCTAAGATGGTGAAAACCAACCAAATCTGACAAAGCATGCAAAGAACATAAGATCTTACTTAAAATTCATCAAGATAAAATACACATTAATGAAGTGTATCAAGAAAGTGTTTAGGAAAAGGAACCCAACTTTGAAAAAGTCCATTAAAACAGATAGATATGACACACAAATACATAATTTTGCTCATGCATACCTGTTGCTGTTCCTGTAGCTTAATTGGTAGGGCATTTGTTAGTAGCCAAGTTAATGGATGTGATACTAAGAACACACATGGTGATAAAATGTGAAGCCCGGAAGCACTGGCTTTGGCTCAAAGCGTCTACCAATTGCAAAAATGTAATGAAAAATATTCCAATAGTACATTGTACGTGTATGTAGAGAAAAAACACATTACAAGAATGTATGAGTCTGGTTTCTTGGTTACATAAATTAACAGTTAGCTGAAATCATTTATTTCTGTTGCAATTTCAAAGCAATGTAAATGTCAGTGTTTAGTATGTATATGAAAAAAAAAAAAGTCAAACACAATGTGTGTGTGTGTGTGTGTGTGTGTGTGTGTGTGTGTGTGTGTGTGTGTGTGTGTGTGTGTGTGTGTGTGTGTGTGTGTGTGTGTGTGTGTGTTCACAGAACAATTTTCCTTGGACAACTAGAGGGTGAGAAAATTGTTCAAGACAAGGCCCTGATTATCCCTTTTGAGGAATCAGAAGCCTGTTTGACGACCATGGCAGTCAAAGTTAAAGAAGCCCTTGCCATGGGTGCGGATGAAACAATTATTTTAACAGACAGTCAAGGGAACCTACTCCTTGACACCCCTGGGACTAAAGGTTTGTGGTTTTAGGTTAGAATGAACATTGAACTAGTTTATTATGATATTCAACTCTACAACTCATCCACATGCACGTTACAACTTAGTTTATTACCATTCTGACTGTCATTATTCCCCTCTGTCACAGGCTCTTCTTATTGGAAGCAAAGCTCCAGACGCCTTTTTGCCATAAAAGAGGATGTGTTTGCAGAGATGGGGAGAAGAAAGAAAAGAAAACTAGGGTAAGTTTGA
The DNA here is from genome assembly GCA_021464565.1 of Rutilus rutilus. Taxonomy (NCBI): domain Eukaryota; kingdom Metazoa; phylum Chordata; class Actinopteri; order Cypriniformes; family Leuciscidae; genus Rutilus; species Rutilus rutilus. The sequence goes on along the minus strand of JAJAQA010000005.1, from coordinate 11,599,257 downwards.
GAATGCTCTCACCAGAAGAATGTAGTTTTCTTTGAACTTTTCATATATTCATGCAAATAAAAATCGAAGTACTGTAGCTAGGGATGGGATTCTTCAGAACCGGTGCCCAGTGAATCGATTCTTTGGAACCGTTAGCATGCCTGCTTAACGATTCCGCTTATTGGTTCCGTTCGTTGCAAATGACGTCACACACACGCTTATGTTGTTTTGGTTCAGAACGCAGCAACATGGCATAGAGCCAGAAGCGCTCTAAACTGTGTCCTAACTAACGTTACACGCGGCGCGACACACGATAAAAGGTATATTTTCCATGTTATCAGAGTTTTTGTCCTAACCAGCCACGCCGGGACGATTCTATTTTAGAAACGGATCCTATTTCTTTGACTTCGTGCTGGAACAACAAACTCAAAGTGTGGCAATGATAACTGGTAAGTGGTAACGACAACGTACTGTTTATGTGTTTTATTTAATGTTAAAAGCGTGTATAATGTGACTGAATATCATTTAGTGTTAGCTGTAAAATCAACAATGGATAAATCACATCAGATCTTGAAATTAAACAAATGGAAACAAAAACGTTTAAACTGTGAAGAAACCCATGTATTATTTGACAAAGATTGTTTTAGCAACTCAGTAGCCTAACCCGAATGAGCTGTTAATATTCCAAAAGGCACAAGCTCTTCCTTGACTGTTTTCAGTCTGTGTTTTTAGTTTTTATGGCGCATAAATGGCAGTTTTTATTATTATTATTATTATTATTATTGTTTATTTATTTTTTTCTCTGGACCAATGAATGTCAAAATTAACAATTTCCTAATTCTAAGGCACTCTTCTTGATAATCTTTCTAGACACACACTAGCGTACATGGCATACTGGTTGAGAAACACTGCCCTAGGCTTTAGATCCCTGGACTTTACTTTGAGAAGTAGCTCACATACTTTTAGGTTAGTTCTGAGGTTGCTAAACATAATTTGTGTAAACTCTGTGCTGTGTCTTCTGATCAGATATTAAAGCGAGTTAATACAAACAAACACATTTGTACTTATTCCCTCACTCAATGAGAATCGATAAGGAATCGGATCGATAAGCAATATCGATAAGGGAATCGGAATCGTTAAATTCTTATAAATTCCCATCCCTAACTGTAGCAATTAGTATAGTCCATAGACTGTAATTTTTTATCAATTGACATCTGTGATTTTATGTACAAGTTAGATTTGGACTAGATGTACAAAACAGACCATTAATATATATTTTTTTTACTGAAGAGAATTCTTTGCAGTTCACTCAGCAGAAGTTAGCTTCAACACTCCTTGGCTGCTCTGATCCCACAATCAATACAGCAATATTTATACTTTAACAGAGATCAGTAGGTTATGCCATTCCTCCAAGTTTTATTATTTAGATTTGTTAAGCCAATGGAGGCATTGAGAAACCGCATGTTTAACTCTTTCACCGCCAGCATTTAAAAAAAAAATTGTCAGCCAGCGCCAGGGTTTTTGACGATTTTCGCTAAACTTTAATGGCCAACAGAATATTTTCTTCTATGAATATATGAACATTCTAACATTCAAAATAATGATCTGAGATTTTGCTTTTAAACAACAACAACAATAAAAAAACGATTCTATTTTATCTTAATTTGTTCTTTTTTTTTATTGCCACTTGAACATAGGTAGGTTTTGCCAAAAACGCAACATTTTGGACAAAAAAGCTGAGCATTTTATCAAACAAGTGCATTTTCAAGCAGAATACATTCAGATGTCGTTTCCATCATATATAAAATCGTTCAGAGCATGCGCACAGGTCTTCCTTAACGTATACGACCAAAAAAGGAAACCCGAAAAAGCGGGTTTTTTAATATATAAAACCCGGAAAATTCTGTGTTTGGCAGCGGTTAAGAGTTAGTAGATGATTGGACATTACATTAAATCACTTTAGATCTCATAAACATAAATAAGTCATTTCAAATCAGGATAACAAGCACATTATGGAAATAGTCTATAAGAATCTGATAGAGAGTATTCTAACCTTTAACATGGCGATGTGGTATGGTAATTTAAACGTAAAAGGGAGAAGCAAGCTGCAGAGAATAGTAAACCTCGCCTCAAAAATTATAGGGACAGAAAACAATTAAGTTCCATGTACGAGGAAGTTCTCAGGAAAAAAGCTTTTAAAATAGCAAACGATCCCTCTCATCCACTCAATAGGGAGTTTGAACTTCTTCCCTCTGCCAGACGTTACAAAGTACCTAGGGAAAATGGTAATATTTTTAAAAATTATTTTATTCCTAATGTAATTCGGACGCTGAACAACACGTCCCGTTGATGTATTGTAACGTAATTGCTACTGCTGTACTGCATTTTGCCCTGAAGATGTCGGTGTGTTAGTCTTGTTGTTCTTGTTGTTTTTGTTGTTGTTGGGTTGATTGTTGAGACCGAAGGCAAATTTCCACATTGTGGACAATAAAATGAAAATGAAATGAAATAAAATATATATGAATTAGTAAACTAATTAACGTGGTTAGAGAAATTTGTTTTACATACATAGTTTCTCATTTTAAACCCATCCGAATGTGCCAATGTCTCTATACAAATTATTTTACAATTTAGATACTTTTCGGCAAACTCATCACTGTCAGTTGATAGGAATTGGAACTCAAATGTTGTTGAAAACAATGTCTAAATGTGGTTTGAGATTCTTCTGTTGATTGTCTTTCATTTGTTAAAGGCAAGCTTCTCGACATGAGGGATCCGAGCTATCTGAACTAAGAGACAAGATTGAGGAGGTCCTTCTTGCGTCAGAAGGGTTACCAGCCAAGCTCAGGGAGCTGTGCAAACACAGTAAGGGTCTAACAGAGCATCAAAGCGAAATTCTGAGGACCTCATTTAAGTGCAACGTATGCAGAGGCAAGTAATCACCCAGACATCACGTTTGTAGATTAAAAGAGCAACCATTCTTTGGTCCTTGGGTAAGGACTTTCATATAATATTAACTAGGGCTGTAATCAACCAAAGAAAATCTTGGTCGACTGAAGTCCTGAAATTTTCGACTAAAAATGACGTTGTGGAGAAAAAAAAAAAGTATGTTACATTAATTAGATGCGCACTGTGCTCAGTACTGGTTAGCCTTGTTGTCTGCCTAAATTAATTATAAATAAACAAACTAATAGGCTATTTGCAGTATATTAAATCGTTTTTGACCTAATTATTTTGCACTGAAATGAGTGACGTCTCTGACAGCGGTGCATTACATGCACCTGTGCAATATCATAGCCTGTGATTTCTGAAAACAGTACTATGTTGTCAACTAGTGATATCACAAGAACTTTTGAGGAATGTGCAACATAATTTAGAAAATTATTTTTGTCATATGTTATAGGCTAAGTATAACTGTCAGACACTATAATTTCAGCCGCTCTGCACAGCTCGCACAGAGCGAGGCTGAACATAAGAGCTCAGCTTCGCGGCTGAGACACGAATAGACTTAAAGCTTTTACTCTTAATAAACACAAAAGGCACGTCCACTTTAATAAAAAAAAATTATATTTATTAAACAAACAAGAGCAGAAACCAAATAAAGTGCGTAACTGAAAAATAAAGCATCTTAGGCTCAAAACTAACACAAACATTGGGCACAGCGCAATTGCGGGGGATTAAGTAGGGAGAAACTAATGAGGGGAACAGATGATAGCGGGGAAGCAATATTGACTAAACGAGGATAACAAGGAGGGTGGGGCTAAATGATGAGACAACACAAGCACATGGCCCAACAAAAGGCCATGTGCTTGCACATGAAACATGGATCTGTCATGATCCTGCCTCAAGACTAAAGATAAACAAGAACTAGATGACATAATCATCCAAATTTTAAACAAAACCAAATAAAGTGAATACAACAACAAGGTAGCTGCACTCAGAACAAATACAAAAATAAATAAATCAAATGCCCAAATCCACAAGTGTTTAAAATTAATAAATGTGCAAAATTATAAAATGTTATTAATGTCCAAAACGAAATAAAGTGCAAAAAATAAATAAAGCATAGGCTCAAAACTAAAACAAACAGTGTGCACAGCGCAATTGCGCGTTAGGCTACAACAAATAAAAATAAAGTGCCCAAATCCAATAATACTTTAAATAAATGTGCAAAATTATAACATTTGATTAATGTCCAAAACGAAATAATGTAAAAACAATTAAATAAGCAAATGGCTACTCACTCACAGAGAGTACAATCAGTCTCCATTCCACACTTTTTTCCACACTGATGAAATGAGCGCGGCAAAAAATCGACCAATCAGAATTTTGGTCGAACCAGACCGTATCGACCAATTAATCGGATAATCGACTGGGACGTTACAGCCCTAATATTAACTATAAATGGTAAATGGACTGTATTTATATAGCGCTTTCACAGACTAATGGCCACCAAAGCGTTTTACATTTTGCCTCACTTTCACCCACTCATTCATACACATAATGCCTATAATCTATATGGGCAGTATGTAAGGGACAGTGTTGTCATCTGGTCATTATTACAAAATAAACCCAAAATGGATGATCAGGATCCCAACAAGTGATTTATAGTAGCACTGATGTCAGTTACTTACCTGGATCATTAGTCTGACACTTAGGTGTGGTGTTGTGGCAATTTTTCTCCTTAAACATCATCACTGCGTAAGAGACACTCTGAATCAAATTGTCATTTTGAAAATGATTTATTCTTGCAAGAAGTTCCCCGTCACCACACAGAAGTGCCCTGTGAAGTGAGTGAGACCCAGATGGGGAGGGCTGTGCACATTTTATACCCATTTCAAGGTTAGCTTCAGTTGCTCTTCCTAGTAGTTTTCCACAGGCCAGGACCCATTACTGCTAGCTTCAATTTATGGCTAGCTGACCCTTCAGCCCACCCACAAACTAGATGACCTCTGACCTCTGCCCAGCCGTTCCCAGTGTCTCGCTCCTTCACTTCAGATGTATAAACATGCATAAATTTCATAAACAGAATCTTCTCTCACTACAAGTGAGAGACTCATGACATTCTTTGAATCATCTATATTTTATTAAAGATCAATGAATATCATAAAATTGCTATCACAGTGGTTTCCCAGAAAGGGCTTAGATTAAGCCAGGACTTTGCGTTTGTATTTTTAGGGCATTTAAAGAGGTTTTACAAACTTACCTTACAAAAAAACATAACAGGTTGTGTATATTGAGAAAAAACAATGGCTCGAAGATATGTCAGTGCAAGCTGTTTTCAGTTTAGACAGTTCTGACATACATTATAGTCTGGGACTGCTTAAACCCTGTCCGGGAAACCGCCCCATAGTGTTGTATATTAAAAGATATCTGACTGCTGAATGTCACAAATAACCATCAGCATCAAATGTCACAAAGAGCTGTGTAATAATGTCCTGTAAGTTTTCTTTTATTGCAAATGGTATTTTTAAATCTGATTCTTAATTATGTATGTATAATGTCTGTTACAGGAGTGATGGACAACCCTGTGCCGGCACGCTGCTGTCGCAGTTTAATTGGCTGTCGACAATGTGTCGACGTTATACTGCAGGAGGGTCAAGGGTGTGTTAAATGTCGGTCTGCAATCACAGGAGAATCCCTGGTTGCTGTAGCTGGCCTTTCGGAAGTGCTAAATGTTATCAGGGCCTTAGAAGAGCAATTCAGTTCAGATTAAAATTCCTGCTGTGGTAGTTGTTTCAAATGTTCAGTTGCTGTTCAAATGTTTCATTATAACTCAGAATATAATTGTGGTCTCTTAATATTGTAGCGCATGTTTGAATGCCACCAGAAGCGTTATTTTTAGTTCATTTTTTCAGTTAATATAACTAAAGTATTCCGGCACCGTGCCGGGTCTCCGGTGTGCGGCCGTGAGGAATTTGTTTTTAATAAAACATTTGGGAGACTTGCATGTTGTTTAATATTTTCAAGTCAATTAATTTCACATACCAATCATATGAGAGGGACGCAGCTCAAACTAATACTTTACAAGCAGAGCAGGGGAGGTCCTGACACGCACGTTAGCGTTGTCTGTTAAAGCGTGGAGCGCAAGTTCATGAAGCTTGGGGAGGATGTCCCCACGGGCGTAATTTCCTATGGGGACCGACACTTGTGAAAATCTTCTGATAGGTAACTTCTGAATATTAAATGTAGAACATTCTGTGTAGCTTACTAAAAATGGAAACAATATAGAATAATAAAACATCTCGTTCACCAGCTGCCAGCAGCTAAAGTCTCAGGTACCCACACCCATTGTAATCACGTCTAACAGGAATGCACATACAGTAACAGGAAGTCAGTAATGAGCGATAAGACAAAAGAGAACATGCGCTGTGATTGTCCTGACACACACACGACGCACAGAAAGACGCGCGGCAGTATTGCGCTTGAACGACCAATAACAGATTTAAGCCAAACTGTCCATTTCATCTAAGGATTAATCTAAATTTAATTTATATTTTTTGCAGCTGTGTTTTTTTTTAACCGTATTCATTTTCTATATATGACAGACAGTAAAGGTACAAGTAAAAATTACATTTATTACGGGGTTAAAGTGAGGATGGTTTTAAGTTCACTTAAATTAAAAAATATATTTTTTGAAGCTTAGCAAATGTAAATTTAGTAATTTTTTTAGTAAAATTTCATCAATACATCAGTAGCTATACTAATATCAGTGGTACTGGCCTTCATTCATAAAAAGATCCATTAACATATAGCCGAAATTACACTACAGGGCCGTTGAATGCTTGAATCTGATTGTTTGATAAACGTTCTAAAGTGTGCACTATTTTCAGGGAAACGCACGGCTTAAGTAGTTCCAGGCAGGACTGTTCCATATCACTTTGCGTAGTCAACAACAGAAAATACGATGATTCTATATAACGGCAGTATAAGCAAAACAATTGACTCCAGGCCGTTGAATTATTAAACAAATAATGCACAGCCAAGATAACGGCCACTCCGCTTCATGACCTCTGTACCACCTCGGGTGTGCATTATTGTTCTAATAGTTTGACGGCCTGTCGTCAATTATTTTTTTACATAAGTGGTGACATTGAAGATCAATCTTCAAATCCCCCCAACACACACACACAAAAAGGTTCATGCTCAGGTTTTTTTTTTTACTTTAACCCCTCGTAATATAGTATACAGTTCATGCTACAGTATAAAAAATAATAATGCATGACAAGATCAGTTTTGGTAGTCAAGGTAGTGCTACAAGATAAAGCAGTTCTATGCACATCTTCTTGTTATGTTAATTAGGTCAGTCAAACAGTCTTGGTAATAGATTAGATTAGATTAGATTCAACTTTATTGTCATAACACAAGTACAGGTACAAGGGCAACGAAATGCAATTTAGGACCGACCTGAAGTTAGTAAGAATACAGCATAACATGAGGAGAGTTGAGGAGAAAAAAAGGCAACCCCCAGACTATGCTCCAATAGGGAGTACAGTTTGGGGACAGTAAAAACACCTCAGCACATTTGCACATAATCAGTACACAACATGAACACACAAGACTTGCAACAGGGGAGGGGAGAGGGGGTTGGAGGTAACCCAGCACAGGCAAGCAGCCATCCGGTCCTGCAGCCATTTCGGCGCTGGTCACAGACCCGCCTGTCAGACTGGTGGTAAAAAGCGTCGAAGGCGTGGGATGGGGGCTGGGGGTTGGTGATTGCATATCTGTATCTATGTAAGAGTTTCTGTATGTGTGGGCCTGAAGAGTCGCTACGCCTGGCATCCCAATCTAGGTGCCTCAGTCCGCAGGATGTCATAGCGAAACACAGCAGTTGCCATGGAGACAACCTTGATCAGGTCCCAGACAGAGTCAACAATCAGCAGGTGTCAGTGTGGAGTCGGGGAAGGAACGCAAGAGCGTCTCTTTGCAGTGCTCTCTCCAGAGGGAGTTGTTGTTCCAGCAGCAGCCTCGGCCAAGGCCAGTGCTGATAGAGGGGGGCCAAAAGATAAGATTGTGGTTGTTTGGTCTTGGGACGAGTAGCCGCATTCCAATTTACACAGCTCCTGGTCCGTTTGGGTCTCCGAAACGATCAATTTGCCTTTGCAAAGCTGTGAGCTTCTCCATGATGTTATCCATATTGTGGTTCATAGTCACAGTCTGAGTGCCAACAGCTCTGCCCACTACTTCAATCATAACGGGCAGCCTTGTGGGGCTTTGGACAGCTGTCACCGTCTTCTTAATTCCTCGATAAACCAGGGCAATGCCTAATCCAGACAGCAGAAAACCTGTTATCATGGTTCCGAATAGGTAGATATCTTCAACGTCCTCCACGGAAAGAGCCGCCAGACACACGACCCGCCACCTCTCCCACGCGTCCATCGTGTAGCCAGCTGCGAACGTTCCGGCAGGGCAGTCAGGTTCCCCCGAACCCAAGCTTCTCGTCGAGAAGATGGTGTCAATTGCGTTGAGAGACCAGTTGATCAAATCCATAATTTCTTAGTTTGGAGAGCAGTGCGGAGAGAGTCTCTCAAAGTACAAGACAGTAGACGAGACGAGAGGAGCAAAGCAGGGAAGATAAGGGAGAGGAGGGTAGGAAAATGCGACCGCCTTCGTTGAGAGCCAAAGCAAGATAATACCTGTAATGCTCATTTACAGTGTAGTTGAATACATTTCCCAGGTCACAATAAAGTGAATTAAACTCTGTCTCCGCCCTAATTTTGTCCTCTTCAGACTGAAATGGGTCAATGCCAAATGCTGATGGAGTGGTCAAACTGTTTCCCATTTCCTGTCTGTAAAGCTCTGCAGCTTCTGAAGCCCTCGGCAGCAGTTGCTCTAAAATCCTTGACTTGCAGCCATCTCTGGCCAGCAGATTGGGAATGCCTTTGCCTATAAATAGAAACATTTGAATTGTAAGTAAAAATAAATAAAAATACTGTAAGAAGAACATCCTACCAGTCTTGCAGAGTTCAGGTCCTGCCTTGCACACACTTACTGTAACTAATTGTCAAGTCATTCTGAAGACCTTCATTTGCTGGTTTAGGGTTGGAGGTTAGATTTGGGTTGGAGCTAAACTGTAGGAACTAGCTCTCCAAAACATTGTGTATATATTGGCAGTTAGATTAGAACACAATTTTAGAAGTGATATCAAAGCAATATCTCACATACCTAGAATATTATGGCTATTCCATGCCTGAACAAATCTCTGTACCCCAATCTGGCTGATCTCACATGTGAGATTGGATACACAGTATCTGGTCAACCCATCCTCCATATCCAAAGCCTCCTGGTCAACCATCTGAATGAGTGCAGTCTTGATTGGAAAATTTACCCGCTTATTGACTTCAGGCCATATTCTCTCTACGGTGTGGTTCTGTCGAGTAAAAGAGCATTCCCACAATGTAAAGCACAACTCAAATTACAGTATAAAGTACAAAATACACTTTCATGTTAGTACTTCTGATTTTTAAAATGTATTAGTAAATGCTGAAATCAATAAACAATGATAAATAAATGCTGTAGAAGTGTTCATTTTTAACTTGTGTTAGCTAATGCATCCACTAAGGTTAACAAATAAAACCTTACTGTTACCAATACCTTACTCAGAACAGTATACATGTCATACAAATGATAATAATAAATAATTCAATCTCACCTTAGTTGATGTTGTCTGGAGGTAAGGCAGTCGTTGCTGGTTATGCCTGTATTCTGACAAGATGTCTTGCATGAAGAGGGTTAGATAAAACTCTCTACCATGGTCCACTGATCCCACATCCCATGGGAAAGGACAGCATTTCTAGGAAATAAAATATAATTTAATTTTGATGTTATTGAGTGTAGCAAAAATATGGTAAGATTAGAGTAGAAAATCTTAGACTTACTTGTACACCTCTTCATAAATTGTTAAATTGTTTTTTATCGGCATGGTAGAATGTCCAACAAGTTTTTTACTAAACCCATCAATGGCTATGACATGGGTCACACCAAACATGCAAAGTTTCTCGTTCTGGTCCATATGAAGTTTGTGACCCACGTACTCAGCATTATATGGGACAGGATTTAAATTACGTGCACCCTGAAACAAAACAGATTTAATTAGGTTACATATAGAAAGTATTCAGCCCCTAGTTTTAGAAGCACTGGTGTAGAGATTATGGGGTGGTTTCATGGACAGGGTTTAAAGGCACAATATGTAATAATTTTGCAGTAAAATATCCCAAAACCACTAGGCCAATGTTATATATTTTGTTAAGTTGATTACTTACAATATCCCGACGTTTGTACTCCGCTCGTACTGCCATAGTAACCAGAGCCCTCTGATAATAACCAAGGCGAATGACGTGGACAACTGTGTAGTTCGTAATGTCTATCTGCACGCGGTTGTTGTTTCGTTCAAACATTATGGACCATGGCAAGCAGACTTTGGATAAAAAATGACAACTAAAATGAGAATCAATATCAGCGCGCCGTTTTCGAGATGCCGAGAGCTCCACGTCCTACATGTACTTTATTAGACAGGTGAGCACATTTATATAAAACTAATCAATGTTATATAGTTCAACATTGATAAAATGTTAGAATATGATCTGTATGTTATTCTAATGTTGATCTAGCTTACTGCCAGTCTCCTACAGAGAAACTAACACATACATTTCAACACATTTAAATGCAGTTTAGTGTGCTAGTGTAATGTTAGACCAAGTGAAACAGCGCTGCGTTACCTCACAAGTTTAATTTGTCTAATAAACTGACCAGTGAGTTGTAATTCTGCACGTGTAGTTCGGTAGAATGAAATGTCCATATTCCTTTTATATCCGTGGAACTTGCGTCGCGTGTGGAGCTGATAGCTGTCTCTTAGCAATCGCTCCTGCTTCATATCACAGTCATGATAAAAACATTGATGTATTTACTCATCCATAAACAATATTAGATTGGCCGGCTTGAATTTGACGACAACATCCATCATTTTCTAAGCAAGTGTTGCGTCATCAAACTACACCTTTGTTATTGTAAGAGGTTAGCGACCCCTAGCGGTAAAAAAAGTCCCAGACTAAAATGCATGTTTGAGCTGTCTTAACTTAAAACAGCTTGCACTGACATATCTTAAAATATATTATTTTCATTGTTTTGCCTCAAGATGCACACCATAATGTTTTTTTTTTTTTTTTTGTAAGGCATGTTGGTAAAAAACTATTTAAAAGTCCTAAAATATATTTCTAAGGTCTAGTCCAAGCTTAAATAAACCTTGCCCAGGAAACCGACTCTATACACATCCTGCACCCATGTCATTTTCAAATGTAGATTTTATCTCTACTTTTGAAAATTAAAGACTAAATAGACAAAGTTAAAGACTAAAAAGACATTGATGTATTATTATGTAATGTTTAATATATTAAATTGATAACACATGACAATTATTTTTAATGATAATTGTTTTTTTTTTACTATGGCACCCAAGTCTACCTGGCATCGAGCTTGATGATAAGGTTCATGCATCTGTGCTAATGTCCGACCCACTCGAACCTCTGATGCACGAACTCCTTGTGCAGCAAGATAGCCTGTCATCATTTTACGTCCGTAATATGGTCCAGTCTGTATAGACAAATAAGTCAAAATTAACCAATAATAGTCACTTAGATACAAGATGATTACATACATGTAAAGCAATTCATTGCAAAACTCAATTTCTCTTTTTCAAGTAGTAAAAAATATTTCAGATGTTTAGGCATATTTTTATAAATCTTTAATAATAATAATAATAATAATAATGTTTACCGGTAACGTTATATACAATATGCGCCGCCCCAGAATAACGCAATGTGACGTAGGTTCACATTCTCTATAACGTTACAATAACCAATTTTAATTGAACAACTCTCTGTAGCAAATAGTAGCAATAAAAAAAATCTCACCTCTACAACAGCTTGCGAAACCACCAACTCCAACTCGTCTTCGGAGATGCATTTTCTTTTAAGGCCTTTTTCAGAACGGAATTTCCGGACATTTCGTTCGGAATTTCCCCTCTGCATACCAAGCTCTGATAAACGATATGAAATTTCCGTGTCTGTGTGTCCATCTTCATACATGCTCTTTATAACGTCTTCATAAGCTAATAAACTCTTTGTAACGAGCTACCGACTAACTAGACTGTATTTAAATTACGCGGGATATACAGTTTACGTAGTGTCTGCACTCATATGCACTGCGCGCCCCCTTCGAATTTCCGGTAAAATCCAATGGTAGCCTACAATCTTTTCCGGTGTCTGGGCGGAGCTTACTTGAATATTCAGGAGTTTCCTGTTTTGTGTTATTGAAAATATTAGTGTTACTCTCTTCATGGCTATAATCACATAAAGTGATTGTGTCTGTGTTTCAATGTTGAATGAAGTTAAACTTATTTTTTTGGTAGCATAACTGTTGTAGGCTATTCTCAATAGTTTGTACACAGTGAATATAATTTAATGATTAGTGGCCTATCGTTTGTAATATGATGAGCCAACAGACATCATGTTTTTTTTTATTATTTTTATTTTTATTCTAATTTGCATTGATGGTCTTTTAGTAATTTAATTTGATGACTTGATATACTTGGTATGAATGTAGGCCTATCTGTGGTGGCATAATAAAGTTTTAGATTTGTGATTTTTTTTTTTTTAATTTGTCATTTGATAGCATGCATAACTTCAACCAGACATAAGTATTAAACACAATGAGAAAAGTTTATGTTTTTTACATGTATAAATGCATTATGTTAAAGTTTGGGCACCCCTGACAAATCATAATTTCAATTAATAATCAACTGGCCTTTCGAAGCAGTAACTTCATTTGGATATAATTTATATGGAAACAGTAACATTTCAGTTCTAAAACAACATTTATTGAATCAACAGTAACAATGCAATGTGAATCATAACAAAAACAGAGAGGTGCAAAAAATTTGGGCACCCAAATGGAATAATTACATCAATATTTAGTAGATCCTCCTTTTGCTGAAATAACAGCCTGAAGACGTTTATAGCCACTGATATGTTCACAAATTCTAGTTGCAGGTATTTTGGATTCTCCCTTGCAAAATGTCTCCAGTTCAGTCAGGGTTGGTTTCCGAGTGTGGACAGCCCGCTTCAGATCATTCTATCGATTTTCGATGATGTTAGCCTGGGGACTGGGATGGTCATTCCAGAACATTGTATCTGTGTCTATGCATGAATTCCTTGGTAGATTTGGAACAATGCTTTGGATCAACTGTTCTGCTGAAAGAACCAACCCTGGCACAACTTCAACCTTTTGACTGATTCTTTAAAGGAGTCATAATGTTGTGTTACCTTGGATACCCAAATGCTCTATTATAGTATTTTAGGCACTTCTAAAAAAGAAAAGTGGAAAAAAAATCAACACAGAGCCCCTCAGACCCTTATTTCTAAAGGCATTATTGTCTCGCGAGATCTGATGCGATGTTTTGGCTGTCGTGGACGGTCATTATAATAATGCAAATGAGGGGCGCGTTGATTGGTTGCAGGAAGGAGGGGGGTTGACACCGCAGGTAACTTGAATGTTAAAATGACTCATATGCAAAAAAAAATGTATTTTACTACTTCCAAGCGGTACAAAAACATAGACAAAATACTGCAATAGCTCAATAAATGTGACGGTACTTATTGTTAGTGAAATTGTAATCACAACCAAAGAAAAAAGAAAAAATACACCATTGCCATATACATTCTTACAGAAGCCCCACTAACTGAAAGCTATTTTCAAACTGCATGTTTTGCATGAGTTTGGCTAATAATGTTTAGTGGTATATTGTTTTCATACTTGCATTTAAACAGTTTTAGCCACTGAGCATGGACTCCTGTACCGTCACTACTGTAGCTGCTAGTGTAAAACAAAGTGGAAAGATGTGGCTAGCATTCGTAGAGTCCATTCCCCGTGTTTACCTCGAAGGTAACGTTACATACAATAGCCGCATTAGCAGTTAGCTGCTATTTGTTAACCACAGTAGAGCAATAAAAACACAGTCTTACCTTTTCAATTTCTGGCAAGTCCCTGATGGTTGGGATGGCACCTTTTCCCAAACGGAGCTTCGAGGCCAAGTTCGCCTGATACTGCCCCAAATTTGTAAAAGATTCCGGTGTAAAATGTTTAGCACACACACCTAACGATACGCCACTTGAAAGAGTTGTTGGGACAGCGTCATTAAAAATGAATTTCATCCACTGTTCCCTGATAGGTTCGTCCGTTTTTGGTAGATAAAACACATTTGCATGTTGTTTGTGGCAGTCACCCACAGAGCATCTCAGGTGTGCACTCGGTTTCTCCATCTTTCTCGAGTCAACTAAACTGAATCTGAGGGGGAGAGGGGCGGGCTTCCCGCGGCATAGGTTTGCGGTGTCCATATTTGGTATATCCTCCCCCGTCTTGACGTCAAGAAGGGGAAGAAATCAAAATCTCGTTTTTTCGTGCGTGTGCACGTGGCCTATTTTACAAACCCCGAGGTAAACAAACGCTTCACTTTTAAATATCGGCTTCCCGGCCAGTGTACAATCATTATGCAATCATAACATACATTGATTCTCGTGGAAAAGTGAAATTTCTACATTATGACTCCTTTAAATTTGCTCAAGAATCTTCTGATACTGGGTGGAATCCATGCGACCCTCAACTTTGACAAGGATTCCATGACCTGTGCTTGCTAACAGAGCCCTATAGCATGGTTCAACAATTTGTACAATAAAGAGCAGGTTCTTCTCCTGTGATGCTGTGTCCTTTTTCTGCCATGCAAAGTGCTTCTGATTGTGACCAGAATCTTAGTTTATCTGTCCACAGCACATTGTTCCTAAATCATTCTGGCTTGTCAAGATGAGCCTTTGCATAACTCAAACAACTCATGCTTGTTACAGTATAAGCTTTTTTCACATCACCCTTCAATTGAGCTGTGCACTAGTGTACAATAACTATCAGCAGCAATATGTTCTTGGAGCTGCTTGGAGGTGCTATGTGGTTTGTCTGTGACTATTCTAATTCTTCACCTTTGCCTATTTTTTTTTCACATCTTTTTTCACAAGGACGGTTTCTGTGGCCTTCCATTCTGTAACAATTTTTCTGACTGTCGAGACAGAGACCTTAAACCTTTTTAAAAAACTTTGTCTATCCTTCTCCTAATTCATAATGATGAATAATCCTAGTTTTTTAAGTTGTTGAGTTCTTTTGAGGTTCCCATGTTGTTTACCAGTAGAGAATCAAGGAGAAGCACAACTAAATTAGCTACTTTAAATAAAACAATTTCATGATTTGTTGCACTTCTGTTTGCAGGGTAAAGTTTATTGAGCCAATCAAATTTTTTTTGGTGCAGTCAATAGTATTAAGTGACTAAGCATGCAATTGAAAGGGTGCCCAAACTATTGCAAAGCTGATTTTATTGCAATACTGCTACACTTAAGCATTTTTGTCTGAAAAACATCCCATTCTAGCTTACGACAACAATTAAAATGTTAAAATTATTATAAGTGGTTAAATTGATCAACCACAAACCTAAAAATTACTAATGGTTTTTATTTTATTTACAAATGTATATGGAGAAGACATGATTGGCAAAAGTATGAGGATTGTTGTTAATAATATGGTAATTTGACATAGGCTATGCACACTGCTGTGATTGTTCTGTTAGTTTTACATTGCTTGCTCAGTTGGTAAGCAAAATTATCTAAATCCTAAAGTGAAGTGTTATTATTTCTTTAGTATCAAAAACCATTCCCAAGCTTTTTCCCCCAAAACCGATGCATTTAGTTTAGAAAATGAAAAAACATGAACATTCAAAATTATTTTGCACGGTGAATCAGGATTATTATTTTTTTAGGTCCATTTAACCTATATGTAGCCTACACAGAGAGTGTTAATTCAACACTAGGGATTTTGCTGATATTCACAAAGAAATGTTTTAGTTCTATTCTAAAGGCTTTTTAACAATTAAAATGTTCACATAAATAATAAATAGACCAATGTAGTAATTTGCACATTTAATCTAAACAAAGATAAAAGTAAATCATAAGAGTTTAAATTTTAATAATATTAAAAAAGAGCTACATTTATTTTAACAAACACATTAACACACAAGGGTCTTGGGATCCCAGACCAATCTAAGTTTGGTCTGCTCATGCAATCCCAGTCACACCAGCCTTTGCAACTGACAGATTTAATCAAATATTCGAATAAAACATATAATAAAATAACATTTACAACAAACATGTATTATTAAAACTGTAAATAGCCTACACTCTCATGTTCAAAACAAAGTGAAAAATAAAACTATATCCTTTGTCTAGCGTAGCTAGAGATATATTTATTGACTCAAGTCATCTTCTTTGGAAAATAATCAAGGTTATTATACACATCACCTGAGAACCAATATTAGGTTTAAATCTATGTTAAAGGACTTTACAATAATATTACACAATGGAGGTGTGCACTATTAGAAATTCGACATTTTAAGATATAACGTTACCATATAAGAATGGGACTGTCATGCCACTATCTTATGCCGTTTTACTCTTTATTTGATTAATAGCTATATTCTAATGTTCCAAATATAATTGCGTTCTAATAATTCAGCTATAAACAATCATTATTTGATTAAATCTTGACTATTAATACCGGTTTGCGTTAACTTTTATTTTGAATTTCTTTAAACTGGTGCCCCGCCTCTTACTTCTTAACCCTCTTGCTTTATGCCGTACTATGATACCGTGCTGGGGAAACAGCAAAAAACATTGTGCTTTGCGAGTTATTCATCGCGTGTCGGTAAACAGTGATAAAGCTTCATAAAAGTGAAGTACAAAAATATTCTACATAATGGTAATTTTTAGTTATATTATAGTCTCTTTTATGAAAGGCACTGTTAAATAAATGGTTGTCTGTTTATAAAAGCAACCAAGAAAAAGGCTGAGAAAAAAAGAAAAGATCTTAGTCTTACACTGTAAAATAATGTTTGCTGCATTAAATTAAGGCCGTATAGTCATTTCAACTGTTAAATCTTGAGTAATGATGAATCGCTTTGACTTGTGAAAGTGAAAACTGATAAACTTATGTTAATGTAAAAATATTTTGCCATGAGTTATTGATCACATTTTTCCCCGAGTGTAGTTCATTGTAATGACATTGTGTTTTCCTCTTTTGTGCACTTTTACATAATACACCAACACTTGTATCTGTTCCCAAGAAAGTGGTGCTGAAATATGTGCAGTAAGTGGACATTTTCTAACTTTCCAAAGGAAAGAAAGTATAACTTTCTTTAGAAGATATTTAGAAGAATATCAGTAACCAGACAGTTTCTGGTCTCATTGACTTCCATAGTATATATTTTTTCCTACTATAGAAGTCAATGAAACCAGAAACTGTCTGGTTACTGATATTCTTCTAAATATCTTCCTTCCTGTTCAGCAGAAGAAAGAAATTCATAAAGGACTGAAACAACATGAGGGTGAGTAGGCTATATGATGACAGATTTTTAAAGTGGAGTATATCCCTTTAAGCCTGAGTGGCATATAGGCTACTGTAATCAGCATGGTCATGATTGCATGATCCTCATAGAAAAAATTATTATAGCATAAAAAAACTGCTTTACAACATTGGGTCTTCAGTGGCTTGGAAATGCCACAAAAAACCCTAAAACTGTTTTTTAAACCTAAAAGCGCCAGGTTAACTCTGAATGACACGACAGACAGCACTTTCCATCAAGTTCTCCGCATCTCCAATAGTGTGAAGGAAAGAGCCACTCGCAAATAATCTTAGGGTACAGTTTGTGCTGTAGTTAAAGCCCGACTCCGACAAGTCGAAAATAAATGTGCGTTTCCAACAAATTAATAATGTAAACGACAATCTCACGAGTCACGAGAAAAAATATTTATCTCAGAAAGTGCACTATCGCGCTGCGCTGGACTTCCCGTATCAGCTCCGCTTATGAAGCCGCCGCGATCTAATCCTGTTAACATGAAATAAGCCTGCTCCCGAGCAGGTTTAAGATTGCGCACCTGTTGCTATGACAGCAAGTCCAGGATGAGCTTCGAAGAACCAAACAATCCAAGATCATGCCAAATCGTCAACAATCAAATCCAGCTAACTGAGTTAGCGACGTACGAAGAACGGACCCCAGGGGCCTGTACCATGATGATAGTTTAACAAACTCGGGGTTACAGGATTGGTTTTGAGTCGACAAAACCAAACCGATGCGATCAGGCTTTATTGGTACCATGATGCAGCTCATCAACTTTCTCTGTCAACCCAGGCTTTGATCCTTAAGCTATGATTACTCCACGCACGCGTGCACATACCAAAGTGACGTTGGCACCGAACAACCAATCGCGTTCGATATGGATAGAGCGAGAGCAATATATTTTTCCGCGAAGGAACAAGAAATAATCGTTCAGAATTATGATGAATTTAAATATGTATTTCAAGCTCGAAACAATACGGTCTGCTGATTGCGTTAATGTGTAAGTTAAACAAATACGTTCTATATTCATGTAAAATGATGTATATATTTTAGCCTATTTTTATATCAAAAATGTGCATGTATACTAAGAAAGATTAATATTCATTGATTTTTAGATGCAACACTAACTTCAAACGTTCTTGACAGCAGATTGAAGGCCATTGCACACTGAGTCCGAAATTTTCGTATGCGTTTTTTCGTGTTCGTCAGCAGTAAAATTCGTCACGCACAGAAACCTTGCACACTGAGTCCGATGAGTATTTATTAAACCTTTGCGGAAAAAAACGCAAAAAATACTAAATGGATTCGTCAAGCAGTGAGGATGAATTTGTTGCCCTCTTTCTTCTTAAAAAGAGAAAAAGAAAGAGGAAATATTGGGTCCATCCAATCTTGAGATAGCGCCGAGAGGAAGGAGAGTTTCACCTCCTTATCAAGGAGTTGCGAAATTATCCCAAACGATTCAAAATTTACCTCAGAATGTCAGTGGAACAGTTTGATGCTTTGCTAGCGATACTGGAGCCACATATTAAGAAGAAGACCACCAATTTCTGTGAACCAGTCGATCCTGAACAGAAACTGGCAGTATGTCTATGGACGGACACACACACACACACACACACACACGCACACACGCGGCCGGCAGAAGCGCTGGGCAGACAGAACAGCTGTATACAGGTTATATTTTATTCAGTGTCTTTGTAATCCGCATTTTGTTTTTCATACAGTACTTGTGCTGCGAGACGAAGTGTATCAACTTGTCAGACGTCATTCTGGATTTTGTCGTTCGCTTGTACGGTGGCTCTGAATTTTCAAAAAACCTCACAAAACACTGGCCGTGGATGCGAAAAACGCAGAAAATCGAACCCAATCCGAATTTTTTTTTTACGGACGAAAGTTTCGTAGACAGTGTGCAAGCATGATTGACATAACATGAGGTCGAATTTTTTTTTTTACGTGCAAAAATTTCGGATGCGAATTTCGGACTCAGTGTGCAATGGCCTTAAGACAAAATATAAAAATATAATTCAAAAAGGTGAGTATTTACCACAACCTTTTATTATTTTTGTGAACATTTTATCACAAACACTTGTTTGCAGCAAACAGAAATAAAGAGTGAAATTCAGAAAACCAGAATACACTGGCGGAGGAGTTGGCTCTGAGTAGCAATAAGGGGCCTGAGATAGACTCAGTTCATTAGCATATTTCATGGAAGATTAAAAACCGATTAAAGATAATTAAAACAGTGATTGGAAAGAGAATTAAAATATATGTGCAGTTATCAATGCTAGAGTAATGCGAATTTAGACTAAACTCTATTATTAATATCTGAATATCTATTATTTACTAATTCTAAATGCTATTTACATGTTTATGTTTATTGGGTTTGAAGGCATGACTATATTCATTTTAAAAGAGTTTGTGATACTTTAATAATGGTATTTGTCAGACCTTTCCTTTTATGTCGTTTGATAGCAGGCACAGCACATGTTCAGATCTATGTTCTGATGTTTATGTATTTAGAGCATGTATTTCTTGAGAATTGAATATGGTATAAAGAGTAATGTGTCTGGTGTTATGTACCTGCTTAGACATTTGCACTATCAGACATGTGATTGTTTATGATAATCTGTTAAGGTATCACACAATAAGAGTATAGAAGTAGTATTCAGCACGAGATGAAGCGCGCAAGTGCAGAGAAATGTGCTCCTTGTTTGAACAATGCTTTTTATGTGTTAAATACAGATAAATAAATGTGTTGCCCCAGAAAGTGACATCGCTTCATTCCTAAAAGTGTAACACATTAATACTGAACGGGATCTGGCAATAAAGTACCTACTCTTTTAGCACTCGGTAAGTAAGTACTTATTGAAATTAAGTACCTACTCACTGAGTATGCGGTTTTGAACGCAGCACTGTGATGAATCCCTGACACTGACCTTCCAAAAAATGTTAAAAGTGTTGTTAATATAACTTAATTAAATCTGAACAGTCACATGCCTAGTAAATACACATACAGACAGACTGATTAGATTGATTGCCATCCACTTGTAAAACTCAGGATTAACCTCAGCTCGTCCTTGTTAAGAACTCCATGAGTGTTTTTGAGGTGTTGGCTCATGTTTTTGTACAAATTACCACATATAGGGCAACTTGATGGCATCCTGCAAAAACAAATCGATAAAAATGTTATTTTTAAAAGGAAAACATTATATTTCACTCTTTTCTAGGCATTGTGAAATTAAATATGCTTAAGTATTAAGTAAAAATGAGTACTGACTATTCACTGTCTATGTCTGTCTGTGCTATATGTCGTCTTCCATGTCTATGTATCTGTTCACTGTCTATGTGATTGCCCACATGACTCAACTTTTGTCTTTGTCCACTCAACTTACTCCTGTCATCTGTCCTTGTCGTTTGACTGTGTCGTCTTGCGTGTCAATGCTGCATGTGTCATGACTGTGTTTTTTCATTCTGTCGTTGCTATGCGTCGTTTCCCTCTGTCGTTACTATGTGTCGTCTTCTCTCTCTTGCTTCATATTGTTGATTTGTGTTGTTGCTATGCGCCGTGTCACTCTATCGTTGCTTTGTGTTGTTTCATTCTGTCGTTAGCAAGAGCTAACGTTAGCTAGCAAGTTCCGGCAGTTGATGTCACGCAATCCCAGCATGCACCAGTCAATATCAAAACACTGCCATCGGAGCTGAGCCAGAATTAAATAGATAATTTATTGAGCCCAAGGGGAAATAATTTGCCGCCTATTTCAATAAACGCCTTGATTCGGCATGGTGGATAGCTGCTGTGCGCCGGGATGCCAGAACCATCGGAAAAAAGATAACGGATAGCATCTTATTGGATTCCTAGCTAGCTAAAGATCCCGAGAGAAGTAGTAAATGGATTGCTTCCATAAAACGTGCTAGGAGCAGACGGAACCAAACCGAGCGATGGGAGCCCACAAACAATGGATTTCGGTTATGCTGTAACCACTTCATATCAGTAATTATAAAATTATTACAATACAAAAATATAATCTGTATGCTAAAAATATATTTATTATATTTATATATAAATGATAAAAACATCTAACATGGCCACTTCTAACGGATTTAAATTGTGTTGCAGACTTTGAGGTGTTCCCTGGCGTTTTGATTAAACATTCAAATTCCGCATAAACTTCGACTAATAGCTCTTGCTCTGCTGTGGAGAAAAGCTGGGGCGCGCTCTTTGGCCACGGTGAGCAGCCAATAGCAGCGTTGCTGATCAATGTTTCTACTATCGATACATATCCCCTTTTAAAAGGAACGCATGAACGCGCAATTATCTCACTAACTCAATCCAGCGATACTAATCATAAACGCCAGGTGTGTTCGAAGATCCTAATTAGCCAGATCATGATTAGCACAATGATATCATCTAGGATGTGTCTAAGCAACGTACGAAGAAGGTGAAGGAATCTAACGTCAACAAAGAACTTGAAAATTAAAATATTAAACTAGTTCAAGTTTAAATGTATTTAATATCCTCCCAGTACCCATACAGAAAAAAAAAAAAGATTGAAATATATTTTAAAGTGTCAAAAATATATGTGGCATATATTCCAAATACATTGAAATATATTTGCATTGTTGTTCACTTATATTTATAATTTTGAAATATATTCTGAAATATAACAAAAATATATAATGTTAAGTGTGAAATATATTTACATTTATAATATGTAATGTAAAATATATGGTCATAAAATGTTTAGTTTGCTAAAGAAGGGTCGAAAATGTCTATATGAAAAAAAAATTCAGTAGCTTGACAGTAGTTCAGTTGCTTTTAAAACAGTGTAGCTTTTTCAAATAGTTTACTTGACTATCTACTTTAATTTACAAGTAGCTTATCAAACTACAGTTTCAGAGTAGCTTCCCCAAACATTGCCAGTTTGTTCTGACAACATCCTTTCTAAAGGTTTTCCATAAAAATGATGACCAGTCTATCTATATATCTTTCAATCGATCAAACACTCTAGCTTTTAAAAAAAAAAATACTAAAGCAAACCTTAAAACCTTTTTTAAAAGTTTCAAACTTATACATTTCTAACTTAAAGCTGTCAAAACTACGTCACATTTCCTGGCCTGGCTTTTTCAAGGCAATGTCAAACTTTGATTAACTTTATTTTTATTTCTTACCTTTTGAAGCATCTGCCGCAGTTCCCAGTCATCTATTTCATCAATGTCCACAGGAAGACTGGGACAATGGGAAATGAGACTATACAGTCTTTCTGAAAAAAATTATGGTGTAATGCCGGCATGAATGACTGACACAGCCAACATCTTCCCAATAATTCTGTACTCGCCTGCCAGCACAGCTGAAAGACAAAAAAACAAAACAATTTCACAAATTTACAAAACCCATAACAAAACAAATCTTTTTGATTTTTGCCAGTGAACATTGTTTTTTACCACGAGACACCAAAGTCAAATTCTTTGATTCGTCTGGACCACAAAAGTATTGACTGTTTTTCAGCTCCACATTAAGCAGTCGGAAAAACTCCCTTGTGGACCCTCCATCATCCACTGCTCCTTCTCCGGTGTTTTCAGCATCAATGAATACTACATTCAGCTTCTTTTCTGTTGAAAAACTCAGGCGACTGAATGCTCTTAAGGGACTTGGTAAGACGGTGTCTCTCATTACATTTATTAAATTTGACATAGGTGCAGGTCCAGCTGGTTCTCCAGCCTCAGCAGTACAGACACCAAATCTGGCCTGTCAGGAAAGAGTTACATTTTACAAACTTATTTATTCAGTTAGTAGACATAATTAAAGTGATACTTCACCTATGCCTAAATCACTTTAACTGAATTGCATTGAATGTCACAACAGTTTTGGTGCAATGAATCAGTGAAAATTGGAGGCCTGCAGTGGGTGAGCACTTACTTTTGAGACCCAACAAAAACCTGAGATGTTGCTGCTATCACTTTACTGAATTATGTCAGATTACACATAGAATAACCTTGACATTTATTTGCGGTGTTAATTGGTACTTACTCGATGGTGAGAGCCTCATCCAATGTATCATTACTGGGTAAAGTCACGGATCTGCCAAGGAAAGTAGCTTGCAATCAGAGAGCAACTACCACGATTTAAAGAAATGTTAGTTTTAAACATTAGCACTATAGGTTATAGTACCAAAAGTAGTGTTGACTTTGCTAGCAAATGGTGTCATTAAAGGGGGGGTGAAACACTCAGTTTCAGTCAATCTCATGTTAATCTTGAGTACCTATAGAGTAGTATTGCATCCTTCATATATCCAAAAAGTCTTTAGTTTTATTATATTTATAAAAGAAAGATAGGCTGTACCGAGTCTTTCCGGAAAAAACCGAGCGACTGGAGGCGTGCCGTGTGGGCGGTGCTTACGCGCCGATAGCTAACAAGTAACAACACAGACATTTGAAGCAGTTTTACTCACCGCCTGCGCTTCCAACGCACGACCGTGAACCTTTATCGTTGGGACTGCTAAATCCGGCGTCGAACTGGGCCTTGTTTATAAAACAATCATCGTCGAAATGCAGGGAACAAACAAAGTCCTGTGACTGCAGCGAGCACAGCGCTTTGATGGGCGTACTGCTTTCGCTCTCTAGCTCTGGTCTGTGGGTGCGCGCACGCCCTTCCGGGAGAAGTGCCCATAGGACCCGTATAAGGAAATTCCGCCCCATTTGACGTCACACATGGCCATACTATGTCACTATGTCATTATACACAACCTTACTGGCCAGTGGCACCAATTTAGCACCAGCCAAGAAATAATCAATTCTGGTGTATACATTCTGAACATTGGAATGAAAAGAGTACGCTCTGTCTCGAGGGTTAAAAATTCTCCAAATATCAAACAAACTTGAATTATTACAATATTCCTTCATGAAAATGCTGGAATTAGAAGGTGGTGCTCTACGGGATGGTGATCTGTCCAAATAAGGATCTAAAACTAAATTTAGGTCACCTTCATTGAGTAAATTAGTTTGCAAGATGTCAGGGATCTGAGCGAAAACGTGTTTAAAAAATGAAGGGGAGTCTGTATTAGGACCATAAATATTAACCAGTGTTATGGGTAATGAATATAAATCTCCAATAATAACAATTAGATATCTTCCCTCCTTATCTGTGATAGTTATCTTATGGATGAATGGTGTGCCGTTTCTGAAGAGTATGGCCACTCCTCTTGATCTAACTGCACACGTAGCATGTTTGACCAATCCATCTACATCTTAGTTTGATGTATTCATTTTTTAGGTGCATTTCTTGAAGAAAAATTATGTCACTAGATAGCATCTTTAGGTGTGCCAAATCTTTGCCCCTTTTAACGGGATGATTTAAACTTTTAACATTCCAAGTGACCATAGTAAATTGTCTCCCCTTACCCCGCTGCGTTAAGTTATCCTGCGTGGTGTAGGCTCATACAATATGTATACAAGCCCTATAAATGTGACATGTATGGTCATATACAGAATATAGATATCCCAAAACAACCCTCCCTTTGACATACTCTTGCCTATACTAGGAGAAACCTTCAAAGTAAGGCGCGACCCCACTAAGCAAGTTACGAAAAAAACAAAACAAATCACAGAACAGCAATAACAATAAAACAATACAATAATTTTTATTTTAAATCGCTATATCAAAACTTTATTTATATATTTATATACTTACTAATTTGTGATTTGGCATGTTGCTTATTTCAGCTACAGTAAGCTGAGTCTGTTGAGGTGGTCTGTAGATGAAATCCAGTTGACTTGTCACGTCCACAGTGGTGTGTTTGGTGCACTGAATGTCAAAATCGTCTTTGTAGCCTGAAAAGTAGAGTATGTAGATGTATTGTGTGAGTACATTTATATGGGAACAATAAGAAAATGGGTAGTCAATTCTGTATATTTATTCATGATTAAATGGCAGTGTGAAATGTTTAGTAAAGTTTTTGCTAAACTATAGTCATATTCATAAAATGCAGTAGTTCAACAGTCGTTTTCCAGTCGTTACTTAAAAGCTCATTTAAAGCAGCGCTATGCAGCTTTGCCGATTTCTTCGCTGTTTTCTCGCTTTTTGCTCGCGGGTTTCTCTATAGAGCTCCCCCTACAGCTTCGGAATAGATATTTGACAACACTGTCGTCAAAACTCGTTGGCGACTCTCCCCCCTCCCATCTTCTCCCGCTGGTCATGTGCATTTGTTTTCAAAGAAGCCGGCGAACGCACGGAGCCATGTCCACTGAGGTGTGTATGATACACAGAAGGCTGGCATTTAAATGTTTAGATAGTGTATGTGTGCAGTGCCGTAAAGCAATTCGTTACATCGCGAGAACTGATATCACGCGATACTTCCTGACGCTGCGGCCCGCCGGCCCAAAGTTGCAAGGGTGGTTTTTCAGCTCACAGGCGCTTGGGGGGTGTGCGAGACGACCACCATTCAACCCGAAAAAAGTCATATAACTATTCCAATGACTCCGAAGCTGTTCGGTTAAGGTAAAAAAGTTACTTAGATCACCTTTAAAGTAGTCTGATACCACAGCAAAAATGTAACTGTTATGGATACGCGAAGTACGACGGAGTTCGCGCTCTATCTGATCCACTCTGTGCGTGACACACACTGTCTGTTTCAGAGCTAAAATAAGTAAATATAATAACGTTCCTCGAAACACATGAGTGCTGAACCGCGATTGGTCCACGGATCAACTACGATCCGTTTAACCCCTTATTGAAAAGGTACAGTTTGCAGAAACGATTATAAAAACCCACTGTCTAACGACAAAGAGAAAATGTAAATTATTGGATCAAACCGTCGGTTTCTTGATGAAGGGAAAAAAAATCGTATGACCTTCAAAGCCAAAACATATAAGTTAGGCCTACGTGCTTTTAAGGGGGTAATTATAACGTAACTTTTTAATAGGTTTATAAAATATGAATTTCTTCTAACCTAGCCTATGTGTATTCGGTTAACAAACAATTAAATTATACATATTAGTTTGCATAGAATAAATTATTATATAATGTTGATAAATAGCCTAAAATAGAGCACGTACTTACCAATTGTTTTTCTGGCGTTGTTCAACTTGACCGGAGTCTTGTTTCTCAGTATGCTGCTGTGTTTTTCTGGTGTAAAAAATACAGCCTGGTGGTATTCTTCTCTCGATGTCTGGACAGTTGCATTAAAATATCTGTTGTTTTTTTTTGACATTTTTATCGGAGAAACCGAATGAAGGTAACCAGTTATTGGGGTGATTTAAGTGCTGAAGTTGAGATTGAAAAGGCACAGTCCAGAATGCATAAAACAGTCCATGTCCCAACAGTCCATGCAGAGGGCCAATCCATTCAGTAGATATTGCATTGATATAGTGTACACACTCATGATTGTAGTATATGAAGTTGCAGTGCAAAATAATTCCACATTTAACAACACCTAATGTTGATAACTTAATTATCATAGGGTTAGTGCATATTTACGTGTCTGATAGCCTGGGGGCAGGTAATATCCCTGAATCATAATGTTCCTGCTAGTATCTTTTGCCTGATGTGTGAGGAATGAACAAGCAATGTTCTGGGTAGGAGTTGTTATTATTCAGGGAGGGTGAGAGATAATGGAAAGTTCACAGATTTTAAAAACAAAACAAAACAGAGTGGTCTCCTTCCTGATCTTCTTCTGACTCTGGACTACTAAGGTCATATTCGTCATCAGTGTCCGTTCTGCATTCTGTGTCCTGTATCTGGAGGTCATCAACTATAGCACTATAGGTGCTCACAGCTTGTTGGCATAAACTCTCCAGTGCAGAGGACCTCCGCATGAGGACACTTTTCAAACCAGCTGCAGCATCCTCTGACATGTCACCAAAATCTGTAACATACATAAACATAAGAATTACAAGTATTGTTCCAAGATTATAGCATGTAGAACCACATATGACAAAAAGATGTTACTCAATTTCTTTTTTTAATTTCTTTTTTTAAATTTATTTGTTGCAAGAAAACTTAAACACGTAATACAATGACATTTTATTGTCATATGCATATAGTTAATAGATGTAAGAAATTCATTGAAATTGCATGTGTTTGACATCCAACACGGGGCTGTGTTGAGGTGAGGATAGGGCAAACAAAGTGTGAGGGTGGAGCAGAGTGGTATGACTATTATGGTTGTGGGAAAACACAAAAGAAAAAACAAAACTTGTGCTTTTCCACAAGTCTCTTTTCTTTTGACTGGTACCAGATCCACTTGACTCTGGTACCAACAACTTTTGGTTCCACCTCTGTTGAAGTTCCAACAATGATGTGTAAATATTGGAGATTGCTCTGTGGTCATTGTTATCGCTAGCATCATAATGTTAACGTTCTGAGCATGACCTCAGCAGCTATCTGTCAGTGTTAGTACGACAGGACGGCTGATAGAGTAAATACTGCTATTGTGTCTGTAGTGTGACGAACTCAGAATACTGTTGATTTTATCTGCTGTAGTGATTGCTGTTACCATACCTTTCCACGTTGGTGATGCTAGGGTAGTTTAGTTCAGTGTCGCTATATCAACCAGTTACATGAAATGGTACTTTTATGCAGTGGAAAATTAAATGTTTGAAACCAAACCGAGTAGAGTCATGTTAGGTGAGTTGAACTGGTACCAGTCAGTAGAAAAGGGACTATACATATTTTGGTGAGAAAAAAAAAAAAAAATCCAAATTTGACTTACAGCCCATTCTGATGTTCTCTTTCAGCTTATCCACTCCCTTTATCTCCTTACGGAGAGACGTGATGTGCTGAGACATCTCCTTCACCAGGATGCTCTGCTCCTCCTCAAGGTGTCTAATTAGCATCATTTGGTCAAAAAGAGATCGTTTTAACCTGAAGGAGTGACCTTTAGGTAGACGGAATTGATGGAAATATGAAAAAGTGAGAGAGAGAGAGATTTTCATTGCAATACCGTAGACAGACAGACATACATTTTAGAGAACTTGTCAGGACTACCATACCATCCTCACGTCTCTCCCAAGGCAGGAAGCAGTCCTCTGTCAAATTGGAGGCCAACTCCTCGTCAATTGTATCCTCTGCAATAGCATTGTACAGCAGGCTCTTTTGTTTCAGTTTTTTCTTCTTTTTCTTTGTCTTGTCTGGTTGCTATCTGCAAAGTGAAATAAGAAAACTATCTGGAAAACAGTTTTTGTTTGTTTGCATTTGCAATGGGCCATATGCATATCAGTCAACCAACCATCTGACGATAGAGGTCCTGCTTCTTGCGTAGCAGGGCCACTATGATGCTCTCTATCTCAGCCCTGAGATCATCTGTTGCTCCCTGTTCTGTTGTGCTCCCTGGCTCTAAATAGGTTACACAATTAAGCGATTGTTTCATTTAAAAATTTCTGATCACCTTATGTAGTTCATATTTGAACAAAGTAATTAAAAGTTGTATTTGTGAAAAGTCTGAGCGCTACGCATGATTTCCCTGTGACTGCCCACTGTTGAACATCACACACCCGCTGCTGTGCTGTTTGTTCAGTGCTGTCATTCTTCTGGCGGAAATCACTGAGGCTGGCAGTTTCCAGCTTTGCTCTCTCTGAGATCTTTAAATCACACAAAAATAAAAAAATATCATGCAAGCTTTCAGCCAATACTGGGATCAAGAAATTCCTTCATCTACAGTTTATAAATCAATGGATGAATGAGCTTATTACAAATGGATGGACTCCAGCTCTGCTGTATGTTGTTAAAATGTATGTTGTGTCAGGCAAGAGGACCATTGGGAAATGTCCTTACTTTGATGTATCTGCGGGCCAAGACTTTGTGAAGGTTCTCCGTCTTTTTTCTGTTCCACCCCATGGCCTGTTGAGTGAGCATATTCTCTCTCCCTGATTGAAAAAATAAATCTGCATGCGTGATTGGATCAATTTACATGGGAAAGACCTTTACAGTTAGACACAACCTAACACAACAAGGAGAACAGGAAAATGACATTTTAGAAGTCAGAAATACCTCATCATAGCGTATGGTTTGTAATGTGTCATACCAACCTGCCTTTGTCATGTACTTTGTGACAAGAGCTGCCCTGGAGAGAAAGCTGTTTACCTAGATAAAAAATACAGAAATGAACGTATTCCTATATTACATTATGTAACTTTTTAATAGGTTTATAAAATATGAATTACTTCTAACCTAGCCTATGTGTATTCGGTTAACAAACAATTAAATTATACATAATAGTTCGCATAGAATAAATTATTATAAAATGTTGATAAATAGCCTAAAATATAAGACGTACTTACCAATTGTTTTTCTGGCATTGTTCAACTTGACCGGAGTCTTGTTTCTCAGTATGCAGCTGTGTTTTTCTGGTGTAAAAAATACAGCCTGGTGGTATTCTTCTCTCGATGTCTGGACAGTTGCATTAAATTTTTTTTTTTTTTTTTTTTTTAACGTTTTTATCTGAGAAACCGAATGAAGGTAACCAGTTATTGGGGTGTCATCTGATTTGTCCATTCTGCAAATTTCTTTCTTGAATTGTTGCCTTGGTGGGCTGCTGTTTTGAGCAAATCTGAAGCTGTAATGCTGTAGCGAATTTGAAAAGAGCGGGTTTTATATTCGTATTTTTCAAATTGAGATGGAGTGAATATAAATCGCCAGGATATTGTCATTTAAAAGTGATAGTTGCAGCCCTCAACTGATGTTGATGTTGTCATTTTGTGTTTTGGCTGATGCGCCACCCTCCACCTATCAACCAATCACGCAGTGATACCAAAAAATAAACCAAAAAATACCAAGTGATACCAAAAAATAAACATGCACCATACTAACTTCCCTCACTAAACCCTTCTAATAATAGAAGTTTAGAACAGCCCCACAAAAGGCATATATTTTGAAGTAAAAATAATGTATACAATAATAAAGATTTGAGAAACTATACTTATTGACAAGTTAAAAATATGAAAAGAGATAAATAAAAATCTGGGAGGACAATCCATCCTACCCTATTTGTTTCAAAATAAACCAGAAGCCAGCTTCAATAAAGATGGACATATGCTTCAATAAAAGGCAATCCGTAAATGTAAACATTTGAACACTCTACAGTTATTCATTACCCAGCATGACAATGCCATTATGAGCAATCTCCGTCTTCAGCATCCTCATGGCCCGTACCAAAGTGAAGCTCGGCAAACTCTTCGGCTTTCATTAAAGCCGTGCCATTAAAAGTCACTCTCAATTTCGCTGGAAATACTGTCCCATACCGCACCCCTGGCTTGTCTCGAAGTATTGCTCTGGCTCTGTTAAACGCAGCTCTGCGCTTTGCCACCTCAGGCGTGAAGTCAGGGAAAACATGGATCTTCTGACCGTTAAAAGTAAGATCCTTTCGTTCAACAGCTTTCCTAAGGATCGTTGTCACATCCCGAAAATAATGCAGCCGCACTATAAGTGACCGCGGCGGCTCGGTGCCATTCGGCAAAGCCCTGTGAGCATGATCCACTAGCGGGGAATCCTCAAGTGACAAGGCGTATTTCAAGAGTTCTGAAACAAAAGTATTCATCTCTCTGCCCTTCTCAGACCCTTCTTTCAGCCCGGCTACTCGCACATTTTGTCTTCTAAACCGCCCCTCTAGGTCGACCAGATTAGAACCATGTTGCGCGGACGTAGTTTCCAAGGCCAAAATAGCGACATCTCTTCAATGGGTGTCAGTCTCAACTTTGGTAGCTCGTAGATCCGAACGTAACAAGTTAATGGCTTCCAGGACTGTAGCATCTGCCGACCGTTGTGACGCTTCACCTGGCGGAACATCGTCGTCAGGAGAGGTTGGTGCAATAGGGCCTGCCTCATTCTGCTTTTTGAGGCTTGTCTCTTCGAGCTAGCTGTTATCTTGTAGCCGATGAGTATCAATGAACCTTCAGCAAATCCAGCTTTTGCAAGAAAAACTCTTTTTATGTAGAAGTTATTGTTAAAAAGTCAATTTTATAATAATTATGCGGGGGCTGCAGGGGAATGCAACCTATTGACCCATAACTCACTAGCGCCCGGAAATGGTGGCAGTGAGGTAAGATCCCTTGGCTTTTGATCCAACACTAGAATGGACTCTCAACACTCTGCTGCCATAAAACTCATTACAGTAGAGGTCTGGAAGAAGGGGAGAGCCTTACGGGGCTGGGATGGGGTGCAGCTGGTCAAAAATCAGTCAAATTTTGGGCCGGCTCGCTGTCCCATTCTAGCCCCAGCTTGTCTACAGCACGAGTAATCACATCCAATAACTCGTTGTAGGAAGGGGAAATGCATTTCTCCTTTCCGCTTCGAGGGAGAGATAGAGGAATTAAAGTATTATTTCACCCCAAAATGAACATTTCCTGATAATCTACTCACCCCAATGCCATCCAAGATGTTCATGTCTTTCTTTCTTCAGTGGAAAAGAAACTAAGGTTTTTGAGGAAAACGTTTTAGGATTTTTCTCCACACAATGGACTTCAATTGCAACCAAAATGTTGAAGTCCAAATCAATGCAGTTTCAAAGGACTTTAAAGTGCTTCAAATGGTTCTCTTCAATCCACGCTGAGGAATAGGGCCTTATCTAGCGAATCGACTGGTCATTTTCTAAAAAAAATAAACATTTATATACTTTTTAACCACAATTGTTGGTCTTGTGCTGGACTGCACAAGTTTTTTTATTCTGCTATTTATTCCATTCAATTTAAGGCGCAGACGAGGCGTAGACATCACACAGACGTCACGTAAATCACGTATGGCAGTGAAGTGTGGTAGTGAAGTGTGGTGTCATGTTACGTACAGATGGTACTCAACCAAAATGCCTATTACCGCCGCGCCAGCCACCGCGGCAAAACTACCGCGGTAAAAATAATCCAGTCGCATTTCAAAGTCATTCGCGAAATGACCGCCAGGTGGCGCAGAGGGACATTGTGCAAAACAGCAGCTATTGCCGTATTTTGAAATGTAAGCGGGGTTAATGTCAATTAACAGATGAAATAGGCTACTATAGAACATTGTTTAGGACAGAAAAATAGAATCATAATTTAAAAATAGAGACGAGAACAATATAGCCTTTATTTCATATTGTAGCCTACGCCTAGACGTCGGTGGGCGACATAAGCCTATTGCCCGTTGGGAGCAGCGTGATTAAAAAAATAAATAATAATAATAACAAAAATAACAAACAAAAATAAATTAGGTGCAATGAAGCTGATTATTTGTTTACTATTCTATTGAGGAATGAGACGAATGATGAGCGCTTCTCTGGAGAAGACTGGAGAAACCGGGCATTTCTCAGTGAGTAAATTCATGGCCGAGTGGTAGATCTTACGTATCGATCATTTGGATGACACCGGTTCAAATCCCGAACATACATAGACTATTGTACATGTTATATTAGCCTATTAATGCATGTCATAGCCTATTATTAATGCAGACAATCAAACAAACAAAACATTTTTTTATACAGGATAGCCTTTTTTTTTTTTTTTTTGGTTCCTAGCCTATAAAGAGTTTGTAAAAACATGGTTTTAAGCAAGGTGCGATTTGCCAAGGGGGACGGGGATTTCCTTCTGGTCTAAACATCCCTGCTTCTGATGAATTATTTTAATCCCCCCTCCCTCCACAGTAATCAATGCTATAAATTACTTCACCAATAGACCATATAAAATATATAAAATAAAGATATGCAATAGGCACGTTTAAACGACAAACAATAAAATCAGAACCAGTTTGAGTTACAGTAGGCCTACGTTCATGGTTCCAGTGGCCTTAATGCATGCACTGCTTTCAAAATGTCACAAAGCGTTTTGAGATTGTTTTGAATGAAATATTGAAGTTTATAATTAAGTATTTTGGCACACCACGCCGAGTGGCGCTATCCATTGTTCTAAAGTCGGGTTTTATTCTGGCATGTTTAATTAGTGTTCGACAGACGCGGCGGCGCGTTCATTTGAATTTATTTTTCTCATAACAGACAGCTAAAATAACTTAGGCCCTAATAGGCTACTCCGTAGTTTTTTAGTCATACAGATCAGAGTAGAGTAGCCTACAGTACATCGTTCAAAACTGTAAACTTTTATTCATATTAGGCTAACGACAAAAGTTTATCTGTCGTCTCCGGGAACTGCGCGTCACAAAAATGAACCGAAAGCCACTTTCCTCTGCTCAGTCACGATAAGAAATCGGCTATGTCTAAAGCCTTTAAATATCTAAATATTTAATAAATGTTATCTGATTAGGTAATCCGTATGAAACCGAGAGGTGCATAGGATCTACTTAAACTAGCTATGTGAGCGCTTCCCAATGATGAACGGACAAGGGTGAAAATCTCACTATAATTAAATGTAGTCTAGGCTAAATCGCCCTGAATTAAATTGTAAAAACAGATCAGATAATTTATTTGTCGAAATGTTGCGATATTGTTTCATTTAAGTTCATAATTATTCTATAAATGTTATTTAGTTTAGCAGCAGCACGAAGCACTGTGGTTCGGAAAAAATTATAATAATTCACAAATCGCATGCACCCTGGTTGTAAGGATCCAAAGATCCCCGTGGAATTTAACATTGAGTTGAACATTGTATTCATGACAACAAATGAGCATGCGTTTGAACAAATGAACATGCGTTTGTATTTAGGTTTGCTTGGAAAAAGCTGGCCCAAACCGAGGTAGCGTTTTATTTCTTCAATTATTGAAATAATTAAATGTTTAGTAATACACTTTTATGACAGAAATATTAGCCTACTAGCCTACATGTAGCCTAAATAATTAAATTCGTTCATTATCAACACTTTACTAGCCTAATGCTAATGTCTAGAATTAAGTGTGAATTGCGACTTCTCTTTGTTTTAAGTCGGTCTCAAACTCAGGTAGCCTGTGGGGGGTTGGTATGGCAAGCCGTTTTAACATTTAATCATTTAAACCGACTAGTCTCTATTTTCATGCTACTAGTACTTATTTTTTAGATACTAGTATCTATTCCATTAAGTACTAGTACTTATTCATTAGCTACTAGTGCTTATTCTTTAGGTACTAGTGCCTATTCTTTAGATACTAGTGCTTATTCTTTAGGTACTAGTACTTATTCAATAGATACTAGTACTTATTCATTAGATACTAGTACTTATTCATTAGATACTAGTACCTATTAAATAGATACTAGTACTTATTCATTAGATACTAGTACTTATTCATTAGATACTAGTTCTTATTTATTAGATACTAGTACTTATTCATTAGTTACTAGTGCTTATTATTAGATACTAGTACTTATTCATTAGATACTAGTACCTATTAAATAGATACTAGTACTTATTCATTAGATACTAGTACTTATTCCAATAGTGACTAGTAACTATTCTTTTGTTACTAGTAACACATTTTTTTTTTTTTTGCCATTGACTTCTATGGGGATCTGTCATTCAGATATCAACTATTCAGTTCTGACTAGTATGTATTCCAATTGTGACTAGTACATATATATTAGATACTAGTAGTTATTTATTAGGTACTAGTACTTATTTTTTAGATACTAGTACCTATTACTAGATACTAGTATGTATTCAATAAATACTAGTACTAAGTCATTAGATACTAGTACCTCTTAAATAGATACTAGTACCTATTAAATAGATACTAGTACTTATTCATTAGATACTAGTACTTATTCAATAGATACTAGTACTTATTCATTAGATACTAGTACTTATTCATTAGATACTAGTACCTATTAATTAGATACTAGTACTTATAAATTAGCTACTAGTACTTATTGAATAGATACTAGTAACTATTTATTAGATACTAGTATTTATTCCAAATGTTACTAGTAAGATTTTGGATTTTACTAGTAAGATTTTTAATTGAACTATCCAGTGGCCGTTCTGACTAGTCATAACATAAGACGAGTAAAAAAGCAGTTGTGACTAGTAAAATAAAAAATCTTACTAGTAACATTCGGAATAAATACTAGTATCTAATAAATAGGTACTAGTATCTATTGAATAAGTACTAGTAGCTAATTTATAAGTACTAGTATCTAATTAATAGGTACTAGTATCTAATGAATAAGTACTAGTATCTAATGAATAAGTACTAGTATCTATTGAATAAGTACTAGTATCTAATGAATAAGTACTAGTATCTAATGAATAAGTACTAGTATCTAATGAATAAGTACTAGTATCTAATAAATAAGAACTAGTATCTAATGAATAAGTACTAGTATCTAATGAATAAGAACTAGTATCTAATGAATAAGAACTAGTATCTACTGAATAAGAACTAGTATCTAATATATATGTACTAGTCACAATTGGAATACATACTAGTCAGAACTGAATAGTTGATATCTGAATGACAGATCCCCATAGAAGTCAATGGCAAAAAAAATTATTTGTTACTAGTAACAAAAGAATAGTTACTAGTCACTATTGGAATAAGTACTAGTATCTAATGAATAAGTACTAGTATCTATTTAATAGGTACTAGTATCTAATGAATAAGTACTAGTATCTATTTAATAGGTACTAGTATCTAATGAATAAGTACTAGTATCTAATAATAAGTACTAGTAACTAATGAATAAGTACTAGTATCTAATAAATAAGAACTAGTATCTAATGAATAAGTACTAGTATCTAATAAATAAGTACTAGTATCTATTTAATAGGTACTAGTATCTAATGAATAAGTACTAGTATCTAATGAATAAGTACTAGTATCTAAAGAATAGGCACTAGTACCTAAAGAATAAGCACTAGTAGCTAATGAATAAGTACTAGTACTTAATGGAATAGATACTAGTATCTAAAAAATAAGTACTAGTAGCATGAAAATAGAGACTAGTCGGTTAAAATGATTAAATGTTAAAACGGCTTGCCATAGGGTTGGGGGGTTCAGGAGGTGTTAAATGTTCTGTCTTTCATATGGAGAGTGAGCCTGATGACCAGGCAAAGGCAAAATACTTTTAAAGATAAATCTCTCGATGTGTCCAAATGTAGGCCCTTGCAAAATATTGTAGTTTTATGTATTGTATTTAAAGGGGTTTCACACACACTTTCAGTTGAAGTGTTCAATCCATTTGTTTCAACTGGTTTTGTAGAATTTTAACATGTTTGAGCAGTGTGTTTGTCAACAATCTGGCATTATCTAAACATGAAGTATTGACGAAACGCGTTCTTGCCAACTAAAGGAATGCAAGTGAGCAGCAGAGAGCTCTTTTATTCGCGATCCACCTCGTTTTATTGTAAGGTGAATTCAACCAGGCATTCTGTTTCTTTGAAGCAAGGCTCAATAATTTGGTACAGTTTTTTTTTTTCGTGATTTGTATGGATGACACACAGCGACATACTACAGTATTATCAGCTGTATGATGGGTTTTTACCCTGAAATGTTTAGACCCGGTGCGCGCAGTGCAGGGAGACTAAATAAACTAAAATAAAAGAGATCCAGCGCGAGAGAGAAGCAAAGAAAAACGCATGATCTTAATTTATGTTGCTTTGAACTATTTTCGTTTTGTAGACTAGCCTACTGTTTTAATTGTTTATTTAGCTGCAATTTCTTTGGCAATACAAATTTAAAATGTCGCAAGAATAAGATTCTGTTTCTTAGAAAATAAACTCTAACTCGATGCAACCCTGTTTTAAATAAATAAACTGCCCCCGACACTTTATTTAAACCTTGAAATGTCCAGGATCTGTTTTTAAAAATTTCTTCCTTTGCTATGGCGGGTATCAATGTCAGTCATCTCAATTTCGTGAATGATTCACAAAACAATAATTTAGCAGATTAAAGATAGCTTCATCATTTTCATTTTCTGACGCGATCGGCTGATAATCTTCCTTCATCAGTTTTCTCGACTCGGCAGCAGCTCTACTGGAATGTAGCAAATTTATGTTGTAATGTGCCATTGATAATTAAACAAAACGCTTGACTTCAATAAACAGTTACCTATCTAAGCATCAAGTAAAACATTTAACGCTCTGTCAGCCATGGCTAGTGAGATTCGATCTCGCATAGCTTGAAGCTCCGTGAAGCTCGTGCTGTTGCGTTGTCCACAGAGCTATCATCGGACCGCTGTTAACATCACATCTTATGCTCTTGGAAAGCCTCATTGATGTAGCCTAATATTTTTCTATTGCAATGTTTTGTGTTGAAATGTTTTAATTATTTATTAAATGTATTACATTTAATTTCAGTCTTGTGATTATATGAATTCGTTTAACTACATGTTTCACTTGAATTGATCTGCTAGTATCACATTTCAATCACTCTCAATGAGCCGCGGCGCGGCGGCAGATTACGCAATAGAGAGCATAAACTGACACTTTTCAAAGTCTGCGATTGTAGCGCCTCTTAGCGATCAAAGGCAGCAAATACACACCCGCAATTTTACCGCCGCGGGAACGGCGGCGGTAAAAGTATTATTCTGGTTGAGTACCATCTGTATCATTCACGTGCAGTAGTGAAGTTATTGTTTTTTTCGCTAACACGTATTTAACACGCTGCTCAACACGGCTCAGTGTCTTTAATATGACACTGCAACATGCACTCGTCTCAATGAACATGACACCACTTGCGTCTGTCTTATAACAAGTGATGTCTCCGTCTGTGATTTATATAGCATATTATATTTGTGTGTGTGTTATCACAAAATATCGCAAGCATCAAAGAAAGAAAAAAAGTGACCACCATATCATGTCTTTTTTTCTCTCTCTCTTTTTTCTTTGATGTTTGTGATTATACTTTGTATGATATTACAGGTCCCCCTGTATAATGGTCCTTTTGGTTTCCCGATCTCTACTGAGTAACTAATTACATCTACACCCAGAGCCGGATTAACGCAAAGGCAAACTAGGCACGTGCCTAGGGCCCGATTGGCGGGATGGGGCCCAGACCGAGGGACAAAAAAAAAAATTAAAAAAAAAAAAAATTAAAATACAAATAAAATAAAATAAAATGTACAAATGTCCTATCTACAATTTATTTCAATATTTATTAATTAACTGAAAATAGTGACAATGTTTATCTTAACCATAGACTGTTACATTACGTCACATTAACGCCAGCCCATGACTGTATATATAGAGGCGCCAGCCAGTTAAGTCAGAGGGGACGTCAGTGGCGGTCAGAGGTCAGAGCGGGACAACAAAGCTAGCAGGCAGGTGTTTTTTGAGTAGGCTAACATTCAAGATGCTTTCGGGTGCGGCAAACCGTAAAAAGAAAAAAAATGAAGAGGAACAAAAGAAGAGACAGCGGGGGGCTTTACAAAAGTTTCTGTCGGGCAGCCGTCCGACAGCTGTGAACCTGCTCGAGTCAGCAGAGCCAGAGGCCGAGCCAGGCCCGGAGACACGGCCCGAAGACGTGGTGGAAGATGCGGCGGGAAATGCGGCGGAAGACGCTGTGGCGCCGTCAACATCAGCGCCGTCACAGAAGGACAAACCGATGGAAGAACAGCAGCCAGCCAGAAGTGAGCCCAATATCGTTTTGCAGCAGGAGCCTCTAGATCCAGAAAGGGTATTAACAAGCTACCCATCTGATCCTGCAAAGTGGGACCAAATTGATGACAGGATGCGTGAGTACTTTGCACTAAACCATCCCTGTCAAAATATTGGAGATTTCTCTGCATCACAGAGGAAATATGGAGACATTAACCGAAGCTTAACCAAGGAACATTTCTTTAGAAAAAAAGCTAAATGGAGAAACCCTGTCAAGAAAATGGTTAGTGTACTCACCGTCTACTGTCTAATAGTGTCTAGTGTCTAATAGTCTAGTGTGTTTCTTTGTTTGTAAGAAACCTGTAGGATATATTCCCAGTACACAAAGTTTGGCACAAAGTGGTATTTTAAGATTAAACAGTTCTGACAAACAGTTTATGACATCCTTCCAGAACTTCTGTATATCAGAACATTCCCATAGACAGTGAATTAGAGTTCCTTTATAATTGTGGCATTTTGTACATATATCAGGAATATTGCTAGACATATGATTGAGTTTTTCAAGTGTTATATAGTTTAAATCCTCCATCCTTATATTTATTATTATTTATTGTTAGACAGTTTCTAAATGGTCTTGATGAATGTGAAGGGGTCATGTTTGCCTTCTTGTTCTTAATTACAACGTTTATAAATGTTGTAAGCTATTGCATTTAGCAGAAAATCTTAATTACAACATTTATAAATGTTGTAAGCTATTGCATTTAGCAGAAAATCTTAATTACAACATTTATAAATGTTGTAAGCTATTGCATTTTGCAGAAAATCTTAATTAAATGTGTTGATTAAATGTAAACAGTGTTTTCATAGTTTACTGACACCTATTGGTTATTTACTGGTACTACTGCCTTAACAATGACACTCCCAATGGATAAGATGAGGATAATTTAACAGCATTTAATAGAGCCGTGTAATGACGTATAAATAATGAATATCAAAAAATAGTCTGATAGACTGTTTAATATACAACACATGACTTATTTTGGCATACAAACAACCAATTTGTAACCAAAGACTAGGCATTGTAAAATGTGAATTAACTTTTATTAGTAACTTTGGTAAGTTTCAGATTTCAATTCAGAAATAACATCGATGGAGGGGGGCCCAAAAAATGCAGCCTGCCTAGTGTAGTCCATTTATTTAATCCGGCTCTGTCTACACCTGTGACTCACTGCACCTGCCGTTAGAAGCTCTGGCTGCTATAGAAATAGACAGCGTTGTAAGATGTGCACTTAGGACTGCACAGGAGCATGGGTCGCCCCACCTGAAAAAGGTCGAAGTCTCGGACGTGGAGCTCTCGTTTATATACTGTCAATGGGAGCTCTCGGCATCTTGAAAACACCGCGCTGATAGTGATTCTCGTTTTAGTTCTCCTTTTTTATCCAAAGTCTGCTTGCCATGATCCATAATGTTTGAACAAAACAACAGCGTGCAGATAGACATTGCGAACTGCACAGAGTTGTCCACGTCTTGTCTGTCATCTTGGTTACTATCAGAGGGCTCTGGTTACTATGGCAGTACGAGCGGAAACCAGGGAAAACGCGGATATGACGCCATTGACGGCGACAAAACGGAAATAAAGAAACGGGACGTGTCTTCGAATTAAATTACAAATTTCTCCTCGTTTGAAAGTTGTTGGAAACAGTCGGGATAATGTAAGTACACAACAAAAAATATATATATAACAGATATATTGATTTTTTCTATTTTTAAAGCAAAAAATGTACATATTGTACCTTTAAGTGATGGAAATAATGACGGATGATGTTCGGTAACAAAACACGGAGACATTTACAACTACACACCCACCACAAACTCAAAATACCTCAGTTACAATCAGTGTTTGGAATAACGCCGTTTAAAAGAACAGCGTTAGGTAAGGACGTTATTTTTTCAGTAACGGGGGAATCTAACTAATTACTTTTCCCGTCGTTACAACGCCGTTAACATTACTGGACGTTAAATGCGGTGCGTTACTATGCATTGATTTAAATAAAGTTTAAACTGTGTAATCCGAACTCACCCCTGGCTCGCACAGCTAGTGCGAGGAGGTGGGTTAATAACGAGGTAAGCGATTATGATTGGCTAAGGCAGAGTCATGTGTTTCATGGTAGCCAATCAGAGCCAGTGTTTTGACACACATGCCAGCACACACGCTACACACACGCACCCCAGCTAAACAGAGATTCGATGAAGCAGGAGAGATGGCGAGTCAGGAGCAATCCGTTGAAAAGTTGGCATTTTCAAGGTGGAGATATAAGCACTACTTCAGATTCATTGAGGTCAAATGCAAGAACTAGGGGTGGAACGGTAACGTTACATGTATTCGTATTGAATCGTGTTGAACCGCGTGTGTGTGAAAGAGAGAGAGAAAGAGAGGCGCGGGCGCGATCGTAAAGTCGCAAAGTGTTTACATTTGTGTGTGTGTGTGTGTGTTGGTTTGGTGGATTACAAGGTCTTTCCACCAGTTTACATACCAGCATTATAAGGACATTTGGGATTATAAGGACAAAGGACATGTCCTTGTAATTCAAACACCGTCAAATCATCAGTTTGAGCCTGAGGAACAACCTCCTGCTTTTTTATTAGATGTCCCTTTAAGTAGGTATACCAGTGTTCTGGTGTGTGGGTGTGTATCTCGTGACTGCCGCCTATCGGCCGGATCAGACGCTGCCGCTCAACACACATTTACACATTAATGGGCGTGGCCGAGTTGAAATGGCGGGCGATTGTCTGATTGGTTATTGACGCGCACGCGCAGTTGAGAGATCTATCTGCTGGCTGAAGCGTGCTCACTGCGGCTATGTGACAGCAGCTTAGTTGGTAAGTACATTAAATATTATTACATTTTATTTATTGATTCATAGAAATTACTCATATCTATGTTTATATTTAAATTAGTCATATCTTAGTTTTCTGTTGACAGTCTTGACAGCACGAGGCTTGTTGACAGCACGAGTCTTGTCATGGCACCCTGGAAACTGAATAATGCATTTATTGTTAATGAAAAGTTAGAATAATTAAGAATAAGTATGAACAACTTCGAGTTTCAGAAGAATGTTCACATCATTGAGGAAATCTGCTTTTTATAAAGCCTCAATTTGCCTTAAATGTGCGTTGTGACAGTCTTAAATTAAAGTGTCTGAACTCGTTCTTTGAAAAGTGCAATGAAATCTATGGCGTCAAATAAAAAGTCAAAGATCGACACTTCATCATAAAATGCATTACCTTT
This sequence comes from Rutilus rutilus, assembly GCA_021464565.1. Classification (NCBI taxonomy): domain Eukaryota; kingdom Metazoa; phylum Chordata; class Actinopteri; order Cypriniformes; family Leuciscidae; genus Rutilus; species Rutilus rutilus. The sequence goes on along the minus strand of JAJAQA010000005.1, from coordinate 11,557,095 downwards.
TTGTAAAAAAAAGCAAAACAAACAAACAAACAAACAGTAGTTAATCCAATGAGGTACATTCGATGACTTTGTGGTGAATAACGTTACTGGGTTTACAGGCCCTTTTCACAATTCAAATGCATTTAAAAGTGCGACGAGAAGTTTCGACAGGAATATATCTCAGCAGGGAAAGTATGCAAAGTTTCTGCACGTTAATTTGACATCTTTTGAAGAAATTGACGTAGTATAATTATTGTAATGCATATATTCTCTAAATCAATCTTTGGGCAGTAGGCTATACATTTAAACGTGTAAAAAATATTAGTTATTATTTATTACTTAAGGTCAGCCTTACTATAAAATACAGCAATATATAAAATATTATGTTTTACTCGTAATGGTGTTAATGAATCAGAAGTCTTGCAAATTAAAAAAAAAAATAGGAAATAACTTTTGTATTGCAAAATAAGATGGATAGGGACTGTATGGATGTGCAACTTATTAGATTTATGTATTTGTAAATATTTTTATGCAGTGTTTTTTCATTCTGTTTTAAAAATACTATACCTTCAACTCTGCAGATACAAGAAATGGAGAGTGGCTCGAGGCGACACAGGCTAAAGCCTATGCAAGACGCAGAAGACCACATTAAGTCAAGAACTGACAAGCCAAATCTTGAGCAGCAATACATCAACAGATTTAAAGGTACACCAAATACTTTAAGTATCTGTCCTGGTTTGTAATGTCAGAGTACAGTACAACAGTACATTTGAAGACATGTACAGTCACACTGGAGTGATGAGAGCGTCCAGTGCGTCACGTGATCAACTGCCAAAGGAGGGCTGTGCAATATCACAATTTTAGATTGTGAACTATTATAATATATCCACATTCTGCCTTTGTAGAGATAAGATATAGATATGATAAGGTGCAAATTATATCAGTTCTCCATCCCAAAAAACTGTCCAACATGATGCTCATTCACATCACATGTTTTGGAGCACAGCGGTAGAGTTACACTCACGTGACATTGCAAATCTCCGCCATCATGAAAGCTTATTGTTTGCATGTGTTTTAAAGCCTTGCCAGTTAAACTCTTTATTCACACGCTGATCTAACATGCGCTTAAACTGTCAAATACCTGCAGGTTTTCCATAAACACCATAGTTTAATCTTAGTTAATCTTAATTGAATGTAAACAGTTACGTGTCAGTATATTAGATCACTGGGTTGTTTATCTATCTATCTATCTATCTATAAAAAAATATATATATATATATATATATATATATATATATATATATATATTAGGGGTGTAACAATACACGTATTCGTATTGAACCGTTCGGTACGAGGCTTTCGGTTCGGTTTTCGGTACGCATTTTCAAACCGAACCGTTGGACCATTTTTTTCTGCTGACCAAAATTTCGTTATTTCAAATGTAGGCGCGTTGCGCGTGGCAAGCACGCTCATAATGTGAGAGACGCCGGCGCGACCACAACATTGCCCAACATCAAATGGCACACGTAATGCAAGCGGAACGAAACTGCTCGTTATTGTGTGGTTGACGGACCGTTTATCAGTTTGGACCAAAGCAGCGCGAGCCGATTGTGATCAAGCGACACTGTTACTACACAGCGCTAATAAGAGATCCAGTAAAGAAAGCATTTGAATTCGCCAAAGAAGTAATAACATCGCTGCGAGATCTAGTGAGAAACATTCACATTTCTCTGTTATTAACGGATCAAACAGCGCGTGGAAACCAGGAAGAAACATTGTGCCATGAATGAACTATCCAGTGTCCTCAGATCTGCAACATTCACCATGGATTTACTGTAGTAACACTAACTGCAACCATGGAAGTTTGGCAGGAATAGTAGGCATAATGCCTTCAAGTAATATTACGTCGGTTTTATTTTGACATTATGAATACAATTGCTGCCCTCAAATGTTAATCTGAACTAAAATAAACCTTTGTTTACAACTACTACAATATTACATTTCATTTTTTCCAAGGAGCTGTTTTGTTTTATATGTTCCTAAGAAGAGTCAATTATAGCTCCAGAATTGCTCAAAGTAAAAAAAATCATACTTTATGATGTTCATTTTGTTGGTAGTTGTAGAACAGGTTACAGTGCAATGTTAAAATGGTAAGACAATGAGACTCTTATATTAAATATGTTTTTTCATCTTTCAGGACGAGGAGTGTTCACCAAGCAATTCATTTTAAAAGGGGATTTTGTGGTTGAGTATAAAGGCCTATTCACACAGGAACAAGAATCCTCTGGAGTGTTTCTTTTTGACTTTCCATGGAAAAGAAAAATGTGTTGGTAATTCATTTTTATCCTTGATTGATACTTTGATAATGCATTCTAATATATGCATAACATAATGGCAAAAACTTGCAATATAGGCCCTGTCCCAAATGGCACACTTCATGCTCACATGTATCTTGAGGGCTTACAATGGCTGCCGCGTGTCCGTTAAGTCCACAAGACCGTAGGGTGTCCCATTCTTCATTTGCTTGCGAGTGCCCCCTATGCGTCCTCGATTTGCACTTCTGTTGAGCCTGTGAGCTCCACTGCAGACTTCTACCCAACAGTCAAAGCGGAATTACATCATGCAAGTGTGGACTCGGAGGAAGAACGCATGGATTTAGGGTGCCATTTGGGACAGGGCCAATGTTCAACATGTTTAGAGTAGTTTTTTTTTAGAGATGCACCGATTGATCAGCTGGTGACCAGAATTGGCTGATTTTCACATGATCAGTCTGACATTTTTAGCATGCATGTTAATCAATGAGAGCATTCACACTACGAGCAGGAGCAGCGCATGAACGTCAAGCAGGAGCGTCGCGTAAGCAGCAGTGATGTATGTCATTAATGTCATCTCTGAATGGTTTATGAACATAGTAGTTTTTTTTTTTAAATAATTCACTCACTTTCTACTGGATATGAGGACTAAGCAAATTATACACCATCAAAGTCACAACTTTTTGCACAATTATTAACAACAACTTTAAAGTTGAACAGATAAATTCATTATCTATAAACATAATATTCTGGAATGTGTCATTCTGAGTTTTTACTTTTGAAGGTGGTAATAATTTTAATTAACACAGTTGACCATAATGGGCAAATACACAATATGAAACTATTCACGATATTGTTTACAGGAGAAGGTGACAAGATTGACAAATTGACAAATTTTAATAGCCTATTATTTTCAAGAAATCAACAATGAAAAAATATAAGACAGGGAAATAGTCTTTTAGTCACAAAATGCAAAACAATGTAGGTTCATGTTCAAATGTTCAAAATAGGGCTGTCAGTGTCGACTATTTTATTTATATATTTTTTGGTCATAAAGATAGATCTGAAGTGAACAATAGCCTTTAGTATGACTTAAATACATATTACATCCGCCGGTTGCCATTTATGTTCTCATGGAGAAATGTGATATTTGGATTCTCTTTGAATCCAAATACGGGTATGGCAGATGCCCCAGAAGCAAACACAAGGACACTCTGTAGGGTGACTTTAATTGTGTCCCCACCATCCACCTCCACTGCTGCATCTCCATCTGCAACAGAAAAAGCAAAGCATCAGTTAAGAAAAAGAAAAAGTGACACAAAAGGATTCTAATCATAAATACCTCCAATCACTATAATAAATACTTGATTAGCTTTATACCATTGTTTAAACTAACTGCATGCAACAGTTGCTTACCTGGTGATGCAGTGTGCTTTGTGGCTTTCAAGAACATGCAATGCCACTTGTTGTTTGCAGTTCACGCATGTTTCCTGCAAAGATTCCCCCTCTCTCACACTGTCATCCTAAAATGCAAATCACACAGAGAATATAAGGGAGAACATATACATAATACACACAAAGAAGTAACTGATATAGCTTACCTTTTGAATATCCCCATTTAGGGGGAGATCACATTGTAGCGGGACAATGTAAGCCACAGCTTTGTTTAGATTACTTGTTTCCTTCAGATATTTTACAGAATACCCTTCTGGTGGCCTATCTATGTCTATAAGCTGTCTGCTCCTGCAGCAACGCATCAGTTTGAAGCCTCCAGCATGCCTCAGTAGAGGGAAAGACTCCTCAATTATCATAATAATCTCTTGTGGTGTGCACTGCACATCACAAAATCGTACTTTTTTTTTTTTGCCAAGTCCGTTTGCCTGGAGGCTCGTACTTTCCTCAAGACTGCCAGCAAAAAATAGCACAGCAAAAAAATGTGTGCTCCCATGGCTGGGTGGCATTATTTATTTTTCTTGAACCTTTACTGTAAGGTTGAAACAGTCTGCTCAAAGAGGCCGTGACCTTGTTTGGTCGGTTAGCTGAAAACTGACACAGGGAGGGAAATGGGAGCCGAACAGTTGGAGGCACAACTGTTGGTGCTGAGGACAAAGCAGTGACAGATCCAGCAGCCGACCCCATCAGTCCGGTAGTCAGTCCATCAGTCGGTCCAGTTAGTCTGGCAGTCAGATCACCAGTCAGTCCAGTAAAGCTTGAGGGTGCTGAGGGTGCTGTCGATGGTCCATCTGTTTGGTTCCTTAGAAGTTGACCAAGCTCCATTATAAGTGCGGATGCCCTGTATCAATGGACAAATAAAAAACAGACAAAAATCAAATGTTGCTGCGATCAGGCCGACATATCGGCAAATTATTAATTTTTTTACATATCGGCCATCGGCCACCCTGCTCTCTAAGATATCGGCATCGGCCATCAAAAAAACAATATCGGTCGACCACTAGTGGATAGAGTAGAAAAAAAGCCAAAGCAGCTACTTGAAGCTGAAAACATTGAAATTACTGAAATGGTCAGCCCATTTCAAGTCCTGACTGCAAATCATTGGTGATAAAGTTATGTCTGAGAGACCCACTACAGTCACCGAACTGTGGAAGAGACTGGAAGAAGTGTGGACCAAGGTCACAGCAGAGCAGTGTGAAAGACTATGTCCAGTGGCCGCAGATGTGAAGTCATTCAAAGCAAGTGGCTCTACACTTCCTACTACCTTTGGACTGCTGTAACCTTTTTTAGTTGTAATCTTTCTTTGTGCTACAATCATTGCTGTTGTCTTGGTTATTTTGTAAAACTAGCAGCATAGTATAGCCACAACTACAATTCCTTCAAATTGTGAACGATGAAGATTACATTACTTCTGAAAAATCAAATGTTTATACTTTGTTCTAATTTTGATCTGTAATGATCTCGTCTGTGTCAAACTATTTTCGTGTAAGTTCTGACTTTTTGTTTACGAGTAATAGACTTTGGCATGTACTTGGCCACACGCATTTTCAAAATGTCTCTGTTATAGCTAACCAAAGGCTTAAGTTCAACTTTATTTTGATTATTATTGACCTATATAGTCCAGACAATTGTACTGTCTGGTCGATTGAGGCGATACTCTGCCCACTTCTCGCCAAATTGGTACCTACAATCTGGCCGGTTTGATCTGTACGCTCAGTTTTACAGCAAAATAATAAGAACAATTACAATAGGCTTTGTGTTCCTCTTTGTATTTGGATGGCTCAATTTCTGCATTGACTATCAGCTTGAATATACAGTAAGTTTTTGGTTAAATCTGAAGATTACCAAACAGCTTTGTTGATATGTTGATATGTATTGTGATTTTCCTTTTCTTTAAACATGAGTAGCTTACGCCATGGAAAATCGTTGAATCAAAACAGTACTGCATTCTCTTTTGAAAGATTCAAGATTCAATGAAAAACACATTTTCAGTCATTTGGCGCAACCTAGTGGCGAAAAAATTATCAACACAGTCGTTATTTTAAGCGCCATTTTCAAAAGGTGATTTCTATTTAGTTTGGTACGTTACCGTGGACATCAGTTTTTATATTTGAACAATAAATCGGTCCTTATATTATAATTTAAACGTTTGTATAACAGGATGAAAAGACTGTAATGAAGCAGCTCCACACCTATTCCTACTATTTGCTCTCTCTGACTCTGTTTCAGCAACAGCACGATTTGAATGTTGCGATACGATTCGCTGTAACTTATGATTTATCCAGAATCGTGAAATCATTAGAAATAGAGATATTAACGAAATGTATATCGTAGCACAATAAAATGATGATAATGTAAGATACAATGTAAGGAGAAGGATAACTCAGGCCAATGGAAATGTTAACCTGACTAACGATAGTCCAATCGTAGATATGTAATAATTAACGTTTGGAAAATGTAAACGGTGCATATAGTCTAATGCAGACGTTGTGAAAGCAAATTCAAGGTTATCAATCCCTCCTGTCTTCTATTAGCTGGTCAGTTCCAATTTACAGATACTTTCACAAGGCTTAATTTACATAGTCAGAAATACATATCGGGAAAATTACCTTTGTCGCTGGTCCGAAGACATTGTCCAGATTAAGGAGCCCGCGCCAATTGAATGGTTTTGGCGCAGAATCCACCGTTTATGTGTAGGGGGCGTGCCATTTGCTGTCCTTCAAAGACATTGTGAAATCTTTATTGGCAATAACTTTTTTTATTATTAATCTTTTTTTTTTATATATATATATATTTCCAAAAAAAGTTACAACAGAACAAAACACACACATCTCTTAGAAATATAGAACAATTCTGAAGACACATTTTCATTTATCTTGAATCTCATTTGTCTTTATGCTACTTTATCAACTTTAAGCTTTGTCCTCCAATAAAGTGTTGTTTAATAAAGTATGGTGAATATTGTGTGGTGTTTGGTACAGTAAATATACATTTTTATTTGAGAAATTAAAGAAATTTATTTGAGAACTTTAAAAACAACTACATATAATTAATGGCCATGATTCTTTTACTTAGGACATACAAATTTAGATCTGGTTAATGATATTTGGGACAACAATGCAATGCAACATAAATTGCACATACTTGCATGCATGTCAGTTTTCAGTGAAATAAAGGGAAGCGATGTGAATAACAAGAGGCTGCAGTGGGCAATCTTTCTATAAACACTTCAACCATAATAGAAGATGATCCATGTTGATCATTCTAGTACATCTACTACTGCATTTCAAATGAAAGCATAGACATTACTGATGTCAGGCATATAAGCAGCAATCAGAGGGAGTGAAAAGGAAATGTTGGCACTGTTTTTTGGTTGTTTTACTGAATGGTGCATTATCCTTGTGTAATAGAAATAGTGTGTGTAGATCTGTGTAGACTATACTTTCCTTCCACCCCCAGGGGCCCAGCAACGGCCCCCAGAAGAGAAAAAAAATGCACATTTCAAATGGCTGTAACTCAAAGTCCGGTTAGTGTATCAAAGAGAAAATGGGCAGGACAACTGCTTATGCTATGTTTAATAAATAATGTTGGCCACAGTTTTCAGACATATATGGAAAGTTGGCATAAAGGTTATTTTTTAAAGTGCTCACAGTAAAATATCAAATTTCAGCCTGTCCCTCATATATGTCATAAAGGTTTGCACAATGAACATATTTGGATATCCAGTTGTCCATTAAATATATTATTTATTTAACATTTATTGTTTCATTACTAAACGTTTTAAACTACATTTCCCAATATCTCTGTCATTCTATCAGTGGAACAGGAAGCATGGTGCTGTAGTTCATTGAAATGTGCAGACATGCTTAGGGTTAGGGTTAGGATCTCAGTAAAGGAGTAATTTCTCACAACATAGAGACACTTTATAGTTAACTTAATGTATAACTAACGTAATAATAACACCAAAACATACTTTGTAACATGAAGCGCCATTTTATATGGGTTAAACGATTGTCCAATCACAGCGAGTTCTGCGGTAAAGTCACAGCCAATAACAACCCAGCTGAACAAATGCGTCACACTTACTTGCCCATTTATGGTAAACGATGACAGATCTCTTCTGGTTCCGGTTGCAGGGATAGATAGATATTTTATATTTATGCTGTTAAACATGTATTCCTTCTAATTAAATTATAAAAATCATATTTAAAAACAAAAAGACTCCTTTGTGTGGTTACCATCCAAAACGAGTTCACATGATCAATGACACAAATTTGCTTATTTTATTAGACTGATGCATGATCATTTGAAAGAGAATTTTTTTTCTAAGCAATGGCCTACAGCAGGGGTAGTTCTGCAGTATTTTAAATAAAGATTATTACATGTACTAAAGTGCTTCTAACATTTACAGTGTATGTATAGTATATCAAAGGTATATCAATTATATTCAAATAAATGTAACAAAAGCACAATGAATGCACACAATTTTGAAAGCATATTCCAATATTTAATGCCAAACTGTTTAAAGACAAATGTAGCGCCAAAACTACTGCACAACAGTATAAAAATCAGTTAATTAAAAATATCCAGATACAGGGGCAATCTATTATAGCAGTAACGTTAAAAAAATTGCTATGATGAAGTTATATTTTTACAAACCAAGAGATGAGATTCAACTTTGTTATGTGAAAATACAGGGTGGGCCATTTATATGGATACACCGTAATAACATGGGAATGGTTGGTGATATTAAAGTCCTGTTTGTGGCACATTAGTATATGTGAGGGGGCAAACTCCTCAAGATGGGTGGTGACCATGGTGGCCATTTAGAAGTCAGCCATCTTGGATACAACTTTTGTTTTTTCAATAGGAATGTGACACATCAAACTTATTGGTAATGTCACAAGAAAAACAATGGTGTGCTTGGTTTCAATGTAACTTTATTCGTTCATGAGTTATTTACAAGTTTCTGACCACAACACAATGGGCAGCACATTGAACACATTTTATAAGTGGTCAGAAACTTGTAAATAACTCATGAACGAATAAAGTTACGTTGAAACCAAGCACACCATTGTTTTTCTTTGCTGAGCACTTTTTTTTTGCATTGTGGCTGATTTGTTTTAGAGTGTCACCCCAATTCCCCCTTCATTGCTGAGCACTTTTTTTTTTTTTTTAGCAAAAATCACTGTGTCAGGTGGGGAAGATGAATTCAAATTGTCCAATTCAGTTTTGAAAAATCATTTAGAGGAAGAGGGATTGTGCAACTTGCTCTTGGATGCGCAGAATGTTGAGGAGTATTTGCTGGAAATGGGGATGTGTTCATTTAAGATGTAGAAGAGTGTAGTGATTGCAGTCAGCAAGGTGAAGCATGATGAGGCTGAAGCTGAACCTGAAGTTGAAGATTTGCTTGGAGAAGCAGCCAATCTGTTTGAAGAAGGTCAGGAAGGTGAGATGGAAAGTCAGTTTGCTGAAATTGAAAGTGAGGTTTTGGTGGCTGAGACGGTGTTAGCTGAAGCTAATAGTTTGTTGGACAAACCTGTCTCAAGTGAAACCTGTCTGTCATCTGAAAGTGTGAAGCACTAAAATGGGGAGTGAACATGTTGATGGGATCCTTTACTTAAAACAGACTAAATTGCTGTTAACTTATTTACTGTCTTTTCATTTAGGATGTTTTTTTATTATTATTTTTTTTTTTTTCAGTTGAACAAATGAAATTTAAAATAAATAATTGTCAATTTGTCAAAGGGGGGCATTACTATCTGCTAAGTTTGTTTTGAACATGCTCATTTATAAACATTATCTTTTATTAATATACTTTATTTTCATAGAAGCATTTTTTTAATTTTAGTCAAAGTAATTGTGGAAATTGTAATGCCTTTTTTTTTATGCAAAAATGTTTGCATTTAACATGTTTAACATGTACAATTTGTGTTTAGATTTCTTTTGAAAAAAAGAGAACTTTTGAAGATGCATTATTTAAAGCCCAATATAGTGTTTAATGTATTTATATTTTAAGGTGTTATTTTAATAATTTGTGGGCATTGTTGTTTTATTGAACTGCATTTTATAACAATTTAATTGTTTCAGTAAAAGTTCCTTTACAATGTTTGAGTGTTTGTGGTGTTTCCATAGTACCAGTATGAAGAGGGTGTAATGTTTGGGGGAAATACATGGAAGCAATTTATATAGTCTATCGTGTGTCTTGTAAGGCAGCGTACATGGCAATGATGTATGTAATCATAATGTAATGAGGTATGACGTTCCAATCGGCTTTTTTATATAGCTTTGCAAAATGCACTCATGTCAATGAACGTCTCACTTAACGTTCACTAACGTAGTTTTTATTCTGCTATCTATTCCATTCAATTTAAGATGCAGACGTCATGTAAATCATGTGTGGTGTGGCAGTGAAATTGAATCAGATGTTACGTGTCATTCACTTGTGGCAGTGAAGTTATTAAAAAAATAATTTCTCTAACACGTACGGTATGGCAATACGCTAGTCAACACTAGTGTGTTGACCAATCAAAATTAGTGATTATGAATGTTTCAAATGTAGCAAGGAGACATTTTAATTGTTTATTAATAGAAACTAGTGTTTTCTGTGTCAATGTCGGCTTCAGTAGTGACCGCAGTGAACGCGCCTAGAGAGAAATGCACATTTCGGATTACATAAGTAGCCTAAACAGTAGTCTTTTTTTTCTTTGGAATTGTTTTGTTTAAAAGTAGACATTTCAAGCTTTCTATATATATATATCTAGTGCTGCAAGGCAGCTTATAGCTACGCTGAGTTTCAGTTCATTTATGAGATGAACTCCAGTTCATGAGCAATCCAATCGCGCTGGCGCTTCCACGTCATGATTATATTGTCTGCTATATTTGCTTCTTATTTATTAAAAGCCAGGCAATTGGTTGATGAAACTATTATTAAAATTAAAATACAATTTATACAAAACGAAATTCACTTCAAAGAAAGGTTTTTTTTTCAAAACAAAACTTAATGAAGTGGTCAAATCATGTGTGACCCACATGTCTCCTGATATATTGCGGCATCTTGCAGTTGCAACACATCCCGCCTAGCTAAAACACATATGTGGGAGATGTGGAATGGATAAAAAATAATTCAAAAAATAAAAGAGGACTTGAATAAGTCCGTTAATGGCATGTTTGAGTCATGCTCTTACCGAACTATGTTTTATTTCCTCTTTCCATATTGTCAATAATAAATCTTCATCATTGTAATTCGCTTGTTACACCATGGAGCCTAACTTATTGTAATAATTATTTGACGTATAGCCTACTTTTATACACAGAATTATTCCTTGGCATCCTTTCATGTACTAAACTGTATTTTTTATTATTATTATTAAAAGGATATATGACAAGGATAAAGACTAAAGGCCATATTAACGTCTTCATAATGTAGACTGTTGTGGAAATTCTTTTCTCAACTTTTATCAATAATTGTAAGACAGTAGGATATCTCAAAGGTTAACAAAGATCAGCTTTATTTCTTGCAAGAAAGGCTGTTCACACATCAGTCAGAGTCTGATATGAGAAGCGCGCCGACTTCTGCTTTTTGCCCAGCTTATATACACAAAACACATCCGTCTCAAAAGGTCTGTCTCAAAAGATCGCCTTAGTTACCTTAAAAGGAAATGTCTCTGTTCAACATAAATTCTATCTAGACAGAACAATATCACGTCTGCAGAAGTTTCCTGTTTTTAGCTGCAGCTTTTTCACACATTTTGCTTATCTCTATTTCTATCAAAGCTGCGCACATACTTTTCACACTTGGAGTACACAAAAGGACATTTGAAGTACAAAAGGTCACTTGAGTACTCATAGTCTCTTTGCTACCCAAAACATTTTGTTCCTGCAAGCTTATATGATTATATTTCTTTAAATGCTTATGAGTAAAAATAAATGTTCAACGTTGCACACATCTGAAAGTAAAAAACACATCTGAATGTAAAATTTCCATTACAAGACCAACTAAACCAAAACCCATAGACGCGTGCGCACACATACACCCTGACAAACATCTTGTTGTAGATATAGGCCTAGATATTTGAAATAAATTACTGATAACAAAAACATTTTGTTGTAGATATAGATGTTTGAAATAAATTACTGATAACAAAATGTATATTCCACATTTTGAGGTTTAATTATAATTATAACGTGTTTTTATATTTCCATCCACTAGAGGGCTTTCGGACCCAAATGGCTCTTGGAGCCTTATGCTGATTGAATTAGGATTGGCCAGACCCTCACAGTCTAGGGCAGGGATAGGCAACTCCGGTCCTGGAGGGCCACTGTCCTGCAGAGTTTAGCTTCAGCCCTGATAAAAACTCACCTGCCTGTATCTATCTAGTAATCCTGAAAACACTGATTGCCTTGTTCAGGTGTGTTTAATTAGGGTTGGAGCTAAACTCTGCAGGACAGTGGCCCTCCAGGACCGGAGTTGCCTATCCCTGGTCTAGGGTGTTACCTTAACCTGTATACTCATTTACATGCTTTGTTTGAATTTGTCTCCACCTTCAATAGTCCCTCCTCCTAAAATGCCTATAAGACACCATGTAAATTTATATACTTTAGATCATGTTGGAAGTACTACAGCAACGTACAGCGGAGTTCTCAATAAAGAATAACTTCAGTTGAACGCGATCCCAACTGTCTCCTGGTCTCTGCTTCGATGAAAGAAAACTTTACAACAGATGGTGCCCTGTGACCCGGATGGAGAAAAAGGAAACTCAAAGAATTTTAAGCTCAAAGAACTGAATCTTGAAACTTCAAGCTCAACAAAAAAAATCTGACAAAGATTGCCAGACTGAATCTTTCCAGCTTCCTCCAGATTGAAAACTTCAAGCTCCAAAAAGATCTCAATGCCTGACTGAGTTCCAGACTGAATCTTGAAACTTTAAGCTCAAAGATCTCAACAAAGCTGACTGAGTTCCAGATGAAATTTTTCTGTACAACCAACGATTCGGTGAGTTTCACTCCATTTAAAGAACCAATGCAGACCAGTACAAATGTGTTTTTCCTCTGCGTCGTTCAGAGAAGAAGTTAACAAACAGCTGTAGAGTTTGGTTAACTAAAGATAAGCCTCTAAAAAGTGTTTCTTTTAGAGATGAAATTCATCCTCTGTTGTTGGCAGGGAAGATTAACAGTTACATGTTAATATTGTGTTTATCCTCTTGCTAGAGAAGATCTATCCTCTGTAAGCTAGAGACGATTAGCGTCATGTGCTAATAAGATTGTACCCTCTGTTGAAGACAGTAGAGAGAAGTTTTAGTGTTTGTTTTTGTGGTAACATAGAAATTCACAAAATGTTTAGGAAAAGTACTAGACTGATTACACCTTTATGGTCAGATAGGGAATTCAAGTCTTTGTTATCAGAGCACATGGACTCAATCGTGACTGAGGAAGTCAGATTGAATTTAACAAATAAATTTGGCATTGATGCAGACAAAGTATGGTCAATTGAAGATTGCAAGAAAGTGTTGGGTGCATGTATCAGGAAGAAAAATGTGAAAGGCATTATCTGTTGTCACAGAGAATTTAGCTTATCCATTGCACAAGAACAAGCTCTGTGTATTGCTAAGTTAAACGATCAAGGCAAGGCAAGTTTATTTATATAGCACATTTCATACACAATGGCAATTCAAAGTGCTTTACATAGAAGAAATTAAAATAATAAAAAGAAATAAGAATAATTAAAACAGTTTAGAAAAATAAAAAATAAAATACAGTACAGTACAAACAGTCGGACGAGCATTGGCACAGTGCTCATTCATTAAATGCATAGCTAAACAGATGTGTTTTGAGTCTGATCAGAACAAACAATTGCAGACTCACATGTCCTGTCTCAAGACAAAGGTGGGCCATAACAAAGCCTCAACCAAATGTGATTTAGAAGACCAAAAGTCAGATGAAAGCTATCCTGATTTACAGTCTTTTGATAGAATAGAGAACAATGTCAATGCAGATGTAAATGCAGTTGAAGTGTGCAGAGCTAGACAAAAGCCTCAGGGAAAAGGTGTTGATACAGTTTCATTTGCAACCCCCATATTGCAGCCAAAAGCAGTCAAAACATCTTAAAAAAAAAAAAAAAAACCAGACATAAAAAATCATCTTAAGGCATGGAGTACTTTCCATAAGATCATCTCCCAATGCAAATCAAACCAGCTATTAGGCTAACTGAAATAAAGGCTATGTGATGATGTGGGGCTATTTTAATTCCAAAGGCCAAGGTAACTTTATCAGGATGCATAGTATCCTGGATCCATGAAGTAACTGGCCTTTAAAAATAAAAATCTGCCTGCCTCTATGGGAATTTAACATAGGGGTGTCCAGACTTATGCACCCTGTATTTTAAGGAAGAACATTTATTTATTTACGATACATTATTCATTCACAAAGAAAATTGGTGTTCTTAAAGGTTGGATTTTTCCTAATTTTTTTAATTAAGGCATTAAGTTCAGTTTCCAAAAGATGATTTTTTATTCCTCTTTTTAGTCAACTTTTAGCCTGGTAATACCAGACTCTGCTACTATACTTTGCTTCGTAGAAAGAGTCTGGAAGGGCATAATTGAAAAGTGTTTTCTTTCTCACGGGGGGCGCTTGTCTGAAGTTTAAAATCATTGGTTACCCGTAAGCCAATCACATAACGTTTGGTTATGGTGTGTGTTATGCGCATGCTCAGCCGCATCTAACTTCCACTGTAAACGCATGTATGATGCAAAAACTAAACCATCGAGCGAAATACCGGAGTGAACATGGCTGTGAACGACTTTTGCAGATTATGTGAAGTAAATCTACGCATCCACCACGGTACAATCAGCGTCTACGTCACGGCTCTCAGCCCGCCCTCTGTTTGTTGATTGGCCGGCCATCTGAAGGCCGGTGGAAAACTGAAAGATAGGCTGCTATCTCAGACTGACTACAGGAGCGAAATGAAATTAGCAGAAGTAGGAAGTCTGATGTAGTCAGGCTAGTCAACTTTAGCATGGGTGTCTAAACTTATGCATAGCACTGTATATTTCGTTTTTTTCGCCGTAGCACCACCTGAGATTTTTAATGCCATTTGTAGCACTGATTCTTGATCTTGATGGATTTGCAGATTATTGGCCATTTATCTCTAAATCCTCTCAAGACTGTCAGATTGAATGGATTGGAGTGAATGTTGAGCAGCCATTTTCAGGTTTGTGGCAAATAAGCTTAAGGTAAATAAGAATCATTAATTAAAACTTGTTATAACTAATTACAAATATTTGGATCAGTTAATAGAATTATCGTGATGTAGCAAAATTAATACCACAATCAACCAAACTGTTTGTCCAGCGAATGCTGAGTATTATTTTTTCATTCTAAGAAATGTTAATTTCCAGGGAATGGGAAATATTTTTCTTACTTTACTGTACAGTACTTCTCAGAGCATGTAGTCAAAATCTGAGTGATGATAGGACTCCAGGGACATTTAATTTAATATTCAACAACATTATTGATCTGCCTGCATTGACACCATTATATGAGAACTGAACTGAGCTGGACGATGACATCACGGTTTACTCCAGAGCGGCTATATATATTATAAATGAACTAAATAACTTTTTTACAACAAAACTGAAACATCACTGAACTTAAGCTGGATGGTGATGCTATTTTCTTCTGGAAACAAACTGTGTTGCATTATTTTCCTGTTATCTCTGAGTAAGAGATTGGATTTCCTTATTCGTGCCTCATTTCAGCCTTATAAGCCATTAGCATTTGAATAAATAAGACTCAGCTGAGGGAGCTCCAGGAAAGATACCTAGCTCAAGTTTAATAAAGGGGACATATCATGCTAAATCCAATTTTTTAGCCCTTAAATGCATTTTGTTGTATATTTGGAGTGTTTAGAAGTACAGAAAAGTTGAAATAATTCTCTTCAGGTGCTTCGTTTAGATCTTTATATTCTGTTTTGGTTATATTTTTCAACCTGTTCCGATTTTTCTGTTATCTAGGATGTTTTTGAACTATTACGTCACAGTATTTGCAGCGGAACTGCCAAATAAGGACATTGACTCCGGCCCAACAGTTCGAGCAATCCGCCATTTTTATTTCTCGCTGCAATTTTGTAGTCAGTGTTGCCAGATTGGGCGGTTTTGCATTTGATTGTGCGGGTAAAAATTGGTTTGGGCGGGTGGACAAAATTTGGGCGGGTTTGGGATCAGTTTGGCGGTTTTCAAAAAAATTATAGGCTAATTATTTAACACAACCCAAGTGTGCATGTACTCCATCCACTCAGTCATTGTAATGTAACTAAACACACCCACTGCATACTCGGCTGTGTTGGTGTTGGTGATGTTGACAGTTGACGGCTTGACGCCAACGTCACGAGTCACATCTCACGAGCCAATCGAGTGATAGCAGCAGTCAGGACTCAATCAGCAGCACTCAGGCAGCGGGAAATACAAATTAAAAAGATGTCGAAGTGGGCAAAATATAAAAAAACGTACCGAAAGGAGTGGGAGAGTGATTCGGACCTAAAGCCATGGATAACGCAGTCTAAATCGGATGATAGCAAAGCTCACTGCAAATTCTGCAACACCGACATAAGGGCTCACTTTAAGGATTTGAAGGACCACGCCGAAACCAAGAAGCACAAGATGCGGTGCCTGCCCACAATTAAGGCTTTCACAGTGAGTAAAGCTGGTTTAAGTAACTCGGCGTCCATTTGTGATGACCAGAAGCGCTGTGAACTGCGCATAGCAACATACGTTGCTTGTCACACATCAGTTAATACCGTGGACGACTTATTGGACATACTGAAGGATGAGATCGGAGCATTCCAGATGCACAGGACCAAATGTACGGCTGTCATTAAGTCAGTTCTTGCGCCGTATTTTAGAGAACAACTTCGACAGGACATTGGTGACTCGCCTTACTCTCTTTACTTGGACGAAACAACAGACATTACCGTAAACAAGTTACTTTGCATATGTGTAAAATATCGTTCTAAGACACTCAATCGGTTTGTGAGCACTTACCTGGGACTTGTTGAACTTTTGGATGCTGATGCTAATGGGATTGTGGATGCTATCATCAGCTTTCTGCAAGCTAACGCGCTGGATGTAGCGAACATGGTTGGCATAGCAACAGATGGAGCAAGCGTAATGGTGGGGAGACATCATTCCGTGTATACGCTGCTCAAACAGAAACAGCCTAACTTACAACTAATCAAATGTGTATGCCATTCCCTGGACATTGTAGCTCACAAGGCAATGCAGCAGCTCCCTAGCAATATTGACTACATGATCAGGGAGACTTACAATTGGTTTGCACATTCATCTAAGCGTCAGAATGACTACCGAACTCTTTATGAGACGGTTAACAGTGGAGGATGTCCTTTGAAAATGCTTTCTCCAAGTTCCACCCGCTGGTTAGTGACAGCAGATTGCATTGACAGAATCCTTGATCAAGAAGATGCACTTACTTTACGTTTCAGTGTAGCAGCAAGCTCTGAACACTGCTATGCAGCGCGGCTTCTGAGTGAAATGTACAAAGACAAGACCAACAGCATTTACCTGCATTTTCTCCGTCCTTTACTGCTGGAAATCAAAGCTGTCAACAAGTGTTTTCAGTTAGAGACCGCTGATAGCCTTTTAGTTTTCCGGGACCTCAACCGGCTGTACATGTCAACACTGTATATCAACACTATAATCAAGCCGAGCGTTTTACGTATCAATAACGAACAACAACTCATGGACTTAGACCTAAAATCTTCCAGTATATACCTCTCACCTAAAGATGCTGACCTGGGGACCACATTCAGTCAGAAGTTGGAGGCGAGCACTCTGTCACCTGAGAAAAAGCAGGTGGTCTTAACACGCTGTGTAGACCTCTTAAAAGAACTCCTGGCCCAGTATCAAATGCGTTTGCCTGCATCCTTGGAGTTGCTGTGGAAGCTGGAACTCCTGAGTCCCACTTCTGTTGTGTCAAACAAATCATCCTTCCGAGAGCTGCCTAAGCCCAGCAGGGTTCTCACCTAATTTAACCATTGATGCGTTTTGGTTAGAGGTAGACTCTTTTCAAGATGCTGGAGGAAACCACTGCTTTCATGATTTAGCACTAGGTGCAATTAAAATCCTCACTCTCCACATATCCAACGCTCCGGTTGAAAGAGCATTTTCGCAAGTCACGCTGCTCAAAGATGACACTAGAAATAGAATGGGATTGCCGCTCCTTTCTGGTTTAATGGATGTGCGCTCAGGGCTGGCACGGAATGGATGGACATCGGCTACATTCCGTCCTCCCCAACAGTTGTTGGGGAAGTTTGACGCATCCATGTACTAGACAGCTCAGCCAGACTGTAAATAGTTCTAAAACGTTGCATTCAGATGTTCAGCTGTGTTCTTCAGCATCCTGTCAAGTTACAACCGACAGCCTGTTACTGTTCTGCATTTAAAGGTAAGATATATCGCTCTCTCTTTCACACACACACATTCACCCGTTTATCAGGAGTAAAATGTAGTAGTACTAATAATAATAATTAAAATATATAATATAATTTAAATACATATATAATTTGTTAAACAACAATGTTACGTTCCACAAGTATTATGTCTTGTCTTCACTGGTCTGCGCATGCTAGTATACTTCGCACGTGTTGATTGTTTGTCCTCATTATCTCTTTCTGTTTCTAGCTCGCTCTCGGCTCGCATGCTGCTGTGACTGGCCTAGCGGGATGTCACTTATCATTGGGGCGGCATCCGGGAGCCAATCAGAGTTGTCCAGCTGGGTTCAAAGGGATGGCGTGCTCATTCATGCGGTCTCTCTCTCGGAAGCGCTCGCAAGCTCTTTGTAGCGGAATGAGTTATATAGTGAAGTCTTGCTCTTTGTAGTGGAATGAGTTGTGTGCTTTGTGCTTCAATCTTAGAGATAATAGTTTCGATGTGTGTCCTAATTCAATGTTATGGGGTCCTGTAACACGGCTCTTTGGGAAAGAGAACGAAAGGTTAGTATGCCGCGGTATACATATTGCCCGTAGTATTGTTTATTTGTTAGATACACTAGGTTAGGAGTGAGCGCCATTCTGTGTATGTTTTGTTTTAGTAGCTAGTTTATTTAGGTGCCGGATGCACTGAAGATTTCGGTTTTCTCTCTACCTTTTTCTTTGGTTAGGTTTAGGTTAAGTATAAGGATTGTTTTGTTATATTCTGTTCTTTCTTTTGGCGCCACTTTTTGGTTCCTTTCCCTTTTATTTGTTGTTTGATTTATATCTTTCACATTGTACATAGCGCACTTCATTATTATTGAGAACTGGATCTAGTGGCTTCGGCTTTTTGTCAATAAAAATCCAGTTTGTCTCTGTAAGTTGAGTCTGTCATGTGTCTTTTCCTCTTTATTCAGCCATCAGCAGTGATAAAATAAGTGTTGCGAAACATCTCCTAGACCTTAAAAGATCGTAACAAACAAAATAAACTGGGTATTTAAATGATCGCAAAACATTTTAAATCTACACCGTGAAAGTGCATTATGTGTGTGGTCGAAGAGCATAGATGTGAACTGGTTTTGTCATTAGGTTGTGTTGTGTATCAAATAGCACGATGCTGAAATCACATGACTCGATCCGTGCAGCTGTTTAACTTGCGTCTGAACTAGAACTGAGCTCGTTCCAAACCATTATTATTGTCACCACAAGAGGGCAGGCTTTAACATAAAAACTATGATACCCACCCACATATATATTGCAGGTTGTGTTGTCATTTTGTTATTGTGGTTGACTGTTGCTGCTGGTGTTTGTCGTTTGTAGCTATGGTGTCAGTTAAAATAATTAAATATTGATCAAATATTTTGGGCGGTTTTGTGTGCGTTTGGGCGGGTTTTGGGCAGGTTTTGGGCTGGAAACTATCAGCTCTATCTGGCAACACTGTTTGTAGTCCAAGCTAAAGGATGCAGAAGTTACGAGAGGGTAAGTTAAAATGTTCGGTTGTTGGAGGTAGTCACCCACACGCTTCATTACACCGTCTAATGTAGATGAACTGCTGCGCTTGTGACAAGGGCGCATGTTTAACTGAAAGAACGAGCAGAGAGAGAGACCCAGTCGCGCGCGTTCACTCTCTCTCTTTAGAGCCAGGCGAAAGTGTAAACAAGACTTCACCGTCTCCAAACTAGACGCTGTCTTGCTCTCTCTCCCTCGCACATATTAATCAAAATAAATCGACACGGTGGTAAAAAGTCGGAAGACCAAAGTTTCATGTGTAAATAAGTACACACCATTGCGATACATCCATATGAAGACGTTGCTCTGCAGGTTCGTCGTCTTCATTTTCATCTCGCTCCGGCTCCGACTCTGGCTCGAACATGTAAGGCTGGCTGGACAAGTCTTCCGTTGTTGACATTTTGTTAATAACGTGTGAATAAAACGTTTCTGTGCCGCTAGATAATCGTATCTCTGCTATCAAACTACAAAAATAGCCGAACGGAGTGGAGTTGAACCAAGTGTCACCGCTACAACCTGGAGAGGGGGCGGGGTATGAAGTGTCTCAATTGTATTTAAAGAGACCGCACCAAAACGAGTTGCTCTCAGACGCACATCAGAAAAGGGGCCTGTGGAGCTATAATAATGAGGAATTCAGATCCAAGCATTGCAGTTCCGCTTTATATAGACTACAAATGTATGACTTATATGTAAAAAGGAACGATTTAAAAGCATGATATGTCTCCTTTAAAGTCCAACTGAAATCAAAATTGACCCTATTTACTTTGTTAGCGCATATTACTAGTCTTGTGGTGAAAAATGAATCCGTGCAAGCAGAAAAAAATAGTTTGGCGTCGTAATCTTTAATCAAAGTCTGAAAAGTTACTGATGACGTAGGTTTGGCGGCTTGGTTTGGGAAACGCTTAATCACTCCCCTCAAACCATTAATCTGTTATGAGCAAGAGATGGAGAGGAGGAGCGCTAGAGTAAAACCCTGCAACAATGAAAAATACAGTAGATCAAGATAAAATCAATATTTGTTCCACCTAAATCACTTATTGATTCTGATTCTGATTCTGATTATTGAACATTGAATCAACATAGAAAATTTTAAATCATGTACAGCAGGATTATATGTCAGTTAATTGTCTTTTTAATTTACTCCTTTCAATCAGAAACCATGAAGAGCTGCAATTAATATGGTTTTTAATCGAAAAATCACTAAACAACATCTTTCAGTTTACGTGCAATTGTATTTATTTATTTATTTTAAAAATGGCGTGGTGACTTTAAAACATAAAGAGCTTTTAATACAATTAATCATAGAATATAATAAAATGGATGACTTAAGAGAAACAGCAACAATTAATTCATTGCTTAGCTGGGTCTTCAGGATATGCAGTCAGTTAGTTCACCTCACCAACCAATCAGAGTCCTTCGTTCATCACATCACAGCCCCATAGGTTAAAGTTATGCAGTCTGTACTGAATACTGAAATTATTAATTCACCTCTCGAGTCTTCTCGTCCTCACAAGTTATGGAAAAGAACCATCATGACAGAAATTCACAAATTTATAATTTGTAAGAAATTTGTAATGCATCATGCAACTGTATTTATTGCATTTGTTTGTAAGGAAGGTTAGGAATTATTAATTTCTGTATCCAATTCAGATGTCTTTTCACGTGACAAAAGAACGAAAGACTCAGACCCGAAGACGTCGAAGGTGAACCTATGCACGTGTGCTGTCAACGCAAAATTAACGAATCACTCTCTGAGACAACTCGTTGTTCCCGAGTCATTAAAGATTCGTTCAAAATGAAGAATCGTTCATGATCAACCCATCACAAAGTCAGGCTGGGTTGAGTAGGAGTGAGTAAAACGTGATGTTTCTGAGAGTGGTTTAAAAAGCAGGGATTAAAGTTCTCCGTCGCTACGACGGATTTCCGTTAATTGCAGCAAGTCTATGACGGATTTCCGTCATTGCGGGTTCCAGTCTGTCCTTAAAGTCTTAAATTCACTTTTCATAATTTTAAGGCCGTAAATAGGCTTTCATTTCTCAAATAGTGTAATAAATATCTTAATTTTAGTTTGAATAGGTCTTAAATTAAGGAAAGACGAGGTGTATTCACCCTGCTGAGGGGGATGTGATCAAAGCCTGGAGTGGAGCAAAAGCACGTTCCTCTCTCCACTCTAAGCACTCTGTAATCACTTCGCTCATAGTCCACTCCGGGTTTTCAATTACCGCTCACGGAAAGTGCATGTCAGGCTACAGCTGAGCGCTGAGGTAGAACTATATTTCAGTGACACACTTATAATGCAGGTAGGGCTGGGCGATATCGATATAAAAAATATATCGATATATTTTTTAAATGCGATATGGAATTAGACCATATTGTCACGGTGTGACAAATGAGGGCGGAACTAAAGTTCGCCGCAATTGTGTCCCCTCCGGTATAATAACAAGGAAACACCACCCCCCGTGTAAATGTGTATCTGTTGCCTTGCCAACCGGGATGAGGAAATCGACATCAGGTGTGGGGAATTAATCTAGAGCCATGACGAAGCTATGTGGGCATTGAGAAGGATATAAAAAGCCAGCGAAGAGAGACTGTTGTGTGGTTCTCCCCCGTGAGAAGTCGTTCTATTTGAGTGTTGCAGAGAAGAATTGTGGTGTGCAAAGGGAAGTGCTGCTGGAGGGGACTCGAGGAGTGTGGAAGAGTTGTGAAAACACACCGTTTGCCTGGAAGGGAGAGAGATAAGTAATCGACCATCGTATCTCGTACCTGCATGTTTCAACACTGAATTTGAGGTGGATTGTAGTGCTTTGATTGTGCTATCTAAACGTCACTGAGTGAATTATACTGATTCATGTTCGATCTCTTACCCTCTTCCCCCGTGTTGGAATGGTGATGTGAATCCGTCTATGTCTGTGGAGGAAAACCCTGAAACATCTTTTGCCCAACATTGGAGCTCGTTGCTTGTGGCACGGAGACCCCTGGGTGAGTGCTGGCCTTATCTGCACTTATTGAAGTGGATTGCAGTGCTTAAATTGACGTTTCCCCCTCACGTTGCATGTTTGGAGTGAAATTGCCGTGTGTGTGTGGAAGATTTATTCTCTTTTGCCGTGCACTCCCCACGTGCCATGCTGGTCTACTGTCAGTAACTGGAGCTTAATAATGTCGATCGGCCCCATCTGTTGAGGACTAGAAGGAATAGCATCTGTGAGTCAAACTAACCTCTCTGTTTTGAAGTAGCGATTCTGACTGTCTTAGAAGAAGCTCTGTCCAGCCTGTTGACTTAAGTTCGCTACTTGCCTGTCAACCCACCTGTATGGTGAGAAGGTTTGCCCCCCTTGCAACACACGTGAGACTGCACACTCTATCTGCAACCTTGATTCTGTTTGTCTTAGCAGGAGCTCCGCTCAGCCTGTTGACTTTGAGTCTGCTGCAGCCCTAAGCCCATCTGCATGGTGTGAAGTTATCTGTCCCCTGCAACATGTGTGAGAACTGTATATTGCTGTTGAAGTTGATTCTGTTTGTCTTAGAGGAGTTCCGCTCAGCCTGCGACTTGAGCCTGCTACAACCCCAAGTCCATCTGCATGGTGTGAAGTTATCTGTCCCCTGCAACACGTGTGAGAACTGTATATTGCTGTTGAAGTTGATTCTGTTTGTCTTAGAGGAGTTCCGCTCAGCCTGCGACTTGAGCCTGCTACAACCCCAAGTCCATCTGCATGGTGTGAAGTTATCTGTCCCCTGCAACACACGTGAGGACTGTATTCTGCTGTTGAAGTTGATTCTGTCTGTCCTAGAGAAGCTCACCTCAGCCTGCGACTTGAGTCTGCTACAACCCCAAGTCCATTCTGCATGGTGTGAAGTCATCTGTCCCCTGCAACACACGTGAGAACTGTATACTGCTGTTGAAGTTGATTCTGTCTGTTCTAGAGAAACTCCACTCAGCCTGCGACTTGAGTCTGCTACAACCCCAGGTCCATCTGCATGGTGTGAAGTCATCTGTCCCCTGCAACACACGTGAGAACTGTATTCTGCTGTTGAAGTTGATTCTGTCTGTCCTAGAGGAGCTCACCTCAGCCTGCGACTTGAGCCTGCTACAACCCCAAGTCCATCTGCATGGTGTGAAGTTATCTGTCCCCTGCAACACACGTGAGGACTGTATTCTGCTGTTGAAGTTGATTCTGTCTGTCCTAGAGAAGCTCACCTCAGCCTGCGACTTGAGTCTGCTACAACCCCAAGTCCATTCTGCATGGTGTGAAGTCATCTGTCCCCTGCAACACACGTGAGAACTGTATACTGCTGTTGAAGTTGATTCTGTCTGTTCTAGAGAAACTCCACTCAGCCTGCGACTTGAATCTGCTATAGCCCCAGGTCCATCTGCATGGTGTGAAGTCATCTGTCCCCTGCAACACACGTGAGACCTGTATATTGCTGTTGAAGCTGATTCTGTCTGTTCTAGAGAAACTCCATTCAGCCTGCGACTTGAATCTGCTATAGCCCCAGGTCCATCTGCATGGTGTGAAGTCATCTGTCCCCTGTAACACCCGTGAGAACTGTATATTGCTGTTGAAGTTGATTCTGTCTGTCCAGGAGAAGCTCCGCTTGGCCTGCACCTTTGAGTCTGCTATAGCCCCCGGCCCATTTGCCTGGTGTGGAGTCACCTGTCCCCGGCAACACACGTGAGGCCGATATACTGCTGTTGAAGCTGACTCTGTCTGTTTTAACTGTCTGTCCTAGAGAAGCTCCGTTCAGCCTGTTGACTCGAGTCTGCTGTAGCCCTAGAGTCCCAACTGTCTACTCACCTGTGGAAACTTACCTGTCCGTCGTAGGCCTCTGTGAATTTGCATCAGTGTGGGAAGAGGATTAGCCCTGACTGTATATCCACCTGTAGAAACTCACCTGTCTGTCGTCGGTCCCTGTGAACCCTGCATCAGTGTGGGAAGAGGAAGGGCCCCGACTGTCTACTCACCTGTGGAAACTCACCTGTCTGTCGTCGGTCCCTGTGAACCCTGCATCAGTGTGGGAAGAGGAAGGGCCCCGACTGTCTACTCACCTGTGGAAATCCATCGATCCATCTCAGGCCATTGCAAACCTTGTATCGGCGTGGGAGTGGGCCCCGGAGACTGCTGCATTGCCTCGATTCCGGGGAAGAAGAGGAAAGGAAGATTTTAGCTTAGGTTATTCAAATTACTTTTAACTTTAATAAAAAGAACTGTTATTCCCTTGAATTCTGTTTCCGTCTCATCTCTGACACGCTCCTCAGGGTGGTCCTGGTTCAGGGGTGGGCGCAGTCCGGCTTGGCCCATCCCGACCTGTGACAATATCACATCGATATAGTTCAAATTTGCGCTGTGATCCTTGCTCCCCGCGCCTCCGCTCCTCCTTTTCCACACTGCGTGCGTGTTTAGAGCATGTTATGTTATGAGAGGCGAATCATGACTACTTCAGAAAACCCAGCACAATAGGAACTACCAGGCAGGCAGTGACATAAGTGTACGCTGAAAGTTTTTCACCTCAGAAAAACGGACTTTCTTGTCCTGTCAGTCGTTATCCTGTTCTCGTAGCGCACACTCAATTGCACGCGCAAATTCAGCGGCGCGCGCTGTATTGCTTCACTGATCAAGTGCAAAAGAAACTACGAGCATGCAACGCCGTTACGTTGTAAATTACACGAAATAAAAGTAATGCAGGTATGATTCTCATTCTATTCACCAGTTTCCATGTTTCATTAACAGTTATTGTTAATATTGTGTATTCACCATGGTAACTGTCGTTTCCATATAACCCCAAAATGCCACTATTTTTCTTTGTGTTATTTTTTATATTTTTAAATGACTGTAGTGGCTCATACCAACATTGTATTAACAAAAACTAGTTTGGGACTGCTATTTAATAGCTTTAGCCTAGGCCTAATGTTTACAGTGCTATGCATAAGTTTAGACACCCATACTAAAGTTGACTAAAAAGAGGAATAAAAAATCATCTTTTGGAAACTGAACTTAATGCCTTAATTTGAAAAATTAGGAAAAATCCAACCTTAAAGGACACCAATTTTCTTTGTGAATAAATAATGTATCGTAAATAAATGTTCTTCCTTAAAATACAGGGTGCATAAGTTTGGACACCCCTATGTTAAATTCCCATAGAGGCAGGCAGATTTTTATTTTTTTTTAAATAATTTTTTTTTATCATTTTATTATATAAATTTTAAAATTCCAGTTACTTCATGGATCCAGGATACTATGCATCCTGATAAAGTTCCCTTGGCCTTTGGAATTAAAATAGCCCCACATCATCACATAGCCTTCACCATACCTAGAGATTGGCATGGTTGTATTTCAGTTAGCCTAATAGCTGGTTTGATTTGCATTGAGAGATGATCTTATGGAAAGTATCTCTAGGTATGGTGAATGCTATGTGATGATGTGGGGCTATTTTAATTCCAAAGGCCAAGGGAACTTTATCAGGATTCATAGTATCCTAAAAAAAAAAAAAATCTGCCTGCCTCTATGGGAATTTAACATAGGGGTGTCCAAACTTATGCACCCTGTATTTTAAGGAAGAACATTTATTTATTTACGATACATTATTCATTCACAAAGAAAATTGGTGTCCTTAAAGGTTGGATTTTTCCTAATTTTTTAAATTAAGGCATTAAAGGTATAGCGGAGGATCTTTTTACTTCCGGGTGGATACCCTATACTATTGGTCCTCCTAATTGTCAATCATTCTGGTGAATCAATCAAACTTTTCAAAAAGTGGAGAGGGCGGGACTTATCTAAAATTCGGAAAGATCCTCCGCTATACCTTTAAGTTCAATTTCCAAAAGATGATTTTTTAATCCTCTTTTTAGTCAACTTTAGCATGGGTGTCTAAACTTATGCATAGCACTGTATTTATTAGTACTAGTCTTTACTATTAGTCATATTCTTACAATTTATGTTAAGTAAAGGGGAAAAGTAACTTACTTGTGTGTTAACAAATTTTGTGTAAACGTGTTATAATTTGCATATATATATATATATATATATATATATATATATATATATATATATGCAAATTATTAATTATATTAGTATGTTCCATGCCTGGTTTTCATAGATTAAAATATAGCTTTTAAAATACGCCTACTGGCAATATTAAAGCGGTTTAAAACGTCTCCCCTTAAAACGCTATTGGTCTCGACTATTTAAAAAGTTAAAGGAATATGACTTGGCCTAAAAAAAAAATTTCAGTCAGAAGAATTTTTTTCACTTTAATCCCTGAAAAAGTGATTTCTTTATGTGTAGAAGGATTTTTTTTTCAGCCATGCGCTAATATATATATATATATACACGTTTTTTTTCCTTACTTTGTTAATATTTAGTGCACACTTTTGGGACTACTGGATCACAAAGACTGTCAAAAAAAAACATTGCACTGAAGTGCTATTGTGACTAAGCCATCATTTTTTTGTACAGGACCGATATTACCATCATGCCTCGTCACACTGCTTTACAGACACATCTGTTTTGCACACGGCACTCAAACACAGAACCAGGAAACAAGAAACAGTTTCAGTTCAGGGAAAGAGAAACTTAACTGTAGTTGAGCTGTTGTGTGTTTGTATCTCTGTATTCATGCAGTAAAATGGCAGAAGCGAGGTTTTCTCAAGATGAGTTCCTGTGTTCAGTGTGTCTGAATCTCCTGAAGGATCCAGTGACCATTCCCTGTGGACACAGTTACTGTAAGATCTGTATTACAGGCCACTGGGATCAGGAGGATCAGATGAGAGTCTACAGCTGCCCTCAGTGCAGACAGACCTTCAGTCCAAGACCTGCTTTAGCTAAAAACACCATTCTGGCTGAAGTGGTGGAGAAACTGAAGACTAAACTTCCTGCTGACTGTTACGCTGGAGCTGGAGATGTGCAGTGTGACGTCTGTACTGGAAGAAAACGCAAAGCTGTCAAGTCCTGTCTGGGGTGTCTGAACTCTTACTGTCAGAATCACCTTGAACAACATGAGAGTTTCTTTAAAAGAAAGAGACACAATCTGACTGATGCCACTGGACGACTGCAGGAGATGATCTGCAAAACACATGATAAACTCCTCGAGGTTTTCTGCCGCACTGATCAGAAGTGTATATGCGTGCTGTGTATGATGGATGAACATAAAAACCACGACACTGGACCAGCTTCAGCTCAGAGGAAAGAGAAACAGGTATGAACTTAAAGAGATCCCATTATGCTTATTTACAGGTTCATAATGTTGTTTACAGGGTCTACTAGAATACATTTACAGCATTTAATGTCTGTTTTCACCCTCTGTCTAAACACTGCTTTAGATTTTTTAAAACCTGCCTTCTGAAAATCGCTGTCTGTCTGATTGGTCAGGCGGTCCAGTCTGTTGTGACTGGTCTACTGCTTAACGTTTGTGTCTGAAATGTAACGCACCTTAAAATAAAGAAAACATAAACGGCGATGCGGAGGTGAAGGAATCAGTAAAGGCGGGCATACACTGTGCGATGTCTGTGCGGTTTCAGCAAGGAACCTACTCACACTGAACGAGTAGATCGCATTCGATGTAAAGCCAAAGCTCAGGATTTATGTGCTCACACTATACGGTCCGAACGTCGAGCTGCGACTTCACTGCTCACACTATACGTGTGAAATATGCGCGAATCAGCGCGATAAAATCCTGTGCCGGGTTGCGCCAATAGACGATATCATGTATCCAGAGATATTGTCAAAACAAGCATCAGCTATCAATATCAAGATGATTTAGCATTTCCAATTTATGTATTAAATTATTATTAGTATTATTGTATTATTATTATTATTATTAGGGAAGGCCTAGGCTACTTTTATTATTAAAGTGATAGGCTATTATAATTAAATTGCCACGCAACAATTTCATAGCGCATCACCGCATAACCAACGCGCTGTGAGGATAATAAAATATTACATAGAAGCTTACTTCTCCTCATTGAAAATTTTCTAAAACATTTAGGTCGATTACAATGAATTATATACATATAATGAATTATTAACAGTCTATGTCCGAC
The DNA here is from genome assembly GCA_021464565.1 of Rutilus rutilus. Lineage (NCBI taxonomy): Eukaryota > Metazoa > Chordata > Actinopteri > Cypriniformes > Leuciscidae > Rutilus > Rutilus rutilus. Next base: position 11,528,327 of record JAJAQA010000005.1, on the reverse strand, counting down.
CACTGCAATAATTCATCAATGAAAATTAAAAACAGCTTTATTTCAAAAACATTTTTTAACAATAAAAAAGTGTAGCCTACATCGCAGGTGGCTTGGAAGAAGTGGGTAATGGTTAATCCATTTTGCAACAGTAATTTGTAGCTTTGAACTACAGAGCTTAAATAGGCCTATCTCCCTTTTCTTTTCTTTTTTTTTTTCTTTTTTTTTTTGTTGTTGCTGCAGATGAAACTGTTTTCGCGCAGGCGCAGTGAGGGAAAAACACTGAGTTTAGGGCAATCGGTTCGTGGCTCTGCTTCAACTGTGCGATATAGTCACGAGGAGCGACCAAAATTTCTAACATGCCAGAAATTCATCCGACCATCCGATTGCCGGTCGTGAGAGGTTAATCGCCTCTCGTTTCCCCCTGTACACTGCACGAACACTGCACGACAAACGACGCACGACAAAGCTGAAAATCGGCCCGACCCGAAAAAGAGTCGCACGAGTCAGAATTCGGCTCAAAATCGGACGAAAATCGCACAGTGTATGCCCGCCTTAACGGTTTTTGGCACGGGCGAACCTGGCAAACGCCCGGAGCGGCATTTTTTGGGGGGTGGCACCTCCGGCACGAGCAGTAAAAAAATAAAATAAATCTGCTTGCTGAGAAGATGCCGTGCACAGAAGCTGTTTGACAGGAGAGGGGAGGAGGCGCGGGGGCGGATGACAGTTCCCTTTTAAACCAGTCGTTCAGTAGTAAAAAAATATATATTTTCATCATTTACTCATGTTATTCAAAACTGGTATGACTTCTTTTTTTCTGAGGAACACAGAAGAAGGTATTTTAAGGACTGTCTCATCTGTCCATATATTGAAAGTCAATAGGGTCCAAAAGTTTCAATCTTAAAAAAGGACATTAAAGTAGCATAAAATAAATAATTTAAGTTCTAAAGTGATAAGAATAGGCTTATTCGACTTCATGTAGTGCTGCGCAGACCGATTGCCAACTGACTTGAAGCAGTGCATGCTGGTTAGAAATTTTGTCTGACTTAAGACAGTTGCGACGGCATCAAAGATTCAAGAGCAGCTGGTTGATTCATTTTGCACAGCTTCTCCAGAGCGACTGCATGAGCTCTGATGACGACACAGCTGTTCCACAATGACATTATTCTCACACCTTCAGTTCCACTAATGCTCACAAATCTGGTTTTTATAACAGTAAAAGCTCTTTTTATATGTTATATTGTGTCATGTTTGTCAAAATAAAATTGATTAAATAACATAAACCCCACTACATAGGTATTTAAATTACCACCTGCGCTCCGTACCGGTCTCGTATCTCATGGAGGAGCTACGGAAGCATAAAAGGACGACAGTGAAGAACGAGAGAGGACCAGGCCTGGACTTTTACATTATGTGTGTTATGTGCTGCAGTTGTTCATTGAACGTTCCCTTCCCATAACAACTGACCTTGTTACACTGGTGCCGAAACCCAGAAGGAAGAAGGAACGCGCTGTCAAAGAGCCACCACCGCTGTGGGGAATCCGCGGTGTCATCGAGCATAGCTGAGCGGAGTCTTGTTTTGGAATTAAAGTTTTTTAAATGTTCGCCGGTTCCCGCCTCCTCCTTCCCATAACATCAAACCTTGTTACATTGACAAATATTGCATTTATTTTACTTCAGCTGTGATAAAGTATGCAAACACAGCGTCACTATGGGAAGCAGAAAGTGTCCGACTTGACGTTTGTTTTCAGCTCATCCATGCCTGAATGTCTTCACAATATCTTCTTTTGTTTTCTGCAAGAGAAAATCAGTTTGGAAAGACATGAGGAGGAGTACACAATGAAAGAATTTACATTTCAGTGTAGCAAATTAGCTCAAAATAAATATTAATAATAAATCATAACTTGTAATAATTAATTATGAATATTTGGATCAGTTACTAGAATTAATTTAATGTAGTAAAATTAATATTACAATCAATCAACCTGTTTGTCCCGTGAACACTTAGTGTTAATTGTTTATTAAATCTTAGAAATTTTCATTTTTGGAAGAGGGAAACGTCTTTCTTCCTGTGAAGTACTACTAAAAGCCTGTAGTCAAAATCTAAATCCTAAAATAAACTCTGTTGCAAGCAGAGAATCAGAACCAAATACATATAGTGCACAAGTTTTATTAACTAATTCGCAAACATAACTAATCTAAACACACAACATACAATCACATTTACCTGGGTAAAATGGTAAGTGACAGAATGAAAATGGTTTTGATGGTTTTGATGGTTCCATGAGTCTCAATCGATTTTTTCTGCGTTGAATGAAGAAATGGTGATGAACTGGCATGGTTTGTTTGGCTGGAGTGCAGATTGTGGCCTGCCAGCCCTGGGCCGGAGAGGACACGCAGAGCAACCAGGAGAAGGGAGGAAGTTGGAAGAGTTGATGGTTGGATTTGCGATGAACTTCTTCTGCACTGAATGAAGAAATTGTGCCGAACTCCTGATGTTGTCCTTGATTCTTTTGTGGTTGAGAGGGTCCTCTCTCTCCTGAATGAGCACATGGCTGGTTGTGGGTCAAGGCCTGCTGCCCTGGGGCATGGTGCGGCCATGCAGGACAGCTATGCGAACGTACCGAGAAGGAAATTTAAAGCCTGAGAAAGGTCCCACCTCTCAGGGTTGGCTCGACCAATAAGAAAGGTGGAATATCCAAGTCGGAAATTCTTCTGTTGGGAGGATTTATGACTCAGTCTCAAGTGTGGTTAGTGCATTCTATGATGAGGTGATGTACATTAAAGTGTGAGTCATTAAATGAGGATTAATTAGATAGGAGACACGATATAGGTGGAGTTATACTACAACTAGTAGTTCTCTTAAAAAGCATGCATAAAATAAATATAAATGCAAGAGACAGTATTCAAGACACAATGTTAATTTATAGATCAGTTTGTCTATAACTGAATGCAGGAAAGTCTGTTTTAAGGGCTGTAGGTCTTTCCTATGGCCTCAGTCTTGACCACATTTTTAACAGCAATAAAACCATCTTATCTGATGGTCGCCCTGGTGACTAAGGCCTTTTCTGCTCTCTTGCCTTTTTTGGTGGGATATTTCATTGCAGAGGACAAATTCAGAGTATGGGTTACCAAACTTGGCCTTCTACATGTCACTTCACTTATTTCACTTACCACGTAAGATCTTTAACCCCTCAGTCTCACCACTTCACCGATATTGGATTCATATCTGATGATTAATGTGATGTTTCTCCTGTCATTGGTTTGTCCTTTAGCACCAGTTGAAGGAGACGCAGAGGTCGTTCCAGCAGAGGATCCAGCAGAGAGAGAAAGATCTTCAGCAGCTGAGAAAGGCTGTCGCGTCTCATAAGGTGAGTCTGGAGAAGAAGAGAAGTTTGAGAAGTCTCAGTCAGGACTCACTGAAGCTCACTGTGTGATTGTGATGTGTGTGTAACAGCGCTCTGCACAGACAGCAGTGAAGGACAGTGAGAAGATCTTTACTGAGCTCATCCGCTCCATTGAGAGAAGCCGCTCTGAGGCGACACAGCGGATCAGAGATCAGGAAAAGACTGCAGTGAGTCGAGCTGAAGGACGACTAGAGCGACTGGAGCAGGAGATCAATGATCTGAGGAGGAGAGACGCTGAGCTGGAGCAGCTTTCAGACACACAGGATCACATCCATTTCCTGCAGGTAACAGAGATCTAGAAGAACAGGATCATAGTGGACTTGAGCAACAGACTCACAGAGTTGATCTGTGTGTTCGGTTATTATATCATCATCAGTCAGACTCAATCTCAATCTCTTAGGAAACAACAATGTGAAATACATGAACTTGATGGTGCCAGCTTCAACTCTGCCATGTGACTCCATTGATGGACTTGATCTGTTACATTTATGTTATTGCCAGTTGTTTGGTCATCCTAGAGTTTTCCTAAAAAGTTCACATATAGTGTAAGTGTCAAACACAATAACTTAGCTCTAACATGTTATAATGAATATGAGAAGAATGAAGCTGATGCTGTGAAAGAGCTGGTTTGAGAGTTACTAAAGATCAACAAGAGCCGCACAAATCTGACAGTAGTGCAGGTTATTGATGAAGTGTGGAGGTGATGAGCTCTAATTTCTGTTTTCTGTAGAGTTTCCAGTCTCTCTCAGCTCCTCCTGAATCTACAGACGTAAATGACAATCCCTTCAGTTCTCTCTCTTCTTTTGATGGTGTGAGAGAATCTGTCCATCAGCTGAAAGACAAACTGGAGGATTTCTGCAAAGAGGAGCTGAAGAAGATCTCTGACAGAGGTAAAGTCCTGGAGATTCATCAGCTCTCAGAAATGATCCTCCATCATCTCATATCATGTAGAAGATCATATTAGAAATGTCTTAGGAACAGATGCAGGGATAATTTTCTCTTGACATGATAATCACACTCTTCATGTCTGTTGATTTCCACAGTCACTTTCACCAACATTGTTCCCAGGACCAGGAACGACTTCCTACAATGTAAGTCACTAAGAAAACAAGCAGAAAATCTCACTGAGTGAGTTCATGTTCTTTCTGTAGAGGGTGAAAGACAACATGACAGAAGATATTTAGAGTTGATCATGTAAATTTGCGTTTCTCAACGGAGAACATGGGGGGAGCAATGTTTTCAAAATGGGGTGTTCTAACAAAAAAAAAAAAATGGGCTGAAACATTCTAACATTCCACACAACATGAACATTCCAAATGCATTTGTCCATAGCTTAATTGAGTGACTCAGTGTAGACAGAATCACTGATTATAATGGGTTCTGTGTTCTTTTACTGTCTGTGATTTGGCGTCCAGTGTAGACAGTGTCCAACCCCAATGCCTTTCTTCCCAGACGTGCATGAGAAGGTCACGAGGTCCTGGAAGGCACCCTTGGCCTGTCCTCCTCTCGACCAGGCGGTTGCCAAAGGGTACACTGGGGTTCCCCAGGTGGAGCGTTTTGTCGTGATACAACTGTGTTCGCAGAGCGCTTCCTCCCGTGGTGACCCAAAGCACCCCTCCAAAGCCTGTAGGTTTTCGTCTGGTGGTGAAATCCTTTAGAGCTGTGGAGCAGGCAGCCGCCTCCTTGCATGCCATGGCCACTCTGCAGGTCTACCAGGCCCAGATGCTCAGGGACATGCACGAGGGGAGGACTGACCCAGGGCTCTTTGATGAGCTCGCTCACCAGGCGACGAAAGTGGCCGCACGCTCCCTGGGTCAGGTGATGTCCACTAATGTGGTCCAGGAGAGACACCTGTGGCTCAACCTGGCTGATATGAGGGATGCAGAGTGGGATGCCCCTATCCCAGGCTGGCCTCTTCGGCAGCGCGGTTGAGGACTTTACCCAACAGTTCTCGACCGCCCAGAAGCAGACTGAGGCAATAAAACATATTCTGACCTGATGGCCCGCTGCTGCCTCCATCCTGCCGTCAGTACAGAGTCCTCAGCCTGCTCGCCGCCGAGGGCGCCCTCCCACGGCTCCCGCTTGGCCCCAACAGCAGCCTTCACCTGGGCTGCATCGTGGATGAAGCTGCAGGAAGGCGCCCCAGCCCCACTAAATGCCAGGCTAAGCAGTGCTTCTGAGACAGGCTGCTCAGAGATGGCACTCATTTCTTTCCAGGAGGTGGTAGCAGGGCCACTCCTTACCCCGGTGGAGGGCCGGGGAGAATCTTTTGTTCTCCACTCCCTCGCCCACGGGCGAGCAACACCCTAATGTGGTTAAAGAAAGAATTGACACACCCATCTCTGAGCCCCCAGAGGTCCCGGATGATAGTGTGCGCCGCTCACGAGCCTCGCCACACTCAGAGCACAGAGCACGCCCCGTAGAACGCTGGTCCTGCCCTGGCCTCCTCTGGCAGGACGCGGCTAATGACCGCCATCTTGCTTTGGTGTCAAAAAAACATCTTCCATTGTCCAAGACCATTGCTTCATGTTCCATGAAGATATTTTGTAATTTTCCCATACCGTAAACATATAAAAAAATTATTTATGTGAGTGGATGCAGCAAAATGGGATCCATTAATGCGCGATTAATGGACAACTTTATAGGCAATTTTCTCAATGTTGAGATTTTTTTGCACCCTCAGATTGCAGATTTTCAAATAGTTGTATCTCCGCCAAAATATTGTCCTATCCTAACAAACCATACATTAATGGAAAGCTTATTTATTCAGCAATTTCAAATAATTTACCCTTGTGACTGGTTTTGTGGCCCAGGGTCACGTATAGTCAAAACTCCACTCCAAAATGTTTCTTTTTCGAAGTGTACAGTATCTATATCTAACACACAGTATACAAGGACTCTAATAACAGTGATAATCATAAAACAGAGCAACAAGCAGCAGCAATCGAGCAAACAGCAGAGTGAGCAAAAAGCTGGCGACACAGAGGAGATGCAGGTGTTTAAACAGGGGAACGTGACGTGAACTGGGGCGTCATCTTCCCTGGTGAAGAATGACAGGCTGTGGCTCCAATGAAAGCTGAAACACATAAAACAGTCTAACCACACATACACATATACAACATGCATTCCTCTGTATAGCGTACGTAACAAAGGTTTTTAATGTTTATGAAAGAACTCTCTTCTGCTCACTAAGGCTGGATTTATTTATTATCCAAAATACAGTAAAAACAGGAATATTGTGAAATATCCCTTGATTTTAAAATGTAAAATAAAAAAGGTGGAATGTGTGGAGGTGTTTTTCATCTGGAATTTTTTATCAGCAGAAGATTTAAATATGAAATGAAAAATACAAATGTGGGTTATTTTTATTGGAAAATATTTTAAATATTTCATAATTCCTGATTCTGATGTGTTTTCTCTCCATCAGATTCCCATCAGTTCACTCTGGATACGAACACAGTGAATAAACTCCTCTGTCTGTCTGAGAGGAACAGAGTGATTTCTAACACTGGCACAGAGCAGTCGTATCCTGATCATCCAGACAGATTTGATGATGTGTGGCAGGTGTTGTGTAGAGAGAGTGTGTGTGGACGCAGTTACTGGGAGATTGAGTGGAGTGGGAGGTGTGTGTGTATATCAGTGTCATATAAGAGCATCAGCAGGAAGGGACGGAGTAATGAGTGTCGGTTTGGATATAATGATCAGTCCTGGAGTTTGTTCTGCTCTTCCTCCAGTTACTCATTCAAGCACAATAACATAAAGACTAAACTCCCTGTAAAGCCCATCAGCAGTGGAACAGGAGTGTGTATGGATCACAGGAGAATAGGAGTGTATGTGGATCACAGTGCAGGAACTCTGTCCTTCTACAGCGTCTCTGACACAATGAGCCTCATACACACAGTCCAGACCACATTTACTCACACACTCTATCCTGGGTTTAGTGTTTATCCTGGATTGTTATCTCTTTATAATACACCATCAGTGAAACTCTGTTGAAGAATGAGAACAGACTGTAGAGATTCTACCCATAATGCTTTGAGCTGCATGATAAATCAGTAACAGTGAGATGTTATAGAGTAACATTCTTACTTTCTCTTCATTACATTAATAACACAGCTGAACTTCTGTCAGTGAAATAACATGTCATAATAAATGTGTCTAATGAATCCTCAAACAGACCGTAAGATCAGTGTGTGTTTGTGAGTCATGACAAGTTTTTTTGTGTGTGTGGGGGGGGGGGTATTTAACCCTCTGATTATCTTCATTTGGGACAACACTAGTTATCTTTGGGGTCCCCAGACAAGAACATTTAATTTTGTAACAGAATAATGTTTTTTTTTTTTTTTTTACAAATGTAATTTTACACTGTTTTTACTCAACATTTGTACAGTTTTTGGAAGATTTATGATATATTTTAAATTTCTTTAAATAAATAAATATTTCTTTAAATAAGCGTTTTTCAAAAAACAGCATTTTATGTAAAATTCACTTTATAAAAGACTCATATTTCTAACTTTCATTCATGGGGATAATATGGATAATTTGACATGGTTAAGTGTAAACTTTTTGCCCATATTTTGTAAAATGTAGTTTTAAAAGTAAAAAATGATCACGTGACTCCTCACTCTCAATATGCTATTTGACTAACTGAAAGATATCTTTTCACAAGATTTTCCAGTTGGATTCATATCTAAATATTATGAAATCACAATTCTAACAATAAAAATGTTTTTTTGTACTGAAATTTTGTTTTTTCAAATAATGTTACATTATGATTAGAATCAAACCTGAAAAGGATAGAAGTTGAAATTTTAGAGTTTATCATTTATTTCAATCATCTTTTTTTCATATAATTGTACAAATGTGATCTACACTTCAGTTACTAACTGTAACAGAACAGATATGTACAGTTAGATTATATATTGAGTACAAATACATGACATGAACATTAAAATGCAATGAATTGAACAGCATAAGTTAACAAATAAGCAAAGTCAGCCACCTCCGTTTCTCATAACAAGCACGGGTGAAGCTCCGGGTGTAGCGTTAGCTTCGTCCTCTGTCACTGGCCTGTAAATCGGGTTGGTCCGGTCGGAGATCCTTTATCATTTTTTTTCTTCCAGCGAATGCCTTGTGAAAGGTTTTTATTTGTAAATCAGTGACAGAATTTGGTTTAACTTCTGCCATTCTCTCTACGAAAATGATCAGCCTAGCAAGGTTTTGACGGAGTCGGAGCGACGGTGTCGCCTGCGCACTCGCAGTAGTGGCAAAGAGCGTTGAGTTGAATGGCAGGTGACGATAACCAATCAGATTGGATAAAATAACATGTATCCAATTCTGATTCGCCAGGGACGCAGCGACCTACGTCTGGAGGAGAATCTTTAAGAAACCAATTAGAAACCAGCTTCAGGTCACATGCTGCCCGAAAATTTAAAGACTTAGGGCTGTATATTATTACATTATCAGGTTAGAATAGTTGATAGTATATTGTTATTATTAATTATAGTAGGCCTAGCTATATTATAGTCTTGTTATATTAATTAGATAAGATTATTTGGATTGCTCTGGATTTTTGGATCTGGACTGGATTGCTTTTTGATTCGGATTGCCCTTTTGGATGTGTTTGCTTTTTGTGACCTCCTGGTAATGGAGCCAGCAAGAAAGAGGAAATCCTCCCCTGTCTGGGCTCAACAGAAGCATCAGTGTCCTCATTTATATCAGCTGGCACTGGCATTTTTATGTTCCCCTGCATCCTCTGTTCCTTGTGAAAGGATCTTTTTTCCAAGGCTGGAGAGATTTTGTCCGAGAAGAGGAATCGTCTAAACCTCAACACACTTGAAATAATTCTTTTTCTCAATAAAAATCTATTGTAATCCTTTCTTCCTGCACTCAACACAGTGTCACTGTTGTTGTTCTGTCATGATTCTGCCATCTAGTCCTTGTCGTTCTTTAATTCTTGACAGACCCATGTTTTCTGTGGAAGCACATGGCCTTTTGTTTGGGCCATGTGCTTGTGTTGTCTCGTTCTCTTGCCCCGCCCCCTTGTTATCCTCGTTTTGTCATTATTGCTTTACCGGTGTCACCTGTTGAACCTGTTTATCATTAGTCTCTCTATTTACTCCCCTTGTGTTTGCTGTCTTGTGCCTGTTCATTGCGATTCTCAGTGTGTGTATCCTGTGATACATTACCTGTGTGTAGACCTTCCCGTGAGTACCTTGTGAAGAACTGTCTTGTAAAGTCCTGATCTTGTTAGATATTTGTCTAGTTATCTGTCAAGTCTTAGGGCGTATTCACACCAGGAAAGTCCGATAGGTCAATTGCTTTGGTCCGGACCAAAGCTTTTTGGTACGGTTCGCTTTCACACTGCTCTTTTTGCAAGTGAACCAAAATTTGTAAACAAAACCACACGTGTGGTAAGGTCATCCATTCATTGGACAGGAATTCTCAAGTAGGGAAAAGCAGGAAGTGCAAAAACAGGCTCAACATGAAGATATTTCGTAATGCAATACTTATTCTTTTACTGATTTGGTGTTATTCTCTACAAACGCAATATGAAGAAACTAATGAGCATCATATGACACAATGTCATCTATACGATGTTGTAATTAGGATTTTGAGAAGACGACGATGTGCTGCAAGACAGTTCCGGCTGAGAGAACATGCTCTTAAACCATTTAAGCGCGGTAAGACAAAAGAGAACGCTCTGTCTGTTAATGTCCTGATCCACACACGACGCGCAGAAAGACACACAACAGTATCGCGTGCACAGACCTCGCGCTGGAATCGAATTCTCTTTCACGCTTGAACGAACAAAAACACACACCATTATGCCAAAATGTCCTTTTTGTTAAGTATCCTCATAAGAGCAGTCAAATAAAAAGGCGCAGTTTTCTGCAGTTGGGTCGGTTCATGTTCACACCATAAACGAACCGTACCAGAGTTCGTTTGGAACCGTACCGAGACCACCTCTTTAGCTGGGTCTCGGTTCGGTTGTTTGGTCCGCACCCGAGTGCGATTGCTGTATTCACACCTGCCCAAAAGATCCGCACCAAGGGGGGGAACGAACTTGAGTTCAATTCAATCGAACCAAACAAGGCAGGTGTGAATACACCCTTAGTCTAGTGTAGTTAGTCTTTGTTTTTGCCCACCAGCCTTGTTTTCCGTGTTTTGTCTGAATAAAACTGTTAATTGCATACTGTCTGCTCTGGTTCAGAATGAATGAATTTGTCTGCTATTTCTTTGCACAGTAGCTAGGTGTCACTAGTGAGCAATGCTGAATGAAGCTTTGAGTAATGAACCTTTAACTGAAGCAATGGGCTGCAAGGTCTCAGTGGTCCAGGAAGCCTCATTTTGCCATCACTAACCGGAGCACAGGAAACAGGAGAATCTGAGACACTGGTCAGAGACCAAACAGTAAGCACAAGACCAAACCAACAAGGAATGAACAAACACTGACTCAATATATAGCAAAGGCTGATGAGCCGCAGCTGAAGCTGATTGCTTATCAGCGATCAAGGTTGCCAGCAACACAGGTGACACACAAACACACACATAATTCACACACAAACACACACACACACACAGAAGACAAGAAAGAATCTACAGACCTGCGAACCGTGACAAATAGGTTTACTTAAAAAAACATCCTCCTACAATCAGTCCAGATTAATCATTACTATAAATGTCCAGATTTGTTGGCGTTTCTTTGTTCTGTGGTTCATGCTGGTTGTCCTGATCTAGAAAGTATCCTGACAAGATAAAACCATGTTTTTCTACATGAAATGTGGTAATACCATGCTCTGAATTCATCATGTAGTGTTTTGTAAGAGTGTTGTGGAAAATAATGTCAGTGTTTTCTTTCTAAATCTATTGTTTAGACGGTATTGATTATGAAAAAGTTAAAGCCGCTTTACGACACAATTCTAATGCTTCATACGAAGGCTTTTGTCGAAACGCCTCAATACTAAATTCCAGTATTTTATATCCCTTTCCCCGATACTCAAGATAAAACTGCCAATAAAACGCCTGCACCAGCAAAATGAGAGAAAAAGACGTATACATACAATTGGACGAACTTGTTACCATAACATGTCACAATCCATTACGATAGGACGAGACCTCATTTGTTACGACCTGTTCAATAAAGAAAGGGCTTGACGTGAACTTTTCCAGTTGGTAAAAAGGAAACCAGCCCCAGCCGACAGATCGACAGACAAAAAATATAATTTATTAAGGTGGAAAAAAAAAGTAATTAAATTAAGGAGCCATGGCTTCAGGATGCCCCAACGCCAAAATAGAAAAACAAAATAGACTAATAAATAAAACATGTATAAATTGACCTATGGCTAAGCCACGCCCCCTCCACTCGGACAAACAGTCAACATTCGGTGACAGGCGCTATGGCATCCGTCACAGTAGGAGACATTTCACAGGAGGCAATTGATGATTTTTGGAGACAGAAAGATTATATATCATCTCGAAGTCACCAAAAGGGCCTTAACTATGCGTTTGAGGGTTATATTAATCATTTTATTGTTGAGAAGGTCGATGAAAAGCTTCAGCTCCAGGCAAAAATGTACAGGTCACAGTGTAAACGTGATAAACCGCATCTCGTTGCCATCACCATCTCAGACAACATGATAGAGGATCAGCATTGTTCATGCACTGCCAGTGTGATTTACTTTCAATTTATTAATGTATTATTATTACTTTCAATTTATCAATCTAACTTGACGTGACTTGTACAATATTTTATGGTAATTGCTTCTAGCTTATTTTTTATCTAAACCTATCTTAAAGCTCTGTATTAGCATAGCTAGATTTTTCTTCTGCTAAAGCAGCGTTTTGTAATATACTAGGCTTTGCTAAACATTTGTTAAAAGTAACAAGTTCCATGTCATTGATCAGACACATCATTGGGATTGAATCCATAGGGAACCGGGTTACTGCTCCAATATTATTGGTCTGTTCACTATGCTGAACGGCTGCGGGGGAGAGATCAGCTGTCCTGTACAAGTCAGGCCCAGCAGGTAAGCAGATCACGAGCGCCCCAACCTATCACATCTGTCATTGTTGCCAAAGCAAAGGCTAAACGGATAAAGAAGCCAGTCATCTGCTCCTACAACCCAAACAGGTAATCATAGGTTGAGGTCATGTACAGTACACAGTGGTGGGCAAAGTACTTATTCTGCAGTTAAACAGTCTGTGTGTTTTATTTTCATTCTCTTCATGAACTCAGAGAAACAGCATGTTTTTATCTTTGTGATGCTGCATGTACTGTACAATATCCAAGTATGACTAACATTGTGAGGTGACTATGAAGCTCATGGTTTGCAATTCATTACCTAAAACAACCTTGCTGCCTTTTTTAGGAAAGAGTCAGGTGTGAGAGCAGACATATATGATGTCATAAAAAACATGACCGGGGCCCCAATAAGTTACCTAGTCAATCAGACAGCTGCGAGGGTGACAGTACAGGGAAAGGAACTTCCAATCGGATGTGGTTTGAGTTACCAGGTAAATAATACACTAACAGTCTGCACACTGCACAGTATTTGGTGGAAAGATGGTTCAAATATTCATATCTACATAAGTAGACTATGACAGCTAACAGTTGATCAATTTATTTTTATTTACATTTGAAAACATTCAAGCAATGTGCATTCCTCTACATCATTTACATACCTCCCCCACAGGTCATGTGCAACACTTACAGCTAATCACAGTAGATTATCAACAAATACAACTATTCCAGTCACAAAAAAAAATCTTTACACATATATACACACATACAATACAATTATTTCAGATGAGCCATCTTTTTTGACATTTTAAATCCCTTGCTCAAAACAGAGAAATACAGGATAACTAGCCTATAATATGTGAGGCTGAAAATTTGAGAGCATGCTTACAACATGCCCAACCTGATGTTGGGTATTCTCCCCGATACAATTTAAAAAATTTCTTTATTTTGGCAATAGCTCTCTCCACATGAACTCTGTGAGCAGCTATCTTTTTTGTTTTGTGTACATCAGCGGCAGACATCTGTTTGTTTGACTGAGCAAAAGGGGGGATATTTACTCTCAGTCCAATTTCTTCCAATTCTTTCTCAATGAGAAATCCTTTGTCAACCATTACACCATCACCTTTGTTGAGGTAGCTATGAGACATGAGTGTTTTCAGCAACTCTAGGAATTTGCTTTTCTGAACAATTTCCTTGTCAGACAATGATCCAGTAAAAAGAGTCGATGTAAACATGATAGTGCCACGTGGATCACATGCAATCAGTGATTTCAGAGTGTTGGTTGACTTGTAGTTTGAGAAACTTTGACTTTGCAGTACTAACAAACTTGGCCTCTCAATCTTTACTTCTGTGCACTCAAGTATTGCTAGAGTTGTTCCAAAGTTGATCTTATATTTATCTGGCATTTGGGAGATGATGGTGTCTCTATGTGGCCATTCAGGTAATTCATCAAGTACATCAAACATGTAATCGAGCCAGGAGTTGAAAAGAGTGCATGCGCTTCGTTCTGGTATCTGAAATCTGTAAGCCAGATCCTTTAAGTCTACATTTTGGCGCAACTTCATGAGAACCAGCAAAAGTTGGTGACGTAGTGGCATTTTATTTAATTCTCAATCAACCCTCTTATATGTTAATGGGACAAAGCTTTGTGGAGCTGTATAAGTATTTGGCACAGCAAACACAGAGCACAAGTTGTTAAACAGATCTGACTTTTTTTTAAATCTTCAATTTCAGCATCCTTCTGAGCCAGCATAGTCCTTAATGTCAGCAGCTCTTGCTCCACGTTCCCTGAGGGCAGCTCCAGCGGTGGATGCTGGTCCAGATTTTCTGGCACTTCCCCTGGCTGCTGTTGCACGGGTGGTTGCTCATCCCCTAGCGCAGGGAACGACAACTGGTGGCCCACGGGCCAAAACTGGCCCGCCAGCAATATTTTCTGGCCCGCCGGATTATTTTGGAAGTCCTAAATGCTGCAGCTGTAGTCGCGCGGCTTTTTTTTTTTTTTTTTTTTTTTTTTTTTTTCATTTTAGTTCAGGAAATAAATAATGAAAAAACAAGTCGTTTTTCATCTTTTTATTTTTGGTTTTAATTTGAAAAAAAAAAAAAACGATTGAATGAATGATCCACGGACGGTGACGGACCCATCATATTCCGTGATTATAGGCTTATATAATAATGTTTAATTTGTATTCATAGGCCTACTCTGTGTAGCTGGCCCGCCATCTACTGGCTAAAAAAAATATTGGCCCGCGGCCAAAGTTACTTGCCAACCCCTGCTCTAGCGGCACTGAAAATATAAATTTATGGTTTAAAATGAATGAAGGAAAACAAAGATGTTCTGGTACAAGTCAAATGTCACAAACCAACCAACACATCAGTAAAATTATTCAAACTAAAGTGTACACTTGATAGAGCAAGTAGCAAAATTGTCATGATTTAATAATTTAGAAAAAAAAATGCTAATAAATGCCTTCTGAAATGAAGTGATGGGTTTTTGTAAGAAAAATTATCCATATTTAAAGTTTTAAGAACAATAATCATAAATGATGCTTTATAAAAAAAACCTTTTTGTGTTCATTTTTCCTCAGAGGGAGCTTCATCACCTCTTACTCTAAGCCAGGTTTTGGCATTTGCTTCAGGATCCACCTCCATTCCTAGACTGAGTTTCCCTGTAGAAGCAACATTAGAGTTTCTGCATCCGCAGGAAAATGAGCCAGCCGAGATATTCCCTGAAGCAAACACTTGCAGCATTGTTTTAAGGCTGCCAGTGCATCATCAATATGAAGACTTTGGGGAATATATGAAGGATGGCATTTTACAGGCACCCACATTTAGGGTAATGTAGTTGATTGTCTGCCTCACCCATACATAAACCTTGCATGTTGTTGCCATGTTAATTCTTATTTTACCATTTGTTGTGTCTGTTTTCCTTTAAAAAAGGACTAAATTGATACATTCTGAATATTGGCATTTTATTAGCACCTAATGTAGTTGACATAGCCTATACCCTATTCCACTTAGATCCAAGTTCTCGGATCTGTTGTTGCCATGTTATGTTTGATTTAATGGCCATCTGTAGTGTCGGTTTATGTTTTCCTTTGAAAAAGGACTAAACTGATTCTATCTGGATCTTACATGTATTTGTCATAATACTGATGAATAAAATTCTTTGTTCATAGCTTTGGTTGCTGCTGTGAAAGTGAAAAGTTCTGCCACTGAAACGGTTGATTTTGCTAATGTAAATGCAAACCTGTTACATAGCAGATCACACAGATCAGATAAAGCTTCAGTTGTGGGAGACACAACTGGGAGCGCTGGTGAGTGGTCAATCCTATGACATCACCATGTCCACCAGGGATCTGTACCTGACCACGACCCGTACAAGTGAAATGAAAGAGGTGGCAGCTCTGACTGGTCACAGCATGGATGTTTTGTTCACAGTCGATGAATGCGAAGCAAAAACGCTGACTGGTCATGTGACTGGTGCGGAGGTCAGTGTACGGTGAAGTGCTCTGCCTGGCAGGCGGACTTTGATGGAAAATGCCAGTTTCATCGTTGTGAGAGGTGTGGGCTTCTACAGAGGTTTTCAGCCCACTGTAACTGCCAAAGTCTCCCTGTCAGGCGATTTTGGTGAAGAAGATTTCAAAGAGTCCAATTCAGTGTTGAACCTGTAGCTGAAGGACGATTCGCTTGGAGAAGCTGAAGCAATTGAGATGGAGAGTTGGTTTGAGGAAGGTGATCATTTGTTGGATGAGCCCTCGCCAACTGGAAGTCGGAAGAAGTAAAACTTTGCTTAGCAGGTTGATTTATTCATGTTAATGGAATAGGTCACTTAAAATGGAAAATATGCTGATAATATATTTATTGTCTTGCCATGTAAGATATAGGTGAGTCTTTCTTTAGTAGAACATTAAAGAACTTTTTTTTTTTTTGGTAATTCATATAATTGAAGTTAACAGTGTTGTTCTATACATCATTTTTTGTTTTTATCTTTAGTTTATCCTCATAAAAGGCTTTTTTTATGTGTCTGGAGAAATATTTTGTCAAATACAAATATGAAGAATATATTATTATGTGACTAGTGTAGCAACTTAGAACTTGTGTACCAAGTAAGACTTGTTGCTGAGGTGAGAGATCAGTGCAATGTTGTTTTGACTGTTAAAGGATTTATTTTCATTTGTTTTCCCCCTGTAGGCAGGTTGGCGCCATTTAATTTGAATGACTTATTTTTCTCCTGATTATATTTAGAGAGGAAGTTAGGTTTAGTAGTGTCTTTTGTTTACATAATTATTTTGGTGTTTAGGTTATTTAGTTTATTAAAACAGACTTGTTGTGTTTGTTATTTTGGCATTAGCCTCCTCCTGAAGTTAAATGCTTCCTTGTAAAATCTTGACTTTTCTTGGTCACTGTTATTGTATGTTCCCTAAATAAATGTATTTTTTTTATTTGGAAAATGGTTCTAGTGTTGAATCAGTGCTTGGACGGGAGACAGGGGCTTTGAAGATGTTTATTTCGTTGCATTGATTTGGGGGATTCTTTAAAAGATTTATTTCTGTTCGTTCTCCTCTACCCTAGACAGGGGAGCTTGTAACAATGACCAACATAAGAATTTTCACCGGAAAATATCATCTAAACCAGTAAGTAACATCCACTTTTGTTTTGACCAACTAAAGGGGAAAAAGCATTGCAGTAAATGGCGCTGATTAAATCGCTTGTCATATCACGTCAAACCAAGCAAATTATACTTTGTTCTCAAATTGTGAATGTTAACAACATCAGCATTGCGGGACAAAATTATCCCTGTTTTCGCATGGGCCGGTTGCAGTCTTTTTTTTTTCTCTAGACACTCCGAATTCCGAACGAAGTCTTTTGCATTACAACGGGTGAATCTCCAGTTGTCCCTGGTGATTGTCGTTTGAACCTTTCTGGATGCACCATCAAATTGATAAGTTTAAATATATCAGGTGCAGTGAGAAAAGGCTATAAATCTCCAACTCCAACATCCTCACACTCATAGCCTACTAGCCGAGACTCTTCTTTATGTGGACAGATGTGACGCAATGACGCAAAGACATGCTCGAATTTCCCACAGAAATCCACCAGTACCACTGGAATTAAAACATTATTTAAAGCTTACCGTTTTGAATCGAGCTAAAGCAAGCAGAGAGTTTTGAACACTGGCTGGTTATGTGCTTGCTCAAATTTATTTTGGATAATTTTACCCAAAAAACTAACGGACTGGAGCTTTAAAGGGATAGTTCACTCAAAAATTTTAATTAGCCCATGATTTACTCACTCTGAAGCCATCCTATGTGTATATGACATTCTTCTTTCAGACAAATACAATCAGAGTTATATATAATAAAAAAAAAGAAAAATGGGCTCTTCCAAGCTTTATAGTGGGAGTCAATGGGTATATTTTTTAGAAGTCCATCAAACCCTATCCATCCGTGATAAAAGTAATCCACACCTTAAACTTTTCTGGACCGGCAGAATGAAATGGCCTAAAAGGCCTATCTATGTAGGAGTGAGCCAGCTCTCAGATTTCATCAAAAATGTGTTAATTTGTGTTCCGAAGATGAACGAAAGTCTTACGGGGTTGGAACAACATGAGGTTGAGTTATTACTGAATTTTCATTTTTGGGTGAACTAACCCTTTAAGTTGAAATTTCAAAATAAATGTTTACACAGATCCTAATTAAATCACTTGTGAATGTGCAGGGAACTTTTATTTTATTTCATAAACCTTTCACACTCGCAACTGCCATTTCTTTCCCTGATGATTTTGTAAATGTTTGAGATCTCTTTGATATGTGTACTTCTCACACTGAAGACATGTGAAGCCTCATGTGAGTGTAAAGGTTTCCTTTAAATCTGAAACTCTTTCCACATTGATTGCACGGGTAAGGCTTCTCTCCGGAGTGAATTCTCATGTGCGTCTGAAGCAGGGCCGTGCGGAGACCTCTGGAGGGGCAGGTGCTCAAAGTATAAAAGGGGGGCACATGGAACAAGGCTTTAAATGGGGCTGTGTTTTTCCTGGCTTAAAATGAGGCGGAGGTGGTAAAATCCTAATAATGTATTTTAATAATAAGATAATAAAATGTGTATTTTTTTGTAGATCATCATATAGCCTAATGTGTTTCCCACATCATTTTTGTGGGTGGAGCTTGGTACCTCTAGGGGGGTCCGGGGACATGCCCCCCCGTAAGAAAATTTTGTACATTTTAAAGATAAATTCATTAATCTGGTGCACTTTGAGTCACCCGAATCTGCCCGAATCCACTGTTAAAAATAAATAATCCACCCGCAAACCGCCCATATTCTTTGATTTAGATATCTGCATCTGATCATCACATTACAATTATTCAAATTCTTAGTGTTAAGCATGATAGTATGGTAACATATCACACTGAAGTAGGCTGATTTAAAATGAACATTTATATACAATAAAAGTTCTTCTTTTGGCAAAATTACATTTCCTTAATAGCCCAAACAGAGGCTTTACTCCCTTCAAACTTAAATTGTCAATGTTTCATTACATCACTGTTTGAAATCTCTAATTTTTTGTATCTTTTATAAAGGGCATCTTTCCCCTAATTTTATTAAATGTATGCTCCAACTTTCATTTCAAATTCTTAAATTTGATCAATATATTATAGTTATTATATTATAGTTACCAATCACATTAAATAATTTACATTGAAAAATTATAACTGTATTAAATTAGATTATTTTAAATATTTTTGAATATACAAAAATAAGGAATGTTGAAAAGATGATACTTTATGAAACTAAACCGCCAGTAGGAGGTGGCAGGCGACCGTTTTAATGAGCGAGTCATTGAGTCATTCATTTAAACGATTCGTTCAATCGGCTGATTTATTCAGAATGAGGCAGTTTGTGAATGGGTAATTGAATCTTTGACTGAACCGATTCGTTCAAAATGCTGAATCATTCAGTAATGCAACAAGTGTTGCTATGCGGTGATATTTGTTTGGAACTATTTTCGCTGCTGAAACAGAACAAAACCAGTCATTGCGTCTAAAATGTAAGTGACTTAATTTTAACTATTTGTTTATTGACCTGTTATGAAATCAGTCTCGGTTTTAATCTTGATGGCATTCAGGAAAACAGTTACTTCTACAGCCTACACACTGCAATATAAACAACATCTCTGCATGCTCTCTTCACGTCGTCCTTGTAAAATAATAATAATAAGTAAACAAACATCAAAATCACTTCGCTGAAAATGAAACGCCACTTACCAGCAGCCGCAGATTTTAAGATATCTTCTGGTAGTGCGCGTAGCCGCGCGAAATTAAAGAATGTGCGTGCAGCGTGAGGAATCGTTCCGGATGAGTTCGTCAGGTGAAAGGTCATCATGTGGATCATTTCATTTACGGCTAAATTATTATTTATTAATTTTACTAATAGTTAGGTTGGGCAGGCATCCACAAAAGGGCCTTTAATTACAAAAAAAGGAGAGGAAATTTTGCCTTGACAAAAGGGCACTTTGGGCACCAAGGGGCAAAGGGGCAGGTGCTCGAGCACCCAACATTTGGAATGTTGTGGGGTTTAGACCTTCCAATCTGAGGTTGGAAGGTGGATAGTTCCTGCAGAAAAGAGGTTCTGTTCATCTCTCATGGGACCTTGGTTAAGAAAGATGGGGTCTGTTAGTCGCAGGGGTCAGCAGTACCATCTCTGAACCGATTCGTCTTGCAAAACTATCACACGTTGACAACATTCTTCCTGTTCGTTTGGCCATAAAAAGTTCTTAGTTGGGGGTTTTCGTTGGTTGGCGGAGACTGGCTAGAGCCTGATTTTATGGCTCTGGGTTGCTGATTTGAGTTTGGAATGTGAAGACTCTTTGTGGGATTATGTATGAACAAAATCACCTAAAAGCTTCAATTGTGTTTGGTTAATTCTCGTAGTTGTTACATGGGCTTCCCACAAACTACTTAAAACAAGTTGCCCAGAAATGCTCCCCATTGGAGTATGCGGTGGATTCGTGACAACAGGCTCCTCTTTGTCGAATGGAAGGACACCAGGGAGGTGTTCATGTGCTCCTCCTTCCATTCAGCAGATGGAGACCACACCGTACGGAGGAAGGTGAAGACGAGAGCTGGAGGATGGACAGAACTCACTGTACCTATACCTACTGCAGTGCATGACTATAACAAGTGAGTTGAATTTATTCAGTGGTGTTGTGTATATTTTATTTACTTGGTTACATTTGCGTTCAGATTTGGTCTATTATTTCCACACAGGTACATGAGTTGATCTCTCTGATGGCCTTGTCGGGTATAACAAAGTACTCCGAAAGACCAGGAAGCGGCTCTTCTGATTATTCTTTTCACTCCTCTATCAGAAATCTTGCGAGGAGCACTGGTCGAGGCAAATTTATGGTGAAATTATTGTCTTTCCACTTCCGTATTATGGCCCCAAAAGTGCTCACTGGACCATTCAGAAGCTTAGAATGGCGCCTATAACCAATGCCATCATTATGTTTTGCAACAATTAGGTTGTGAAGGTCTTGAGACAGCTCTTTGCTTTTACCCATCATGAGATGTGTCTTGTGTGACACCTTGGCAATGAGACCTTTTTGTAGGCCATCATTTGGGACTGAACCAGCTGTTATTAATTTCCACAGACAGGGGGCTGGATTGCTTTTTAATTACTGTAAGTTTTCAGCAGTTGTCTTGGCTTTCCATGCCCTTTTGCACCTCCCTTTCTTCATGTGTTCAATACTTTTTCCCTGTGTCATTTCACATTATTACACATAACCTAATTTCTGAACTTATTTTTGTTTGTTTCTTTGTATGTATGGTTAACTTGGGTTGTTACCAACATCTGGTGAAAATTTCATGTCAATACACAGTAAAATCAGCAGTGTAAAATTTGGAGTGTAAAATTACATATGCACTTAAAGAGTTTCTTTTAATCATGCAAGTGTAAAATAACCCAAAGAGTAAGAGTCAATCATCAGAGTACCAGCCACTTTGCTCTGAAGAAAGTATGTTGGTAACCACGCCTCCAAAAACGGCCAACGGCTCTGCGCGCGACTCTACTGATTTTAAATTTTCCTGTTGGATTTTCTGTCTGCCACGGAGTTACAGATGCACGGGATTTACAGTGAGTTTGATGAAAATATTTTGTGTAAGCCAATTGTTGTTTGGAAAATTGACCACAAGGCATGATTTATTTTTAAAAAATGACATAGGTTGGATTACGTTGTTAATAATTTAGTTCTTAGGTTTTGTTGCTTTTGTTCGCGCTTAAAATAGTTAGCTAGCACTAGCTTGGCTAGTCCATGATAACGTTAACTAGCACCTATTTTTGGCGCGAATGTTAGCAAACGTTACTAACTTTCTATACTCTTTAGTGTGACGGAACTTATTTCGAAAGCAAACGGGCTGCCGAAATTATAAGAGATGTCCGTTGATAACGTTAAATAAACCATTTTTTAAACCAATCATGGTTGCAAGATGTCACGTAAGGTCAACGTGAGGCATATAGGCTTACAAACACATCGCCTAATTGTGTATCATTTGATTTGCTCAACAGGACTAACCCAAGAGGATGCTGATAAAAGTCAGATTCAAGACTGAACAAAAGTTTGTTCGTGTTACAGAGCCGAAGCTTAGAATTTTTCTGAATGATGGTATGTGTTTAACTATAAATCCTTGATGCGCGTACTTAATGTTGTGTGTAGGCACGGTTGCCTTCTTATGTAACGTTAGTCTCTTTGCTTCGCCCTTGATAATAACATGCAATGGAAACTTGGCATGTGAACCTTGACGGTGTGTTCCGAGTAACGTTAATTGATTAATTTCTTAAACGTAGACGTTGTAACGTTATCGTTCTTCAATGTATGCGGACGTTATACTCAACTTTAGAATGGCTAATTTAGTCCACACACACGTATCATGTGATGGACTGAATTGACCCTTCGCAGGAAGCTTGTTTGACAGGCGATCTAACCAATCATAATCCGCCATCCGCCATTTTGTCCGACAAAGCAGGCAGGAGAGATAGCAGTTAAAGAGCCACAAAACGGTATGTATCGTTTCAATTTCTTTTAAAAAATGACCAAATTTGAAAGGTGAGACTTTGTTTAATATGTTTAATATTAAACGTAACCGAAAAGTAACCTGGTCTGTCCTGTCTGTCAGCGTGCTGTCAGTCTCCTCTCTGCTCCGCCATGTATTTTTCACTGCGTGAGAACACGGTGTGGCATGAGAGCAGCATAGCTTGTCGGACATAGCGACAGTAACTAAGGTTGACGGGTCTTTGCGAAGGGTCAATTAGACGACAATGGACGAAATTCGCAAGGAGCATCAACATATAACGCTCCTTGTAGGCTAGATGGAAAGCTAAATGGACAAGTTTAACATTTTACCCAGATAGTAATTAGCACTTAAGGTTGCAGACTGACATGTAGAATTAAATGATTGAGCTGATTTATATTACTCGTGAGTGATTTGTGTATGTGTGTCTTGTTGCAATAATGATTCTTGCATTTCCTTTTGGTCTCAGCTTTCCTGAAGTTTGGAATTAATGATGCTCCTTGCCATATGGCAAAATTGCTTGACCAAACAGGCACAGAATTGGATGAAGATGTGTTTTAGGAGGTACTGAAGCAGCCAGATGTTGGTGTCCTCTTACTGAAGTTGGATGATTATGGACAAGGTAAATGTGGCTCTTATTATTTAACTACTGATTAGATTAAGTGCACACTAAAGACCAAATTACTGTACTATTGTCCTAGAATTTGAAAGCGAAGAACCATCCAACAGCAGTTTCAACAGATCATCTGACTCTATTGTCATAGAAAGTCCACCACGCCCTAGACAACATCCTGGAGAGGATGCCAAAGCTGTAAGTCTCTGTCACATGTGTAACAGTGTTGTCTCTGCGTTGTGTTGTGTTGAAATCAGATGGACACCAAATCGCACTTTAAGATGTTTATTCTGTTGACAATGAATATAGAACAGCGGTGATCAGTTTCAGGAATCACCCTCGTGCATTCTATTGGGAGTGAACATTAAACTTGATATTACAATACATATAACAGTGACACAAACCCAAATCATACAACATACTTCTAAACACACGTATAACTCAGTATTAGCCCATAAAATGGTTATATTATTACTAAAATATATTTAACACATGGAGCACTCACTCACCGCGGCCATTCTCACTCTCGACTGGCGCGAGTCTAAATGACTCTACCGGAACCAGTTCATCATTCTACCAGATCTGGGCGGAGAGTGCAATTAAAGGAGCCATACATGAAAATAACTGTAGCAAGTGGAAGCACATATTTGACCTGCCCTGCCCTTTTTATTCCTGGAGAGAAAGTACCCTTTTTTCTCGGGTGCTTTTTTTTTTTTTTTTTTTTGAAAGATAATATATATTCTTTTTTGCGCACAGCTTCCCTGTCAAACAAATATATATTTTGAATAATAGTTTAAAAGGGAGTTTATTGATTTAAACCCGATTGTATTGCTTCCGCTAAAGAAAATAGTAGGCTACGCTCCGTCTCTACGGTAGAATCCTGTGAGTCCATAGCAACGCTCTGTTTTTCATGGCAACGGTCTGTTATACTCCGCACAGCGGTCTGTTATCAAGAAATAACAGACCGCATTCTACATTGGAATTCAATCAAGCCATGTAATAAAATAAGTTAGTAATAAAATATGCATATATCACCACCAGGTGATATGCTTTAGTTATTTTGTTTATCCTATTTACCTGCATTGCCCTGTCAATTAGATGCAAATGTGCGCATTTTAACTAGTTGATGCCTAATTCGCCCTCAAGTTGTTTCAACCCTTTTTTCTGCTGAACACAAAAGAAGATATTTAGAAAAATGTCGGTAACCAAACAGTTGATGGACCCCATTGACTTCCATAGTAGGAAAAAATAATACTATGTTCAGCAGAAAAAAGAAATTCATACAGGGTTGAAACAACTTGAGGGTGAGTAAATGATGACATAATTTTCATTTTTTGGCAAACTATCCCTTTAATTACGGAGCCCCCCTAGTCCCACTTTGTCAAAAAAAAAAAAATTATAACCATCTCATGGCCTCAAGATACTAACTCGTGGCCTCAAGATACTAACTCGTGACCTCAAGATAGTAACTCGTGGCCTCAAGATAGTATCTCATGGCCTCAAGATAGTAACTCGTGGCCTCAAGATAGTAACTCGTGGCCTCAAGATAGTAACTCGTGGCCTCAAGATAGTAACTCGTGGCCTCAAGATAGTATCTCATGGCCTCAAGATAGTATCTCATGGCCTCAAGATAGTAACTCGTGGTCTCAAGATAGTATCTCGTGGCCTCAAGATAGTAATTCGTGGCCTCAAGATAGTAACTCGTGGCCTCAAGATAGTAACTCTAGATAGTAACTCTAAGATTTACAGTACTAGTAAATAAATAGAATAATAAATAACTATATTGCACACTGAATATTAAAACAGAGAATATTGCACAGAATGTGAAGTATTGCACTACAGGGTCCAGTTTAATAACAAAGGGTCCATGTGTCAGACACTTTACTATCTTGAGGCCACGAGTTACTATCTTGAGGCCACGAGTTACTATCTTGAGGCCACGAGTTACTATCTTGAGGCCACGAGTTACTATCTTGAGGCCACGAGTTACTATCTTGAGGCCACGAGTTACTATCTTGAGGCCACGAGATAGTTATAATTTATTTATTTTTTTGACAAAGTGGGACTAGGGGGGGCTCCGTATTTAATAAATAAAACTGAGTAGAAATAAGTTAGCATTAAACAATAATGTATATAAAAATAACAATATTTATAAATTAACTTTTTATTTATGAGTAATTAATAAATTAGCAGATTTTGCTATCTGTAAAAAAATAGCAGCAACAGCCCTCTTCAGTTTAGAGTGAATATTTGTGTTGATTTTAAAGTGTTATGTATTCTGATAACACCAAAGTAATTAAAATGATGTAGTGCCTTGTGCAAAAATAAACAAATTATTAGTAAAACACGCCCCTCTGCTTAATGCAGTTATTTAAGTTATTCTAAATATATACTTGAAACTAGTAGCATAGGAAATGTTTTTAAAACATGCACATTGTGGAATGGTTTCCTTTGCTGATCTATAAACCTAGTGAATACTAAGGAGACCATCGTTTCTGGGTAACCCTTCCTTTTACAGTCCCCTAATTACTAGGTATTTACCTGGTAAATATATGGTAAGTTATAGTTGGTTATTGGTAATTACCATAGGTAACAAGTATGTAAATGCAGAGAAACTATAAACTAATTACTAGGTATTTACCGGGTAAATATATGGTAAGTTATAGTTGGTTATTGTAATTACCAAAGGTAACAAGTATGTAAATGCAGAGAAACTATAAACTAATTACTAGGTATTTACCGGGTAAATATATGGTAAGTTATAGTTGGTTATTGGTAATTACCAAAGGTAACAAGTATGTAAATGCAGAGAAACTACAAACTAATTACTAAGTATTTACCTGGTAAGCATATGGTAAATTATAGTATTTTAGTGTGTAATTACTTAAGGTGATTAGTATGCAATTACAGAGAAACTACCAGGGAAAAAAACACCACTGTTAAATATCAACTCAACAAAGTACTGTGTACTTGTTACCTGTTTAGGTTGGTAATAACTCAGATTTAATTGTGTACTTCCTCAGAATGTAGGCAGCCAATTTTTATAAACACCTACAGTATTACCCATCAGTTCAAGTTAGGTTTGTAGTTATCCTAGGGTTATGTTGGTAACAGTCCATGTTTATTTATTACTATCTTGAAATTAAGAGGGTAGTTTCCAATAAATTACCTTGTCTTACGTAGTTGTTGTTCATTGCTACACCCATTTATAGAGGGTTTATCAAATAATTTACCTTACACTTACCTGGTAACTACCCCGCAGGAACAGTTTTCCCTAATGTCATGGCACATCTTAAATACTGGGTATGTTCTTGTTGCACTTTACTTACTTGCTTGGTAACGTTGCAGGACATACGAGGTAAAAAATTGTGACTATATGGAAAAGGGAATGATCAGGTTATATGGTAAAATTCCGGTAATACCATGGAAATAAACAAGGCTTCCTTTTACAGTACAGTTGCACTTTACTTGCTGAGTAAATTGTAAAAACATCTGCAAGAACAACCTGTTATACAAATCCTTCAGGTGCGGGAAAGATAAAACGTCCTACATTACGTGCTTCGGAATAGCGGATTTTATAAAAAGAGAACTAATTTCCAAAATCACGGGAACGTTCGTGCTGATGTTCGACGAAAGTCTGAATCGCACCACCAAAACGAAACAGCTGGACCTGCACATATGTAGTTGGGAGGGCGGGCAGGTGCAGTCAAGATACCTGGGATCCCAGTTCATGGGGCATGCAACAGCCGAGGACTTAATGAAACATGTGAAAGTAAGTAAATGTTTTATTTTAACAAATAGTTTTACTGTTAAGACTTTGTTTATATATAGCTGAGTATTAGAAAGGACAACTGTGTTGTAGGATACATAATATAGGCCTAGATACATGGTTCCATGGGGCATAGTAAATATTTATGAACATAGAATATATACATAATTAATAGAAAAGGAAGGGGGCCAGCTTTTACGGTATAATTTATCTCTACTCATTTCTTGGTTAATTTTAAACAACACCACAAATAACAGAATATCTCTGTCTAAATGAATGAATAGGAATTGAAATTAAGTTTGTTTGTTTTTTCCTCAGGAGTGTGTAGACCCCCTTGACCTAAGGAGACTGGTGTCCATTTCAATGGATGGACCCAATGTGAAGTTCAAATTTTGCAGACTGTCAAAAACAATGCATCTAAGCTGTCTTCAGTACTATGTTCAGTTTGAATAAATTAATTTAGTTTGCAAGTAATTTTGAGACTCTGCGTTTCCTTTGTAAATTTTATGTCGTGATATAGGTCTTAAATTTCATTCATAATGGTCTTAAAAAAGGTCTTAAAAAGTCTTAAATTTGACTTTGTGAATCCTGCAGAAACCCTGCTTTTGCATCAATGAGGTTTAGTTTGAAGCCAGTGGCACGTGTCATCTACTGACCATTTATCAACCATGGTTATCTGGGGATAAAAAAAAAAAACAGCATAAATAACACTTCACAAACCAACTATGCATTAAACACACCTAACGTTAAACATTTTTGGCTTTAGAACATTTGAATACTAAAATTTAACCATGTGCTATCATCACTTAATCCAGCGCATGTGTCACAATAAGCATAAACCAACGCTGCACTGCAACTGTGTCTGTGCACAGTTTTAATGCAGACCGGCCGGAAGTTTTGAACTGTAGCATTGTCCACTTTCCTGCTGAGTTTAGCTCCAACCCTGATAAAATACACCAAAACAAGCTAATCAAGATCTTCGTCTGCTCTGGGTTGGAGTTAAAAACTGCACGAAAGTAGATCTCGCGGGCCAAAGTTAAGAACTTCTACACCTGGCTGTTAACATAGGCCCGGGAAAAATACTCTCCACAAACTGAGTATGTGTGAAACTGCGACACACATTCACATATCATTCACCTCCATCTTCCACCCGGTTCACTTTTATTTGAATCGGCGCCGTTTATTTGAACAACGAGCACGAGCTTCATTGAAATTAACGTTAAAATTCACGCTTCTGACTCGAAGCTCGTCTCCGTATAACCAGTGTTGGGAACGTTACTTTAAAAAAGTAATTAGTTATAGTTACTCACTACTTGTTCCAAAAAGTAACTGAGTTAGTAACTGAATTACTCTATAATAAAAGTAACTCGTTACCAGGGAAAGTAACTATTTGCGTTACTTTAAAAAAAAAAAATTGCTATATGTCAAAGAATTTGGAAACACTTTGCAGTTTCAATGTCCTGTATAAACAAAATTACGGAATGTTTTTATGTTTCCACTGTTCGATCGCGTCCGCGCCCCACACACACACACACGCAAGCACACACACAAATGTAAACACTTTGCGACTTTTCGATCGCGCCCGCGCCTCTCTTTCTCTCTCTCTCTCTCTCTCACACACAAACACACACACACAACACATTCCAATCTTTACATCGCAGCCTGCTCCAGAGTCATGTTCAGAGCTAAGGCTACAGATTAGGTGTCCCTAAAGAACCCGCGTATCTAACAGTAGTTCCGCATTACATTAATTAATTTGCATGCGAGTTTTATTTATTTTTATACCGTGTATTCTCCATGTAAATGTATGCACCGAACCGTGACGCCAGTACCATTTCGGTTCAATACGAATACATGTACCGTTCCACCCCTAGTTCTTGCCTTTGACCTCAATGAATTTAAAGTAGTGCTTATATCTCCACCTTGAAAATGCCAACTTTTCATCTGATTGCTCCTGACTCGCCATCTCAAGCACATCATCAAGCTGGTGTGTGTGTGTGGCGCGTGTGCTGGCATGTGTGTAAAAACACTGGCTCTGATTGGCTACCATGAAACACATGACTCTGCCTTAGCCAATCATAATTACTTACCTCGTTATTAACCCACCTCCTCGCACTAGCTGTGCGAGCCAGGGGTGCGTTCGGATTACACAGTTTATTCAATCAATGCATAGTAACGCACCGCATTTAACGTCCAGTAATGTTAACGCCGTTGTAACGACGGGAAAAGTAATTAGTTAGATTATCCCGTTACTGAAAAAATAACGTCATTACCTAACGCCGTTCTTTTAAACGTCAAAGTGCGTATCCTTGATAAAGTGTTGTGAATACTTGTCTTTCTATTGTTTCTGCTCTCCCATAGGGTAAGGCTGAATCCCAATTCTCTGTCTTACCCCTTCCCCTTAGTTTTGCACGTTCACGTGAGAGTAAGGGCTATCCCAATTCTCGTTTTGATCGAGGGTTAGGGCTAAGGGGAAGTGGTAGATGCCCCTTAAAACAAGCATTTTTGTTTCCTCGATCAAAACGAGAATAGGGATTGCCCTTACTCTCACGTGAACATGCAAAACTAAGGGGAAGGGGGAAGGGGTAAAGGTGGGCATACACTGTGCAATGTCTGTGCAATTTCAGCAAGGTACCTACTCACTCTGAACGAGTAGATCGCATGCGATGTAAAGCTAAAGCTCAGGATTTATGTGCTCACACTATACGGTCCGAACGTCAAGCTGCGACTTAACTGCTCACACTATACGTGTGAAATATGCGAGAATCAGCGCGATAAACCCCCATGCGCCAATAGACGATATCTTTCTTTCTTTCTTTATAAAGCACATTTAAAAACAACCCTAGGTTGACCAAATCATTATCATGTAGCCTATCCAGAGATATTGTCAAAACAAGCATCAGCTATCAATAAAGATGATTTAGCATTTCCAATTTATGTATTAAATTATTATTAGTGTATTATTATTATTAGGGAAGGCCTAGGCTACATTTATTATTAAATTGATAGGCTATTATAATTAATATTAATAAAATTATTATGTCCGAACACTGCAATAATTAGTCATCAATAAAAATTAAAAACAGCTTTATTTCAAAAACATTGTTTAACAAATTAATAAAAAAGGCATGGTGTAGATAGCCTACATCGCAGATGGCTTGGAAGGCGTGGTTAATATATATGGTTAATCCATTTTTGCGACACGAACGGGAGGTAAGCAACAGTGATTTGTAGCTAGTTTGAACTACAGAACATTATAAAGATCTCCCTCTTTTCGTTTTTTTTTTTTTTTTTTTTTTTTGCTGCAGATTTGCTGCAGAAATGGTTAAACTTCTGTTTTCGCACAGGTGCAGTGAGGGAAAAAAACACTGAGTTAAGGCCGATTGGTTTGTAGCTCTGCTTCAACTGTGCAATATAGTCACGAGGAGCGACCAAAATTTCTAACATGACAGAAATTCATCGGACCATCCGATTGCCGGTCGGGAGAGGTTAATTGCCTATCGTTTCCCCCTGTACACTGCACGACAAATGATGCACGACAAAGCTGAAAATCGGCCCAACCCCTCAAATTCGGACGAAAATCGCACAGTGTAAGCCCACCTTAAGACAGAGAATTGGGATTCAGCCGAAGTAGCAGCACCTTTTATCTCCCTATGCTGACTCGATTTTGCAGGTGTGTGCTCTGCCATAAAAGCTGACCAGTTTTTCAGCTCTGGAGAGGCGGTAGGTTTCCCCTCATCTCTCTTCTGAAGAGACCCTTTCTTCTGTTGCAGTCCTGTGTTTTAGTTCTCCCCATTTGTGTTTGTGTACCAAGTAAGACTTATTACTAGGGATGCACCGAGACTAATACCAGTATCAGGTATTGGGCCGATACTGAGCTCATGTTCAGTTCAGTTTCAGTTAATTGTCCCCTAAGGTAAACTTGTCTTACAGCGAGGTAAACATACAGGTAGCACAACAAGTAAACACCACATACACATACGAATAAACAACACAAACTACTAATTAAAAACTCTGTTACTCTACTACTCATCTAGGTCAAAGATGAGTAGTGCAAATTTAGCAAACGAATTGCACTAGGTACACTGTAAAAACAATTCAAGGGTGTTGTCTATAGGAATTTATTTTAAAACTTATATTTCTTCCAATAAATTGATTCCTTTTTCTTTTTGAATTCTTTTAAGTTTTACATAATTAAAAATTGTGATTGTTTTTGTAACTGTCATTATTACCTATCAAAAATTGTTTTTTACTGACCTTCACAATAAATTGCTTCTACAAAACTCTATTTAAGTGTTTATTTCCAAAGAAAAACGTCACGACCCTCCCACATCCAGAACACTAACATCGTTGCTCATCGCCAGTTTCGGATTTCTGTGGAGTTTTTAAGGGCTTTATACAACGTGCAACACATGTAAGTAACTCTTTACATCGCATAAAGTTAGATTTTAGCCGAATGAGCACGCATTTATTGCACTATAAAATGTAAAAGCGTCGCCAGGTTTCAGACAGTAACGTTTAGGTTTGTCACTTTGCAGACTCCATGCGGCCTTACCGAAGATCTTGAAATTAACATTAATCTTAAAACAACTATCGCTAATGTTAACGTTTGATAGGTATATGTGAGATATATTGCCAGATTATGTTTCTACTCAGTTTGGGTACTTAAAAAACCATCGTCATTTTGTTTAAGAAGTCTAATAACGTTAGCCTCGGTGAATGTGAATTATTTTGTCTCAAATCACTCGTTTTAAATGTTCTGCCTCTTTCCGAATTAACGTTAGCTAGCAAAACACTAGTAGCATGGTCTCTCATCCTCGTACATGTGTCAGTTAACTGCTAGGTTTGTGGTCACAGTTGTTCCCTGCATGATTGAAAAATATGAGGACAGTAAGTTAGGCCTATATTATTTTTGGCGCCTCTCTCTGCAACGTATCATAAAAAAATCGTAAAAGCTTTAAGTGAATCTTTTGATATATTTGTTTGAAATATTTTACATTCTCTTAAACCATTTGTTCAACTAAAAAGATTAAATATTTATTTTGCATTGCAAAAAACATCAATGATCCTTATATTTTCCTAAACTCTTCTGTCATTTGTGTTGCTTCTTTAGAAGACCATCAGATCTACTGGGAGGAGCAGTTCATGGAGTAGGTAAGCTCTTTAGTAGGTGGAATTGAGGTAAATGTTTCAGAGGTTTGTTATTCTCTGTCATTTAGAGGAATTAATGTAACCAAAAGTCAGTTATTGAGAATAAAAAAAAAAAAAAAAAATTGGCATCCCTTTCTATTTTTACTGACAGATGGGATGGCCTTGTAAATTATGCAGCGCTGTTGTACCAGCAAAGACTGATATTCTAAACCATTATAGACTGCATCATGGGACCTTTGGACACAGCCATGCCTTGCCTTGTATACATCTAGATTGCCCATGCTCTTTTAAAAACTGGAGTAGCCTCCGCTGTCACTTGTCATGACAACATCCAGCAGTTGACTCACTTAACTCACCTCAAGTAACTCTTTTCTTTAACTGTCTAATATGTCAAAAATCTGGATTCCCTAGCGAAAAAGAGTTTTTTGAACACATACTTCACAAGATTTCAAACCAGGCATTATTTGTGAAAGGCAGTTAACTGAACAGGAGGAGTCACATGTTTTTGAAGCCTCTGAAGAGGATGATGATCACAGTGATGCAAATTATCAAGTCTCTGGCTCAGATGCTCACTATGAAGAGGATGATGGAAGCAATGTGGTTGTAGAGTACATAGCATCCCTCCTTTTGAAATTAGAAAGTGTTCATAATGTTTCAATTCGGTGCATTGATGAACTGGTAGATGATCTTCACTTCATAGTAAGTTCTGCATCCATTACTGCAATAAGAGATATTGTTGTTTCACACTTAAAGAAAAACAATTGTACGATTGCTGACACGTTTGTAACATCTCTAGTGGAAGAATTGTGAAATTTGTAACCCCCTGGGTACATCAAGAAAAAAGCATAAAATCACAGCTGTATACTGGGTCTTTGGCAACATCCCTCATTCATCGCGATCCACTCTTAACTCCATATACTTGGCCCTTTTATCCAAAGCAGTTGACATCAGATTTGGCTACGCCGAAGTGCTTGCTCCTTTGTTAAAAGACATTGCTATTTTGGAGCGTGACGGTGTCTACATTTCCAGTGTTGGACAACATGTTAAAGGCTCTGTGTTTTGTGTGGCCGCTGATAATCTCGGAGCACATTCAATTTGTGGACTTGTGGAAAATTTTTGTGGACCATTCATTTGTAGATTTTGTCTTGGAGAGCGATCAGAATTTCAAAGAAAGGAGGTGAGGTCAGGTGCATTTCCTGCTCGGACCAAAGAGAATAATGCCACTCATTTATTGACTGTTAAAGAAAATCCAGCTTTGACACACTGTTACGGTGTAAAAAATGCCTACCCACTTACTGAAAATCTGAGCTATTTCCACTGTGTGACTGGCTATCCACCCGATATACTGCACGACATTTTTGAAGGCATCGTTCCCTTGGAATTGGGTCTGTGCTTCAGTGTTTTTATCTCAAAGAAATATTTCACTTTCAATGAACTTAACAGTGCCATCACACAATTTCAGTATAAATGGGCTGACAAAACTGATCCTGTCCTCAGCCATTGCCTACAACCTTTTCCTCAAAAAAGAAGATTGGAGGAAACGCACATGAAAATTGGGCCCTCATACGACTGCTGCCATTCATTATTGGACACAGAATACCTTTGAATGATCCAGCCTGGCTTCTACTCATGTCTTTAAAAGACATCATTGCACTTGTTGTTGCCCCAGTCCACAACAAAGAAACTAAGTGTTGCATATCTTGACTCAAAAATTTCAGAACACCGACATCGATTCCAAGAACTATTTCCTAATGAAGGGTTAATCCCCAAGCACCACTTTTTAGAACACTATCCTGCATTAATAATTGCTTTTGGACCTCTGATTGCTTTCTGGACAATGAGGTTTGAAGCAAAACACAGCCAATTTAAGCAGATCGTGAGACATACTGGCAACTTTAAGAACATTCTCCTTTCTCTGGCCACAAAGCATCAGCTTATGCTAAGTCATCACCTGCATTCCACAACAGTTGTGCCTGCTGTAAGTGTTGTAAGAGTCACATCAGTGCCATTAGATGTCCTGCATGTAAATGTTCAGGAATCAATCAAGCATCTGTTTCCTTGTCAGTCTCAAGTACAGCTGGCTGATACAGTCACCTTCCATGGAACAAGGTACTCAAAAGGCATAATCGTGGCCTATGGTGGTACTGCTGGTCTTCCTGATTTTGCAGAGATTGTTCAAATTGCCCTTTTTGGGGAAAAGGTGCATTTTATTGTGAAAACATTCATGTCCTGGTATGATGAACACTACCGTGGATTTCATCTTGAGAAGACAGATCACATAACTCTTGTTGAACAACAAAACCTTAGTGATGTTTGTCCACTGTCAGCCTATATTGTTGCAGGAAAGCTCATGGTGACATTAAAGCGCCACATCTGTCTCCAGTGTTGAGTATGACTTTGTATAATATATTTGTTTCTTCTGTCTTTCTAGACATGGAACCAACAGTCAGATTCCGGGTCCTCATTGATCACGAGGTCAAAAAACTTACACTCAAAAGTGGCATACCCTCAACTGTTGATGAATTGGTTGCAGCCATCCAAGAACAATTTGCCATCACCACTGAAATCAGTGTTCAATACAAAGATGAAGAGTTTGATGACTTTTTCACTCTAACGACCACAAAGGAACTCAAAGATAAAGACACACTGAAAGTAGTATATGTTCCGCAAAACATAACACTGACCCTAGTTCCCCAGGAAAGCACCCCTGATACCTCCATTGTGTGCTCTTTATCCGAGTCCGTGACACACTCTGACGTCTCAGATGATACTGTGATTCTGTCTCCTTCACCCTCTGAAAGGCAAAGTCCATGGCCTGCTGTATTTCCAATTCCAACTTTCTCACACAACACTGAGCTGGCATTGAGTCAAGGTAATGAGATTTATTTAAGAGATGGCACCCTACTGACATCACCCAGTGTCAAAGCGGATATCTTGGAGCGCCTGGCAGAGGCCATGTTTTGCTACATAGCATACCCCAATGATGCCCAGAGATCTGCAGTAGCACAGGCACTAATAGAAAAGCATCCCTGTTTGAAGGAGCCTGGATCTTTTAATGGAATTTATGGGTGGCAACAAAGCCTAAAATACAAATGTGGAAACTATCGTACCAAACGTAAAGCATTGGGAAGCCCTGAACTCCTGATAAACTCAATGAAAAACAAGATGGGAGATGACAGAAAACCTGCTAAAAACATCAAGAAACCAAAGAGGGCAGAAGTAAATTACCTGCCTCAACACCCTTCTGGTGAAACAGATAGCAGCCTTGAGAATGTGAGGCTTGACCTAATAGAAGCCAGCAAGAAAAGGGACGTCAAAAGCATAAATGACATGATGGCCGGGACATATAGCTGGAGAAGAATGGAAGTGGTTGCCCAGTCCCCAGATGTGGCCAAATTTAAGGAGAGATGGCCTGCCCTCTTTGAACCATTCCAGGTAAATGATTTATTACTAACATGCTAACATGATTTATTACTAACTGCTCACTCAGTTTTTGTTTAAAGAAAAATAATAGTGAACAAGGTTGTTTATGTGATGCTAGACACTTTTTGCTGATCACATACTGAAGATCCACCTCACATGTTTTATGTAGTATTAGATTGCATAAGAATGAAAGGTTGCCAATTCTTTACACATCTTGAGTGTTCCAAATAACAGTCAAACAATTGATGTATTACAGATAAATGAAGAATTCCGAAGGTGTGCTGCAGTTCCATTAGAATCAGTGTTTATGTCCCAGCTGGACAAGTACACTCCAAAACTTCTTGACCTGTTTAGTGCGAAGGGTGGAGCGGCTGGTCAACGGATCAAGAACTTGTTATTGGAACTGATACAGGTGAGACAAAAGTGGTAACAATGTTGCAGATGCACATTAATACAATAATTACTTTATTTACTCGTCTTGCCTAATTGGGTGAATATTGCAAAAAAAAAAAAAGGCATTTTTGTTTACAGCTCCTAATTAATTTTAAGGTTAAATATGAAAAAAGTGTGTGTGTGTGTGTGTGTGTGTGTGTGTGTGTGTGTGTGTGTGTGTATAGATAGAGAGATGTGTGATAGATATAGATAAGAGATATGTGATAGATATAGATAGAGAGAGAGAGAGAGAGAGAGAGAGAGAGATATGTGATAGATAGATAGATAGATAGATAGATAGATAGATAGATAGATAGATAGATAGATAGATAGATAGATAGATACATAAAGCTCTGTTGAATAGGTAGCACAGAACACACTGATAATGACGTATGTTTGTAGTTATATTGCCTGCAAGATTCAGTTTTTCATTATTCACTTACCAACTATAGGATACAAGTACCTCTGTGGTGAAAAAGAGAGACGTGACTCTGAGATGCCTCATTGAATACATGGGAGAGAATGGGCGAGAGCTCATCTCTGACTACTATGTAAGTATTGTTTTGGGGGAAAAGCACTTATTCCTCAGATATAAATCTTATGTCTGTCTGAGTTATAGTATGGAGCTGGAGTTGGGGATTGGTTAGCTTGTCTTGGAACAAATACTGTAATTGGGTGGAAATGGCTAGTCTGGCTCTGTCAAAAGTTCAAAAACACACCTACAAAAACCCAAATGTATGTGCAGGAACCAGGGTCCCAAATTAACATTTTGGTCTTCCAGTTGCTTGTAGACTTGATTATAAAAATACTGTCATATATTTCATTTCAACTGCAGTTTTACAAAAGTAAAATCCTTGTTTTACATTAATGCAGGAATCATAATCATCTGATGATATAACTGTAAGAGTGGCATTTTCAGTACTTTTACTTAACCACACCTGGCTTTTGAAGATTGTTCTCTGTTGCCACTTATTGTTCTGTTTATTCTCATACAGGGACAAACGGAGAGCAGTGTCCATGAGGACTTGAACATGCGCAATATGCAGATATATGTCTGCCGTGAACCAGATGCAGTGGGCATAATCGTTGAGGGAATCCCAGTGCTTACTGATCTTGGGAATCTGGCCAGGGCATGTTGCCTGCTTCTGGGGATGACATATGCTCTGAACCTGCAGTATCCACCACAACTCTGCAAAACATTTGAGGTATTCCAAAGACTCTTTGTGGGACTTGACACACTGCGTCCAAAGCCTTCCTCCCGATTCATGACACTCAAAAACAAACGTCTGAGTTAGTTGGTCAAATGCCAGCCTCACACTAAATTGCAGTCTTGTTGTGTTTTTGTTGAGTTTTTCAGAAGATTGTTGTGAATGTTTAATTGTTAATTGGCTGCGGTTCAGAGGTTCTGTTATATAAACAATTTTATGGTAAAATGTTTTAATACATACTAAGATATACTGTACTGTGCACTTACGGATTGAAGCTGAAGTCAGTTCTTTCTTGTCAAATGCTGTGATCCTGCTTCCCTGTGTTTTATTTTCAAGTCAAATGTTGTGCGTTGAAGGTGTTCTTGTGTTGAAGGACTTATGTAAGATTAAGCTTTTTTTTATATATATAATGTTTCTTTGCTTAATCACTCTTGCTCGGTGGGCAGTTTAACTTGGAACAATGTGGTAGTCAAGCACAGACTTCTTCAGTTCCCGGATAAGTCTCCAGCTTCTGGGCACTTCTTGTGCTGAATTTAGTTTTGTTAGGCTATGTCAAATGCTGAGGTCAGAGGCCCTTTATTTTATTTTATTTTATTTCAGTGTCAAATGTTTTATTGGAATATAGCACAGATTGTTCTTCCAACATGTTCATGTATTAGTTTATTATGTTTTAATACATATGAAAATGTACTGTACTGTGCACTAAAGTCAGTCCGTTTACGTAAATTGCTCAGGTCAAGAGTCATTGTATTTTAATGTCAGTGTTAAGAGTACACAGATTGCACTTTGAAGGTGTTCTATGCTGCACTTAAAGATGAGGTTAGAAGTTTATGTAATTTTTAGTGTTAAAATGTTTACAACATTAACATTGAAATCGATTACAGAAACTTAGTGCACCCAATTGTTTGTATATGGCAGCTGTTAATAAACGGTGGAAATGAATACCTCTCTTTCCTAATTATTAAATAATTACAGTTATGGCAATGCTAATTATTTCAAGTGGATTGAAGAAATAATTTGTCTAAATTAAGAGGAATAGAGTAAATTAATTAATTAAAATCTAAAAGTTTAATTTTTTACTTAAAATGTTACTTATTTTAACTAAGTATGATTTGGTCAATATGCTGCTCTTTGTCACAATAGTTAAACTCAAATGGTTTGCTTAATATTGTAGACTCTACTTAATTTTTTGACATTCAGTAAAATTAATATTACTGATTTTTACCAAATCAAAATACCAAGAAGTTCACTAAACTTACAAAAAGTAGTTGGAAAATGTTGCCTTAATTTTTTTGAGTTGAATCTTAGTAACAGTTTTTACAGTGTATAAAAGAGTTCTTTGTCCTATTGGACTTAAAACAAGGGACTCTGAATCTCCAGCCTGAGGGGAGGACCTCAAAAGAACAATGAAGGGGGTGATTTACACAGTCCAATATGGCATCTGCTTTCCTCATAACCTGCCTCTCATAAATATTTGTCAAGGAAACCTGTGGACAGTCTATTAACTTACCAGCCACCTTCACAATGTGGCTGAGGTTATTTTTCTCCCTCAAGGCCTGTTCACACCGGGACGAATTTCGCGCGCGATATTCGCCGACGTTTAACGCCTCGTGACTAAACAAAGGGCGCCAATGTGAGTGTGCACACCGATGCGAAAAACGCCACGCGTAAAAGCGTCATTTTAAAAAAAACGCCTCGGGTTCGTTTTTTTGGTTTGACGCGCTGCGTCAAAAACTATCCGACCAATGAGATTGGCGCTTTTGCTCACGTGTCTGGAGCTTCTGAAGTTACAGTAAAACACAACTTGGGGGCGCTCAAACACAAAACGGTCTTGCCGAGCACACATACGTAACGGCGAAGAAGATATATGCCGAGTAGTGTTAAACACTGCCGGGAAGAAATAAGACGAGGAAGATGCAAGGCAAGATGAATGTAGAGCTGCTGGTCTCGTTGGTGTCGGAACATAAAGAACTATGACAAACGCGACAGCGACTACAAAAATCTTGATAAAAGAGAACTGTTATGGAGTGGTATTAAGCGCCATCTAATGTCAGGGAATGAATTTGCATGTTCACTCGGCTCATCGTCAGCGAAAATCGCTTGGGTGTGAACACAAAAAACGCGTTGAAAAACGCTGGCGAATAACGCGCGCCGATATTCGTCCCGGTGTGTACGGGCCTTCAGGCTGATGCCCCCATACCAGGCAATAAAAGCAAAAGTAAGGACAGATTCAATAAAAGATTTATAAAATAAAGACAGAATAACCGTATCAACATTAAAAGAGTTAAGCTTCCTTAGGAAGTACAATCGTTGTTGTCCCTTTTTGCAGATCATCTCTGTGTTTATGTCAAATTTGAGTTTACTGTCTATCACACAACCCAGATATTTATACTGCTCTACCACCTCTATGCTGATTCCTTTTATATAGGTGGGTGGAGGAGAACCAGGTTGTTTTCTCCTGAAATCTATGAGCATATCCTTGGTTTTAGAGGTGTTAAGCTGAAGAAAAGACCTGACGCACCAACTGACAAACTCGTCGACCACTGGCCCATGCTGAGATTCATGTTTCTGCAGTAAACTGACAATAACTGTATCATCAGCATATTTCAGGATGTGTCTAATACTATACTGGCTCCTACAATCGTTAGTGTAGAGGATGTATAGTAGAGGTGAAAGTACACAACCCTGCGAGGAGCCAGTGGAAGAGACACGCCTTTCAGAAAGACAACCATTCGCCTTAAAGGTGAACTAAGTAACTTTTTTTACCTTAACTGAACAGCTTCGGAGTCATTGGAATGGTTATATTACTTATTTCGGGTTGAATGGTGGTCGTTTCGCACCCCCCTGGTGCCCCTGAGCGGAAAATACGCACTTGCAACTTTGAGAGGGCCACCGGCCGCCGCGTCAGGAAGTCTCGCGTGATATCAGGTCTCGCGATGTAAACAATTGCTTTACGGCCAAAAGAAATCTGCTAAAATGCCGTCATTATTGCGCTCCCTCACGCTGTTCGAACCCGAATGAAGAAGACGTTTTAAAAAATGTCCCATCTGCTTTGATGTCGTTGATCTGCTAGCCTCTGGTGTCTGAGAATCACCAACGAGTTTTTACAACAGTGTTGTCAAATATCTATTCCTAAGCTGTGGGGGGAGCTCTAGAGAGAAACCTGCGAGCAAAAAGCGAGAATACAGCGAAGAAATCCCGAAGTTACTGAATGCAGCTTTAACTCGCTGTGTTCTGTTTGTTAAAAAATCCATAATCCAGCTCACAAGATTACTCTCAATATTAAATTCTGATAATAATTTACTGACTAAAACATGTGGCTGGATAGTATTAAAAGCAGAAGAAAAATCCAAAAACAAGAGCCTGGTGTGTGTACCAGGACCCTCTTAATGTCTATAAAGGAGATCTAAAAGTGTAATCTGGGCATCCTCTACCCCCCTGCTAGCCCTGTATGCCAAAAAGTTGAGGGTTTTACTCAGTTTGCAGTTATTAAAATCCCCCATAAGCAGACACAGGGCATCCGGGGAAAGAGATTGAAGTCTTTGAGTCACTTTGCGAATAGTATCGGCAGCAGTTTGTGTGTTTGCTTTGTGGTGTATATATGTATTACAGTCACAAATATCTGGGGAAATTCTCTCGGGAGATAGAACGGACGAATGGAGCTGGAAAGCAGTTCGATGTCAGGAGTGCATATCTTTTCCCTAACGGTGATGTTGCTACACCACCGCTGGTTTATGTATACAAACACACTACCACCCTGAGATTTCCCCGTGGCTTCTGCGTCTCTATCCAACCTGACAGGCGCCCCAAAGCCGCTGATCGATAAATCCGTGTCTGTGTCTTTAGACGACAGCCACGTCTCACTGAAGGCCATAATACAGGCATTCCTGTATTCCTGTAAATAGTTCGAATTTGCTTGAAGCTCATCAATCTTGTTTCTGAGCGATTGAGCATTTGCGAGTATTATTGAAGGGAGCGGAATACGACGTATTTGTCGTTTTAACCGAAGTCGGACGCCACCTCTCCTTCCTCGCTTTGCGAGAGTATTTGCGATCATTTCCAGGAGACCTGCGCCTAGAGATCTCAGCTAGAATGTCTTCTAAATAAATTACTCACTGCTCTTGACTAAATAGGCTACCCTTTTCAACTTTACAAAAATATCTATCTATATAA
Organism: Rutilus rutilus; assembly: GCA_021464565.1. NCBI lineage: Eukaryota > Metazoa > Chordata > Actinopteri > Cypriniformes > Leuciscidae > Rutilus > Rutilus rutilus. Next base: position 11,487,086 of record JAJAQA010000005.1, on the reverse strand, counting down.
TTTATACAGTAATGAATATGCAGTGCATTAAATATATATTTGATGAACAAATTAAGTTTAAATTTAATAAACAACTAATATGATTGATATTCTTTTGGTTTCTCTACCAATACATTTAAAAATTACAAAGGCATGAATTGAAAATTAAAAATACAGGTATCGGTTACGGTATCCAACCTGGTCTCACAGGTTTCCTTGAAATGTCCACGGGCCCTTAACTCAAAATCCGTGGAGCCATCACGGAATCGCCCCAAATTCCATGATGCGGCCACGGATATTACTCCAACGCAAGTCAATGACACTGACCTTACGTGGTCCACACACAGATACCCGTTTCAATGACGGAATACAGAACTCACTCAACGGACGTGCTTTCTCATTTGGAAACGCAACATTTGAAGTATTTGTTTCTTTTCCAACATCAAATGCCATAATGACGTTAACCTCTCTGTTATTGTAGCTATTGCATTGTCCTGTCATCATAAAATTTTAGTTAGCCTAACCAAAGTCCCGTGATGGCACCACGGACCGCAACAACCTGACCTCACTCAGGTTCCTGCTCCTGATTTTTCAATATAATGATTAATATGAACACTGTGAGACAAAGGGGGAGACAGCTGAAAAGGGAACCTCTGACCCCTTGGGATCAGAGGTGGTCCCATTTGGGACTTCTGAGTTTGTAGGAATAAACTCAGCAGGATTAGGTCACTAGCAGAGAAACCTTCCCTTGTTTAGATAAGGGCCTGTGAGCAGAAGACCTTGAAGGTACTATAAAGGCTCCTCTGCCCTCCCTCCCTTTGTCGCACTTGTTCCACAGACTGTACTAATGACTTCTGTGTGGCAACTGGGCCTTCTTGCAAGAATAAAATACTTTTTTAATGATCATTTGAATTTCAGAGTGTCTCTTACGCAGTTGATGATTGTTTAATGAATTTTTGCCACAACACCTTTCACACTCACAAATGCTATTTCTGTCCCTGATGATTTTGTAAATGTTTGAGATCTCTTTGATATGTGTACTTCTCACACTGAAGACATGTGAAGCCTCATGTGAGTGTAAAGGTTTCCTTTAAATCTGAAACTCTTTCCACATTGATTGCACGGGTAAGGCTTCTCTCCGGAGTGAATTCTCATGTGTGTCTGAAGGGTTCCTTTATCAGTGAAACTCTTTCCACACTGAGGGCAGGAGAAAGGCTTCTCTCCGGAGTGAATTCTCATGTGGGTCTGAAGGTTTCCTTTAGCAGTGAAGCTCTTTCCACACTGAGGGCAGGAGAAAGGCTTCTCTCCGGTGTGAATTCTTATGTGAGCCCTAAGCAATGCTTCGAATTTGAAACTCTTTCCACAGTGATGGCACATGTTAGGCTTCTCTCCAGTGTGAGTTGTAACATGTTTCTTAAGGTGATTCTTGTCTGTGAAACTCTTTCCACACTGACGACATATAAAACAGTTTTCCCTTAAGTGAATATTCATGTGGTACCCAAGTCTTTCTTTACATCTGAAACTCTTTCCACACTGAACACATGTGATTGGCTTCTCTCCATTGTGAATTATCATGTGAGCCTTAAGACTTCCTTTTAATGTGAAACTCTTCCCACACTGTTTGCAGGTGTAAGGGCTCTCTCCAGTGTGAAGACTCATGTGGGAATTAAGGTTTCCTTTAGATCTGAAACTCTTTCCACACTGATCACATGTGAACGGCTTCTCTGTGTGACTCTTCATGTGAGTCTTCATATTTCCTTTTTGTGAGAAACTCTTCCCACACACTTTGCAGGTGTTAGGGCTCTCTCCAGTGTGAAGACTCATGTGGGAATTAAGGTTTCCTTCACGTGTGAAACTCTTTCCGCACTGATCACATGTGAAAGGCTTCTCTCCAGTGTGACTGGTCATGTGAGTCTTCATATTTACTATTTGTGTGAAGCTCTTCCCACACAGTTTGCAGGTGAAAGGCCTCTCCCCTGTGTGAATTTTCATATGAGCAGTAAGGTTTCTATTGAATGTGAATCTCTTTCCGCACTGAACACATGTGAACGGCTTCTCTCCAGTGTGACTCTTCATGTGTCTCTTCATATTTACTTGTTGTGAGAAGCTCTTCCCACACAGTTTGCAGGTGAAAGGCCTCTCTCCTGTGTGAACTCTCATGTGAGCAGTAAGGTTTCTTTTGAATTTGAAACTCTTTCCGCACTGAACACATGTGAACGGCTTCTCTTCAGTGTGACTGCTCATGTGTCTCTTCATATTTCCTTTTTGTGAGTAGCTCTTCCCACACAGTTTGCAGGTGAAAGGCCTCTCTCCTGTGTGAACTTTCATGTGAGCAGTAAGGTTTCTATTGAATGTGAAACTCTTTCCACACTGAACACATGTGAACGGCTTCTCTTCTGTGCAAATTCTCACGTGAGTCAAAGGCTCCTCTCCAGTGTGAACTCTTCTGTGGATTTCAAGGTTTTGTTTTTGTGTTAGATTAGAACTGTTAAATTTGGTCTTCTGGGCTCTTTTTCGTGAGGTTATCTTTTCAGTCTGTGTGGATTCTTCTCCTGTTGTGAAATCATGATGCATCTCAAACTGTTTCTTCTCTTCCACTTCATTGAGTTCTTGACTCCCCTCTTTCAACGCAGTCAGGTCTAAGGTGAAAAGAGACAAATACAAATTAACCCCAGTGTCATAAGTTTACCTGTGCGTCCTGTCTTGATTAATGATGGTGATAAAATTTGGCTGTTTCAATGTATAAGTATTGAGCAGCGGTGCTCTAACACAATATGCTGCTGTGGAAATGGAGAAAGTAGAGGTTGGGAAAGGTAGCAGGAGGGAATGATATGTTACAGGCTACTTATGAATTGCTCTCTGAAAGATCATTTCATTGGGTTTGATCTATTAAACAAATACAGCCTAAAAAAAGTCTCTGTTTTAAGATGGATCCCAAGTAGAGGATGGAGACACATTCCTGTATATACCTGGTGTTTTAATCCATCTTTTGTCCACTTTCAACCATTTCTGTCCTGATTTTTTCAAGGGAAGGGTCTATGGGCAGGTAAATGTATGGGCTTTTCAGATCTTTCAACCTAATGGACAAAAGAAGCTTTCAATTTACATATGAACTCTTTTTAGAGATGACGTGAAAACATATGGCGAGCAGCAGCTTTCGTTTCTACTCTGATATATGCAAGAGAAAACGGTAAGTGCGTTAGAAATCAAGAATGGTGAGAGAACATTGTGCTTGGTACATTTTGGTCTTCAAACCAAACTTGGGTCTTCAGCCGACATTTAAATCATGTCTGGCCTCCGCGGTTCCCATAATGTTTACGCATTAGGTCAGTAGGCGTCTTTTGTGGCTGTTTGAACACATTTGACCACATGAGTGTCTACACTACGAAAGCAATCCAGTCTAATGCGTTATTGTCTTTCCTCTCGCGTTACCGCTGGAAGTGGTCAAAAGTGGACAAGCTCAAAACGTTTTAGTCAGTTCACACCTTTATTTAACATCGTCTACTTGTCTTAATACCAGGCGTTTTTTATTTAGTGCCCTGGGGGCACATTTCAGAAAGATAAAATGATCATACTTGGTGGAAGCCTGGATACCAGCCGAACTTAGCCCCGTCCACAACATTTTAGGTCGGGAAGATCGGTCTGGACTTGATTTGCTGTGGAGCAACTATGCTCCTAACCAGAGCTGTTTGGACCAATCAAATTGTCAGGGCGGGCTTTATGCGATGATGGACAGATGATCAACAGTATCGTAATCGTCCACGTCACCAAAGAGTGCTTGGGTTGATTTCGTTTACAACAGCCTGAATGCCAGCCGAACTTAACCCCACTCACAACATTTGAGGTCGGGAAGTTTACTATTTCTCTCAAAAATGATGATCGTGTTGGTAAGTTGTCTTTATAAAGCAATAAGCCCCACGAAGCCATGATCTACAGTGAATTTAGAACAGCTAAAGGGCGTTGTTAGGCACGATGCGGAGCGCAGTTGAATCACAAACGTTGCGCAGTTATAATAATGTAATGCGGTCACAGGTGTATGTTTGTTGAGTAATTTACAACAGCTTTGAACGCGCCTCAACCAATCAGAATCAAGGACTGGAACCATCCGTTTTATACAATTATTTTTACAACACCGGCAAAGATCATTTACCCTCATCTTCTTCTTCTACTACTTCCAGCGTGTATGCAGTTGAGTTCTGTTGACAACTATGCGTTATTCCTGTAGCAAATTAGCTGTAAGAAATATTAATAACCAATCATAACTTGTCTTAGTTGATTATGAATATTTGGGTCAGTTAATAGAATTAACTTAATGTAGTAAAATTAATATTACAATCAATTAACCTGTTGGTGCCATGAACACTCAGTATTAATTGTTTATTAATTCTAAGAAATGTACATTTCCGGGGCATGGGAAATGTCTTTCTTACTGTGCAGTACTAGTTCGAGCCTGGAGCAAAAATCTGATTATTGACTCCAGATATGAGTTTGAGACATGGACAACTTTAAGTGTGACATTAACAAGACTTTGTTAACTAGACACAGTTAAACTACTCTAACATACACACACATACAGTTTACCAAGGGAAAGAGAGCTGAAGCAGAATACAGGAAAGCAAGAAGTTATAGCATTGTTTGAAATTCAGCAGATCAACAGCCTTGAGCAAACCATCAGTTTAGTTCTAACATGCCCTTCCTTAAAAGGGGTAAGGATACTTAATGTATCAAATAATGAGACTAAGTTTGATACTTGCATGTCTCACCCATTTGTATTATGGCGCTTTTCCATTACCAGTACCAGCTCAACTCGCCTCGGCTCGCTTTTCGCTCTGTTTTCCATTGCAGATAGTAGCTCCACAATAGTACCTGGTCATCATAGCGACGCCGCAGGAGACTGCCGTGACGTAATCTTCTACGTGATACACACCCACTACCCACACACACAGGACAATGGAGGAAATCACGTCTGGCGCGTGCAATGATGATGCAGTGAACAGTGACGATTCTCTCTGACCAATCAGCAGTCTGCCGTGTTTTCACGTCACATTTTAGTATTGCCTCGCTGAACCTCGCTGAAGGTGATACGAAAAAAAGTTCCTGGAAGCAGGTACAGGTACAACTTTTAGACAGTGGAAAACCAAACAAAGGCGAGTCGAGGCGAGCTGGTACTGTGTAGTGGAAAAGCGCCATTAAACTGTCCTGATGCAATTTGTTGAGGCTCCAGTTGATCTTTGCTGATGTGGTCTTGATGAGAGAGAACCAGTGGGATTCAGAAGATCTTTAATGAATGAAAAGACAAGGCCGCAGCCTGGCACAAACTTGGGGGGTCCTTGGGGGCTAAGAGAGCCAAGAGGTAAAAAGGTGTAAGAGAGCTGATCTTGTGATCAGTGATTTTTAAAGCGTGAAGATGTCACACCCTCTGGGGGTGTGTGAGCCAATAAGAAGTGTTCCCTTTGGAGGGAGATTTTATGACCTTTTTTTTCTAGCAGGGCATTTTAATATGTAATTTGATTGGGTGTTCAGGAAAAGAATCTTCACGAGTCTTATAATACCAATGCCTCACAAAGTTAGCAAAATGTAATGTGAATTAACAAATGGGGGACGAAGACAGGAGTTTATAGAGACTAAACATATGATTGTGTCAAGTCAACATCAAGTCTGAAACATTAATCCAAAACAGAAGACGTAGGCCAAACCAGACAAAAGGAAAATCATTAGATAGGAAAATTAGATATATATTAATACATTTCTCACGTGGATGTATATAGAATATTTATGATTGAAAGGGGTTATTTCTCCTTCTCAGCAAGAATTAAGTGAGTCACAACTCTCTGGAAATTCCTTAGGATCGTAAAAGGGTCTTATCAGTCTTAGGCCCAATCCCAATTCTATTTTATACCCCTTTGCCTACCCCTAACCCTTCGCCTACCCCTTACCCTTGCCCCTTGAAACAGAGTGGCAAGGCGTAGGGGTGAAAATATTCCCCCAAGAAATGGGACACCACTACTTCACCGTTACACGTCATTATACGTCGTTGCTAGCGCCTACGTCACAGGAGATGCGCCAATGTTTATCACAAACTTCCAAGATGCCGTCGTCAGCTGTAGTCTTGCGTGAGTTACAGCTATTTTTTTGCATTTTTCTTCTGAAGTTATCTTGAACGATATCTTCGACGAATAGAGCGTCTGGCGCCAGTGATTTCAATGTTAAGACGCGTTTATGCGCGTCTGGAGGTCTTGCGGCGCGAATGAGGCGTTTAGCGTGGCGGATGCGAATTCACCTCATTCGCGCGTCCACTTCACTTTAAACTTTTGCTTTTTACACGCGTCATATTGTTAACGAACTTTAGCGATTTTTTTGCAACCGTTTATTTGAATAACATGACCGTAAATATGAACACAAAATTGAATGTGACATAAAGAAAATGATTATTGGCAGTCATGTTGCCTCTGTAGCCGGTGTATGCAGGTACATTTCTCATACCCCTTCGTTTGAAGTGTGGTCCCGAAAAATCTTCATTTTAAGGGCTATCTGTCCCTTCCCCTTACCCCTACCCCTCCAACCAAAAGAGAATCGAGACAACCCTACCCCTTCACGGGAACGCGCAAAATGGAGGGGTAGGACCAAGGGGTAGGGGCTAGGGGTGAATTGGGATTGAGCCCAAATGTGTCCTGTAACAGGACACCGGGTTCTGCCAGTGTGTTATCTTCACTTGAGACGTTAGTTTTGGGGGAAGTTTCATAGACCTTTGTTGCGAGAGTAAGTTGGCTGGATTATTCATTAAATAAAATGAATAATTTGTGCGTGTCTGATTGGTCCAGACGCTGCGCTCAGTTGCTCTAATTGGTTGTAGGTCTATCCAATTGAGTGCAGAGGCATTTTCTTTTCCAGGTTCAGTTGAAACACGCCCCATTATCACAGCCCAATGGAGCAGTATCAGATTCATGTTCTGACTAGAATCTGAGTATGACCACGTCAGGCTAGTGTTGAACTTCTCCTGACTCAGATAAACTCTGCCTTTGTTAATTCCTCTAGACCCATTTGGACCGCTTTGGATCAAGGTATTGGCTGTTGGTCTCAGGAAGCCCCGGAAGTGACAGTGGAAACACGACTGACCCTGACACGCACTAGCACACTTGCTTTTGGCCCAACAGTGGAAACACTACAAGGCTGGGAAAGGCTCAGGGTGCCTTCTCCCAACTCTGGTCTATATGGAGATCAAAACAATACAGCCTTAAACCGAAGATGCTCCTATGTAACTGCAATGTAAAGTCTGTTCTGCTGTACGGTTCAGAGAGCTGGCGAGTTATCAAAACTGACATGAGGAGAATGGATGTGTTCCATAATGGATGCCTTCGACGAACATGCCAGATATTTTGGCCTAAATAAGATCTCCAACAATGATCTGTACAAGAAAACGGGAAGCCGGAGCATCACCAAGGAGATCAAAGGCGAACGCGCTCTCTCGTTTCATTCCAATACAACTTTTCGGCTTGTGTCTCTGTTTTTTATTGTTATCCCTTAAATGTTACTCTTTATAGTCTTGTTTGAACTTATTCGTTCTTCTTGGCTCAAAGCCACTCGCTGCAAACTTTTCTTTGCAGAATCTTCATGTTTATTTCAAGTGAGTGAGATCAAATATTTCAAATCAAAACAACATTTTGTTCCCAATTATTACCCAGACATAGTTTTGGCATTGAGGTCAAAGTTAACTTGCCTTGCGTTCACTATACAACTGTGGGTGATGGTCACACAAGGCGACTCGGCAGATTTAAAGTGTTTCCCGCTATTTTACTTTTTTTGTGCATGTTCTGCAGATAGGGTGACCATCCTCGCTTAGGTTTCCCTCAGGACTTTTGTAAAAGCCAAAATATGACCACACCTCAGATTTGGTCCTCTTAAAAGGCTACGAAAAATCTCCCTAGCACGGTCACTGCCTTCCGCCATTCCTTCTCGAAAAAAAACAAAACAAAAACAACATTGCGTGCTCGCCTGAGTCAGACTGTTGTTGGCTGGACAGGATTTACAGTGAGGCCCAACATGCTGCCAGGGACCGTATGCATTGGAGAGTACTCATTTAATCCGTATGTCCCATAAGGGACGAAGAGAAATGAGATGAGTGGATATGCAGCTTATTACAAACTTGTACATCAAGGATGTAACCCATATGGGGCCTACAGAAACATTCAACACGCTATTTATCTTGCTATTTATCTTGAAAGTCACCTAGAGAAAGCAAAAGTTCAGCCAGTGGTGCAGAGAAGACACGATCTGAGATTGGTTGACAGTGATGAGCGCTGTTTGACTGCTAAGGCAAACCAGCCTAAATATGAAAAATTTGTCATAAAACCTTTGGGGGAAACTTTAACCACCATTCATGTCCCTGACCTAAAGAAAGCTAAAGTTCAGAGAAGACACAACCTTTGATTGGTCATTTTGAGTCTAACTTTTAAATGTGGCTGAATCAGGCTTTCAAGAAATACAATAAGGAAAGCAGCAGGAGGGCAGACAGGGTATCAAAACACCTCCCAACAGAGAGTGAACTGGGAAATTGTAGAGGACACGTTTATTACCAGCCATTATTAGCATAATTTTCAATGAAACATATATTTGTGATTATGAGAATAGTGTTGTTTAGAGTTAAGTTTCAAGCAGCGTTCGCTCGCAGCATCATATACGAGCTAGTCTCAGTAAAAATCCAGCTGTTACTAAAGATCATGGAGGGTTTGTTCCTCACATGAATGCTGTGGCTCTTACTGTGAAGATGATCCACACGTGTTGTTGAGAAACACTCGTTCACACGCATAGGTTTAGTACCTATGATCACGCGCGTGAACTCGACAATCGACTACTGTGGACTTCGACCAAAAACAGGATGTAAATACTGGTATGTGCGCTAGCTGAATAAACATCATTTTTAATATATTTCTTTCACATCTACTGCAGTCAGATTCACCCGTGTTCACTCTGAAGGAATCACTCACATGACCTGTGCACTTGTAATGACACATCAAGGATGTTAAGAGGCTAAAAGCAGGTTTAAAACTTGCCCCATTGAAGTCAACAGGGTGCACATTTTAAAAAGAGGATAACTCAGTGTAGGCAACACCGATTTTTGTCGTTATTCTCTGTACTGACAGCACTCCAAATGTACAAAAAAATGAGCTCAATGTTAAAATTGGGATAGGGAGTATAATTTAAATATACAGGGTATAATATATAGGGAATAGGGATCAATTTAAATCTTTGTTAGGCCATATCACCCAGCCCTAGGATCAAATGACTGAGTTCAGCTTTGAGAATGAAACTGACCTGTTTGTTCTTCAGTTTCTTCTTGTTTCACACTGAATGTGTCTTGAATCTTCACCTCTTTGCTCTCCTCTTTAATAAACGGCATCTTTGTTTGTTCCTCTGTTTCGTCTTGTTTCAAACTGAATACTTCTTCAATCTTGAAGTCTTCACTCTCCTCTTTAATAAACGCCATCTTTATAATAGTGCGTCTGTGGATCTCAGTCGCTTCACCAGGGTTTTTCTGTGTGTTTGTCCTGTTTAAGATGAGAATAATTAACAGAAAGAAAAATAAATCCTAACTAAATCTCTGAAAGCATCTCAATGAGATCTAGTTCAGTAGTTCAGTTCACTGAGTCAAAGAGTCAGTCAGAGAGAGAGTTTGTATTTTATATACTTAAGTTATGATTTATATTTGGTATTAAATTTGTATAATATAAATTAAATCAATTTATACTACAGGGCCGTTGAATGCTTGTATCTGATTGGTTGACGAACGTTCTAAGGTGTGCATTATTTTCAGGGAAACACGGCTAAAGTAGTTCCAGCAGGTCTTGACCGCATTACAGCTCCGTATCAGCTCCGTATCACTTTGCCTAGTTGACTGTAATAATGGAAAATAGGATACAATTCATAACAAGAAAAACCCCATAAGCTTGATCTGCAATTTTCAATGTCTAACTTCACAATTAATGGAAACATGCAGTTTAATTTTAATAAATAAAGTATATAGTCCTATCTATAATCAATAGAAAATTAAACTGAAATTGATAGTCCTGCTGCACGGGTTTTATAGATAATATTTATAGATAATATAACAAATAAATAATTATTGATAGGCCTATACTTGATAAAAGGGCTTTGTGTTTCATTTATTAGGCTAGTCTACTGTCACTAATAGAAAAAAAAAGAATGAACGAATTAATTAAAACGAATTGGATTAATAAATAAATCATATTGACGCACATGCTTCTCTCTCTCTCTCTCTCTAATAACTGCATTAATAACTGCATAAAGCCAGGGACACACTCACTGTAAGGCCGGTTATGAATGTAATTTGATACTTATGACTGATCATGCACGTGTTTTCGACGCGTAAAGTCTGTGTTTACACTCACAGAATCTGCTGCAGTCGATGAACAGTCAGAGAATGTGTCTGGGGCCAGTCGTTAAGTGTGTCCCCAGCATTATAGTCGTCTAATAACTGCACTAGTCTGCTATCAGTGGCTATTTTTCTAGAAATTTAGTTTTTCAAACTACTTTTGGTTCAATTTAGTTTAAAAAACTAAATTTCTCCATCACTACTTGCCAGTAACAGAATTCATGTTTATGATAAACTGATTGACGATACAGGGAGCGAAATGAGACGCTACTCTTGTTACTCGTGACTCTTTACTTTCGCTTTACTCGCACAAAACACTGCTCATTAATATTAGATAAAAAAAATACGTTAAATTTTGATTGGTTAATTTAGTTTTACATAGCTTGTAAAAACGATTAGATTGATTTAAGAGTTTGCATTGATTTAAACACTTACATGCTTAAAACACAAACCTTTCTTCTTCAGCCGAATCACAACAGATGCAGGAGGGCGGCGCAGCCTTATGACGTCACACAACCAAACTAAAATAAAAGTCCCGTTCACTCTCTGCTGCGTCTAAAATCACAAACGTACAGTACACAGACATTTACAAATATATATCTTATTAAGAAATATTAATGGAAAAAGTATGTGATTCTGTCCAATGGGCAAAACTATAATGTTTGGGTGCAGAAACTTTTTATACCACATATTACAGCATTAATATGCAAATAGCTACAAATATGTTTATAAGTAAAAAAATACATGTTAAAACAGTGTATGATTTAATAAAGCAGAATTCATATTATGTCATTTCGGGGTGGGCAATATGACCAAAATTTTATTTCAAGACATAAGACATTTTAACTCAATAGTGATAATAATAACTATATACTGTCCTCATGATGCGTTGCTCTGCATGAGGGAAATAACTCCAGTAATGCCTCAAGCTGTAACTTTTCTTGATTTTAATTGGAATTCCTTTTTATATTGTAAAACTGAAAATACAGAACACACAAAATACATCAATATTAGGGATGTCCCGATCAGGTTTTTTTGCCCTCGAGTCCGAGTCATTTGATTTTGAGTATCTGCCGATACCGAGTCCCGATCCGATACTTCTATAATACATAAAAAAAGAATAAAGAGCGAAAAAACAGATCCAGGATGTTCCTTATTTTTTATTTAATTCACCTTATTTTAACATTCAACAACTCTGTTAACAAACAGAGCACTTCTGTGAGGTAGCTTGAACAATCAAGTAATAAATAAATTCTTCACTTTTGGACTTTATTGCAACAGTAAATATAAAAAAGTCTAATATATAAACAAATAGCACCTCAACTTAAAATACCCGGTAGGCATGTAAACAAATAAAAAATAAAAGTGCCACAGTGTTTGCAAAGCCATAATGTGCTTTTAGGAACTGCACTCCTAACTCTTACGCCGGTTTCACACTGCACTGTTAGCAGAGCGTGCAGTGCGTATTTTTTTCGCCGCCCATGTTAACAGATTAAACCAGGCTTTAGAGCATTCACACCGCGCGCAGAGGTGGCGCGGCAGTGCGTATAGCAGAGCAGAGCAGGAGTGCCGCGATCGTTTCGGTGCCGAGTCTAATTTTTCTGCGCCGCTTTTGCTGAATTATAGTGACAATACATTGATCATGGCCAAAATACACCGCAGTTTTATCCAAAAAGTGCATTGATGATATCTATTGTGTTTTAAACAGTCAATCAAATGACCAACAGCAATGTAAAAAAAAAAAAATATGTCCAAAAACAAACTTGTTGCCATAACAATAAAAACAAAGATGAACCAAAAGTTATATAAATGAAATTATTAATAAAATAAGCTTCTTGACAAGTCTTTTCTCTTAAATGTATTTGAAACCGAAATAAAGCAATGCCAACTTTTCCATTATAGAGTACTCTGTCTGTACACAACCTGCGGTTCAACCGCGCGTGACAAACACTGCCAGTGTGAAAGCAAAACGCGCGTGTCCTGCTCCTGCTCACCATACACACTGCTCCTGCGCTGCTTACGCGCGTGCAGTGTGAAACCGGCATAACTCTGTGCCACCGCATAACTAGATGTGTTAAAAAATAATGACAATATATATACATATATATCCGAGTCCTGATCGGGAGGTAACGTCCGATTCCGATCGAGTCTGAAAACACGTGATCGGGCCCGATTTCCGATCACGTGATCGGATCGGGACATCCCTAATCAATATACACACTAATAAAAGGCTCAATACAAAACAAACTGCTGGCAGATAAATTAGCCTACACATTTCTGAATGACACTTCCAGAATGTGGATTAGCATGCTATAGTGCCGGAGTTTTAAACCGGGGTCGCAGAGGGGGAAGAGGAGGGTCACGCAGTCACTATTGGCTGCAGCTAAACTTACGTTTCATGAATGACACACGTAAGCAGGGTACATGATGTACCAATGTTAAATAGAAATCGCTATATATCGCTTAGTCAGTGTGATTTTCGAATCGCAAAGGCTGCGATATTATTTAGCTAATATTTAATTAGCTAAATATGTCAGCATTGTTTCATGAAGCGTGCGTGCGTGCGACTTCTTGTGATAATGTAACGCAGTTCAGATGTTATGGGAAGAAGGAGGTGGGAACCGGCGAACATTCAAACATTTTAATAACAAAATATAACAAATACAAAAATGAAAGTATAAGCCAGCAGCTTGGAAAACCATTGGTGGCAAGAGTCTCTACGATTTATTTAGTCCCATACTAATAGTCACCACAAATTTAGACAAATAAATATGTCTGCTTGAAAGAATAAAGAATGATGTATGCAAGTTGTAATAAAGAATGCAGATATTATTAATTGAAAAGAATTTAAGGAGAAGTGGTTTTATTTCATTGTAAGATTTTTTATGTCACAGTAGTTACATCTGTGTCTGTATTGCATGTTCAAACTTTAAAATCATTCATATTAAAGGTACAATATATAAGAATTTTGCATTAAAATATCCCATAATTTCAAGGCCAGTGTTATATATTTTGTTAAGTTGTTTACTTACAATATCCCAAATGTTTCCAACTATTTTTAAATCGTGAGAAAATTGCGATTTTAACCAAGGAAACGGGGCATTAGAGCAGGGGGGAGCTGGGAGTCGCCAGTCAATTGCGTCATATCCGCGTTACCCTCGGTTTCCGCTCGTACTGCGTGGAGTCCTGGACAAATGCGGAAGTTGTAGTTGTAGCGTCTATCAAGCAACAAACGTTAGCTTGTTTCGTGCAGTCGTTATGGAACACAGTCATTCTTTACCGATTGCAGCTGGTTCTGTCGACAAAGCATGCTTAATTTTATATTCAAATGTAGCATTCGGTAATAGTTATGTTTATGTAAAGGAAGTATTATTGCTTTATGTTTGTGTTTAGTTTATTGACATTGTTTATCACATCTGGTGTTTATGGCCATGTAAATAAATATAGCATGTGTTATATATAAAGATTAATCAGTATTTTGGCAAATGATGTGGGTGTGTTCGAATGTACTTTTACAACAATTGTTTAGAACACGTAAAACTGCGCAGTGTTATTGTCACGAATCCGGTCTGTGGCCTTCCGCCCGATAGCCACCAGAGGTCGCTTCTCCATCATATTGACTCTCACACCACACAGCACACTGGACTGCATTTCCCATCATCCATTGCATGGACGACACACACAGCTGATTACACTACTCACGCTCCCAGCTGAGAACTATCTCACAATCACTATCACCCAATCACACACTCTTTATAAGCCTTGAACTTTCTCTCTGTGATCGCCGAGTATTGTATAGTGCATATCCAAGCGATAGCTACTCTATGGAGCCCACTCAGTTGTTTTAAGCCCCGCCCCGCCCCGCCCCGCCCCTTATTTGGATCATCGCTTGTGTACCTGGATTATCTCTCTGCCTTGCCCTGTTGGATATTGTTCACCGATCGTAGACCCACGCTTGCCCTAAGATCTCTCTTGTGTCTTGCCCATACTATACCTGTTTACCGTTGTCTGACCCTTGTCTGTTTACTATGTTTCTAAATAAAAGCTTGCACATGGATCCGCACGCCTCACGTCTTGTTCGCCCCGTTACAGTTATCACAACAATGAATTCAACAAATACAGTAACATCTATGATAACTAATTTATTTTAATGAAATAAAAGTGTGATAAGGTTCAAGAGTCAGGAAGGAAAAAGACAGGGGTCGGCGTGACTGGGACTCGTACTTTATTCAAATAAAACAAAACAAACAAAAGTCGCGCACAACGTGCATTCACCGTGGCAACCGCGACGGCACAAAACAGTTCAAAAATGAGAGCTCGGATCCACCGGTTTTATTTCTCTCCAGTCTCTCGTACGAGTCCTCTGTCTCTCTCTCGTTCCAGCACGGTCTCTCCACGCCAATAATACTGCAATAAGACACAGGTGTTCGTCATTTGCACTTGACCTACTCGTCTCGTTTCTCTGTCTCCCGTTACAGACCGCGCTGAACCACGCCCCCCTCGCCACAAAAAGCATGTCATTAAACGCAACATTTATAAAAATAGAACTTAACCTCATCCATGAACATGATTTTTCGATTCCCTTCTGACTGATTTACATCCACGGTGGAGTTGAAAACAACAGTTCCCATCATTCCACGCTCCTTCACATCGTCATCAAGCTACGCCGTTGTTGTTGTTTGGAATGTAGCGCCCTCTAGCGGCAGAAAATGTTGCATATTGTACCTTTAAGAGGTTAATAGATGTTTCAACCGGGAGTATATAATGGGTTTGGACATTTTAGAGAAATTCTAAATAAACGCATTATAATTTAACTAAACCCATTATATTTTAGTCGACTAAAATTTTATCGTATTTCGTCGACTAAAAATAAAACAATTCTGATGACTAAAATTAAATGGCATTTTAAGTCAAAAGACTATGACTAAAACTAAATGAAAATTTCCTGTCAAAATTAACACTGGTCCGCAGGTAAATCTGCCATTTTTTGACACTCTAAGCGTCCCCTGAGCATACAACATCATGTGCACATTTATAAATTTAAAGACTACAGACTCGACTCGGACTCGAGCTGTGGGACCAGGGCCGGATCTACTATACGGGCAATCTGAGCACGTGCCCAGGGGCCTTTGCGCAGAGAGGGGCCCTCCGTGATGGGATTTTTCGGAACTGCACTTATCCCTTTAGAATCGGCTGTGTCGTCGCTGACACAGATCAGCAAGCTGTATTCATTGTACCGTAACTCTTCAACCGTTTGCACTAGAGATGCGCGGATGGGCTATTATTTCATCCGCAACCGCATCACAAAAATCATCATCCGTCCGCCATCCAGCCGCACCAACATTTTTGACCAATTTTCAAAACCGCACCCGCCCGCCATCCGTTGATTTGTGTATAGATATATTTTTCATTTGATTGGTTCAACCGCCCGCCACCCGCCCGAATTTAATTAAAATATTATTTTTCGTCACGTCATCCGCCCGATCCGCGGTTTATCCGCGGAGTCCGCGGCTGTAACCGCCAACCGCGCATCTCTAGTTTGCACTATCAAAACCATTCAAATTGCCCCTGACAGTAGACAACATGTGCTTTTCGGCAAATAGGGCTTATTACGGTAATTTCTTTCCGTCAGAAAATGACAGCAGCTTTTTGGCAGAGCATCAAGGAAGGATTTGAACAGAGAGATACGAAGCGCAGCAGGTTAGAGTGTTTTGGATCGCATAAAGTAATAAAAGAAATGAACAAATACATGGCGAAAGAAGTGGTGTGGTACTAGTAGACAGCAGAAGAGGGGATTGGGATGATTTTTAATGAATCTAGGGAGGCGGATGGATGTTACTCTTTCACGTATCTTTACATGTTGTGTATGCATGCGTGCCTATGAATGGATGCATTAGTATGTGTGCGTGTATGAAAAAAAGTGTCCTAAATGAAAACTGTGCAACCCAATGTCAGAAAAAAGACTTGTATAGATGTATTATACTTCATTTTTCAACTTTAAAGTGTTAGTTTCTTTCGTTCGTGATTTTTCTCTTTTTTTCTAAATAAAAATCTGAAAATGTATTCTCGTTTTTTATAATTTTTGTCTATTTAAATTCTATTTACCAAACTCACCACACAGAGTAATGGTCAATAACTGTAATCTGTTGAAAGCTAATCTTTTTCTGAAAAAGATGACACCTTGCACATGAAGATAGCACATTGTTTTAGAATTTTACAGTCAAAAAATCAAAATATGTAAAAAGCACCTATTTTAGCTTCAGGTTCTAAAGGGATAATTATACAGCATTTATTAATCTTTGTTATTGTTAATTCCAACATTTACTAATACTTTAATAAAATCTTGTTAACATTAGTTAATGCACTGTGAACTGAACAAACAATGAACAGCTGTATTTCTATTTACTAACATTAACAAAGATGAATAAATACTGTAACAAATGTATTGCTCATTGTTAGTTCATGTTAGTTAATACATTAACTAATGTTTAATAAATGAACCTTATTGTAAAGTGTTACCGATTTTTTTTTTGTTCTTTTTTTTTTGTGCTACATAAAAATAGTATACATGCGATCTTGATAATTATCCAATCAGAATTTTAAAAAAGTTGTTTACAAAAAAATTTTTATCGGGATTGTCTGTTTTATGTCAGTTGGCAGGCCTCATGCACTGTGTTGATTGGCTAATGATAAAGGTGAGCGGGAATAAAGAATATTATCGGATAGTTGGTGTTTGCAGAAAATGGACAGCAATCAAAAGCCCCTGCCAAGAGAAAAAAAAGAAGGAAAAGGAAGATAAAGAAGCGCCTGCTATTAAAAATGTCCCGCGAATAAATAGCTTTTTTAAAAGAGCTAAGAACGATAAAGAGGAGGATGTCGTTAGTTTGGAAGAATCGCTGCCCTCTACCAGCTACGCTCAGCCTCAGCTAACGGTAGCTAGCTTTAGCGAAGATGAGGCCGGTCATCATCAGCAAGAACAAGGTAATGACACCTGCAGTGTTCATTTCGTTAAATAATAATAAATTTGACTTTTTTTTCGCAGACGAAAAAGAGACGATAACTAGATAAAACCCAGTTTTAAATGACGACAACTAATAACAAATAAAAACTAGACGAAAATGTTAGAGGGACGATTGGGGAAGATCCATTCAGAACTGATTTGCGTTGCGCAGATTGTACTGTAACATGCTGAAAGAGAAGAACAGACATATGGATAGATCTGAATAACAGTGACGACGCGAAAGAGAGCTTTAATCGGCATGTTTTCTGTGCACATACACACACAAACACAAGCACACACACAAACACACGACCCGAAGCGTGCAGCCCTGCACATAGATCGCTATACGGCGCGCGAGGTATTGAGCTCTCTTTCGCACATACAGCATTATGTCTAAATGTCCGTTTTGGAGAGTTAACACAGTCGGTTATGTCTTTACAGAATGTACAGTTGTGAGAATTTCGGATGTGCATCAGTGCACTCGGTCTTAAAAGCTCTTGGATCTGCACTCTGTCTTAAAGTAACAGTGCGTAATAAACCTAATGCCGTCTGTATAGACTTAATATTATTCAAACAACAAAATAAAAAGAAAAAAAGCATTCACTGCTCACTGCTCTAATAGCTTTAATAAGGATAAATTTTATTTTATGTATATAAATACAGTGAGGAAAATAAGTATTTGAACACCCTGCTATTTTGCAAGTTCTCCCACTTAGAAATCATGGAGGGGTCTGAAATTGTCATCGTAGGTGCATGTCCACTGTGAGAGACATAATCTAAAAAGGAAAAATCCAGAAATCACAATGTATGATTTTTTAACTATTTATTTGTATGATACAGCTGCAAATAAGTATTTAAACACCTGAGAAAATCAATGTTAATATTTGGTACAGTAGCTTTTGTTTGCAATTACAGAGGTCAAACGTTTCCTGTAGTTTTTCACCAGGTTTGCACACACTGCAGGAGGGATTTTGGCCCACTCCCCCACACAGATCTTCTCTAGATCAGTCAGGTTTCTGGGCTGTCGCTGAGAAACACGGAGTTTGAGCTCCCTCCAAAGATTCTCTATTGGGTTTAGGTCTGGAGACTGGCTAGGCCATGCCAGAACCTTGATATGATCTTACAGAGCCACTCCTTGGTTATCCTGGCTGTGTGCTTCGGGTCATTGTCATGTTGGAAGACCCAGCCTCGACCCATCTTCAATGCTCTAACTGAGGGAAGGAGGTTGTTCCCAAAATCTCGCAATACATGGCCCCGGTCATCTTCTCCTTAATACAGTGCAGTCGCCCTGTCCCATGTGCAGAAAAACACCCCCAAAGCATGATGCTACCACCCCCATGCTTCACAGTAGGGATGGTGTTCTTGGGATGGTACTCATCATTCTTCTTCCTCCAAACACGTTTAGTGGAATTATGACCAAAAAGTTATATTTTGGTCTCATCTGACCACATGACTTTCTCCCATGACTCCTCTGGATCATCCAAATGGTCATTGGCAAACTTAAGACGGGCCTTGACATGTGCTGGTTTAAGCAGGGGAACCTTCCGTGCCATGCATGATTTCAAACCATGACGTCTTAGTGTATTACCAACAGTAACCTTGGAAACGGTGGTCCCAGCTCTTTTCAGGTCATTGACCAGCTCCTCCCGTGTAGTTCTGGGCTGATTTCTCACCTTTCTTAGGATCATTGAGACCCCACGAGGTGAGATCTTGCATGGAGCCCCAGTCCGAGGGAGATTGACAGTCATGTTTAGCTTCTTCCATTTTCCATCATCTCTGAAGACCCTGCTCTATGGGGACCGATTGCAGAGAGCGTCCGGGAGGAAATTATACTCAAAGGGATTTCAGCCTTTCAGAATTGGGCGGCTAAATATCCAGCATCTCGGAGGGGGAACGAGGCTAGTGGCGGAAAGACACGCTCTCTCACCAATGAGGCACTGACCCGACACCTTCACAACGGTGAAACTGTGCCACGGGAGTGGATTATAAATTCACCGTCCACCGGAGACATTTTTTGCTTTGCTTGTAAAGTGTTATCAACACACAGCAGCGCATTTAGCGGGTTTAGCGACTGGAAACATCCAGAGAGAATAACGGAACATGAAATGAGTGGTGAACACAGAAAATGCATGCTTTCACATATACGTCGCAGTAAACATCTGGGAACTGTGGATGCTTCTCTTGGGAGACAAATTGAAGCAGAAGGACAGTACTGGAAGGATGTATTGAAGCGTATAGTTACCGTCATTCAATTTCTGAGTGAAAGGGGGCATCCGTTCCGCGGAGATGATGAATTGGGATCCCCACATAATGGTAATTACCTGGGAATCCTCGAGCTGCTCGCACAATTTGATCCATTTTTAATGGAGCATTTACAGAAGTATGGTCAGAAGGGTCGTGGTAAGACTTCATATTTGTCATCAACTATCTGTGACGAATTTATTGGCTTAATGGGTGACAAAACAAAGAAAGTCATAGCTACAGAACTACAGCGAGCAAAATATTTCTCTGTTATCGTAGACTCTACACCTGACATGTCTCACGTGGACCAACTAACTTTTGTGTTCCGATTTGTAAGTGAGAATGGAAAAGTAGTTGAGCGATTTATCGCATTTGAACCAATTCACAGCCAAACTGGGTCAAGTCTGGCCGACTGTGTGATGAAGATGGTCAGAGATTTGGGGCTGGATCTCTCCAACAGCCGTGGCCAGGCATATGACAACGCATCAAACATGTCAGGGAAATATAATGGTTTGCAAGCTCAACTCAAGAAAAAAAACCCACTCATTCATTACATTCCATGTGCGGCACATTCTTTAAATTTGGTTGGTGTGAACTGTGTCGAAAATAGCTGTCGGGGAGCAAGCCAGTTTTTTGCCTTACTTCAAGCTCTATATGCTTTTTGCTCTGCTTCCACCTATCGATGGAATAAGATATTCACTGCCGACATAACACTGATGCTCTGCAAACGGGCCAATGCTCTCTCATCTTCATATCCAACTGACATGGATTCTGCTTTAGCTGATGAGCTGATCCAGTTTAGGTCTTTTGTCAGCAGTGAGCAAGATAAGACACCTGCAAACCTATTGCAGGTTGTGCTGAGGAATGGAATGCGTGCGTGAGTGCATGTGTGTGTGTGTAGTGGGTCTGGTGGTGCGGTGTGGTTGTCAGGTAGGGGAGGGGGGGCCCCTGAGCACTGAAGCTGGGGGTACTAATCCAGCCTTGTGCGGGACTCGTGAACAATGTTTATTTTCAGGAAACATCTGATGAGCTCGCTGTTATTCCCCTCCCTCTGTTACCTATAACCTGCCTACGTAACACGTGACGTACTACGTATCTGCTGCACGCGGCGGCCACACATGAGAGGACAACAAATATGTCGAATGCACAGGCCACTGGCTGCTGTGCCATTCATCTTAAGCTTTGGGTTTAAAAACTTCAACAGAGCTGCCAACACTCACGCATTCACCGTGAGACTCACGCGATTGACACTTTTCACACGCTCTCACGCCACACATCCATTTTCTCACGCACAGAAAATTCGCAAAGCAAAGAGGACACGGAGACCGACAGACTAGACAGAGCAGGTTACTTATGATAGAAAAGAATCTCAGCTCTCAGATTCTGTCAATTCTACTACGAAATTCAAACAATAAATACCGTTTTGGCGCTTGTAAATGTGACGTGACAGATCCCTAACGGCACCTGAACCGATCCTTTCTACTAGCTAATAGTAAATAAACAAGAACACTGTTGAAAGATACAACTTATCGAAATGTATATTCCTCATACATGATATCGATCAATCAGTGTTTTTCATTCACGGAAAGGGGTCAATAAAACAGCTGAAGAACAATTATGTCACATAACATTTACCTCAGGAAAGCCATTTAATGACCATAATATGGGCTATAGCATGTTAGTTGGCTAGAAAAAAAGAGCTATAGAGAGTATTTTGCTAAATATGTGTACTACATGATGTATTTATTATATTTTTACTTGACGTATTTTATTTTACTTTTACTAAAGTTGTTATTATAATATATAAAACGCATTATATTTAATTTGAGTTATTTTTAACCTTAAATAATACTACCAGCTGATAGGGCTCTCTGTAGCTATGTTTACATCATTAGGTGAGTTTTTTTCTTTTTTTTTCTTGAGACGCCTATCTTGTGTATCTAATATTTATCCAAATATTACATCAAATCACAAGAATTTAATTTAATTGAAATCGTGAAATTTGTGTCAAGCAATAATAACAAAACATAGCTTACCAGAAATTGTACCATGTTAACATTGTAACATGTTGCCACTAAACCTAATTAAATTCAGGATAGTTACTAAAATGTTTTGACAATCACAATACACTTATGATAATAACCATTGTTATTGCTTATAAATTTAATAGTATATTTTTATAATAGTATATTTCACATCATTTGGTTCGTTGCAATAGTGTTTTGCAGTTAGCTACAATGTGATGTTTTGCAGTTTTGCACTAAATAGGAGTATGTCAATTTTAGTATTGTAGAGTATAACATTTTCTATATTTGGTCTTATGGCCCCACAGAGCCAGCACAGTAGGAGCCAAGGCCTTTCATTATAATTCAGCGACAGACAAGGGAACCTCAATTTTTCTTCAGAACCTCAATTTTTGGTCTGTACTGTACTGTATGTTCATGCTACAAGGCAAAATACAGATATTAACTTAAAAGTAAAGCATTCTTGGTGTTTTTGTCATGTTGCAATAGCCTGTTTACACTGATTATATACCAAAATACTGATAAGCTGATACTGTATGCTAATAAATAAAGGAGTCATAATAACATATTACATGCTTTGAATTCCTTATATATAGCTATGCAGTGTTCTAAGCAGCCTGGATAGGTCGCTGTACGTGATGCAACACTTATTATAACCACAAGAGACTTGAGACTTGACTTGGACTCTAGCTCAGAGACTTGAGACTTGACTTGGACTCTAGCTCAGAGACTTGAGACTTGACTTGGACTCTAGCTCAGAGTCTTGAGACTTGACTTGGACTCTAGCTCAGAGATTTGAGACTTGACTTGGACTCAAGCTCAAAGACTTGACTTGGATTCTAGCTCAAAGACTTGACTTGGACTTTAGCTCAGAGACTTGAGACTTGACTTGGACTCTAGCTCAGAGACTTGAGACTTGACTTGGACTCTAGCTCAGAGACTTGAGATTTGACTTGGACTCTAGCTCAGAGACTTGAGACTTGACTTAGACTCTAGCTCAGAGACTTGAGACTTGACTTGGACTCTAGCTCAAAGACTTGAGATTTGACTTGGACTCTAGCTCAAAGAGTTGAGATTTGACTTGGACTCTAGCTCAGAGACTTGAGACTTGACTTGGACTCTAGCTCAGAGACTTGAGACTTGACTTGGACTCTAGCTCAAAGACTTGAGACTTGACTTGGAGTCTAGCTCAGAGTCTTGAGACTTGACTTGGACTCTAGCTCAAAGACTTGAGACATGACTTGGACTCTAGCTCAAAGACTTGAGACTTGACTTGGACTCTAGCTCAGAGACTTGTGAGCATCTCTGGGTAGGTGAGAGGATGGTGGCATCCAAAGCAAGTATTGGGCTGAAACAGTACTAAAAAGAGAAGCCAACAAAGTGGCGGTACTAGCTTTTCGTTTTGGCTGATTCAGCCCATGGACACACCTGGGATTTTTTTATTTATGAGGGCAAATCCCATGAAGGTCAAAATGGACAATGTAAGGGGCTGAGTTACGAATCTGTGATGGTGCTTGTGGATGAGAGGATGCTGGGAACTGGCTACAAGCTGTATGTAGACAATTTCTTCACCAGGCCATCACTTTTCAGAGACCTCCTCCAGAAGGGCATCTGGGCCTGTGGGAACATTCGGAGCAACTGGGTGGGCTTCCCACAAATTACTGAAAACAAGTTGCCCAGAAATGCTCCCCATGGGAGTATGCGGTGGATTCGTGACAACAGGCTCCTCTTTGTCGAATGGAAGGACACCAGGGAGGTGCTCATGTGCTCCTCCTTCCATTCAGCAGATGGAGATCACACCGTATGGAGGAGGGTGAAGACGAGAGCTGGAGGATGGACAGAACTCACTGTACCTATACCTACTACAGTGCATGACTATAACGAGTTAGTTTAATTTATTCAGTGGTGTTGTGTATATTTTATTTACTTGTTTACATTTGCATTTAGATTTGAAATTTATTCTATTATTTTCCACACAGGTACATGGGAGGAGTTGATCTCTCTGATGGCCTTGTCGGGTATTACAAAGTACTCCGAAAGACCAGGAACTGGTTCCGCTCGATTTTCTACCACTTTATTGACATCGCAGTGGTAAATTCCTTCATCCCGCACCAGCAGTTGGCTGCTGCTCATAACCAAAGAGCAAAAACACAGCGGGAATTCAGTGAAGATTTGGTTATGGAGCTTGCAGACTGGATGCCTCCAAGTGAGCCTGCTCCTCCTGCTCCAGCACCTCACATGACAGGAGAACCCTCAGGCCATGCCTGCCACAGGCCAATGTACACCACTAATAAAGGTGATGACCCCAGGCGAAGATGCCGAGTGTGCCATCGGAAAGCGCTTGTGTTCTGCCAGGGATGTGCATCGTACTTGTGTTTCCAAGCAACATGAGATTGCTTCAATTACTGGCATGATTTAAATAGATTGTAGTGTTCAGAAGTTGTGAAAATCTTTATATATTTGTGAATAGTTTGTAAATAGTTGAAAAATTGTTATTTTATTTTTTAAAACTATTATTACAATTATTTTTCCAGTATTTTTATTTCATTATTATTTTCTTTCATTATTTACAAGTCTTATTCAGGTTTCAGTTGTAATTTGTATAGAAAAGTGAAATTGTTTGTAAATAATGTAAAAAAAAAAAAAAAAAAAAATCTCCCTCTCCCTCTCTCCCTGTGTGTGTGTTCACCAATGAAGAAGGGTGTCTTGTAGTGGCCATTTGTGGTAAGACTAAAAGTCTCAGAGAAACCTCAATTTTTGAGATATCAAGCTGAAAATTTAAACATAACTCATTTAGACTTGTGGCTTTAACTTTTTAGCATGTTTTAGTCTGAAACATATATTTATTAATTAGGGCTGTCAAAAGATTAATCGTGATTAATCGCATCCAAAATAAAAGTTTGTGTTTAAATAATTAATGTGTGTGTACTGTGTATAATTAAATTTGTATATATAAATACACACACATGCTTTTAAATATTTAAGAAAAATTTGAAATTTATATATAATTTTTTTTATATTTATATATAATATAAATTATATATAAATATATACAGTATATGTATGCAAATATTTCTTAAATATATACATGCATGTGTGTGTATTTATATATACAAAATAATTATACACAGTACACACATTATGTAAACAAAAACTTTTAATCTTTTAATCGCGATTAATCTTTTGACAGCCCTATTATTAATAAATATATATATATATATATATATATATATATATATATATATATATTTAATAGAATAAAACAAATATTACAGCAAATTTTCACAACAATAAACTTAAACTTAAATAACTTTCAGAAACATGAATATTTTTTATTATTTTTCCACTTCAACAATAACCCTCCAATTGTTATCTTTCTGTCTGTATTCCTAAGCATTTATGAATTACAGCAGTTTAAGTTTTGCATTTTCATGTCTATGGCCAAAAATGGGTGTGACAGTTAATAAAAGTGACACCTTAAAATAAAGTGTAACCTATTGTTCTTTAATTCATAGTTGAATAATTCAGAACTTTCACATTTGTGCATTTTGCTTTATTATATTTTTATTTAAACACGTACAAACAAAGACAACATGAAAAAGTACAATAGAGAAACAGGCTTGATGAACATTGTTTGAACAAAGTTCACATAGTTAGAATCACTTTTTAACCTTAAGTAACAATTAGGACAGTTGCAGAATTAAATCAAACAAAATTAAATTGACCTTAATGTTCATTCAACTATTAGAAAGCAGTTCATTGAAAAATGAAAATTAACTAAAAAAATACTTAACTAAAAAAATAAAATAAACTAACAGCGACAAATAAGGGGCTGTGAAGCCGGTTTAGGTGGCTAGCCAGGTGTGTTTCAAATTAATTTGTGCCAACCCAGGGTTTTAGGCACCATGAAAGTGGTTTGGCTTTTAGCAGTGTTCATCGCCATAGTAACTTACGTTGCACAACGTTTTTTAAACAGAAACGGTGATGCGTTGAACACACTGTTCTAATGATGCAAGAGTTGCAACTATGGCAGCTGAGAAGGCCATTCTTTGTGTTCTTTGTGAAGAATTTTCGGAGCCTGATGAAGTCGGTATAAATATGTGTTTAATACTACAAAATATGCCCGATGTAACGTTACTGCACTTGCCGCCCAGAACAAAAGAGAACATCCCAATCGAGTGAAGGGATTGCTGAAACTGAAATGGAAGCACACATCTTACCTAATTCAGACTAAAACACATCTATTTAGAAACTAAAAAACTAAAGGCAGAAACTAAAGTTCAGAAACTAAAAGTACTGATTGGTGCATAATGCGTAATGAAACCAATGATAATATTGATATTAGGATGTGTTCAGGAAATGACATTCGAATGTAATGAGCTAAACTGAGATGCGAGGTCGAAACATGACCGAATATTGCTTGTATTGTACAATACGTATTTTACTAAAAATGTTTTCACCGTAAAAAATAATAATAAAAATAAAACAGTTAACACTGTGTAAACTACAGTGGTTTCAACGTGCAAGTCATGGAAAGACAGTTTATATAACACTCTATTAAATAGTTTCGTTTGTGTATTTGAGAAGACCATGAGTGGTTGGCTTGTTAGGCCTAATATATTTGTATATCACAGATTAAAAGTCGTGTAAATGAACGTAAAAGGCATTATCATATGCTGAAAAAGCATATTAATATATAGGCTACTTACAGCAACGATTTTTAAACGTGCTGTTCTCAATCCGACACGAGGAGAAGGGCCAGATCTATGACGTTTTAGCTTTTTATTATTCAATGTTGATAAATAAAATTGTAAATTTTTTATATATATGACCCGCGTCTCCTGTGCCTGTGCGCCCTTAGGGCTGTTATTCCCCAGTATTTTGGGGTGGCGTAGTCGACCGTTTTTGCCATTATAGAGCGTCTCCTGTTCATATGTTCATGAGATAGTTACCTTCACTATAATATACACATAACTGCTTTATGTCTAGGGAAAAGGATACAGAGGCATCAGAGCTGGTTGTACAAGCAAGAGCTCTAAGATGATCAAATCAGCAGAGTCATTTAAACAGATAAGTGTTTTTATATGAAAATAATAGATCCATTATAAAAATGAGGCTATACATGCAGATCAATAAATATTTGTTGAAAAAATGTTTAGATGACTTTGCAATTCATGTTTCCTTTAGGTAGCCTACTGCTACTTTAAATTAATCAACATCTGTTGTAATTTGTGATTAGAACACGACAAGACACAATATTATACAGTAATGTTGAGAAGGAAATTCTTCTGAAGTGCGCTTAAGTCATCCAATGAAACAGAATGTTTGATGAACAGATTGAATTTAGGATTTTATGCACATACATCTGTCAATGTATACACGTATGGTGATTTTAATTTTTTTTACTAACCACACAATTCATAAGTATTAGGTTCCTCTGACACAATTTTGTTATTTCAAATGTTTAGTAAGTATGTAAGTTTCGATGCACTTTTGTGATTTTAGCGTGTGAACGGAACTTTTATTTTGAAGTGGCGATGTGACGTCACAAGGATGCGCCGCGCTGCTGCACTGTTGTTATTCGGCTGAAGAAAGGTTCGTGTTTTTAATCATTTAAAGTGTTTCAATCTATGCAAACCGTCCTGATAATGTTATAGTTTCTACATGAAATGTAAAACGATTTGAATAGACAATTGGAATGCTTCATAACACGTTATGAGTAAAGTGCATCAGCATCCATGAGTAACAGTAACGTTAAAATCAGTTAATTTTCAGTAACACGAGTGCAGTTGTTTACTTGTGTGATAATTTATTCAGCCTACCTATGCAATTACCTGTTTAATTACTCATTTATATAATTATTTATTTACTATCGCGGGAAATGAGAGTGCTGTCCATCATTTTGAAAGCAGAGATTATTACAGAAAGTGAAATAAAAAACTTTTGATTTCTGTTCAATCCTCATTAAAAAACCTCAGACACGATAGCTGGATCTAACTCAACATAAGTTTATAGCGGTTTATCAACTATAATTGGTTTATTTATTGCCTTAATATTTCTCTATTTCTCTTTGCCCATACATGATACTTGGGAATAAGAATCAAGTTTTTTTTTTTTTTTTTTTTTACTCAGTGTTTGAAATGAAGTTAAAGCTGCTTTTGATTTTCATCGATGACTGATTATTGTGCTTGCCTATAAAAGACTATTGTTATGTACTTATTAAGTCGTATTATTAATAATGATTTGTTATAGTGCTGTTTTTAGTGTCATTTAAAATGTTTTGTTAAAGTGTTATGGAAACAGAACAAAATGCTGACGAGTAATGGTTGTTTTCGCCCCAGCTCAAACATAAGAATGAATGGTCTCTCCTCTATAACAAGCATCTCTTTACAATTTGCATTCGAGATATTTTGATGCGGGATGTAGTTTTGTAGTCCGTTTTTAAAACCTTTTCATTGGAGTCGGTGGCGATATCGTTATGAAATTAATTGTAGGCCTTAATATTAATTTGATAATAATATTGCCAGATAATAACAATAATGGGAAAACAAGCCAAATATGGCCTCTGACCATCGTCAATACACAATATCGTTGTCTATTGCCACATACAGCCATAATCAGAGTCTGATCGTGCCTCTCCTTCCTCTTCATACTTAAATCTGCAACCGTTAAGTGCATGAAGTGTCCGACATGCCACACTTCATATTTAATATTTGATTATATTTTTTTATACAGCCCTAAGCATGCCTATAATGGTTCGTAAACAAATTCATGGGGGGGAAAACTATAAATAATAAACAGGGCTGTCACGATTCCTCGATTAAATCCAAGTAGCCTACTTGATTTAAAAAATCCTCGATTTGCAAGTTGAGTAACCGGTAGAACATTTAATTTAATATAAAAAATTACACCGTTTTACAAGACTGCACGATGTATTAAAACCCATACTAGCATAGTGCTATTGTGAATTCACAAAGGCTGTGTTTCAATTAAATAAATATATGCCCTGCACGTTTAATACGCTCTTCATTGTTATTATAAATGTATTTTAAGTCATTTTAAAGGCTTTGGTCTACTTTTATTACCACAAAAATATCAGATTGCTCGATTAATTGTCAAAATAATTAATCGATTACCAAAATAATAATAAGGGCTGACATACTTAACTTCTGAGTGAACGAGACTGAGGGAAGTTAACAAGGGAAAGTTAAGTTTAAGAGATGCACTCAGAGATTTAGTTTTGAGTGTTTTTCTTTCTGTTAATTAATCTCTTCTTAAACAGGACAAACACAGAAAAACTCCTGATGAAGCGACTGAGATCCATGTGACACTATTATAAAGATGGCGTTTATTAAAGAGGAGAGTGAAGACGTGAAGATTGAAGAAACATGCAGAGTGAAACATGAAGAAACTGAGGAACAAACAGGTTGGTTTGTCTGGATGGACTGTGGACTTCACAGCTGAAACTGAGACACTAGTGCTGTAACTCTGTTTTAACTGCATATAGTGCCTACATTTCTTAAAACATCAAATAAAATTCGATTCAAACATGAAGGATTTGCTACAGTGAGATTATTTATGATGTACAAACGACTCAAAATTCACTCTGATCAATTACAGCTTTTAAAAGCGAATAAGATTGAAACACATTTGTGTGGGCAGTGGGAGAGTCGAGCATAAATACTGCTTTTAGAGGGAAATGCAATGAATGCTGTTTTTATATTTTGTGTGATACACATGGAAGCTAAAAATATTCAGAACATCATAACATTCAGTGTGAAAAATGCTTTGTTTTCAAGCAAAATGCCATAATGTGACATCATGCAATTTCCCAGAATAAAAATTACTAAAGGTTCTGACAAATGATAATTGCTGCAGTCAATGCTGCATATTTATTTATTTATGTTTATTTTTATTAATTAAGGTTTGAATGAATGATTCAATCAAAGACTTCACTTGTTTCATTACTGTATGATTTAATTTTTTTAACCAAATCTCTTGACTGAATGATTAAATGAAAATAAGTTTTTAACAGTCACTTGTCGCCACCTACTGGTGTAACGATGCAACTGATACAATCTTTAGCTACTGGGCCTACTCTATTTTGATCGCTACCGTAGACATCAGTGTTCATAGTGTAATGATCTGAAGAGAGAATGTTGAAAAGACTATTTCAGGGTTTAATTTATATTTAGTATATTTAATATAATTCTATTTTTTACAAGATACATTTAAATACTAAATATGATTGATAATAATTAAAAAATTACTTAAACACTTCTGCTAGAATATTTAACTGGAATATTTAGTTAGACATACTGATTAACTAAATCAGGGGTGTCAAACTCAGTTCCTGGAGGGCCACAGCCCTGGAGAGTTTAGCTTCAACCCTAATTAAACACACCTGATCAGCTGATCAAGTCCTTCAGGCTAATTTGAAAACTGCAGGTGAGTGTGTGTTGAAGCAGGGTTGGAACAAAACTCAGGGTTGGAACTGAGTTTGACACCTGTGAACTAAATAGTCTGCTATAAAAAAAAAAAAGACCTGAAATGGCATATGGGTCTCGAATCGATGACTCTGTTCATAAGAACCTTCTGAACGAAGTGATTCACTAGAATGAATCAGTTTTTCCAGAGCTACAGTACAGACCGTTTACGACGAACCTATTCAATCGAATGAATCGCACCTTACCAGCGCTATATAAGAGATGTTGTTTACCTCCGCTCGCTCGTCAGTGTGCAAATGTGACATGAAAAACAGAGAATGCCGCGCTACACCTCTAATCGTTGAGGAAAAGTAGCTTTTTACTGGAAAAGCTTGTATTAAAAGCAGAGCTCTTCTCAAAGCTAAAATTTCATTGTCATCACTTCATTTTGTAGAAATTGTTTACACACAGATCACAAGACTATGTTGTTGTTACCGTAGAATAAATGATCACTGTAAAAAATAAAACAGTACACATCACAGTATTATCTGCATGGCTGGAAGGGGCAGCAGTTGATTCTAGGTGAAGTCCATCATGGAAGACTAAAATGATGCAGACATTTTAAAGTGGAACGTCTTGAGGATGAGACAGGGAGGCAAAAAGAGTAATGTTAGCATAGATGGCATTCAGAGATAAAGAGTGAGAAATTTGAGAACTATTAGTTGGAAAGCAAAAGTCGGCACACCAAGGCTCCAAAAATGCACCAATTTAATAATGGACTCTCACACAGGTGATGTTTTGAGACCGCAGGCTCTTCATCAAACAATTAAACTTTATTTTACAGTCCTGTTCCCCATGCACTATGTACTCATAGCAATTAAAATAACTGGGTAATAACTAGGTACTTAACCCTGAACCTACTTCTAAACCTAACCTTAACCCATGTAGTTACATTATATTACCCAGTACGTTCTTAGGTAAGTACACTGTAAGGTAAGGTAAGTACCTTACCTAAACTGTTAGGTAAGTCCATGTACTGTAAAATAAAGTGCAACCCAATTAAAAATGTAAGCCAACAAGCCTATTATACTGACAGGTGGTTTATCAAGGATTACATAAACCTACTGATCGTAATACACTTTTACATGGTACATCTTATCATCCTGCATCATTAAAAGCCTTACCCATCTCTCAATTTAGTTGTTTATGTCATATTTGTAGTAGAGACGATGAACATCAAGCAGACTGATTTCTACAAAAGCATATAAGGAAGAGTGATTCAGTCGTTTTATGAATATGTCACAAAGTGAGTGTCTGGTTTAAAGGCTGAAACCCTTGAGACATCGAGTGAGCTGTCATATTCAGTACTCCCCATTAATCGAAGACATAGAAGACGTTTTACTTAAACATTTTACTTGGACCCTAGTCTCAAGAAATGCTTTGAAAAACCAGAACGTTTAGTGTACAAGAGACCGCCCAATCTTCACAATATTTTGGTTCGAACGGATTTAACCCCTGCCTCGCAATTTTTAAATAAAAGTACCTTTCGGCGACTATATATGCGGTAACTGTCAACAATGTAATTTTACTTATAAAACTCAAACTTTCAAACATCCTCATACTGCATTTTTTATTTTTAAATAAGTGTTACTATTTTGTGCAAAACTGCCAATGTGATTTACATGTTGCGTTGTCCCTGCAGTCTTTGCTATGTGGATAAAACTAGTCGTTGTGCCATTAGAAATCGACATTTTGCTACTTTTAGACATGCGGTTTCCACTTCCTACACAATATGTAGGAGTCAAATGTCCACTCCTTGGAGGTCACATTAATAATTTACTTTTGAAACGTGAAACCTTCTGGATTTGCACTTTAGATACTGTATCACCTAAGGGATTAAATTACGATTTTGGTTCATGCAGGTATTGTTATTATTATTAATCTTGTTACTTTCACATTTAATATCTTGTATTTTTAATTTGTCTTTTGTTCCATGGCATTATGATTTTTTTTCTTTGGATAATATAATGTGTCATGCGATCATTGATTAACCACCTGTGTAAGTATAAAGACTTGTTGGTTAAAATGTTTAATTTCTGATGAAGCGTGTTCGAATCGTCACCTGTGTGAGAGTCCATTATTAAATTTAGCATTTTTGTAGCCTTGGTGTGCTGACTTTTTTTCAGTTTTTTATTATGTCCTTTGTCAAGCACCCAACTTGAGCACTTTTGCCAGTGATTTGTGTGCTTTTATCCCTGTAACGAAGTTAGATGTTGTGGGAAGGAGGAGGCAGGAACCGGCGAACATTCAAAGACTTTAAAGGGGTCATGTAATGGTACATGCACTTTTACCAGTTGGTTGTACTGAAATGTGTGTTGGCAGTGCCTGTACACAACCATCATACAATGATAAAAATCCATCCAGTGTTTTTTTTTTTAATCTTCTTATATGTTTTCCCCTCTCTCAAATCAAGCTGTTCGATTTTGTAACGTCACAAAATTGACGCCCCTCCCACGATTGTTGATTGACAGCAGCGTTTCAACACAAGACCCGCCCTCGCTCGTGAGCGAGCTGTCATCATAGTCCGCGCGTCATTGTTGATACGCTGGAGCACTGTCTATGAGCAGAATGGCGTCTAAGCGATTGTGGTGTTCTGTTCTTGGGTGTAATAAGGAACACATCAGTCATGTTGATGTTCCTAAATCCGAACCGCTGAAGACGCAGTGGCTGAGTTTTGTTTTCGAAGGGAATATTCCCCACGATCAACGTCAATGCTTTCATGTTTGTGCGAATCATTTCACACACCAGACTGCTTTACAAACGAGATCATTGAAAAAGGTATTAGCTCCTGTCTGAGTATGTGTTATGTGCCTAATAACTGTCATAGTCTCACAGACTGGTTATTTTTTAAACAGACCAGTAAAATTTTAGTGCTTCAGCCCTGACAGTTGACAGTCCCGTTTTTGCGGAACTATGAGTTGACGAATGAGATTGTGTATATTTGGCTGAAAAGATGCATCTTTTCATGAGCTACATATAAACTAAGAGAGTCTGGGATGAGTAAGAAAGAAGAGATTTAATTTAATATTGTTTAACAAGCTGTTTTATTGACTTCTTTCCGCGGTTAAAACGCTGAGCGATTGCATGGGATGTGATTCATTTCAGTAAGTTGTACTGTACATTTCAACATACCTTCTGATGTTCATTCATGTTTGTTTTTTTGAGGCTGTAACTACTAGTGAAGAGGAAGAGACGATCGATTCATATGAGATCAAAAGACTATTTAGAATCAAAAATATTTATCTATTTTTTTTTATTTTTTATTGTTAACGTTGTCGATAATGACAACTAATCATTTCAGCCCTAATGGACAACAATCACAAAACGGAAACAGTTGTGAATCATCCAGGTAATGTCTGAACAGGGTCATTGTGTAAATTCAACTATTATTTTGTCTTTTGGACTTTAACACATGTTATGTGAACTAACTAATTTAGTACTAAATAAGAAAAACTAAATATAATTATGATCCGTCTTCTATATGCCCTTCAATATTTGGAAGATTCTGCAAGTTGTATGTAAATATATGACCTAAACTGTATTATAATAAATTGATAATAATCATTGTGCTCCCATTCTTTTGAAATCCATCTGTTCCTGCGATTCTGTGCTGGCGCTCATTCAGTAAAGTCTGTGAAGTTTATGAGATTTTCACCGTGCAATTACAGTCTATATATCATGGTTTCACAGTATGCTGTATTGCACAATTTGATTTCATTTTGAAAATATTTCAGCTACGAATCAGTTTTTCTTAAGGAGGAAATGCTCCCAACTAAACAGTGAACCATCTCATTTAATAACTACTATACTGCTATAGGCTACTTCATATACGTAGCCTAATATACACTATATTGCCAAAAGTTTTGGGACGTCTACCTTTACATGCACATGATCTTAAATGACATCCTATTCCTTAATATGGAGTTGGCCCATCCTTTGCAGCTATAACGGCTTCAACTATTCTGGGAAGGCTTTCCACAAGGTTTAGGTGTGTGTTTATGGGAATTTTTGACCATTCTTCTAGAAGTCCATTTATGAGGTCAGGCACAGATGTTGGACGAGAAGGCCTGGCTCACTGTCTCCGCTCTAATTCATCCTAAAGGTGTTCTATCGGGTTGAGGTCAGGACTCTGTGCAGGATCCACACACCAAACTCGCTCATCCATGTCTTTATGGATCTTGCTTTGTTCACTGGTGCGCAGTCATGTTGGAACAGAAAGGGGTCATCCCCAAACTGTCCCCACAAAGTTGGGAGCATGAAATTGTCCAAAATGCCTTGGTATGCTTAAGCATTAAGAGTTCCTTTCACTGGAACGAAGGGGCCAAGCCCAACCCCTGAAAAACAATTAATTATTATAATTATGTCACTGAAATGAATTATATCATTTACTGGGGAAAAAATTACCAGAAATCGGGCCATGCCTACCACACATTTTCCAAGAGTGTGATGTCAAAGTGCCCTACTTCTTCTGAACCAGATATCTCCACAGGGTGCTTGGTCCTATTGTTCGTCTAAGTATTATTATTATGCTTTTTGGAGCTTTTGGAGCTCTTAACATGCTTTAAAATATGCTAGAGTCGTTTGCCATTGCTGCATATATCACACATAGCTGTACGGATTTGTATTCGTACACGTATTGTTCTCATCGACACAAACAACTTTCACTTTGACAATTATTAGCTCAGAACAACAATAAGTGTTTGAGGCTTTGTATATTTGGGTGTTTTGATGCTCTTAGCATGTTTAAAATTTCATGCAATTCTGCACACACATCAGAGTTGTCTGCCATTGGTTGTAGGAAACAGCTAAGACATGGACCTAGAACAGGGACGGTAACTTCAGACCTGGAGGGTCACTGTCCTGCTAAGTTTAATTCCATCCCCAATGAAACACACCTACCTACGTGTTCAAGAAACCATGAAGACTTTGGTTAGATTTTTCAGGTGTGTTTGATTAGGGATTGATATAGACCAGGGGTGTCCAAACTCTGCAGAGTTTAGCTCTGCCTCAACACACCTGCCTAGAAGTTTCTAGTACGCCTAGTAAGACCTTGATTAGCTGAGTTAGGTGTGTTTGGTTAGGGTTGGAGCTCAACTCTTCAGGACAGCGGCTCTCTAGGGCAGAACTTTGGCCCGGAGTTAGATTGCTCAGTTGTGCTTGATAAGGGATCGATCTAGACCAGGGGTGTCCAAACTCTGCAGAGTTTAGCTCCAGCTTGCCTCAACACACCTCTCTGGAATTTTCTAGTATGCCTAGTAAGACCTTGATTAGCTGGTTCAGGTGTGTTTAATTGGGATTGGAACTGAACTTTGCTAGGCAGTGGTCCTCCAGGAGCAGGATTGGACACACCTGAACTAGACTCTGCTGGGCAGTGGCCCTCCAGGAGTTGCTTATCCCTGACCTGAAGTCACCAAACTTGGTACGTATATTGTCCTCCTCAAGCCGGACAACTTTCAAAATCATGTGGATGTGGCTATTGTGGTTCAGGGACATATCTCCCAATTTATCCACTTACATGCATCTGCCCACCGTGTGACGATGGCGCTGTAGTGCTTGAGCCTGTTATCGATTTTTACAGCTATTTGATGGGTTTGATGCTTTAAATGTCTAGATGTTTTTATGCCTGTTGCTTTGTGCCATTAAACTGGGGTAAACATATATTTGTCTTTTTTTTGCCTTAGATCTGATGATGCTAAAAGAGGAGATTCAAGATCCGAAAGAAACAGAAGAGAAAGATCAGTTTGAGAAACATTATTTCACAACTGGAGAAAAATCATTAAGTTGCTCACAGACTGAAAAGACTTCACCAAAAAGAGTTCAAAAGACAGCAAATAGAAGTTATTTCACCTGCCAACAATGTGGAAGGAGTTTCACTCAAAAAGGCAATCTTAAATGTCACATGAGAATTCACACTGGAGAGAAGCCATACACATGTCAACAGTGTGGAAAAAGTTTCACACATCAAGGAACCCTTTATACCCACATGAAAGTTCACACTGGAGAGAGCCCTTACACCTGCAAACTGTGTGGAAAAACCTTGAATCGAAAAGGAAACCTTAAGACTCACATGAGAGTTCACACTGGAGAGAAACCTTTCACATGTGATAAGTGTGGAAAATGTTTTACACGTAAAGAGAGCCTTAATAACCACATGAGGATTCATGTAAAAGATAGCTGTTGTGTATGCCGTCAGTGTGGAAGGAGTTTCACAGACAAGAAACAGCTTAAGAGGCACGTAAAAACTCACTCTGGAGAGAAGTCTTACATGTGCCATCTCTGTGGAATGAGTTGTGCAAACAACACAAACCTTACAGTCCATGTGAGAGTTCACACTGGAGAGAAGCCTTACAGCTGTCAACAGTGTGGAAAGAGTTTCAATCGAAAAGAAAGTCTTAAGACTCACATGAGAAGTCACACTGGAGAGAAGCCTTACAGCTGCAAACTGTGTGGAAAGAGTTTTACACATAAAGGAACCTGTTATACCCACATGAAAGTTCACACTGGAGGGAAGCGTTTCAACTATCTTTAGTGTGAGAACAGATTCAGCATCAAATAGATCTGAAAAAGTCATTTGCAGACTCGTTCAAGAAATTGCAGTGTTCTGAGTGGAGCGATTTCAAAAATCATCTGTGCATTCACTCTGAAGGAAATAGGGTACCCGTGGGTCCTTGAAAAGCTTGTAAAAGCATTAAATTAACTTTCAACAACTTTAAGTCCACTAAGGCCTGGTTTCACAGACAGAGCTTAGATTAAGCCAGGATTTGGCTTTAGTTCAATCAGGGCATTTAAGTAGCTTTTATAAACCTGCCTTAGAAAAAAAAAAAAAAAAACATTACTGGTGTGTATCTTGAGACAAAACAATGGCACTGAACCACTGACTTAATTTAAGAGTGTATTCACACCTGACTTGTTTGGTTCAATTGAATCCAACTCAAGTTCGTTTCCCCCCTTGGTACAGATCTTTTGGGGAGGTGTGAATACAGCAATCGCACTCTGGTGCAGACCAAACAACCGTACCGAGACCCAGCTGAAGAGGTGGTCTTGGTCTGGTTCCAAACCAACAAAACATGAGAGTATGTTCTCTCCGCCGGAACCATCTTGCAGCACATCTTCGTCTTTGCAAAATCCTTATTACAACATAGCATAGATGACTTATGCAAGCAGGGTGAGGCCGAGGGCCGTGAGAGAACGGTGCGAGGCCGGAGCTGAATAGGCCTCTTATCTCTCATGGAGGAGCCATGGAAGCATAAAAGGAAGAGAGTGACGACAGTGAAGGACGAGAGAAGACCAGGCCTGGACTTTTATGTTATGTTTTGTTTATGTTTGTGCGGCAGTCGTCTGTAAAGGGCTGCCGTTTTTACTTTCATGAACGTTCCCTGGTTCCCACCACCTCCTTCCCATAAATACATACTTTTTTACATTGACATTGTATCATATGATGCTCATAAGTTTC
Organism: Rutilus rutilus; assembly: GCA_021464565.1. Classification (NCBI taxonomy): domain Eukaryota; kingdom Metazoa; phylum Chordata; class Actinopteri; order Cypriniformes; family Leuciscidae; genus Rutilus; species Rutilus rutilus. The sequence goes on along the minus strand of JAJAQA010000005.1, from coordinate 11,449,513 downwards.
TTCATATTGCGTTAGTAGCTGATAACACCAAATCAGTAAAAATAAATTAAAATTGCACTATGTAAGATCTCCATCTGAAGATCCCGCCTGTTTTTGTACTTCATGCTTTTCCCTGGTTGAGAATTTCTGTCCAATGAATGGATGACTTTAGCACACGTGTGGTTTTGTTTACAACTTTTAGTTCACTTGCTAAACAGGCAGTGTGAAAGTGAACTAGCGGACTTTCTTGGTGTGAACTTTGAAAGTTCACATATCGCGTCTTTTGCGCGCTCGAGTTCATTATTTCAAATGTAGGCGCGAGACAAGCGCACTCATAATTGAAACGACGCACTAATTTTTTCCTGGCGCTGCGAGCCGAGATGAAAAGATCTCAACTTTTCAGAATGCCGCAAGCGCACCGCAGGTCATGTGAAAAGAACCAACCAATCAGCTACAGCAAGCGTTTTTCGGTGGTAGAAATCCATTAGCTACTTGTTAAAAAACGTCTTTGTCGTTGTGGAGAGCGCAGTGCATGGTTGCATAGCAACGACAGACGTCACGGGAAAATCGGACCGAATTTTACTATCAATAATAAAAGATAAACTAATGTGCAATGTAAATGTTTTTTTTGACTCATTCTTTTTATAAAAATGATTTATAGGCTGAAATATGTGAGGTTTATCTTTTTATAAAACCTTATTTTCAAAACTTTATTTAAACTTGTAGGCTACATTTTAGTAGATAACATGTTGCAAGACACTCCTTTAAAATCTGGCCATCATTTTTAATGTTATTATTTTAATGTTTATGTAAACAGAAAGTGCATATTGATGCTAATTATATTTGTTATTTGCTAGTTTTCGACATAAAACTTGGTGAATTGATTTCATTGTGTAGTATTAATACTTTTTAAACAGTATTCTATGATAACCGTGCTCATTTTGGTCACTATAATCATGCAATGAAATTTTCATGCCATTTCAACTATGATCAACTAAAATGGCTATAATTATAATTGTGTTTTTACAGTATACTATGCAAAGTACAATTTTATATACATTTTTTTTTTTATCTCTGATTCTGTTCTTTTCTCTGACATTTAAGACATATATAGGCCTACAAAGACTCTTTTAGGTCTAAAACAGTTTGGATAGTTGTTAATATAGCCCCTTTCACACAGAGATTCCGGAAAATACACGGATAAAGTGACCCGGGATTTGACCCGGGTTCGTTTGATTTTGGTTCATTCACACTGCCAGTGATTTTCCGGAATCAGAGAGCGCGTTCACACACAACCCGTGTATGTCCCGGACAGACACGTGACATCGATGTGACTTGTAATGTCTCAGCAGCGTCTTCAGTTTGCTTATGAACTGCGATTTCTCTCTCTCGAGAAACCACGCTTGTGCATTTATTTCTCTGATTCGATCATAAACTTGCGCATTACGTACCGTTTGACAGCTTGCGAATGATCCCGGCTTCAGCGTCATCACTACGACACGGCATTATTACGGCTTTTGTTCACACAGCACGCGTTCCGGGACTGAACACGCCAATGTTACTAGGTCCCCAACCCGGCATCGATGCCGGCATCAATCCCGGGTCGTGTTTGCGTTCACACAGAAGGCATTCCGGCAATTTCCCGGGTTCAATGCGCTGTGTGAAAGGGGCTTATGAGAGTTATGAGACATTAGTTTAGAGATTTAAGTATTGTGTTACATGAGTAGCTCTCGGCCACTTTCATTTTTAAAAAGTAGCTCTCAAATGAAAAAAGGTTGGAGACCCCTGTGCTAGAGTGATTCGGGTGTGTTTAGTTGGACAAGAAGTAATAGGGGAAATGTAAATTTACCAGCAAGTGGCTTGAAAATATTCAATTCTCGGACTGGTTAGAACCAGTACCAGTAAATGATTTGAAAGCCCATTGCAGCATTTGTAAGAAATGCCTTAAATGTGGCTCTATGGGTGTTAAGGCCGTGGAATCGCACATGCAAGGAGAAAAGCACAAACGATATGTGCGATTTCTGATAGTGGCAAATCATCACTCACACACCTCTAACAACAACTTCGACTTGTTTTTAAAGCAAGTGTTCCCAACCAAACACTTGTAAAAAGCTTCGAGCTTGTAAAAACTTTTACTTGTGGACGAGACCAAACTACCTACACCAGTGGTTCCCAAACTTTTAACAGGCATGTACCCCCTGAGACATTATAGATCTTCCGGAGTACCCCCAACACCACCAATTGTTAACAACAAGTTTTTTTTTTTATTATTAATATTTATTTTTATCAATTTTGTCGAGAATAGTGAATAGAATCATAAACAAACGATACAAATCTCATCAAAAGTCAACATATGATACAAATGTGCTGAATATAATGATTTTAAACACATATCCAACATCTCATTAAAGTTATTGTTAACTTTTCACATACTGATAAGTATTGCTTTTCACATATGATAACATTGTATATTTTCTCAACTTCTCTGCTGTAAAATAATAATAAAAAAGAGAACACATTAACAATAGTAAACTAAATAGTAAACAGTAAACTAAACTGTAGTAAACCACACAGAATAGGCCTACCACTTCTCCATCCACATCACCAGTTTAATCAATGTGAGGGATGTGCCTGGATGTTCTTACATAATGCAGCGATGTTAGGCCGAATTGGGGACAGTTTCAGTCTTAGATCATTTTCCACAAACAGTCTGTACCTATACTTGGTCTTAAGGCAGACCAAAGCTGAGAATCCAGTCTCGCATAAATACGTTGTAGCAAAAGGCATCAACGTCTTAATCGCTCGGTTTGCCAGGTCCGGATACTCTGCCCGCAAACTAATCCAGAAATCTGTCAGTGTCTTCTGACCGAACTCAATTCTGACCGACCCGTTCGTGGATATTTCAATGAGGCTCTCTCTCTCGAGCATAGGAAGCTGGCATGTGTTGGGTGACGAAAAAGGATTACGAATCCATGTGTCGTGGTCGTCTGTTTCGGGGAAGTATTTGCGTAATTGCGCTGCCAAGTCGCCAAGGTGTTTCCGTATGTCACATCTGACACTGTCGGCAAGCCGTAGTTCGTTTTCACACAGAAAATCCTGCAGTGATGGGAATGCGCCAATGTCGTTGTCTTTGACACAGTCAGACCAGAAGTTCAGCTTTTTAATCGTGGCCTCTACCTTGTCTCGCACATTGAATATTGTCACAGAGCGACCTTGCAGCCCAAGATTGAGCTCATTTAGACGACCAAAGATATCTCCCAAATAGGCCAGTCTTGTGAGCCACTCATCATCATGCAACCTATCTGACAAGCGAAAAGGATTGTCGATGAAAAACAGTTTCAGCTCGTCTTTCAGTTCAAAAAAGCGTGCTAAAACTTTCCCTCTGGACAACCATCGCACTTCAGTGTGGAGCAAAAGCGTCAAATGGTCACTGCCCATCTCACTGCATAAGGTGGAAAAAATGCGCGAGTTTAGGGGTCTTGATTTTACAAAGTTAACCATCTTAACTGTGTCGTCCAACACCTGTGCCAGGCTGTCTGACATTCCTTTGGCGGCAAGCGCTTCCCTATGTATGCTACAGTGGACCCAAGTGGCATCTGGAGCCACTGCTTGTACACGGGTGACCACTCCGCTGTGCCTCCCCGTCATTGCTTTGGCACCATCTGTGCATATACCAATACATTTAGTCCATGTTATTCCGTGTGATCGTATGAAACAGTCAATGAGTCCAAAAATGTCCTGCCCCGTTGTCCTCGTCGGTAATGGTTTGCAAAAGAGGATGTCCTCGTGGATTGAACCTCCATATATGTACCTGACGTACACCAACAACTGAGCCAGGCCTGCTACATCTGTTGACTCATCTAGCTGTAATGCATAGAATTCACTGGCATGTATGCGACATAGTAACTGTCTCAAAACATCTGCTGACATATCACTGATCCGTCGGGACACGGTATTGTCTGATGAAGGCATTTTCTGGAAAGTATGTTTAGCCTTTTCCCCCAACATTTTCTCAGCCATGTCCATAGCAGCAGGGACAATCAGTTCCTCCACAATAGTATGAGGCTTGCCTGCCTTAGCCACTCTGTAACTGACCATGTAAGACGCTTCTACTCCTGCCTTATTTACAGCATCTGGCGCGATCAGACATTCCTTGGTGTTTGAAAGCAGTCTCAATTGTCGCTCAAAAAACTCACGTGGCTTATTTTTCAAATTGCCATGTTTCGTTTCTAAATGCCTTTGTAAGAGTGAAGGCTTCAATGAGTTATTAGACAGAACTTGCGCACATATGACACACTGTGGCTGAGGGAAATTCGCATTGCCTGTGTATGTGAAGCCCAGAGTTATATAATCTTCGTTATATCTTCTTATCTTTGAGTGTGCCTCCCTACCATCACCTTGTTGTCTTGAGGGAAGAGTCTGTGTCTCCCCGTCTCCATCACTGTCCATGTTAATGGTTTGGCTAGCATCAGGCCTCTCGTCAGAGTTAGGATTTGCTATGATAGTGTCTTGACCTGAAAAGCTTGTCCCGACAGCAGGTGACTCCTGTGAAGTTTCTGTTGTCGGTCTGGGTATGGCCTGAACCCGTTTCAGCCATTTATCCATCGATTGAAATTGATTTTTTTTTTGTCAAATAGACGTAACTGGGATGATTTCTGACAGGATTTTTATTTATTTTTTCATTTGCGCGCTGCGCGACAAATACTATTTGTAGTCATAGCAACGTTTATTATGACGCAGAGCTGGAATCAGCACTGCAGCAGGCTGCAAAGATCATTGCAAAGATCATCATAAAAGCTCTACTTTTACCCTCTCTGTCACTCTCGAATATTTTGTTAATGCGGAGAAAATAAGTTTTTAATGTGCAGTGCAAATGCGGAAGTTAAGGCCATCCTTAAAAATATTTTTGTTTGCCGTAACCCGATCGACCCTGTCAATTTAGGGCCGACACAAATAATATTTTTTCCCCCTTTTAGTCCGACCGACTTGCCGGTTGTAAATTTGCGTTAAGACCATAGACTGTTAAAAAATAAGACCAACTGATTTTTATTTTTTATTTTTTACTCTTCAAACAATTAATACAAATGCAATAAAATTATATTAATTATATTTTAGTAAGTATTGTCAATATAAATGACCCATACTCGTACATACAAACGTAGGCTAGGCTCTTAAAAAAAAAAAAAAAAACCTGTGGCGTCATCTATGATTGTAAGGGCTGTAGGCTAGGCCTATGTGAAATGAAACCGAAATCGCGACACTCAGGGAGAAAAATGCGTTCATCAGAAAATGCGTTTAATATATTGAAACGTCTGTTTATACATCCATACTGCCTTAACAAAGGAGCCAAGACGTTAAAAATAAAAAATCAGTAGTAGGCTATACGGCGTTTAATATTCAATATGAGAAGCGGGAACACTGGCGTTACGGTCCAGACTTGACACAAAAAATCTTTAACTTTTAGGTGGTAAAATATGTTTTAGTAGTAATTCTATGAATTACACTGGCAAACCTAAAGTAATATACCCACCGGATGAAGAAGGGTTTGCTCTCCACAGAACGTAATATATTCATTTTATTTAATTTTTCGTGTTCGCATTTATGAGGAACAAACAATGTTACGGACGTGAGCACTCTGAAAGCGACACTACAAAACTGCTTTAAAACTTTCACAGAGATCTCAAACATGCATTTAAAACACCAAATATTAAGAATTGGAATATCAAGCAAAATAATATTCGATGATTGAACGAAAATCGTATCTCTCCCCACATGCTCACCGGTAAGACGCTCCGACATTAAATTTCTCTGTAGCCTCTATAGGCTACTTTAGCCTATGCATTGTAGCCCAGTCATTAAAAAACGATTTAGTTTCATATTCATGTTTAAATAAAATAATATATATTTATTTTATTTTATGTTGACTATATTAAAAGTGAAAAGCATGAATAAGATGATCCCGAAAATATCGAGAGACAAATGGAGTGGGCAGACAATATTTTGACCACTTCATTGAGATTTTGTAGAAAACTTTAAAAGTGAAAAACCTTTCTTTAAAGTGAATTTCGTTTTGTATTAATTTTATCTTAATTTTAATCAATGTTTCATCTACCAATTTAATACATTTAAGAAATAAGATTTAATAAATAAGAAGAAAATATAGCAGGCAATAAATCAGGACACGGAGTCGCCGGCTCGTGAACTGGAGATCGTCTCT